>OU343219.1:123049029-123139665 GCA_910596185.1 Chrysanthemum makinoi
CCTCCACCGACTTGTGAATAAGTATATGATATGAGTTATGGATAATATGATGTATGTGAAATACGTGTTGAGGTAAACATACCATTGAAATGACTCGTTCAACCTATTTATAGGTGAATAAAATAGCTTGGAGAGTGTTAGCACCGCGTTGGGAGATCATGGGCGTCCCGGTTATGGTAACGCTAGGGCTTCATCCCCACTATCTCGGACTTGGCGGAGGAAGCTAAGGACATAGTGGGAACGATGGGGAAGACCAAGTCAAGGTTCTTATTTGTCTTGGCATCTTCAAGGAAGACACGAAGGAGCATAGGCCTTCGTTTGGCGGATTCCCAACTGACCAACCATGTCAATGATGAATGGTTTACGCCTGTGACTTATGAAGAAAGACTTGGGTCTTCTAATGCAATTCGGCTGAGGCCGAAGGGGTCCTTCGACCGATGGAGATACGTCATCAAGTAGTTAATCATTTCACCTTAAAATCTATTAAAATCTGACACCTGAGACTTAGTTTAAATCCGCACACACTTAGCTCTTGGGGCGACCTCGGTTTTACGAATACTATAATACCGCCGACCGGGTACATTGCCCGTTAGTGCATTAGGGTATACCATAGGTATAACGAGAACTTCTATATATTAAAACCTGGTCAGTAAAACCTGCATCGATGGCATATTCTTTAACCAATCTAAATACATAAAACCTGGTCAGAACAACCAAAACAAAACAAATTAGCCTAAATCTGCTATTGTTCCCACGGCAACAAACGGATGGAACCAAAAATTTGGGTCCGTCTGGTCCGTGGTGACAATATTAGCAAAAGTTCTGAATACAAAACATCTTCCTCTTCACAATTACCTTTACCAAAAGAACCAACAACACACCTAACTCATTATTAAGACTTCTTCTCCCATTAATCACTGAAGAAAACATCATTGTAAGTATCCTAACTACATTACATCTTTTAAATCGAGTCTAGGATTCTAATTTATGCACAAAATCATTACATGGGGATTATGTATATTCTTGTACAAAAACATGAACTAAATTGGTAAAATGCATAACTAGTTACTGAAATTAGGTACTACATTGTCGCATTGCATAAACTAATCATGTTTTCCACTACTTAAAAGATAATTACTATAAGGTATTATTCTAATTAAACAAAAACCCCATGTCAAAATTTTGAAAAGCTTCTCACTTGTAGGAAAACAATTTTTCATTGTTCATACAAATAGAAACATAATTTTTCATCACTTGCATAATGTCTCTTGAATACTAAAGGTAATGCATAACTAATATGCATTCCCGGGTATATTCAAATAAAGCCACATCGAATTAGGAGCGTTTGGGTTATCTCATACTTTTCCAAACACCCCCATTAAAAACCATTTTATGCATGAAATGAGTTGAGATAACCTAAACTCAAATTGTTTCATATAGGCACACACTAGAACAAAAATGCTAGTTTTTCATTTTACTAAAACATATAAATTCTTGCTCATAGGAACAACCATGGTAGCCGCAAAATTCTATGATCACAAGGACACTCTTAACTACATCCCTCATAATCACAAAACCAAGGGCCTCAATAAAGACCAAGTTGAAATCTTTAAGAGTCTAGAGAAAAGGTATTTCCATGAGGGTAGGACCATTCATCTTCTTTTGTCGTGAACCAATCTCCGTCAAAGAGCTAGCCACTATCAACTTAGGTTGTCTCCTTGACATCGATGAACCAATTTGTCTTAGGTTTGTCCTAGAATTCTATGCTTGTGTTGTCTCTTTTCAAATGAGGATAATCAAATGGCTCTTAGGTTTAGGATCAATCAAAATGACTACTCCATCTCCCTAAACCAATTTGCTCAAGTGCTAGGAATTCCTAACCGTGGTACATGTGTTTACTCAGATAAGTGGTCACTCACTATCCTTGATGCTATCAATGACCGCTCTCTTCCATACCAAACTCCTTTGGTAGACAAGGAATCATCGTGAGCATCTTTTAATGAAAGGTAGCTCCAACCCGTGTCACTTTCAGCGGGAAAGGAAGTAAGCCGAGATGCATACGGTATGGAACTCAATGAGCTCAAGCCGAATTCCAAAAGTGGGAGGAAATCCTTAGATCCAATGTCATTAGCACCATAGGAAATAGAGACCATATCAATGCTTTCCTTTGTCACATGCTCTAAAACTTGTCCACTCATCAACCATTCAACTTAGCTTACTACATTGCTAGGAGAATGGTAGATATTCCTACTCAAGGCTTCGTTGCTCTTTCATACGGGATGCTACTCACCCATCTCTATAGAGCATTTGCACCCATTCCACCAAATCCAAAAGGGTTGATGCTAGATTATTCTCTCATGCCTCTCATATGTGTACCCTTGAGTGACGAGCGAGTGTCCAAGACCAAGGCAAAAGGTAAAAGGGCAAAACCTCCAACTCCTTCATCATCATCATCAAATACCTCCGAAGACGGTCTCTCCCAAATTCTCGGCTACCACCTCAAGAGTACTATGCATCTCTTCCCGAGATTGAGAATGAATCGGCAGAGTTCAAGCAAACCAAGGGGATGTTCAAGTGCCTTGGAAGGATGATGACAAAGATTTACAAGAAGTTGGATAAGTGAGGTTTAAAGGAGTGTTTGTAACAAGATAAAAACAATGATGTATGATATTATTTGGGTGTTTTTACTTTGTAGGATAAAAACCTAACTTGAAACAATGTTGTATGCTAACCGGTTCTTGCAGGGAGATAGCACACGAGTGTTATCAAATTTTACCCATTTTCATTTATACGTGAAAATCGTTAGCCCTTAGTGAAAATCAATGCTCCACTATGTTTGTGTATGCATTATTGACTGTTCCTAACTAGAAATAATTAATGTCATATGTTTTAAGAAAAATTTTAGGTTTCGGAAAAGTCCCCGATGGGTAAAAAAAGTGGTATGTGAAGATTTCTAGGCACCACGGACCAGATGGCACCAATTTTTTGGTTCCGTCTGTTCACAATTTTGGTGCCGCCATACCTGTACAGGCGGACCAGAGGGCACTAAAATTTTGGTTCCGCCTGTGTAAAAAATTGGTGTCGTGGGGACTGCAGGTAATTTTCTAAATTTTGCTAATTTCAACATTCCAAATTACCATAATTTGCTTCTAGGATAGTTCTTACTAGTTTTTATCCATATTAGAACTAGTTTAACACACTTAGACATATAGGATATCTATTTCCCACCAAAATTCAAAAATTCCAAAAATTCACCCAAGGAACCCTTTTTCATAAAGGAAGGAACCAAAAATTTGGTTCCTTGTAATCCATGGGTGATCTTATTCTCAAGATCCTACAATCATTAGAACACATTTATTTCATATCTTTGTGTCTTCACTCCATCCTTCTTGTATGGCATGACTTAGATGATATGACTAGCATTAAAAACACTTCTAAATCATTAGAAACCTCCTTTCTTCTATGGATTAACATCAAATCAAACACATTTCTTCATAATTTCATAATCATATAAATTAAGACCTTCTAAGATGATCATCCTCACACCTTCCAAATTTCTCTCATCTTCTACTAGAACAAGCTTAAGCAAAAATGACTAAGTCATCCACTTCTTCTCCATCAAACAAGCCTTAAGAAGCGGCTAGAATGAGTGTAGACCATGTTGTTTTGTCAACATTAGCTCATCTTCCGATTCCTCTCCCCTAACTATCTCATCTCCCATAAGAGATGAGAACTTTCTCACTTTGATTACTCCTACACCACCTCCAAAATCACCTATTGTATTCACCACTCCACCACCAACAAAAACTCTTATTACTAGCTCTCCACCACCGGCTCCCATCCAAACATCCAAGTTACCATCACCTCCTAAATCTCCAACTCTCATACCATTAGAGCTATTCTCTACACCACATACATCTCCAAACCCATTTTTTGAGGACTTGGGGTACTTGCCTCCTAGGCCCAACAATCCACCTCCACTACCATCCTTTGGTACAATTGACCGAATACCTCATGAGTCTCCACGTACATCCTTTCACCCAAACGCCTCGTTAGGGCCTCAACCTCGTCTTTTCCATCCTATTCACCATGACATTCATGGACCTTTGTATAGGGATCATGCCCTACCTCCAACATCCTTGTCTCCTCATATAGAGGACATCGATGAATCCATGTGGGAAGATCACCCACATTCTAAAGTGGAGATAGAAGCCGAGCTAACCATCTCCACAACTTCTCCAATATGGTGGACTCTCACCTTAGTGAAACCATGCAAATGCAAAATGCTTTGCTCTCCTCCCTAATCACCACTCCAACCACCAACACCAACAACTCCACCATTCCACCACCACAAAATCATGAACCATATTACCCACTTAGACACGGTTGCTCCAATTGTGGCCGGATGCATCCCCACATTAACGAACGGACCCGGGTAATGGTCCCTAAGCTTTAAGATGAAATGAGGTTCATCGTCAACCACATCCTAGAGCGAATCGATGTTCTTGCTTATCCACCACCTCAATAGGAGGTTCCTAGTTTATCTTTTAATTTCTAGGTTTTTTTTTAGGATTTTTTTTGTATTTTTCTAATTTTGTAGGATTTTCTTTATGTACTAACACATCATTATGTTCCATTTCATGATTTTCATATCATGAAAATTTTAACAAGTGAATGGTGTTTCTTATATTGTTGTTGATTGTTACATGGTGATTAGAAATGCTTATATACTTGTGATGATGCTTATTACTAACATCTTTTTTGTAGCTTTTTCACAATCCATGTATCTTTCTCTTGGCACCTAATTTAGGGGGAGCATTGGCCAAGGGGAAGATAATGGTCCGGGCTCATTACATATTTCGCCTCGCCTCTTCTTTTTGTTTCGACAAAAAGGGGGAGAAATATTATAGAACTTGGCCTTATACTTTCTTAAAAAGTCAACTGCATACTTTGACTTTTTGAAAAGTCAACTGCATACTTTGACTTGTGAAAAGTCAAAATTGGACAAACTAGTCATAAGATAAAATAAACTTTTTATTATCATCTTTATCTAACTCACTAGTTATTTCAAGTTCTAAAATTAATTTCATATTTTTATAACTCTTGTACAAACTTTACATCTTTTATAAAAATAAAATTTATGTTTTGTCCTCAACAAAAAGGGGGAGATTGTTAATACAAATATAGTCATTAAACGTTATTTATATTTTATGATCTTTATCTAAGTTTTGTTACGACAAAGTAAATTTAATTTTATAAAGCTTAAAGCTTGTCAAGTTTAATAGATATTAAAACGAGCTTTTCCTTAAATAATATCTTCATTACTCAAGCATTTACATTTTGATTAATCATATTTTTGATATGCCTCTAAACCATAATGTATGTTAACATTTTTAGATCAAGCATGTTTTGGTTTCTTAAAACAAAACATTAGATATGTATTTACATTTAACATATTTCTAAAAATGGATAACAACATATGACATCATGTGGTGCATCATTGAAATCTCTAGAGGATTTCACTAGATATTTTGTGTAGATTTGGACTCTACATATCTTACACAATCTTGGAAGGATTTGGTTGACTTTGGTAAGATTTTGGTAATCTTATTTTCTTTGACCGGACCTTGACACAAAATGTTACAGGGGGAACCCTTTAGGGTCCGTGGTCCGTAGTGATTGTTTGTATGTTTTGGCTATAAATAGCAAGCCAAACCAAGTTGTTTTCTCATCCCTTTCTAGCATAATCACATACATTCCTTCTCTCTAACATTTCTAACTCGGTTTCATATCATTATAGTGATCCTCTTTTGAAGCAAAGAAGATCAAGGCATATTCAAGCTTCAACAAATAGTTGGAAGTCTTGTTTGTTTTGTTGTTGTATGATCTAGTCTTGTTCATACATCATTGTTGTACTAAACTATCATAAACTTGTGAGTGTGGTGGTTAGTATTTTAGTCCTCAAAATACATTGTGTGTGGGAGTGGTTGTACCCTTGGAAAGAACTCGAAATCTAGCTTAGTGTCGGAAATAGTGTGTAAGCGAAGTGTAAAAGGTTTCTTCACGGGGAAAGGAGCTTGTTGACTAGTGAAGTTAAACTCTCGAGTTGGAGACTCGGGGAGTGGAGTAGGGCAAGGAAAAAGAGTCCTTTTAGACCGAACCACTATAAACAACTTGTCGTGGTTTGATTGTTTCTTTCTCTATTTACTCTTTATATATTACTTGTATATTGTTTGACATCTTTGATCAATATCAATTGATCATTACAGTAAGTTTCAAAACAAAGATTTTAATCGGTAAACTATTCAACCCCCCTTCTAGTTTTCCACAATACATACATACATATATATATATATATATATATATTAGTTGGTTAGTTATTTTTTGTATTTGAAAGTGTAAAATTTTTAGCACTATGATCATATAAGCTTAATGGACTAATATCGAGGAGGCCACTTCGATCACATTTGAAAATTTGAGTTATTGACATGTTTACACTGTTGGAATCACTCCTAAACCTTATTCAAGTGTTAGTTACTCACATGTAATAGTTAGCTTATTATGGCCTTTATGTTTGTTATTAGCCTTAAGCTTATGTAGAAGGCCCATGAGCTTAGGCCCAAGCCCATAGGAGAAAGGAAGGGAACTAGGAGTGTTGCCCTAGCTTCCCTCCTATAAATACCTTATGTAAACCTTCATTTGAAGGTTGGTTGTTCAAGTTATTCTCTCTTTCACATACCTACGCCTAACCGTCTAAGTCTATACTTGTGTGTGTGTTTGGATACTTGTTCAATCGCCTCTCTATCTTTCTTATAAGCTTGTGTGGTAAACCTTGTGACCTAACAGTGGTATCAATCGCCAAATAGTTGGGTGTACACTTTTGTTTTTGAAGATTTTTGGTTTGGGTCTTACTGCGTAAACATAACCTATTCTTTGCCGGCTTAAAACTTGTTTTACACTTTTAATCAAGATTCTTGTACTTTCAAGCGTTTTAAGGTGTTAAAATACTTGTTTTTGGCAAAAGTTTGGAACTTTATCGTGGACGTTGTTTTTCAATCTAGTTTTTGAGCGAGGGTTTCATCTACTGTAACCGTTTTGAGATTTTGGTTCATCAAGTTTCACACTTTTGTGTCTTTTTGGTGTTATTGAAGCTATTTTATCACACAAAAACTGGTTTAGAAACACTTTTGGCTGAAATTAAAATTACGAGTAATCTTATGCGCGTAGTAAAACCTAATCCTACTGGCGTAAGTGCCTCACTTGGTTTGATCTTCATTTTCGTGATTTATTCCGTGTTTTCTTACTTGGATAAGTCACGAAAATACGTCGACTTTGATATCTTTTGCCTTTGTGATAGTGTAAAAGATCATTTGAACAAAAACCTAAAATTACGCATAAGCATAAACTACGTTGAAATCCTACGCCTAAGATCTTTCTTACGCCTAAGCTTAGTCTTACGCATAAGAAAATCCTCACGCCTAACTTTCTCGCCTAACTTTTGTCTCGCCTAACTTTAGTGATTTTTCCTACTTGGCGTAAGCTAAATCCTAGCGTAACTCATTATTGTTCTGCGTAACTTTGGTGTTTTTAGCATAAGTGCTACTTGGTTTTGTCTTTCTCGCCTAAGGACACTTCATCAACAAAGGTTCATTCGACTACAAAGATCCATATTTATCAACACAAGTTTATCAACATGTCACAACCACCATACTCTAACTATTTCCCTTACACTTATCCTCATCCTCAACGTCAACAACAACTAACTCCACAACATCAACAATGGAATCAACAACAAGCAATTTATCAACAACAATTTAACCAATAACATACTCCACAACTTCTTTGCCAAATCCACAACCTCAAATGGTTCAACCACCACCAAGTCTTCAAGCTCAACCATTACCAAATGACTTTAATCAACATCCATCAAGGATCACTATGAGGGAACCCACTTGGTTTGCAAATATGTTTGAAACTTTAAGCAGCCAACAATCAATTCATGAGGCTGGATCACTTGATAGACCTCAATGCTCACTCCAGAAACTACGATCAATGGGTGATAAGGTTCTTTAGGTTTTGTGATCTAAAGAAGCCACATGGAAAGTTCTTAAAGAAGGTTATCTTGGAAGGTCCTTTTGAGATGCCTACTTGTCATTGTACAGGAGATCCAAATGCCATTCCACCAAGAGATGAACAAACGAACATTGCTCTTTATTTGCAACTTGAATCCTCAAGAACTTCTACACTATGAAGGAGATGAGCTTGCAATGGAATATATCCTCCTAGGATTACCAAACCTAATTCTTCGTAGTGTTGATGCTCAAAAGGCTGCAAAGAAAATGTGGGATCATATTAGATCTTCTTATGGAAGGATCCGTACTCAATCAGGAAGATTTGGAATCCAAAATTTACTTGGCTTATGAACACTTCATGATTGAACACGGAGACACTCGAGTCCTATCATCACCGATTTTGAGACATCATCAATGATTTGGATAAACACAACATCCACATGCCAAGAATTGCGGTGAATACTAAGTTCCTAAGTAGTCTTGGTCTTGAATGGGAGAAGTATGTCATTTTTCTCCGTCAAGCGAAAAACATGCATCAATCTACCTACGGATTGTTGTACGATTACTTGAAGCCTCATGAAAAGGAAGTTGATAAGGAAAGGATTCTCCGTGCTCAAATTGCTCCTCCGACACATCCGGAAAATCAACAACTTGCCTTATATGCTCAAAACGGTTATTCTCCTCAACCGGAACTCAACCAAACTGCTACAATCACACCACATGATCCTTCACAACCTCCATCTCAACAAACTCAATTGGTTCCATACAACAACAACAATGCTCAATCTGAAGCTAATGAGGAATCGATCCGTTCAAGCATTGCAACAAGGATTTGCTATGATTGCTAATGCCTTTAGCCGTTATACCAACAAATCCAACAACCGTATTCATTCCTCATCTAATACAAGGAATCAAGTTGTTGTGAACAATGGAGGAGTTGAAGTTCAGAATCGTGGTTATGGTTGGTCGCCGATGGGCGGTGGTCAAGGGTTTAATCTTTGTGGGTAGGAATAACAATCGAGCTCAGTGGTGGAGCAGGAAATGCTCAGAATGGGTTGAATGGTCTTCGATGCTACAACGCAATGAGAAGGACACTGGCTAATGCATGCCCAAAGCCAAGGACTAGGGCAGTGCTTATTTCAAAGAGGCTCTTCTTTTGGCTCTTAAGGATGAAGCCGGTGGATCTCTCACGGACAAAGAACGAGTTTTATGGCAAATCACGGACTCGGATGATGATATGGAGGACTTGCGGCCAATCGTTATGTTGATGGCTAATATGCATGAGTTACACATAGTGACACGAGGCCGGTGTATGACATTGATGGCTTGTCTCGGTACCCGAACAAACCATATTCATCTCGATCTACTATCTCCGCCAACATCGAATCAAGCAAGACTCGGATGTTCAAAATGAGCCATCCACATCTCATTCGGCGATTTTCAACTAGACCCGTAGTTATATTTGGCGATCAAGATGACCAAACGGTTTCCCTTGATAATCAAATTGACTCCGTGGTTATACTTGAAGATCTCAGTAATGATCATGTTGAGACTCGCGTTGAAACCGCGAACTTTTGCCTCATCAGTTTTGCTCGTTTAATACAAGACCAACAAACCATAGTGGAAAAATGTCATGCCATTAATCGGGACTTGAAATGCAAAAATGCACTGTTAACAAAGGATTTTGAATGTTTACAAAGCAACTCAACTTTTTCAAAACTCAAGAAAACGTGAAAAGGTTTTGAAGCGACCTTTGCAAATCTTCATCAAAGCGAAAATATTTAGAAAGATAGATCGTGATCTAGCCGCCAAGAATGCTTTGTTGTGCGAAATAGAACAAGCTGAAACATGAACATAAAAAGCAAATTAACGCTCTCACCTTGGAAAATCAAAAACTAAGGCTGAGTTGTTAACTTGTCAAAAAGCATTCTCTGCATACAAAAAGCATTCAACAAAGCGAATAGATGATCATCTTGAAGAAATCATCGGCTTGCAAAACAAACTTAAAGAGTTTAAAAGTGTTGTTTATAAACATGGCGAGTCGGTCTGACCATTGAAAAGTTTACTTTAAAACCCAATCCAAATGGATATGGACGAATCTTGCGATTACAAACTAAGCTTTCAACAAAAGCATTCAAACCAAATCCGAAGTTTCGGTCTGAGAATATAAAGTTGATAATTACATGTTATGATGTTGTTGAATATCATCGTCAAGAGGAATTAGATGCAAGAGGCGAGAGTCGATCAAAATTAGAAAAAGTTGTTTACAACAAACCTTTTAACTATTCAAAAGCTGTCACTTTCGTCACACCACAGTTCTTCTAACACACCAAGGGTTATCATCAAAACACATGAGTCTTCTAATGTTAATCCCAACAGCATTATGCACAAATTTATGGTCCTTTACCTTCCATCGATTGAAGTAAATTCAAAACCTAAAAATCGAAAAATTCTTAGATATTTTGACATCTTCATGGCTGACCTCAAAATTTTACAACTTGAGATAGAATATCGATTCGAAATCAAAATTGATCACTTTCAATCGCCGCGAGAACAAAGAGACATTTTTCAGAAAAATCTTTTACCTAACGTTAAAAATTTGAAAAGTTGTGCATTAGCCTGGGAAAAGGATTTTCATAAGGAACTTGGAGTGATGAAGGTCGTTTTAGAAAAGCGAAACATCTATTTCTAATACTAAGCGTAAAAAGAAACTGTTGAGAAAAGATGTTGATCGACTCTTGGAAGATGTCATCTGTGATGATGTCCATAATGTTGTGCTATTGAATTCTTTGTCATATGCATTTGATTATACCTCTGTTGATATGTTGAATCGTGATAAATGTTGAGAACACGATAATGTGCTTGGTCGAGTCCTTAAGTTGAAAACAAGCGATTGTCAAGCGAACTTTCAAATGCAATTAATTAGTCTTAATTGGTGTCAAAAAGATATTCACGATCAACAACATGCTTTTCAACACAAAATCGCTTAGTTGCGTGCAAAATCTTCTGATCATAAAATTGAGCAATTGGATGATCAAAACGTGTCTTTAAGTGTCAAATCTCAAAATATGAACAAGAACTTTTAAAAGTTAAAAAAGAATATGGTGTCATATTTGATTTACTCAAAAAGACTCGTGATGAAGCATCAAATGAACTTGATCATTATCTTGCACACATTAAAGAAGTTATGCATTTTCTTTGGAAATGTTCGTCGAAAATCAAGATCGATTCACACTATCCTCATGTTAAGAGAAATGTTAGGAAAGTATGAACAACTTCCGCCAACCATCATTAAGAGATTAGCCCAAGTAACACTTAGTACTCATGAACCTAGAATCTCTACTACCAAATCACAAGTAGCTAACGTACTTCCTTCTACTAAAAGCAGGGAATAGTTGAGCCTTTTCCAAGCGTCCACTTCACGGCCTAGGAGCACTCAATCGAAGAATAGGAAGTTGCGACCTAAGAAAAGATCAATCAAGAATGCTAAAGTAGAAGAACACCCTAGGACTATGAATAAGACTCACGTTGCCTCCACTATAGATATTGCGTTTGGCAAATGTAATAGAAATAGTGATGTAACGAATGCTAAACCGTTAAAGTACTTTTGATATTGGATCGATGCACCTTGTGTTATTTGTGGTAAAAGTATGAATTCTGATTGCCATGATAAATGTGTTGCTAAAGCTATCATCTCGTTTAAGGAATCCTAAGAACCGGAATACCTCTAGGCCCACTAATCTTTCTCATGCTTGGTAGACCGCCATCTTTAGATTCTAAGAACGCATTGCGCCCCTCACTGTAGCTCTGTTTCACCTCCTAGGAATGTAGTACCACCTAGTGCATTCACTAAGACTAAAGCAAACACTAGTTGGAGATGGCAGAAATGGATATATAACACTCTAGGATTTAAATGGATACCTAAAGCTATTGATGTGTGTATAACTACTATAACTACTACGGAACCCTCTAACATTTCGGGTTCCACATCTACTTCTATTCCATCTGTATTAGTGCATTGTGTATCACTGTCTGATCATTCTCGGATTGTTGATAGCGGATGTTCCCGACATATGACAGGCAATCTTAAACTGTTATCAAACTTTTTTGCAAAGTTCATTGGCTTTGTCGGGTTAGGGAATGATCACTTCGCCGCTATCATGGGCTACGGAGACTATGTCAATGGGAACATCGAAATTAGCAGAGTTTACTATGTGGAAGGCCTCGATCATAATGTTTTGATGGTCGGTTTGTGATGGAGATTTGGAGGTTGCTTTCGGAGAAAACTTGTTTCATTAAGTGATCTACAAGGAAATGACCTTATGTGCGGATGCGTGACTATCTCTATGAAAGACATGGTTGCTTCATCTCCCATATGTTTACTTTCAAAGGAAACATCAACAAAATCGGCTTTGGCACGCGTCTCTCACATCTAAACTTTCAAACCATCACCAACCTTGCTCGACACAAACTAGTTGAAGGACTTCCACGGTTGTGAACAAGGCAAAAGCACTTCGTGCTCATTTTTCCTTCAAAGGTGGAACCTGACTCGGCATGTGCTTCATCTTCTTCACATGGATTTGTGTGGCCCGATGCGCGTGCAAACGATCAATGGCAAGCGCTACATCTTAGTAATCGTTGATGACTATTCACGCTGGACTTGGGTCTACTTTCTTAGAAGCAAAGATCAAGCTCACGGATGATCATCACCTTTCTCACGAAAATACAAGTTCAAACTCGTAACACCGTTAAGATAATCGAGCAGGATAGAGGCTTGAATTTGTCAACCAAACCCCTGTGAATTCTATGAAAGGGAATTCAACATCAAACATCTATTGCACGTACACCAAAACAAAAGCGGGTTGTCGAAAAGACGAAACGAGCGTTAGTGGGCGAAAGAACAATGTTAATCAATGCTAAACTTCTAGATTACTTATGGGCGAAGCTTTATCTCTGCATGCTATACTCAAAACCGTTCTATGATTACTAAAGCCACAACAAAACACCTTTCGAGCTGTCCATAACGAGAAAACCGAATCTAAAACACTTTCATGTATTTGGATCTCTTTGCTATCCGAATAATGATCGTGATGACTTTGAAAAACTCAAAGCCAAAGTTAGGAATTAGAAATTCCCGGTATTAAAGAGTCGGTCACCTCAAGTATATGTAATCGTTATAAAGCTCGTAGTCATAGTAATATTTAGTTAAGTAGTATTTAGTTAAGTAACACCGTGGAGGGCGGACGGGTCTTTACCCACTGTATGCCTGATCCACAACCCGTTGTGTGGCGATTTATGTAAGACTATAAATACTCTCTACCTCCCAAGGTAGAGAGTTGGAGCTCATAATAATATCTTTCACTTTCTCTCACTAAGTTCCCTAAACCTCTAACTTTCTCTCTCTAGAATTCCATCTATATGCTACCTTGTATTAATGTTATGATGTGTATGTGAAAAGTTAAATCTTACAATTGGTATCAAGAGCCATGGTTAGATCATATCGTGCACATCTTTGGATTTCTAGTGGTTTTTAGGTGGTTTTTGAGTTTGAAAAAGTTTAGTGGGTTTTGCATCATTTGGATGATTTCTTGTGTTAAAGTTTGAATTTTGTTGGTACTTTTATGTTTAGAATCATCAAAAGTGTTTAGGTTTTCATTTGGTAAGCTTGAATCATCTTGGTTGGGTTGTTTTTGGATTGAAAAGTGATGTTTATATGGTTTTTCAAGCTAGCGACTTAGCTCACGGAATATTTTCTTGGTAGCGACTTGCTTCACATTTTTGTAGCGACTTACGGTGTTGGAACTAGCGAGTTAGATCTAGCGAGTTAAAGTACAAGTAGTGGACTCTCCACTACGGGTAGCGACGTGTGGTAGCGACTTGGTGCATGCGAGTTGCTCTTTAGCGACTTGCATTGTTGGCGACTTGAGTAGCGCTGCCAAAATTTTTGTAGCGACTTGAGTGTTAGCGAGTTACCACTTAGCGACTTACATTTGGCTAGCGAATTGGAAAGCTAGCGACTTAGCGTGGTGGCGAATTAGTGTTGGCGACTTGGTGTAGTATTTTCTGTTAGCGACTTGGGACTCTAGCGACTTAGGGGTGTAGCGAATTAGGTCCTAGCGACTTGGTCTTAGCGACTTGGTTCAAGAATTCTTAGCGACTTGTTGACTTTTCCGACAAAACTTCAAACGGCTATAACTTTTGATCCGTAACTCCGTTTTCAGCGTTCTACCCATCAAAACGACCGTGAGAACAAGGAGAATGTCACGCCGAATGAACTACTAAAGTTCATTCGGGTCAACCTTCGAGGGCTAAATCCGCTCGAACGAACGAAGTTATTGAGGTTTTTATGTTTTTAGACCTAAAATTCTCGGGAAAATCGTGCAACAACCAACCCAAATCACAACCAAACAACATCTCTGCTTATCCCACAAACAATCATAAGTCCTAACACACAATTGTCTATCATTGTGTCGATCCATCAATCATCTTAACACATTCCATTGGTCATTGCTTAACGGTTTGGTCTTGATTTTAGTAAAATCTCGCGAAAGATTCTATTTCTCGGTTTAAATCATAGACTTGTAAAATCCCGTGCATTCCACCACATCATGTTTTACTCTACTTACTCTCTCTGACCCAAAGTGATTTCAGAAGTGCTTAAATTGTATGATGTTGTGGACAATAATGTTAATGATTGCTACACTGAACGATTAAAGATGTTTGAATTAAACAATGAGGATGTGAAATCTTCATGTTCTGAGTACAATGTGAATGAATTGCACCTTTCTGAATGCCATGCAAATGGAATGCAACATTGAGCCATATCAGCTACTTCATCTGCACCTCATACAATTTGTTATCCATAGTGGGGATCGAACATGTAGTGCTCTTTTCCGCCAGGACTTACCTACATTGACAAGAAGCTTGTTGTTGAACTTAGAACACTTAAAGCTGCAACTTACCAATAAAGAGGTTCAAAAGGATGGTTCAGTGCAGCTCTTCAAGTAATCTACAAACAATTTCAGCCATTCATCGATTGGGGAATATTCGCAGATTACGATCAACACTTGACTGGAATTTCCTTCAAAAAACATACTGGAATGGAAATTGAGGAATTCATTGAGACATTTATCCAACTCATGGATAATGTGAAAAAGTACATTGAAGAATCTGCTCAAAAGAATGTAAACGTGAATGAGTGTCGTGCGAGTTGAAAGATTGTTGTGATAAGTTGGGTAATGTATATGTTGAAGAATCGGGTGTTCTTGAATGCGAGAATGTCAGTGACAACAAAAATTGATGAATCGGATAATGGAAAAATGGAATCTTCGTGCTCAAATTCACAGAGAGAGGTGCACGGACACAACACAGTGCAAGTTAATGCAAAGGAACACTCCATGGAAGCTTTGGATGTACCCAAGATAGAGATGCACCCACGCTGTGCATGTCAATGCTCAGGTAAGTTGCATGGATGTTTCTTCTGTACCTAGTTGTGCATCTTCTACTCAAAATGATGATTATGAACTGCATGAGTACGTGCATTTGTGCACGATGATTCCCTTACCACTGAGCTTAACATATATAAGGATCAGGTTGCTATTTATGAACAGAGTGCTAAGTTTGAGTTGACCACCCGTGAGCAGGAAATGGATGTCCAAATACGTACAACTATTAGAAAAAGTAGGTTTAGAGAAGAAGTATTAAAACAAGAGTTAAACTCCTTACAAGAAAAGCTTTCTAAAACTGCTAAGCAAAAACACGAACTTCAAGAAAATGTTAAAATGCTTAAGCAAGAATTCAAGGCTAAGGAATCAAAACTTTTGAATGATTTTTCCAATCTAAAAACTTTGAAAAACAAGCTTGAAAATAAGTTGTACATACAAGGGAATACCATTCAGATTGCTCACATGATCACTAAGCATAGAGTCCTTAGCGATAAGCATAGCATTCCCCTTGTTGAGGAACCTAATCCAGAGGTAATTAAAAGGCTAGAAATGCTCATAAGGTACTGTATGATGGTAATGAGATCCTTAAGCCTAGACAGAAACCTAGTTGCGTTGAGTGCACCGAGGAAGATAAGAAATCAGATGAAGTCACTAGGGAGAAAATGAATAAGAAGCTAGAAGATCCCGAGTGTAAAAAGAACAAGATAACGATAAAACCCCATGATTACACTAAGGAAAATTGGATATCCTTAAACATGTTTAAGCCTCAGACTCTATTGACCCCTGAACAAGTGTTCCGGAAAAAGGATATGGACTTGCAAAAAGCTGAAAATCTTGTTGAAAAGAATCCCCCTTGTAGGAAATTCCTAAAGCGTGTGTATCCTCCAAATACACCAATGCATTTAGTTCCTAGAACTATTGCCACTAAGAGCAAGACCTTAATCAGTCAATATGTTATTCTTCAACTATTTACCGATTTTGAGAAAACTTGTAAGAAAAGGATCACACCCACTGGGATAACTGAAGGGAAAGGGGTTTTGAGCAAATGAAAGAATGTTATTTAACCGAGGTCATGCCTTTCTTTAAACAACTAAAAGATCATTTTGAGAGTCTTAAAAAGGGGATAAAATCAGATATTAAAGAAATGGAAAAGGAATTTGATGCAATGGTAGTTGAAGTTAGTGATTATGGGCGTGCACTAAAATATAATGAGATTGAGAGGAAGAACTTGCATACCTTAAATGAGACTCTTATTACTGAATGTCATGCTCAAGATATCTTTTTCCTTTGCTTCAAATTGCTCTATTAATGCTTCCAAATTTCATGAACTATCTGTGGCCTGAAAGTCTCCCATGATCGTGTCATTGAGCTTGAAAAAACTAATTCTAAACTAAGCGAGAAAATTGAACTGGATGATCACGACAATTTGGTTAAACATTTTTCTAAACTAGAAGTTGAGCATTTTAATTTACAACTCAAATATCAACATCTCAAAGAAAATGTCAAAACTTCAAATATCAAGACATCTTCAGATGCTCCTGAGTTTGATGCAGTTTTTCAAATTAACAAAGCGTGATGAACGATTCAAGCTCATTGCAACACGATCAGAAAGTTGAAAGCCCAAATCTCTCAATTAAAGGGTCAAACGAACAATATGACAGGCTCCCAAATGCCTCCTCCTTTAGATTCTCAGAATTCTCAAACGTTTCATCTTCAAAACCTAGTAAATGCTTTACCAAAGGAAAACGAAAGTTTTCTAGAAGAAAATGAAAAGGTTAAACGACATTTTAAAGAGTTATATGATTCAATAAACGTCACCCGTGACCAAAACAACGAAAAATAACGTCTTTACAAAAGGAAATTGAGAATCTGAGGAGTCAGGAAATGGGAAACGCCACTTGTTTTCAATAAGAATGTTGTCTCAAAATCACCCTTAGATTGCAAATACACTGTGACAGTTAAATATATTCCTCCTCATCTTAGGAATAATGAACATGCTTTTCATGACTTCTGTGCTCACCTTAAGGATAGTCTAGAATGTCTCCGTGAGATTGTCGAAGAGGATTTCATTAACAAACCTCTTGATAGTGAAATTAGGTTTGCTTGCCTCCAGGCCAAACGATCTCAAGAGCTGCTTGAATGTGTAATTGCAACATGTCCAAAACCCTTAGGTGAAAAAGGCAAAGATGTGAAGCCTTGTTCTATGCCTAGTGCCAAGCAGAAATCCGTTCTATGCCTAAAGCCAAGCATGTGACCCTTGATATGCCTTGTTCCATATCTAAATTCAAGCAAGCAACCTGTGATGTGCCTCCTAGAATTTCAGATCCCAGCACTTCTAGACCGGGAATGCAGAAAGTAGTGAAGCCATGTAATGTTCCCATCGTTACTTCTACAGATGTTAAGATTGACACTAAAGTTAGCGGGTCAAAACCTAGAAGCTATGCAAAGAAGGATAGGATTACGCAAACTAAAAGTGTTCATGATAAGGAAGTGAAAGAACACCATAGGGACAAGAAGTTTGATTTGAACAAAAGAATCGTGTTAGTTCTAGTATTAGCTCCAAGCTTACTAAAATTAATTCGAGGCCTTATCTTTGTCTGCAAAACATGCAAAAAAAAATGTTTAATTTCTGGTAATCATGATAAATGTGATGTGTTATTTCGAGGTCTAAGATTCATAACCCAGTTAAGAAAGTTTGGAGAGCGAAACAGATTAAGCAATCCTGGAAACCTACAGGGAAGGTTTTACCAATGTAGGATTTCAGTGGAAGCCAACAGGTCGAATATTCACGAATGGCAAACCTTGCCCCTTAACTAGATCCACTATGCCTAGAGTAGTGCCTGTTAAGGTTTGGAAGCCAACTGGTAGAACAATCCCATTAAGCACAAAATGTCCCTCGACTAAGTCTGATGCTTCTACTAGTTTAGCTCCTAGTGACAATGACATTGCACCTAGGGTTTCTGCCGATTCAAAGATTGTTTGTGCTAACCAAAAGGACCCCATGAGCACGTGGGGATCCAATGTTTCCAATTCTATGTCTTCGTCAGTTATCCAAAGCAGGTCGTACAAGTCGTCCCTTGGTATTTGGATTGACTCTAAACATATAACTGGGCTCTAAACAATGACGTCTGTTCAAATCAGTTCAGGCCTCGTTCTTCATCATTATGGCGTCTGCAGATAACACATCAGGCCCGTTCCTCAAAGAAAAGAAAGGTGTACGCTTCAGTGCGCTTTATCTTTCTAAGAAGAGAAATCTTCATGTTTATGACCATTCTCATCGACATTCTTCATCAACAAGCTTCATGTTTCTCCCATGCTCATTCAGTCATCAAATGGATCTACATTCATTAATGTATATTCTTATTCACTTGCTAAATCAAAATGGCAACTTCGGATGCAATTTTTGAGGGGGGAAAGAGTGAATATACTAAATGATGATGGATGTTTGAATAATGGTTATACGACTTAAAGTTTGATGACTCTCACTCACTAAGGATAAATGGGATTTATGAGAAGAGTGAATATACTAAATGATGATGGATGTTTGAATAATGGTTATATGACTTAAAGTTTGATGACTCTCCTCCAATGCCTAATGTTTCACTCACTAAGGATAAATGGGATTTATTGTTTGGGATTCATTGGTCCAAGATATGTTTGATGAGTATTTACAACCGCTAGCGAATATTTGATGATCATCAAAGAATATGTGATTCATGAGTTCAAGATATGTTTGATGATCATCAAAGAAGTACAACTTAGACTACTCAAAAAATCCTATCTCCAGTTATTCCTCAAGTCGTTGATAATGATTATCATAATATTGCATTTGCACTCATGAATAATGATCCGCTCTTTGGTATTCCTTTGCCAAATCTTCACGGATTATTGTTCATGAATAACGATCCACTCTTTGGTATTCCTTTGCCAAATCTTCATGGATTATTATTCCTCTCATCGTGCATGCTATAAATCAACCACATGAACTTCAAGGAAAATGTCTACCTCATCCGCTCGAAGTTATTGGTGTATCCTCCATATCCGTCTCTACATGAATACTTTTAGGAAGAATACATTGATGTTGAGGCATCATTTGTTTCGGTTCATTCAGTGGGTGAATGTACATCCGGTTGTATGTTTATTCACATGTTGGGCATTTGACACAAGTTGATTACTTCGAAGTTACTCTTTTATCACTTAATTGAGGTTGAAGTTGCGTTCACAAAGCGTGATCTTATTTGATAACTTGCTCGAGCTTAAGAATTTGAGTTGAAGTCTTGGTTTATCTAGTTACCAGTCGAGGTGGATGGTTGAAGACCTGGTTAACTATCACTATTAGGAGTTACGTTGTTTTACTTTCTGTCACGCGTATATTACGTTGTGGATAATCGCAAGAGGTGTTAATGTCTCATACTTTAATTGAGTATTGAGTACTTAAGAGATTTGCTTGGTGCATAAATTCTCGACACCGTTCTTCCATCTTTAAGTGCTAGCTTAAGACACAAATCGGGAATTGACTTCAGTTTCAAGTTTGGTATATTGGGTTTTTCTTAAACAGTGGTCACTTCAAATTGTCTACATATGGGTTGATAAAGATAGTCAGAGAGAGTTTATGTAGCGGTTGATTCTCACAGGATTCATTTGGGCTATTTGAGTTCTTCTCACAAGATTTCAAGTTTATAGATATATTATGTTTTCGATTACGAGGTATCAAAACCATTTGGGGAAGGATATATTATTCCAACTATTTGGGGAAGTGGTCTCGAGACCTTTGGTTTATGTTACTTCAGTGTTCAGTTGGAAGAAATGTGAGAAGAATATTTGGAACGTGAGAGGATATTGCCTATCGACATCTTTTATACGGTTTATGATAAAGTGCTTCCGGTTATATGCACAACATGTTCACATGATCGAGCTAATTCATTATTTGAGTTGACATCCACGAGATGATTAGTAACTCAACATGTTACATGGATGTCATCGTCTCTACTCTTGTTGGGTACATGTGTACATTATGTGCTGATTGGTTATATGTTATATAGCTGGAATGCACTTGGTAAAATGAAGATGTTGATATATTGTTCCCCTAAATAGACAACTGGTCAATCTTGAAGAGTAAGGTGTACATCGGGATGCACAAGCAGTTCATGTGAACGGTCGTTATCAATTAATCCGGATTTGATAACCCTTTGAGATGATCAATGTTTCAACTTGTTACTTCGGTGTTCTCGTGTTCTTCAGGTCTTTGAGCTTCAATCAATGAGACCGCTTTGTATTCAACTCTACTTCTTAGGGAAATGGTCTTTATTCGATGTTTGTCGGTTTGGGGGAAGCTACCAAAGATTCAAATTGAGAAGGCTCATGTCCCGACGATTTTCTTAGAAGCCTCGAATGCTTTGGTGGCGAAAGTTTAAGAGATGTTGATTCATTTCTTCTACAACGTCTTGAAGCGATATCTTTATCTCGGTACTCATTTCATCATTCTCTTAAACTAATTTATCTCTTGTAAATATTTATTTGAAAAACAAAATACAAAATTATAAAACCTTAAAAAATCAAATAGAAAAATATAAAACTTTCAAAATCCATAAAAATCTGAAAAATTTGAAAAATCTTCAAAAAATATTGTCATTTTGTCATGCGTTTTCTCGGTTCGATAATATCTACGGTCTTTGTGCTGTCATTCAAAGAATGACACGTGACTTTAGATGTTGTTAATTCAAAAATCAAAAATCAAAAATATGTTTTGAGAAAGAGAAACAATGGTTTATTGTCATTTTCAGGCAATAACCGGTTTTAAAAGAAAGAACAGAGCCATGTTTTACCATGTTTTCAAATTCCATGCTCCGATTCTATAACATTTATCTGCTGAAAACTAAATGCTTTGAAAAATAACTCGGTCTCTATTTTTGATAATCATCAGGACTTATCTGTCAAAATATCTATCTCTCAATCAACAACCTATGTCATTGATTGAGGGAGAATGATTTCAATTAAATTAAAAGTTATTTGGCATTAAATTGTTTTCAAAAGATGTACATGCATGTTTAACCAATGGAGTTTAAAATCTCAACATCAGATCCTTATCGGTTAAAACGCTTTCATAATCAAGTCACAATTCTCCTTAAAAGCTTTCAAAATCAATTTAAATCTACAGCGATCACAAATCTCAAATGATTTGATAATTGTGATCGGGGAGAAGTTGTGATTTAAATAGGATTTAAACTGATAATTCGATAAATGGTTTCTTAAGTGATTAGCATGTTTGCCTCCCGTAAGTGACAAACGATTTCAAATTTTCCATGCACACATTGAGGGGAAGCATCTATAATTTGAAACGTGATCATTTATCTCAATGTGCGGGTTCCCTCTAGTATGTGTAAAACTCTTTTCAAACCTAGAAGCACATATTGAGGGGGAGCAAAATCATGAAAACCTCATCCTTCCCAAAATGCTTTATCTACTTGATTCGATTTGGGAAGTGATGTTGATATCTTTTAGAAAATGGTAATCAAAGAAGTTAATTCTTTCTCTTGCCTCCGTGTGCAAAACATTTTCAAATACTTGATGCACATGTTGAGAGGGAGTTCTCGTTCTAAAAATATCAAAAACAATTCAGGTACAAAATGCTTTGATAATATATCACAAGTATCTGGATTGATTTTCAAATGGTTTTCAATTGGTTCCAATGGCGGATGAACAATACCAAATAGACCGACCAACTTTACTTTATGTATGGTGATATAAGGATGATAAGGTTAGGTATTGGTTCCCATGATCCGCCAGAACCGGAGGGATCTACCCCGGGACTATCCACTAGTTAGTGTAGAGTTCTTAGGTATGATGATAAAAGGAGAAAAATGAGATATGGGAAGAGTGCGGACTAAGACTGAGCTAGTATTGGAATAAACCCAACAAGGTTCTTGCTATGAAGTCTCGGTAAGCTGAAGGGGTTGAAGAATTAAAAAGAATTGAATGAGAAAAGGGTGAAAACAAATAGCCCTCCATTTATTCAACCTTAGGGCAGAAACGGGTTCAATTCATATGCTACTGATGGTAACATCGGTATTGAAGACAAAGACGTCATGGACCCAAAGTGGCCTTGCACTTCAACTTCCCAAACCACTCAAGTTCCTCTTAAAAGGACTTGTTTCATTCTCACGGGAACCGACATTATCTATCGACTTTCTCTTAGAGATTGTTGATATTGAAGAAGGAGAACCTCTCCTAGTCTCCGATATAGGATCCAAATATGCACAAATTGAGTCTAGAGCCACGAGATCATCAATAAATCTCATTAGGACACTTTCAATGAAGACTCTGTTTCACACAATGTGGAAAGAGAGATTATATCTTGAGTCCTACGCATTATCCTTGTGGTATTGCCGGAACATCTGAGTGATATGCAAACATACTCACAATGAAGATGGAAAGCCTTCTGGAGCCAACATCTAACAAGCTCTTGGTAGGTGGCATGTGAGATCTATTATACATATCAACCATGTGACAAGCTGAACGAAACAATGGGGCGATTCATTCTTTTGAATCAATCGTTCGGTTATGGATTGACGGATACCTTTGAAAAACCGGTCTTTGTGCTTTAAAACTCTTTTCATTAGCACGTCGACCGTGTACTAATTTTCAAATCAAAAGGTGTTTTATGATTGATAATTGATTTTCATTAAAACCTTCGTTATATTGCAAAAACAATTTCTATTGAGCAATACACGATTGTTTTCAAATCTCTTTTCATCAATCAGTGGACGTAAATTATTTGGTTCACTCACTCCGTGTTGTCTTCTTTGAGACGTTCGGTTTGAGAACAGCTAGAGCATTGCGAAACCCTGTCAAGGAAATTCTTCGAATTATACGATCACAGGCGAGTACTTGTCTTGATCAAGCGGGAACCGTGGGCGTGTACCTCAATTCAACAAAAGTGATCAAAGACACTTTCGTGCGCTTTATTGCTAAGCGTCTTATGCGGTACACCCGGCGCTTGCAGTGATCGAATGAAGCGGTCAATCCATAGCCGCATGCTCACCTAACACATTCATCTCAAAAGAAATCATGATTAGTGCATCAATGACTCTGATATTTTTACTCCATGCTTCTGGTACGCTGCTGCCAATATCATGAATCAACAAATGCTTCGCTACTCGATGAGAATATATCATGATCCCGAATGTGAGCATGTCGGTCCGAATGTCACAACATCACATAATACCAACACCACAATGGATGTGTCAGAGATTTTCTACTTAGCGATGATCTCAAAAGCTGGCTCAACATTATTATCACGTGGATCAATAAAAGACCTCCACTTGGATTAACCAAACATGCAATGAGAAAAATCAATGACTACGAGCGGAAGCAAAGTACTACATCAAGAATGCAAGATCAATTGTTAATGTAATATCTGATTGTATTCAATGTCATTTTAGTATATGTTTGAGGTGACCTCCCTTAGGGGAGATTGTTAGGAATTAGAAATTCCGGTATTAAAGAGTCGGTCACCTCAAGTATATGTAATCGTTAGTAAGCTCGTAGTCATAGTAATATTTAGTTAAGTAGTATTTAGTTAAGTAACACCGTGGAGGACGGACGGGTCTTTACCCACTGTATGCCCGATCCACGACCCGTTGTGTGGCGATTTATGTAAGACTATAAATACTCTCTACCTCCCAAGGTAGAGAGTTGGAGCTCATAATAATATCTTTGACTTTCTCTCACTAAGTTCCCTAAACCTCTAACTTTCTCTCTCTAGAATTCCATCTATATGCTACCTTGTGTTAATGTTATGATGTGTATGTGAAAAGTTATATCTTACAAAAGCTGACATTGGAGTCTTTATCAGATACTGTGATAATTCAAAAGGTTTCCGAATCTGGAATCGTCGTACAAAACAGGTGATGGAAACGATTCATGCTCGTTTCGATGAACTTACGAAATGGCTTACGGTATACTGGAACCCGGACACAACCGCTAAACTTCCCCAAACCCCATCATTGAACAAAGCCCCGACTTACTTCGTCAACAAATGGAAAGGTTATTTGCTCCAACTTTGTTGGGTGGCGATCTTGATGAGCGTGCTCCTGTGTATCCATTTGTTTCGCTCAACTGATATTACTCTTATACGATACACACGCTACAACAACTCTTGCGGATGCACCTACACCCGATTGACTCCACTACAACAGTTGAACAAACCGCTTCCAACAATGATGAAGCTGGCATGATATTAGAATGTAGTACCCCACCGCGATTTTGATCCAAATCGCGTTCTTCAACCCGTTTGCTAATGAGGCTCGCACGGATGTCGCTGAATCTTCAACAAACCATTTGAATCCTCAGAACCTGCACAATGTATATCAACATCAACCCTCCACACATAGATGGACGAAAGACCATCCTCTGGAAAACATTATTGGCAACCGAATCAACCAAGTCGTTACAAGACAACGTCTTCACACAGCGGTGAACATTGCATTTATGCACTCACCGCCAATCAACCTAAAACATCAAAGGCCTTAATGATAAAGACAATGGATTGAATCCATGCAAGAAGAACTCAACCAATTCAAGCGTCTTGAAGTATGGGAACTGGTTGAAAGACCAACAAGAGTCTACATCATTGGTCTAAAATGGATTTGGAAAAACAAATTGGATCTTTGAAGGAAATGTTATCCGAAATAAGTCACGCCTGTGGCTAAGGCTTATCTAACCTAGCGGACTGATATTGTCTTTGTCGTTTATCTATGCTCCCGTTATCGCGACCAAGCTGAAACCCACCTCTCGAGACTAAAAAGAATCCTCCGATACATAAAGGGAACCATTAACTTGGGGATCGGTATCCGAAGGATTACGGTTTTGAACTAATCGCTTTTTCAGACGCTGACCACGCAGGATGCTTAGATTCACGGAAAAGTACTTCTGGAGCATTACAATTTCTTGGTGATAAACCGGTGTCATGGCAATCGAAGAAGCGAGGATTGTACATCCTGTCCTCAACCGGCGTAATATGTAGCCATGTCGGCATGTTGTGCTCAAGTCATCTGGATGAGAACACAACTCAAATACTATGGTTACGTATTTGGAATCGATGTAATGCGACAATCGGAGTGCCATTGCAATCTCGTGCAACTCATTCAGCACTTTCGAAATCAAAGCACATCGATCTTCGATATCATTTCATCAAGGACCACGGAGCAGTGCTTGTTGAATTATATTTCGTGGAGTGAATACCAATTGGCGATCTTCTCACCAAAGCCTTGCCTCCCGCTAGGTTTAATGAGTTGGTCCAACGGATTGGTATGAGGTGTTTGACTCAAGAGGAATTGGATGACCTCCTAAAATAGTCTTAAAAAACTGTCAAACACCAAAATCTCTTTTGTAAATATTTTTTCAAAAACAAAATACAAAAAGTATAAAATGATAAAACAACAAAAATATTCTTCTATCTATTTTCTTTCAACATTGCAAGTACGTTTCTTCCATCAACACTATAATCTTTCAAAATTCAATATTTTTCGATCTAGTGTTGAGGGGAGAAAAATTATATAGCATTTCAAATCATCTGTGTACTTGCATGTTATCTTATCTCGGTTGTTTCTTTTAACAAATGGTGGTAAAGTTTCTGGTACAATGACACTCCTCGGACTAAATTTATAACCTTTCATTATTTTCTCAAGTCGAGGGGCAGTGTCGTCAAGTTTCTTTCTTAAAATCTTTGTTTGGTAACCAAAATGGAAGTTAAATGGCTTTGTATGTAAAAGGAAAAGGTGGAGGGACCAAAACTGTCAAAATGTTAAAGTTATTTTTAATAAAACACCTCCCACCTAACTTTTTCTCTTCACATTTAATACTCTCAACCTAAAAAGATCCTACGCCTAAGAATCAATTGACAAATCCGTACTTTAGATCATCATTTTGTAAGTGATTTCGTGTTTACAACATGTTTTTAAGCAATGGTTTTGAATTTTTCAAAAATACAACGGTTAAAGCGTTGTATAATCTTGTTTTTGTGGTCTACACGTATGTGTATGATCACATGATCAAGATTGGGTGTTTATGGTTAAAAGGATTGTGTCAAAACGTTTCTAATACATCAATGATATCGTTTTAATCATCAAAACTCGCCCATAATCACGAATTGAATGATTTATGAAATTAGGGTTTATGCGTGATTTTGGGTGTTTTCAAATGTGAAGGTTCATGGTCAAAAAGATTGTTGTGTGATGCTCATATCATGTTGAATTAAAGATTTCCAGGCTCTATAACCACCCAGAAACTCTAATTGATTAAAAAAAATTGGATGTTAGGGTTTAAAGTTCTTGAGTTTGGGTATTTTTGATTCTCTATGATTTAGATGTTATAACTCCGTTATTAGACTCTCATAACATCCAAGACCTACCAGAATTAAATTGGTGCAATTCCTACGGCTAAAAATCTTATGCGTAGTCTTTGAACTATTAGGGTTTAGCTCTACGCATAAGGTCTTTTACGCGTAAAATGTTTAACAAGCTCTCATGCTTTGATCTGATGTAAAATGAATATATGTGTTATGATTGCTGATATGATGACTTTATTTTAGGCTTGCTACGCATAATACTCAGAATCAAGGTCTTTGTTAATCTACGCATAAGGATCACCTTACGCGTAGAAAGTTATGCGTAAGAGAAATTTTACGCGTAACTATTACGCGTAAGGTTCTACAATGGGACTACGCGTATCCTGTGAAGGATATGCGTAAACATTGACTCTACGCATAAGGTCTACTCTTACGAGTAAGCCTTACGCGTAAGGTTCTATATACGCCTTCACGCGTAAGCTACGCATAAGGTCCCCTTTTTCCTACGCGTAACATTTCTTACGCGTAAGATTAGGATCCTACGCATAAGCTTTCAACTACGCATATACCACTCCTGTTTACGCGTAAATTTATCATTTCTACGCTTAAGCCTTGATTGACCTTCATTATGAATTGTTACGTGTACAAACTTGTTAATAAACTAATCATATCGTCACGAAACCAATAATGTCACTAATAAACTTAAACGTTTGATATGTTGTGAACAATAAGTGATAAAATAAACTTTAAAACTTAAAGTTAACTAACTCACGAAACATTTCACTACGTCATTGGACAATTGGACAAACAAGTGACTTAGGACTCGTAACAATTATTAACACTGTGCATTCAATAATTAGACAATAAAAACCTTCTGTTGACTAACATTATGTCTTTCGATATGTTGGTTCCATTGGCTAATGTTATTTGATCACGACATGGTCGAACAAATGAATGTGGATGCACCAGAAGTTCTCACAATTGCCGATATCTTCCCAAATGGCTATCCTAGAAAGATTGGAAAGAACAACCTTAGGGTTGACTTTGAGACCCTCACATGCTCAGAATCTTCTTGTCTCATTGCAGTGGATATTCTCGGGAATCATCCCTGCCGAACATGCTCTCACACTCTGCCACAGTTCCAGAAGTCTACATTCAACAATTCTGGGATTCTATGCAGAGGATCACTGGTCAAAGTGCGGTGAATGTGACACTTAATCACAAACAAGTCACTATCACTCCTGTTGACTTACGGGCTACATTCTCATCATTCGACATCGCTCCAACCGACTTCTTTGCTACCCCTCTTGAAGAGCAGTCTTGAAATTCTTGATAGATATTGGTTATGATGAAGCTTCCAGAATCATTACTAAGCACTCTCACGTGGAGCTGAAGTATATTCCTCAACCATGGAGAACACTCTACATGATCTTCACCAAATCGGTCTCCGTGGCGGTGGCTATGAGCATCCCAAGCTCATGGAACGAAAATTTTCTCGTCGTTGATCAACAAGAAGGACATTGAAATCGAAGCACTGATATGGGAGGACATGATGTTGTTTCACAAGAAGCTTGGCTCCAAGATTCCCTATGTCGATACACCAAAGCTGTTGATCAGAGCACTTGGACTTCATCCGATATCCCCATGAGGCTCAATGACCCGATAATCACGACATATTGGTGAACCCATATTATCTGTGAGAATCAAAGAATCGTCAACAAAGAAACAGGGTACGGTATTACCTGATCACCTTCTAACTACCGAAATCAAAAAGCTTGAAACATATAAAAGGTATCGGTTAGCCGTAAAAAAGGCAAAGTTGGTCATCTTGATGAAAAATCTTACGGTACACCTACTCGGAGGACCGTAAGAGGCGATCTTGGAAGTGTCACAAATACAGACATTTATAGGAAGCTTCCCAAAAGGAATCCTCCTCGTAAAAGGATTGTTCCCGTAAAGGAAGCTGAACCTATTCCTACACATGAACCGCAAAGAAAGCTCTTGGGACGAGAGCTCGAAGAAACACAATCAGACGAGGAGGTCCACTACTCGAACCGCAAAGGATGACTCTCCATCAGTGCCAAAACCTCCTAGTCCAATAGCTGAACATGGCAAAGGAAAGACTCCTGTACTTGTACCTTATGATGAAAGCTCGGAAAGTGATGAAGAGCCACTAGAAAATGTATACAAGAAGGACGATCAAATTCCTTAGACACCAACACAAAGCTGAAGAATTTGCTAAAGACAAAATGGGTGGTCCCGGAGGATCAAGTGGTGATGCCCACTCTGAACCATCTCCTGATGCGGTTAATCAACCCGATAATGGAGCTGGTGCCACCACTCTTGTGCAACAACAAAAGTTTGTGGAGGATACTATAGAATATGAGTTTGAGGAAGGCTGAGAAGTCCGAAAAAGATAAAGATGTTGATTATGATACGTTTCTTCTAGAGAGTCCTGCACGATCAAAGGAAGAAACCTCTGAACCTCTGAAGGATCCAGAGTCTCCTCATATCTCTTCATCAT
This sequence comes from Chrysanthemum makinoi, assembly GCA_910596185.1. NCBI lineage: Eukaryota > Viridiplantae > Streptophyta > Magnoliopsida > Asterales > Asteraceae > Chrysanthemum > Chrysanthemum makinoi. The sequence goes on from OU343219.1 coordinate 123,078,418, forward strand.
CCGATTCGTCTTCTCACTCCTCGCCACCACCATCAAAGAAGTCAACCAAATCATCATCCAAATCCGTGAAGAAACCATCTAAATCTTGGATTTCTCAAGCTCTTGAACGGATTACCAAAAGTCAAACAAGTCGAAAGAAAAGCGTGCTCAACAAAAGCTGAATTTCTTTCTTTGATCACATATAGCATATGTATGACGAGCATGAAAAGATGAAAGGAGAAAGGAAGTTTGTTGAGGAATTCATGAAAAATCACCGTCAAGAGGAAGAACCAAATGATGAAGGCTACACAAAAAGTACCTTCTGAGTACGTTCCTAAAGTCACAAAGGAGTTGTTCACCAAACAACTTTATCCAAATCTTATGCAGATCGCCAAGCAAACTATTAGATCAACGCCCTTAACCGTCACAATCAATCCAACCGATCCGGTAGTTTTCTCGGATAATGAATTGGTGGCCAAGCTTGTCACACAAATGTCTACACGATATGGGACATTTACTTCGATGAAGGAAAATTTGTTTCAAGCATTGCCTTTGGACTACCAACTTCAAGAAGCTTGTAGATTGGTGAAAAGTCTAAGCGTCCTAGAGCGATGAAGACAAGGATAAGGATAAAAACTCGCACCTAAGCGTCGAAGCGATCGGTGAATCTTCTATGATGCAACCTCCTCCACAACGGCCTCTTGTTCAACAAAATTCTCCTCCTCGTTCTTCTCTTGAAAAACCTCGGGGCGATTTCGAGTTACCACCCCGTCTCGAAAACCGATGATCACTTTGAGTATACGGGTGGTGGCGATGAAGAGGTCCTTGAGCCCCTACAACAACCCACCTCTCCCAAACAAGTTCAGAAACCGGAATCATCATCTAGGCCTTCGAAAAAGAAGAAGAAGAAGACGCCTGGTGGCGTCGTATCATGGCTAGATGATGATAAAACAAAGGAATTTGAATGGTTTGCTACTCTTGTTAACAACACTCCCTACCTGAAGAAGGTCAGGATTTGGTAGACGGTTCTACATTGGAGCATGCTAAAATTCTGCAAGAAAAGTTCCATGTGAAGAAAATGACGAAATCTGAGCTAAAGCGAATCAAGAATGAAGCATTTCAACTTCTAAAAGACACTCACGAAAGTGCCCTCGAGGTCGAATATCACCTTGAAAACATTGCTCGAGCTATGTCTAACAACATGGATTGGCTCAATCCGGAAGCAAACATTGACTTCACACAAAGGAACAACCCTCCATACTACACCGATTGGACCAAACCTCTACCAACACTTGGCCAACCAGCTAAACCAAGGATTCCTTTCAGATATTTCTTCAACAAAGACTTGGATTTTCTTTTATACGGTGGCGATGATTCAAGAAAATACGCTACATCATTGACACTTCCATTCCCGCGGTTGTCTACTCAAACGCATAGCCATTGAGGAACGTGCCTACCACTTGTTCTCCAACACAGTGGAAGCATACGACCGAGATGCATTGTATGGGATTCATCAGCGGCGAGCACGCGTCGAATCTACTACCGAAGCTGTCGGGTTGAAGTCTCAACATCTGTGCATAGTTCTAAAGATATCGTTGCCATCATACACGTTGACCTCTCGTCTAAGTGGGACTACACATTCCTAAAGAAGATCGTAGTCAAGCGACAAGATGAACGGGACTATGCTTTCTCGCGACTTTGAGAATTTGTCTCTCAATGACATCAAAGACATGTACCTTGCCAAAGGGTGCATGAGACAATTCTCAAGCTAGACAACGCAATTTATCAAGTCACTTCTCATCTTCATTAGACGCATTGTCATCAAGGAACGTGTAGAAGATCTCCAACTAGCTGTTGAATCTTATCGGGCGTGTCAACTTCACTCCTCCAAAGCTTGATCTTCCGATATCAACCAGGCTATCTCAATATACACTCATCAAAGAAACCTTTCGGCGTTGTTTACCGTAGTGAACTTCAAAGAAAGCGCTTAATGGCGTGTAGAACTCCACAAGTTCGGGGATCATACTTTGAAGCTGGTTAGGGATGGATTGGCATAGAGGTTGAAGGATATACGCCAGAAAATTGGGTCTCCTAAGCGCTGGAATTCTCGGGAAAGGAGGGATGTGAGACGGATCATCACAATGATTGATGAGCGGTTGTTTGAAGGGATCGATTCAGCGATTGGAGAGTTATGTCGGTGGTCGACCGGGATTAACATAACCGGCTTTCAGCCATTGCACACTCACAGGAACATCACTTTGCACTTCACGGTACCCCTTGAATTGCTTACTTCATATAATTTTGGATGTTTGATTAATTATGTCTATGGCTTGTGCACACATTATAGTGTACAACCCGTACTTGTAAATAAAGGACCACGTAGTGCGCCTCGGTGCCACAATCCTTAGAAAAGGGGCGAAAGCTTCTTACTTTTGAGTAAAACCTATCAAACCTTTCATTTTTCAAGATTTTGCTCAAAAGAACAAGTACTTCCCCTTATGATTTTCAAAACCTCAACCGTTTATATATCACTTGTTGAGGGGGTGTATTTGAAACTTTGTTCACAAATTGTTCACGATGGTCATTCTTCCCAACACTCGAAATGGTCATATTTATTCTCAAACGTTTCAAAAATAACACTTTAATATGCCATTTTTGAGGGGAGAAAATGTGTGATAAGAAATATGTTGTGTAAAATGCAAATGAATCTGTGTGCTTGACTTAACCAATGAATTGACGATGCTTAAGCTGTTAGTAACTCGAAAAGACTTGTCCGGGACGGGTAATAATTTCAAGCTAGTTCGCTAGTGATGTAAGCGTGTCTCGCAAAGGACTTGTCTGAGTAGAATGTACCATTCGAGAAACTCTAGGTAAACATGAACTCGGCGGGTTTGAAGACCTTTCGAGGATTGTCTACACCTTCAAGGTAGTTACTAGAGCCAGTTGTCAATGCAACTCTTTAACTATGCCACGTAGCGTGTCTCGCGGGGAATGTCTATCTTGAGTTAATCAATTCAAAAAGTGCGCTCTTTCCTCACTGTGCATTTTAACCGTTAAAACTCTTAAGCACATGTGGAGTGGGAGTATTTATGCAAAATCTTATCTCAACAATGGTACTAAAATGTTTTTCATTCATAAACATTGTGAGAGATTTTTCACATCAGTGGTTTTTATGGCAACATAGGTTAGTCATGGAGTTATAAGGTGACTAAGGTTAGGAATAATCGTCCTATGATCCGCCAGAGCCGGAGGGATCCACCCAAGGACACCACAAATAGTTAGTATTTAGAAGTCCTTAGGTATGATTATAAAAAGGAGAAAATGAGAATGGAGAAAGAAGGAGTTGAAGAATTAAAAGAAATGCAAAGAAAAGGGTGAAAAGAAATAGCCCTCCAGATTATTCAACTTAGGGCGCATAACACGGGTTCAATTCATATACTCTTGGTTGTCACTTAGTGGCCGGTATTGAAGATTAAAAGTCGTCATGGACCCAAAGGCGCATGCACTAAACCTTCTTATCCACTCAAGTTTCTCTCAACAGAAGCTTGTTTCATTCTCACAGGGAATCCTAAGTAAACTATCGGCTTTCTCTTAGAGATTGGTGGTATTGAAGAAGGAGACCCTCTCCCTAGTCTCCTCGCCAGAAAACCAAAACGCACTATTGAGTCTAGAGCCACGAGATTCATCAAAAGATCTCTTAGGTACACTTGACATTTCATCACTTGATATTCAACAATAAGAATTTCAGTGGTACATTATCGAGTCCTTCACAGATCTTAGCAATCTGTCGAGAACATTTATGAGAGGTTCACAATTGTGATCCTTAATGATTGAATGGAAACTCTGCCGGTCAACATCAAACGACCACGGTCGCCGGCAACTCCCGTGGATTGCGCTTAGTGGTCTCAAGCGGTCTACGCGTGAGGTGATGCTTCGGTGTACCTCAGCGACTCATCCGAATCGTAGGTGTACTTCGGTACATCGTGTTATCTCACTTGTGGGACTCCGATTCAGGAGCGGCCTTTGTAAGAATTAGAGTTGTGTTTTCACACTATGCTGTTAACACTCTCGAAGTTCAAACTTGTAAGTGCCGGAATCCGCTTATTACTAACCGTTTAAATGTTTTCTTCTTATGGAAGCTACGGAGCGGGATGATCGTGCAGATTCTTCTCATGCTCACGCCAACATCATTACTAATAGAAGTTTTATCCAAGAGCAACACAATCGAATGATTCTTCATCAATTCAAAGAATCTATAAAGTTAAAGACTTAAAGAACTTCATCAAGATGAATTCCAACGTCAAAAGGCGTGTGAGCATGTTGAAGAATGACGTGGAGACACATAGCGGAAGCGAACTGGAGGCGATTTGATGGAACAACAACATACTATCACTTTCATCACAAAGAACAATGATCAAAGAACAAAGTTAAAGATGACGTCAAAGCATAACCGTTCAAAGTAAACTATCTATCTACACTGGGGAGATTGTTCAAATCATGGCAATTCTTCTCACAAGAAGAAGAATGTCGAAGACGCGTCAAAGCTACTATTACATCAACGCCTTCAACGTTTTTCATCACCAACACTTGAGTGTTTGTTACTCATATGTAATAACACTTGAGGGGGAGATTGTTGGAATCACTCCTAAACCTTATTCAAGTGTTAGTTACTCACATGTAATAGTTAGCTTATTATGGCCTTTATGTTTGTTATTAGCCTTAAGCTTATGTAGAAGGCCCATGACCTTAGGCCCAAGCCCATAGGAGAAAGGAAGGGAACTAGGAGTGTTGCCCTAGCTTCCCTCCTATAAATACCTTATGTAAACCTTCATTTGAAGGTTGGTTGTTCAAGTTATTCTCTCTTTTACATACCTACGCCTAACCGTCTAAGTCTATACTTGTGTGTGTGTTTGGATACTTGTTCAATCGCCTCTCTATCTTTCTTATAAGCTTGTGTGGTAAACCTTGTGACCTAACATACACCAACATATTGATGAAGACCAAGTAGTGTGCCCATCATGACGTCCGCTAATGGCAAACTTACTTGTTGCATTATGATCCGGTTTTTGCGTCTTGAAGCTTGGATTTTGGATGGACGGCGGACGGTGACGACTTGGTTGTATGCTAAGACTATTTGCTTCTTATTTTTATTTTTCACCATTTATGTGCATCCCATGTCTTATCCTACCCTTTAGTCATGAATCATGCTTAGGTGAGGGATTTGAGCAGTCATTGGTGTCTTGGCCATGGATTTTGTCATGTATCGATGGTCTTTGTCACCTTTGCCGTAGTATGTTAGTAACAACTGTACACCCTAGCCTTATAACTTGTTCACCCAATATTGCCTTCGATGATCATTTTGACCTTAGCTCTAGTGGTAGATATGTGTAACCGCCAAGCATGTGATAGAATACATGCTATGACTGTGCATTGAGTGATCACCCCGAAATTTGCACGTGTTTGTTGGAAGTTTTGCTTATTTGGTAGAATTCATGGTCTTAGAAGACTTAGGAGAGTTCATTGATAGAAGCCTCACTCAAGTAGTATTTGGAAAGCCCTTTAAGAGAATGACTAAGTTGGATGAACAAATGGTTGATGGTTTAATTATATTCGCTAATGAAGTTAAGGATTTTGTCTATCAAATGCCCCGTACACACCCTAGATTTAAACACAAAGATATCGAGGCACGTAATCGAATGGCTCCTATTTCATTACTTAGTGAAAGAGACAAGCAAAAGGGACTTAGACATTCTTATGAGAAAAATAATAGATATTATAAAAAATTTCTAGAGTTAGGTGACGATTATAAGAAAGATGAAAGAACATTAGAGTGGCTTAGATATGGGAATGTGAGCATGCATGAGATGACGTAGGGTAAGACTTCAAGTCTATTTACAAAAGACCCATAAATAAATAAAAAGCGCTTCTTGGGAGGCAACCCATGTTTAATTATTTGCATGTTTGTTTTTCATTTTTTTTGCGTGTTTATATATCTTTTTCGTTATTGCTTAATTCTCATGTTTATTTTGTGAAAATACTTTATTTTGTTTTTAACTTCGTCTTAACTGCATATAAAGATATTTTACAAAAAGATAAGTGTAGGGAAGATCACATATGTTTTTAGAACTTGTATGAACATGAGATTAACAATAATTGGAATGGTATATATATTTTTGTGTTTGTTAGAGTCAAATGCTTGTATCGAGTCATAATGGATGTTTTGCAGGAATTTTTCCAGGTATTTAAAGAAGTAATTTTTCCAAAATTAATAAGAAAACAAATCGGACTCTTTCTGTCAGAACAACCTGGCGGCGTCGGGACTAAAGCCCGACGGCGTCAGGCAATGTATAAACAGATTCAAAGTTTCGTTTTGTCTAAATTGTAATTTTTGGAAACATCCAATTCTTAATTTTCTAGAAAATCTGCAAACACCCATTCCACAAGCATTATATCTTCTTGTGTTTTCTTAGATCTATAAAACCTAATTGTTAATTATTGTTAGGTTATCTCTTGTTTTAATTGGTAGATGCTAGAGTAAGGAAAACTGGTTTCTTCTTTAATTATTGAGAGCTTGAACGTCCTAAATAGTAAAAAGCTTGAGATTCCACTTGAGCCATCGTTGTGTTTATTGCGTGAGTTGTAGCTTTAGGATAATAGAGTATTTGGGGGAGATACTATGGTACTTGGCGATCCCGGATAGTCTAGAGGAGAGTTACAATTCATAGAACTAGGGAATTAGGCACCCCCCCCATGACTAACACGGAATACAATGCACCAATTAGAATGAGGATGTGACAATTCAACTGAGCAATAAGAGATAACTAGGGAGTAAGAAAATCTAAGTAAACACACTTTTAATTATCATAAGAACACAACCAATCAATCCATAGCTTTTCTTTTTCATTAGATAATTAGTTTTTAATTTTAATTGTTAAGGAGCTTAATTGGTAGAATTACCAAACCCCCCACTCCTAAAACCTGAGATTTTACTTGTTTTCTAAAAAAATATATAAAGCTAAAAAGAATCACCCTCAACCTCACCTTATCGTCATACATCTCTACTAGTATCTCTATTCCCATATAGAACGATCAACCCTCTAGGCTTACCCATACTACACTGCAACAATTAGGTACACTGCCTAGTGGGTTATAAAGCTTACTCGTAGAAAAGAAAGTCTTTCAACCCCGAAACTCCCATCATACACAGTATGAAACTCAAGTTATTGACAAGATTACGACGCAACCACGCATGAAGATTACGACGTAAATGAAACTCTAAGAAGATTACGGCGTAACTATCCATCTAAGTTATGCCGTAAATATTTATTAATGGATAATATCGTTGAAGACTACACTAGTTACAGCGTAAATACCAACTCTATTTTATGCATTTGAGACATCTTTTCACACCACAACTCATAAGAGGATGAAGTATGGTTCAACAAGGATGATCTCTGGCAGGATACGGAGCATTTTCCAAGGGAGAAATTACACCACAACATCAAAGTTTTAGGAATTCATATTTCTTTTACATTTACAATTCCATGTCTTTCATTACCATGCAAAACATTGAATCTCTTGTACTTTTTAATTTGATCGGCTAAGCACCTTTGGTGCTAGCCTAGTTATGATTCCTTTCATGTTTTGATTATGTTTTCGTGCTTTTATTATTTCTTCTAGTGTGTGCAAACTTAGTTTTTTGTTAGATCCTCTAGTTTCAGTAGTTTTGAAGATTGGTTGTACTTATTACACCAGGAGAATTGACCAGAGGACCCTAGTGTGATTGGTTACGAGGGTTGGTAAGAATTGACCATAGGACTACCAATTCCTTGTGTGCTAATTGACCATAGGATCACCCTCCGGGTTGGATGAACTTAAGAAGTTAGATGTGTGGTCTAAGATCCGAGAGGTCAAGCTACAAAAAGAATAAATCTAACATGTAGTGGCACTTAATGACTCAAACTAGTCTACCTGTAAGCTTTGAAGACCATGAAGATGTAGACCTTTGGCGTCCTAGTAGGATTCTAGGGAGATAGGCTAGGCGAATTGACAATAGGATTCTAGTGAATCTTATGCCCCACTTGAAGCGATAGAAAGCTTAATTAGAGAACATAGTTATTGCATGATAGGATGAACAAATAGGCTAGTACACTTTCTCCCTGCTGTTTTCATCTTAGCAATTTCATTTCTGTTATTTAGTTTTATTAATCAAACAACTCAAAAACCCCTTTTAAACGTGACATAGACTTAAGTTAGAATCCATATTCACATAGCTCTTTGGACGACCTCGGCTTTACCGAATACTACACTACACACGATCGGGTTCTCTGCTCGTTAGTGCATAAGGTAGACCATAGGTAGACGAGTAAATTTTATAAATATTAAAACCTGGTCAAAAATCCTGCATCATAGTAATAGAACCAGCAGGTTCATTCTTCAACCATCTACTTGCAGCTCCAGTAAGTGTAATAGCTAAAACACGAAGCATAAATTGATCAAGAGTCACATCTAGAGTTGTAAACAAATCAAATATCTCAAAAATTGTTTCAATGTGTTCATTTGCATATTCATTTTCCAATCCACTGTAAGTATTATCACGCAACTCCTTGAGAAATTGACCCTTTAACTCATATCTTGCCTTCTCATCAAACTTAGGCCTAGCAACACCCGATCCATAATCTTCTCGGGTCTTCATCGTGTACTCTTCCATGGTTTGTTTCGTCATTTTTACTGTGATTTCTTCTTCAAACTCAGCTTCTTGATCAAAAAAATAATCGAATTCCGGTGAACTCGAACAATCAAAACTGGTTGTCATGAAAAGCCTCCATAATGAATGAAAAACTTTCTCAGGTTCACTGTAAGGTTCAACGAGCTCTTCATTCGAACTCCTGGTTATGCACCACCTAAGAACAAGAGATAATTATCAGTAGAATAGGTTCAAAGAAAGAAAATTTCAGAAACGACGAATGATACGGATTACAAAAAATATTAACTCTGTTGTTGTATCAGATGGTCGATACGATGTATTCACGACACCATATACGCCGTATTAAAATTTAATTTTTTAACAAACTGTTTTCTATCAAAAATTAGATACACAACATTGACAAAAATCAATACGTCGTACTTAAATATAAAATTTGATTTCTGTTTTTAAAAATTGATATGTCGTATTCAAAAGAAGATATGTTGTATTGAAAATAAATTTTACCGACTCTTATAAAAATAGGATATGTCATATTCGGAAAACTGAATACATCATAATCGAATAATTAAATCAAATACGTTATATAGGTCACAACAACAAAATACGCTGTATTCAATAAATTGTATACGGCATATTGGTTAAATCAGCAGAAGAGTTACAGCAGACAATATTGCAGTAAAACCACTAAAAATACAAAACTAAATGAACACAAAACCTAAAAATACAGCAGACAAATATGCAGTAAAACCACTAAAAATACAAAAACTATACAAATACAGAAAATAAAACACAAAACTTAATCTAAAATACAAAACTAAATGAAGATACTAATAAACAAGTATTAAAAAAATTTACTCCCCGAAAGCGGCTCCAATAACATGATGTGTTGCTTAGTATAGGTAATTATTGTTATCAAGTTTTACTATTTATATTTTGTCGACTTTACCTATTAACTAACACTAACGGGCAGTGTATCTGATCAATTGTAGGTTCGTTGATAAGTAGGGTCTCGGTCACTAAGAGTGGATGTTAACACTTAATCTATCAATATTTTAATTAGGGCCAATGACTTAAATATACCAAGAGAATTTTTTTTTCATCGCATAGACCATTTTTTCTATTTGAAAAAAAAATCCAAATATAGAATGCTCGACTGCGCTACTACTTGACTTAGGTTTTATCTTTTGCTCGACTTGATTTTATTTCACTTGACTCTAGTTTTATTTTTTTCTTTGTCACACCCCAAAAATGGCGCAGCGGAAAGGCATTTACGGAGTATGACTTCATGATCAAGAACACAAGGTGTCTAAATATAGAAATACTAAAATGCATAAGATACGATGGATCATAGTCACAAATTTCCACAACCGGGATAAGTACAAAATCTAAGATCCAAAACATAAGTCTCAAAGTCAAACTACTTCATAAGGAACAGTCAAACTGCAACTCCTCGGGATACATCTCGGGAGGGTCTTGTCTTAAGTCTTGCTAAGCCAGGCCAACACTCAACCTTCTAGAAAACTTCAATAACCCCTGAAAATGGACACTCGAAAAGGTCAACATAAAGTTGGTGAGCTCGTACGTTTAAGAGTTAAACCAAAAAGGAAAGGGAAAGGGTGCGGCTGTGTAAAATAGAGCATGGGGTGCTTGTGTAAATGTTTGTAATCTTTTATAATATTATGGTGTGGGACCCGATAAGGCTCGGTAACGATCGGTTTCAGACCCGGGAGTAGAACCATTGCTTTTAAAATAAATTTTCCATGAAAAACGATTATAAACACGACTATTATTACATATATAATAACATAATCACATTAAAACGTATACTAGGTATGCGGTTGTGCCGGAACGCGATGTGTGCCCTTTTTTTCTCGTTTAGCGACCAATGGATCCCAACCAACAAAATAACATACGCAGGGGACGATTTAACCCAAAAAAATACTCAAAGAGTATCAAATAACCGAAAATGATGGTACAAGGACGAGACTGTGCACGGAGTACTAAAATAACCACGAAGATAATAATCATAGCCACGAGTCGAGTGACTCAGTGGCGAGTCAAGTGACTCAGAACTGAGTTACACGAGTTACGAGCCAAAGTTTTAGATCCACACGAGTTCGTATTTAAAACATAAGGTTTTGTTAAATTTTTATATAAAAACGTTAGGGTTAATAAACATCCGATCAGGGTTTTTGTCAATATGAAAGAAATAAACGGGATGGTGGTGCGTGCTTACCCAACGGGAACAAAATGAAAGAGAGAGTGATGGTGGTGTACGGCGGTATCTATCAGCTACGACCCCAAACATCCCCTTCGAGGCACCAAATGCTCCAGAAATAGTTCTAGTGCTTTGATCTACGATTTGGATAAGGATTTTGTGTCTGCTGAATTTGGCCGGAAAAAGTGTAGCGGCGTCGGAGTTTTAGTTTTCCGGTGAACCCTAAATTTTCTTCTTTTATACCCAATGAGGGGCCATTTTTGCCAAAAAGGAAAGGGAAAGGGGGCGGCTGTGTAAAATAGAGCAAAGGGTGCTTGTGTAAATGTTTGTAATCTTTTATAATATTATGGTGTGGGACCCGATAAGGCTTGGTAACGATCGGTTTCAGACCCGGGAGTAGAACCATTGCTTTTAAAATAAAATTTCCACGAAAAACGATTATAAACACGACTATTATTACATATATAATAACATACTCATATTAAAACGTATACTAGGTATGCGGTTGTGCCGGAACGCGATGTGTGCCCTTTTTTTCTCGTTTAGCGAGAACGCTTCGCGTTTTCAAATCCAATAACTTTAGAAAATTTCAAAAATAGAAAAATAAGTATAATTTATTGTAAAACCAAGTCTGAAAAAAATTACGGGTTGTTATATTCTTGACTTTACCTTTTGGAAGAAAAAAAAAGTCGCGAGTCTAAAGGCTGGAAATCAAGTTTTTTTTTGTTTGTTTGGGTCATTAACTCTTTTAATTATCTAAGTTAACCTAATTAAAACTAAAACTAATGCAAATGAGGGGGTTTCAGCCTGAGAGACTGGCACAAGTTTAGGTTTAATAAAGAATTAAATGATGCTAATAACACATACAAGCAGATAAACAAACGATAAAGAAGAAGTTAAGCTCGATAGTAAGGAAACCGTATTAACCAAGTTAATCAAATAAATGGAAGATTTGTCTACGTGTGCAATGATTGTACTAAATTCGTTGGTGTTTTTCTATTGAAAGCAAGGTGGTACTACTCTCTAAACTCGAGGTTTCTAAATGATTAACCATGTCACAATTAATCGAAGCCGCATAAAGCTTCACTGTTGATTATAATTTATCCGCTTACGAAATCGCTACTAAGGCGAACTACGGATGATTTAATACAAGTCCTAACTTTATTACCAGTATGCTAATGGTCATAGTACTATTGATCCAGTTTTAAAGCTAAGTAATATGCATCTTTCCCGAACTCAAGTTCATCATCTATTTTACACAGCAAATGATGAGGAAGGATTAATTCAATAAACAAGAAACAATTGAATGAAAGATAAGCATAAACATAAACGTGCATCAAGTGATAAAAATTCTCAACATGCAACGAAAGAGTAAACAATAGATATAAACAAATCAAAACATTAAATTATCATAAACTTGGCTAATACCTACAGGTATTAGCCCATAATCTCAGAAATCATACACAGTATCATATTCATAATCAAATTAGAACAATACGCTAACCGAACGATTATAGCCGAGTATAATGATTACAAGAGTTTTGCTTTGGAATGATAGCACTAGTAGGACCTTCTTGTCTTCTAAAATCGTCTAGAAATCAAACTTGGTGGTTAGAAGCTCTCTAAAAACCGCATGCTAGGTTTTCTATTTATACTCTTCGAAATATGGGTCGATGTGGCGTATTGGGTTATCCGATACGGCGTATCAGGGTAACTTCGCGTGGGGTCCAACATTATAATATTCCAGGATGGTCTTCAATCGCCTCCATTACGACGTATCGTTGCATATGGATACAACATATTGGGGTCTTCTCATCATGAATTTCTTTGTGAAGTTAGGGCATGGATGCCATATCACAGAAGTGATCACGGCGTATTGGAAGTTAAACGATCTTGTTCTTTTGTTGACCAAAGTTTCATATACGGTGTATTGTAGAATCCAATACGGCGTATGCATCAAAGTCAGGCAATGGTCTTGAACTCGTCTAAGTCTTGGTATATGGCGTATCTGTCTAGAATGATACGGCGTATTGATTTCAGATTCAGTAGACTTTCTTGACTTCAACAATTTAGCTCCAAAGTACGTTTTTTTCGCTAACTTTCACCAATTTCTTGATAAGAACTGAGGAATACAAAAATAAGCGATTAAGTATCAATTCTCGTATAAAATGATATAAAACAAGCAATATAAATAGGACAAATGATACTATGATTTAGTCGTTATTTGATGTCATCAATCCTTGAGGGAGTCATAGTGTTATTTTCATCGCACACTGACTCCATCATCCAAGTCTTGGTTCTTGTCTTCACTCTCTAGTCACACCTCAGGTTGTGATAAGTCTTCTTTTTCAGAATCTAAAGAACATCTTGATGATGACTCCCTGATAATATAACACCAAGGACCATATATACTTAAGGTGTTTTTCATTCAAATCTATACTAAAAGAATTTGGGCTCTGAATTGACGCAACACAATCCATTTAGAAGTAAGAGTAACAACATGTTTTGAAAAACATTTTGACAAGTGAATTCTCACTGAAAATATGTTTAAACTTTTGTGTCACTTTTTGAAGAACATTTCTAGAAACGTAAATAAATTTTGAATTTTTTTGAAAGACTTGTCGTGTAAAAAGAAGATTCTTTTGTATTTTGTTTTTGTTGGTTTTATTTTTTTGTATTTTGATTTTTGGTTTTATAAGAAAGAAGAAAAATCAAAAGTTGAAGATTGAAAGATTTGGAACCCGCTGATAGATTGGGTTTTGTGAGAGTTGAAGTACATGCAACCAAACATGAAGAGTTTTCACAAACAACAATTTTAGAAGTACATGCTTCCTTACCTTGAGGGTGTTCACTATCAACAGTTTTAGTGGTACCTACTTCAATACTGTGAGGATGTTCACTATCATTTGTTTTAGTGCCAATTTCAAAAATCTTCCCAGTAGGAATTCATTTAAGACCAACTATTTTCAATACTTTACTCATGGGTTTCCAACTAAGTAAAGATCTAGGAGTTGTTGTCTTCTCATTTTTGTTAAGTGCTCCTAAGATTTGGTTTGCTACTACTAGGAGTGTTTGGAATACAGTAGAATGCATCACAATAGGATTTGAATTCATGTAATTTAAACCAACAAATTCCATAGTGGTGTGTGTGGACACGGTATTCGAACTATTCCTAGATAGGCCATGGTCAATCACTTACTTATTTTTCAAAACATCTTTTTCACATTTTGGCAAAGATTGTTGAGTAACTGATTTTGATTTAACTTGATTCTCAACAATTTGGGGAGCAAACCGAGATTGTGAAAATTGAGGTTTTTACATGATGTTAGAAACTGGCGGTTTCTCCAAAAGTGAAGGCTTTTCAAACTTAGTATCCATTTTCTTTCCTTTTAAATCATTCAGCTAAGCTCTCCGAAAATCATTTTGCTCTTGCAGTACCTTCAAGTTTGAAGGTAATCAATTGAAAACCAATGTCTTTAGGGTGTAAATAAAGGATCACACACCTCTAATCTTAACTAACTACCACTTGCATGTTCATTAGGTTTTTTATCCACATTTTTCTTTTCAACCTTAACCATTATCTTAATTTTAATGAAAACATATCACAAATAACCAAGCACTAAAGAACAACAACAGATAAACCACAAACAGAAACAAGAAACAAACAGAAAACCTCCTTATGGCAAACAAAAAGACCCAACCACAAGATGGTACCAAACATTCACTATTTCAAGATCTGAACAGGGTTCTTTGCTTCTAAAGAAAGTAGGTCAAGGATAATCTTAAACACAGAGTGAATATTCAAACAACCAAACAACTTGTAATAAAGGTTAAAGTAATGCCAAACTCAACAGAGCACGCAAGCTTCCAATATTACCAACCAAATGATCAAGATCAAGCAGATTCTTAATCAAACCTACAACACAATGGAAACACAAACCTGAAACAACAAAGAACAAAGTTACTACACAAATAAACCACAAGAATGATCTGACCAAAGAAATAACAAAACCCTAATTTTTAATTTAAGGTTTTCAATAGAAAATACAATTAAAATCTAATGAAGGTCAAATCTAGAAGAAAGAATAATACTAATTAACAAAACAACATAAATTAGAGTTTGATACAGGAACCCTAATTTTAAATTTTACGATTAAGTCAAATTAAACAATCACAAACACAAATCAGGAATCAAGAACACTCAGAAACACATTCAAACACGCAAATAACCACCAAGGTTGAAAAACCCCCAAATCTTTAAAAAAAATAAAAAATAAATAAACACCTAATTTTGAAAAAATGCAATTAAACACCAGATCTGATAGATCTAACACCAAAATCACTAAATCAACACTTGTTGACACACGATCTATCTTTTAAGAAAGCCCCAAAAATTGATGAAAGCCTAATTTATCAAGAACTAAAAAAACGGATAGAACCCTTTAGTATTGAGTAAAACCTCGCTTTGATGCCATGTAAAACTTTATGAAAGAACACACAAAAGATTCAAACACCAAATGAAATTCAACCAACATCCTTTTAATTCTTTTATTAAAACTGTAAAGAAAAAACATACGAGTCAAAAGATTTTGCTTAAAATCTGTTTACAAAAGAGAAGAAAAACTAACAACTTGATAGATTCACATTCTATCAAGAACACATAAATGAGAGGAGAAAATACACATGTATTTGACTGAATGAATAAAATGAATGTGCGTGTTTGTGTGTGTGTGTGTGTGTGTGTGTATATATATATATATATATATATATATATATATATATATATATATATGTATATATATATATATATATATATATATATATGTGTGTGTGTGTGTGTGCGCGCGCGCGCGCAGGGGCGGAGCCACATGAGGACTTGGAAAGGTCCTACCCCTAGACCTAAGACCGCTAGTGTATTTATTTGCGATTTCACATGTTAAAAGAATAATTCATCTCGGCCCTCCCATTTAATATTTTTTCCGAATAAAAATTTGTTTTGGCCCTCTAACGAAAATATTTCTAGATTCGCCACCATATATGTGCGCCTTATAACTCCGATTGGTAAGCTTGCACTTTAGTCCTTCAAGTTACTTGAAACAATGTTCGTCAGTCCTCTATGTTTAGATGCGGGAACATAACTGGCACAATGTTTGAGCAAATGGCATTTTTTATCCCCATGTGTTTCTTTGAGCTTATCTTTTCAACACCATGTCACATGAGTGAACTCTTATATGTGCATTTTAAGACCGAAAAATTTAATGTTATTAATAACCTTCATTTTTGTTATATACGAGGTTTTTAGCCCGCGCTTCGCAGCGGGGTGTTTGCATACAAAAATATTATTTAATGTTCGAGCTAAGCGTGTTCTTATTATATATGTTAATTATTTTAAGCGTGAACAATATAATTAAGCGGTTGCGAATTTACAAAAAAATATGTTATCAAGTCTTCGCTGCGTCGCGTTTTATATAAAACTTTTTAATTAAAAATGATAGAATATCGTTATTTAACAACCGTTAAGTAACGGCCGTTAGTAGGACTATTTGTGTAACGAACATGTAACATGAAGGACTAATTATGTAAAAAATTTTACATCGTTAGTCCCTAGAGGACCTATTTTGCAACGCAAGTTAAACCTCGGGGACTGTTGTCGCATTTTTTTTTAAAGTATTTAAAATAAAAAAGTTAACGACCGTTAGTAGATAACGGACGTTGACTAACGACTGTTAGTACTATTCATTAGGCCCATAGCAAAAACAGGATTGCCCTTAGCATTCTCGTTGGCATATTTTATGCGTAGAGTACTATAGCTAATGCTTGTTGAGTGTGGACCGGACCTAGCAAAAAAAAGAGTGGCTTTAGCCACCCTGCTAAATGTACTGTAGAGTAATTATTAGAATGATTGACTGCATCTATGAAATAAGGTAATTTATTATTTCTAAATAGCTATACGTTACATTTTATGTTTAAAATCTATACTTCATAATAATATATTTAGGACTTCCTATAAAAAAAAATTAAAAATATAAGCTTACACATGTTACTATAATTAGTAATTCATATAATTAAGAAAAGAAGAATAATGTACAGCACATTAATGCACATAATTTTCAGACGTACAAGACAAGAAGCATAGCGTACACCACTTTAATGCACATATTAAAAAAAAAACAAAACACCACATTAATGCTATTTAATATAGTCAATTAATTAACTGATCAATAAATACAATTAATACAGTTATTAAAACACCCTAACATAATAAATACAAATTATCAAGTATATTATACAACCAAATTAAACACAATTCCTACATTAAATGTAACTATTACACAATTCCTAAATTAAACACAATTCAAGAGCGAATGGGCAACATGCCAAATGGCCTTGAGCCCGAATGAGCGGTCGAGCCAAGGTGACACGAGAATTTAATGAAATTCTTGAAATCCGTAAATTTATTGTCAAAAAAAATATAATAAACTAAAATAATGATTCACTTGAAAATTTTATTTCAGTGTACCTGCCTACGCAACGCGCGGGTACCCTGCATTAAATGTCACTAATACAAATAATAAAGCACATTATACAAATATTAAAGCCCGAACAGGCAACGGGAAAAATGGGCTTAAGCCCGAACAGGCACGGGCCAAACGGGCTCAAGCCCAGTAGCAAAAGAAGCCAAGCTCGAACCCAAGCAGCACGAGATAAATGAAATTCTTGATATCCGTAAATTTATTGTTAAAAAGAACATAATAAACTAAAATACATAATTCACCGGAATAATTTATTTCAGGGTACCTACCGTCGCAAAACACGGGTACCCTGCTAGTAATAAAAGAAAACATGTACACATATAATGTTCATCTTGTTCTTAATAACATGTAGTCCACAAAGAAGCATGTCAGCCCATTAACGATTAACTATTAAACCCATATACAATAACTGAATTGGGCCGAGGATGTTAATAGTCAATAGATGTTAAAAACGCTGAAGTAATATTTTTCCAACAAGAAAAAGTCATTCAATTACTTTTACAAAGTCCTGGTGCTTTGAACACAAATGTTAATTTACAATAAACTCATGTGTTTATTAAACTAAATCTAAACGGTAGTAGTAGCAGTTATCAGTAGCGGTTTAATTTATAAAAGTGTTTGACAGAGTAATTTTCGCTATAATTTTAATGTGTAAAATTACGTAATGCTAAATGCTAAATGCTAAGTGTTAAATGCTTATTCAAAGAGCATTGAGAAACTAGCATTTTTATAATTTTATAAATACTATCTGCTTCCTTCCAAACAAGCTTTGTAATAATAATGCTAAATGTTAAATGCTAATTGCTCTCAAATATTGTCAAAAGCTTATGAGTAATAACTTGTCTATAGACTAGAGTATTGGTCCAAAATTAATTCAATTCGCCTGATCAATTCTTTTGCCAATTCCAGTTCTTGCAAGCCGTTTTATTGTTCTGATTCACTATATTATATGGTTAATTAATCTGGATACTTTTACAAAGAGGATTAACTTATGAAACTAGTCTCAACTCCAATAAAAAGAGAACGCCTTCACCATTGGGGCATTTCCCTAGTGGTATTACTCATCACTGAAAAAGTCCAATTGACCGCTCAAATGATCCCTAAGACAGATGCTTATTATCTGGGTCTAGGTCTTGGGAGAAGAGTTAGTCCGCACCCTATGTTTCCATCCGATTTACAACCTATTGGGGAAAAGACTAGCATGGCTTTAAAGAAAACTACTTGTAGTGTGACAACCACAAAACTCCCAATGAATAATACATTAACCTCTGGATTTGAAATCACTTTTTATATATCTGGTAATGTATTAACCTCTGAATTTGAAATCACATCAGGTATTGGCCATAATTCACAAGAACATTTAGTCTTAGTAAGAGGGGGAGGGGTGCCAAAATAGGATATGTGATATAAGAATGGAGGTTCTATTGTTTTTTCTCGTTTTTCTTTTTCATACGTCGAGTTAAACAAAAACTTCACAACTTATGCCACCCCGGCCTTTTAAAACTACATCTTATCTCGTACGTGTGTTAGGAAAAATGGTCACCATGAATTTTGATAATGCATGCCCCATTCTCGCCATTATTAATTGTTGTCCCTCACATGCACTAATTCATTAGATACATTGCTATCGCCACTTATTTTGTGTGAGGCTGTGGGGTATGTGTAGCCAATTTAGTTAGAGCATACGTTTGATTTAAATTTGTCTTTTAGTTGACAATAATAGTTTCATAGATACACGCGTAACATTATCTAATAAATATTGAAATAAAGTGATTAGCGAAGTGGGCATAAGAAAAGTTATTAGATATTGTTGCCGGATATTGTAGGCCTGATTCTTATGACATGTTTTTTACTCAATGCATGATCCATAGCACGTCATCATGTTCTAAAACATGCTTATGTCAAATATCTGATTTTCTATAGACATGCGTGTCAAATAGATTCAACACACTGAGTATGGATCTAGTAAAAATTTAGCCATCGATCTTGTGTTGGATATTTTAGTGTAATTGGATTAACTTGTTTTGACCAATTTCATCATAATAATACATCATTTAGGTTTGGAGGTGCGGAGTGCACACCTACTTGATTTTATTATGATCTTAGGAAGCCCAACAGGGAACGAGATGAGGGCGGCCCTGTACTGTGTAGTCAAGCCGGAGCCCACGGAGCAAAGTCGAAATTCTGCGAAGTTGTATGGAATCTGAAGTTATGTGGAATCTGTTGAAGTAGTGTGAAGGCTGCTGAAGCTTTGTTTTCTGCGAAGTTATGTTCCTCGAAATTAATTTTTCGGAAATTGAGGGACAAAAGCAACGCGGAAACCCTAAAGCTGCTTTGGCGGTATCCCGTATCATTGTTATATACGGTTTATTTGGTCATATATTTTCTCTTGGTTCAATATATCCGAGATAAAACACATCTGAGAAAATTCTCATTCTCTGAATTGTATCCGATTGAATAATTTGGTAGAACCACCGAATTGATTCGATCTGAAAGTGTTCACACGCCTTCCAGAGATTTAAGCATATCCACAGTGTTCGTTATTACTACATATCCCCTACATCTTGCTCTTACAGTAACGTCCATTAGACAACTACTCACATTCTTCACAACGGCACAACCGAGTAATGAGTATCGACCAATCACTAACGGTGCACTCTTCAGATAATACATATGTATGATTTTACATCAAAATAACTGCATAAAGAACCACTTGGTCTAGATCAAGTGGTCGGAGGTAACCTTTGGAGTTGTTTCCCTTGGAGGTCTTGGGTTCGAGTCCTGTCAATGGGGTTTTCCTCCTAGGCAAAGTGGAATAAAAAGAGTGGGGTTTACTCCTAAAGTGAAGGTTCGAGAATGGCATACTACTCGTTAACTAGCGTAAAATTAACTACATAAAGATACATGCGCATCTTAGCGTCTTCCCGTTAACAATATGTAAGCTAGTATGTACCACGTACAACAATTAAAGTCTAAGGGCATATGTGTTACGAAACTCATGCGTGAATGTGTCTGCTATCGTCCAGAAAAGCAAATTCTTTTAGACGTTGAGCATTTGAATGAGGCTAAACGCTAATACCTTTCAAATTTAGTATTTAGAATCACTACCCATTGGGCAATTGCATGGCCCGATAATTTTTTGCCCATGTTGGTGAGTAGGGGCCTTGGTCACTTGGGCTGTGGTTCATTTATATCTTTATGTGATCAACTTCAACAATGGGCTTATGAGCACTTATATCAATCAAATAAGTTACATATGCGGCATCTTAGCGCAAAACTTGTGTATCGAATATGTTATATTCGATGTATATTAGACACCCCAAAAAGAATAAAAAGCACGAAGAATTGATAAATCTACCAAACTATGATTGTAGCATGAACATAATCATCTTTGGATAACCAACTCAGATACCATTGTTTGTGTTATATACAGTCTGAGCATTACCCCTAAAAGTTTAGGGAGTTTAGTAGTTCATATTAGATTCAAATAAGAAGTCGGTTGCCACGCATACCCGAATGCATAACGTACAGCCTTGTGTTGCTTATGTCACAAGCGAAATGTTTTCTTTTGCTTTGTCACTTCTAGGAGTCTTAGAATACACTTGTTTTCTCCTCCCTCATTCTCTATAATGTTGAGTGGAGGGTTTCATTTGTACCGTGCATTCTTTTTACTTCTAAATAAACAGATATTATACTAGACTAAAATACACTGTTGGTCCCTAAACTTGTCACTGCGCATCGTAATGGAACAAACCTTGCATTTATCATCGTGGGGAGTCTAAAACTTGGGTTTTTAATGCCAAACTAGTCCCTTGACCACTAATGCCAAAGTCAATGTCTGATTTTTGTCATGTAGTCGAGGGTATTTTAGTCCATACACATTTATACTTTTGTTTCTTTACATTTGATTTTGTTTGTATTTTCTTCTCTTCTTGTTTATGGTACAAATCACCATGAACACCTACAAATCCCAAGTCTTATTGGACCTATGGTGTTTGCTATCAACATAGTATTTCACCATTTGATTGCCACCCAACCACCAAAACTAAAGTATCTGACAAATAAATGATCCAGTTAGAAATTATTACATAAAACTGCATTTTATCAGTTCTCATATTTGGAACTAGCATAGGCAAAATAAATAATAGCATAGCCATGTCCATTTACCACCCATGTGTTCTTTGACAAGAACTCTTTTAAAAACTTGCTAATGAGAAAATATAGAAAATAGAAAGCTTAGCTAATCTGTGGGCAGATTCAAATCAAACTATCAATGAAGAAGCAATCGACACGATGTGCCCAAATAATTTATTGATAATTTGTTATGGTAAAGAGATGCAGCTGAAAAACTTATGTAAGTTCAATGACAACTACGTTATCTATTTCGCCTCATAGCATATTGATACTACTGTTGCTAAACAAAGAAACAGAGATGTCGTGCAGATTCAAAAACAGGACACATCGAGTTTCTTGTCGAAGGTTGATCTTGCTTGATTATATACATTGTCAAATAAGTTGCTAAGCAAATTATAGACATAATTTTGTCAAAATTAATGAGTAGAATGCAGTATAATCTACTCGTGTATACACAGAATTTTTGTCAAAGTTAACAAGATAAAAAATATCAGTAACTATTATATAATCTACAAATAACAAAATATTCAAATGAAATACACAACAACCAGCTTTTAGTATTAACAAGCAACAAAAACAGGGCATATATATAATACACTAGAGATGAAAACACTAGCATCCCATTTATTCAACCACCATGATCACTTGATCCAAAAAATAGAACCACAAAAGATAAAACAAGATGACGATACTTTTTAAGTCGCCCCAGATGCAATTTATAACTTAATTTAAGCAACAGTCTTTTCGAATTATCTCTCCAACCTTCTCTTAGAGGGAGAAGTGTAACAGCTTGAAGCTTTAATCTGTAGAAGACGACACAAATGATTAGCAACCCGTGTAACTTTCACTTAGTGCGAATATAGTATAAGCTAGATTACTTTACTTTATTTTACCTCTCGGTTCCTTCTAGACTTCTGAGACATTCCATGGGTGATGTGCACGAGTTTGAAGAATCTTTGCTGTCGATATGAGTCGGTAACTTCCAATAGTTCTTATGATGGGGTCTCATCGAGTTCTTTGCAAGATGGTGACTTTCTTGGAGATGATCTTGCTGATATATGTTTCACTTCATCAATAGTCCAAGCTCCTAAAATAGGTCTGTTAATACAAATAAGCCGTAAAAACGTTTATTTATATTTTACAATCTTCTAATGTTTTGTCGATAACAAACGTAAAATCATTTTAACGAAACAAATAGAATACGTAAATAGTTTGAGTTAATAGTTTTCTAACACACTTACGTTTTCACATAAAACACTAAAACAAGCATAAGTGCTTTTATGATTTAGATATATATGTACAACAACTAATGTTTACATATTGGGTTAGCACATACTTAAACTAAGTATACTAAAATGGGTAAAAACATGTAAATACTAAAAATGGGTAAAAACATGTTAATACTAAAATGGGTAAAAACTAGCAAATGTTATTGACCCATAACCCATGGTTTTATATATACCACTTAACCAAGTTTATTGTATCTAGATAGAAAACCATTGATCAACCCATAACCCATGAACCATGACCCATAACCAAAAATACCCATGGGCAAAGAGGAGCGTTCCACGGATCCCTAGCTTTGTGCTAGTCGGATCCCTTGTGGAAGGATCAGGTGGGATCGAGGAGCAGTAGATAATTTTCTCTATAAATAGTGAGCCATTTCTTTCCTTTTAGCTCACTACTTCACATATACTCTCTCCAAGTTTTTAGGCCTCTCTAACCTCAGATCCAAGAGATCTATGTAGTTTGTCTTTTGTTTTTGTGTGATCTTCTAGGTTCCTCTTAAAGGAGAGATCACCACTTCTTGAAGACGTGCAAGCTCAAGTCCATGAGTTGCCATGCTTCGTCATCATCAAGACAACTAAGGTTCTCTTGTTGATAGTTCTTCCATTCTCCATAGGGGTTGGACTGAAGGCATTAGTGAAGAATACCAAAAGTGTCAAGATGAAAGCATTAGTGAAAGGTGCTCATCTTCTGTGTCAAAGCATAAGTGAAGAATGCTAAAGGTGTCAAGACGAAGGCATTAGTGAAGGGTGCCAAGCGTTGTGTCAAAGGCATTAGTGAAAGGTGCCAAAGAATCAAATCAAGTTGCATTTGGGAAGAATGCCTTGGTCATATAATCGATGAGGTGCATCGTTATACACATAAGTATTTATTTATTTCCAAGGATGGTGATATCCTTGATGATGGTGTAACAAGGAGTTGATCTCCTTGATATTAGGTGTTGTGTTGTGAAGGGTAGTAGTTCCTCCATAGTAATGGAACTAGGTGCTTAGC
Organism: Chrysanthemum makinoi; assembly: GCA_910596185.1. Lineage (NCBI taxonomy): Eukaryota > Viridiplantae > Streptophyta > Magnoliopsida > Asterales > Asteraceae > Chrysanthemum > Chrysanthemum makinoi. The sequence continues at coordinate 123,102,269 of OU343219.1, forward strand.
CTAGTACCTAATAAAGGGTAGGCGACGTTGTGATAGGATTAGTTCTCCTTGGTGTGAAAGAACTCGGTGGTTAGCCTAGCACCGTATAAAGGGTAGGCGACGTTGTGTTAGGTGTGGTTGGCCTTGGTGTGAAAGAACTCGGTATTTAGCTTTGTACCGGAAAAAGGTTAAGCGACGTTGTGAAGGCTTTTCCGCCATAAGGAGATTGGTGTAGTGCTTACGAACTCTTGAGTAGGTGACTCGGGGAGTGGAGTAGGGCAAGGAAGGTGTCCTTGTAGCCGAACCACTATATATAACTTGCGTCGTGGTGATGTGCTTCTTACTCTTTATCTTTCATTACATGTTTTATATATCTATCTATCAACATCCAACATAAGCAATTAAATAGATTGACATAAGTCGATCTAAATATTTAAAAAGAAGTTTTAAATTGGTAAAACTATTCAACCCCCCCTTCTAGTTTTCCACAATTGGTATCAGAGCTTCGTTACCAAGTTTCTTAGAGTATGTTGTACTTTAAAAACTTGATACGATCCATGTATGTTTGAAAACTACAAAGAAGGATTACTTTTGTCATATTTTAAAAATCATTATATTGTTTATTGTTGGACAATGATAGAATGCTCTAACATTTTTTTTTCTTAAGCATTGTCCATACTTGGATTTGGAGTTACCAAGAAGAGCATAAAGAATTTATCTAAATATTTCTTTTCGCAAAAAGAATGTTTAGTATTCTTACAACATAAATCTGGAGATTCCAAGAAGATCACAAAACATCTAAATACTTCTTTTCTTAAAAAGAATATTTAGCCAAGGTATGATTACTAATCACTTACTTTTAATTTTATTATTGAAATCTTAGTTGCATGATTTATTAGTAATTGCTTTAGTAGTTATCTATATTAAAGTCATCATCAAGAATAGTATTCTTTGACTTATTTGTATAGACTACACTACGAATTCGTAATAATGACATTTTGGTTATTTGATAACCATTATCGTTATTCATCACAAATGATTTATTGACACTCCATCTACGTCAATAAAAATCTATGTAAAACTTCTTACATTATGATAAAATGGGAATTTATTATAATATTTGAAAAATAGTTCCCAAAGAATTATGACCAATTCTTTAAAAGGAAACTACGTCTAATAAGATTAGGTTAACATCGTCAAAACATCAACCACAAGTTTTAGAACCTAAAACATCAAAACCCTAGGCGCTTTAGAACTCCCAAACCAAAGGTATCAAGGAATGCTTGAGCTGATTTTTTCTTGTCATGCGGATCCTGGACTTACACTAGCGGATCCCAAATGAGAGGGATCCGTGGGATCCAGCGCAGAAGACGCTTAAATGAAAGAATGATCACTGTGGATGTTCCACAAACTACTTTCCCCTTAAAGACTCATGAACAAAAACCTTACTCTGTTTTACAGGAGCAACTTGATCATCTCTCACAAGCATAACAATCACTTGTGTAAGTATAATCTTCACTACATTGTTGATTTCATTCTTTGATTACTAGGATTTCAAGTTCTTCATTTTAGAGGTTGGGTTCAAATGGGTTTGTCATAATTTGTTGCCACATTTTTTTCTAACATAAACCAAATCAAAGAATTAACATTGTTAATACAAATTAAACTCATTTCTTGAATTCAATAAAAATGAATTGAGCAAAATTATGATCAAACCCTCTAGATTACTATTCACAATTAACACCACATTGTGGGTGTATTGTTTAGGAACAATCATGCCAAGCAACAAGATTACCAAGACACCGCTCACTACATACCCATGTACCATAGGAAAGATGGTTTAAGTCCGGACGATAGGAAAGCCTTTAAGTTGCTTGAAAGGAGACTCTTTCATGAAGGTAGACTTGTTGATCCATCATTTCTTGCAAATACCGACATGAGGGAAGTATTTGGAACTATTGGCTTTGATTGTTTATTGGATATAAACGAACAAATTTGCCTGGTATTTGTGCTTGAGTTTTACAAGACAATGGGTATAATTAGAAATGATGATGGGTCCATCTCAATTGAATTCACCATCAATGAGCAAGAGTTCACCCTCTCACTTGAGGAGTTTGGAAGAATAATAGGGGTGCCACATGATGGTGTTTTCATGTACTCTAATGAGTGGTCATTGCAGGAGATACACTCTATGGTTGATCATCACGACATTTATCACATGCATCCGGAAGCAACCACGGTAAGGGATATCGTGTTTATGCCAAGAGCATCCCCATCAAGAGTTACTAGGAAGTCGAAAGTGATCTATATAGATCCTTTCCAAATGGAGCTCTCGGAGATGTATGCGTTATATAGAAAATGGGAATATGTGATAAGGGAGAATGTGGTGTGTCTAGTAGGAAACAAGGATCACCCCAATGCATGTCTAAGCTTCATGATCTATTGTCTTGTGACCGAAACTCGTTTCAACATTGCCTACTACATGGTCAAGAGAGTGGCAAGTGTAAGAAGCATGGACAAGATGGTGCTTCCATATGCAATGCTTCTAACCCGTCTTGCCAAATTCATCTTTGCATTAGACCCTTCCCTACAATCCTTGGATCATAGCTTTTGCAATAGGGTTATGGTACCATTAACCGAGGGTAGAACAACACAGTTTATGGTGGAAGGCAAGAGGCCACACCCACCCATGGATTCCTCGGACGAAAGGGAGAGGCAAGGAGAAGGTGAAGGGAGTAGTAGCATGTAACACCCCCAAATTTAGTTTAGCGGAAGCATACGTGTTATTTGGGAGCGTTACGGGATCGGTGAATGGTATGTGCTAAAACACATACCTTTTCATCATCAAAATAAACCCAAAATAACCAAGAAAGAGCCGTTTATTGCTAATATTTGTGGTTTTCTTGAGTTTGTGCTTGTGCAGGTATGGATATGTAAAAATACGCAAAAAGGAACCATCGAGGCGTAAATCCAGCGAGAGATCAAGAGAGCTTAAGCCGAGCCGAAAGATCAAAATTGAGCATTTATGAAGATTTTATTCTCCGAGGATGACTTTTGGAAGAAATAACCAAGTTTGAAGAAATGTCAAAACTAGCCCCTCAAGTTTGAGCATTTGGCAAAAATGGCCCCTGAAGATTCAAATGTTGCAAATTCAACCTTGGTTTATTTGAAGATTGACAAAATGGTCCTTGGAGGATACTTTCAGAATTTACATGTTTGGCCCTTGGGTTTGAAACTTTTGCAAGATTAGTCCCTATGATAACCAAATGAATCCAATACTAGTCCAATATCTAAACCAACCCATTATCCACCTTACACGGCCCAAACCTTTATCCAAGCCCAAAACTAAAAACCATTTACCCGTACCTTTTACCCAACCACCTATAACCCGGTTTACTTATACCGTTTACCCAAAATAAACCCGAATCAATCCCCATTTAACCCGAACCAACTCATTTGAGATATAATAAACAATCCCAAAGCGGCCACTTATCACACCCCTGTCTTCCCCACACCCAAACACCATTTACCAATCCCAAATACCCACAACATCGTACTAAGCATCTTTGGAAACCCTCTAGAGCCTCTGACATGTCAGATAGAATGACACGTGGACAAATAGAGCAATTTCATTGGACGCGACACATCATAGGATGATTTGGAGAGCTTTGATTGGCTATGGTGACAAGGAAGGATCATGTGGCTGTGGATAAGCCTTCTAGGCTCTTCCAAGAGGATCCCAAGACCTCTTGATGGCTATAAAAGGACCCTTAAGCTCACAATAGAATTAGGTGTAGTGTAGTGCATTATTTCCTTTTTATTAATTAAGTTTATGTTTTCAGAATTCTTATTTTAGTTATTTCCTCTTAAGTTTTTATGTAATCTCAAGTTATTTGTACTCTTGTTTCATTTCAATAAAAATCAAGTTTTCCTTTTTATCTTGCATTCTCAGATTTTGATGTTTAAGCTGTTTTAAGATTGAAATAAGCTCATATAAAGTTGTCTATAGCTTTTGTGAGCTTATTTGTGTTTACTTGTTCCATTTAAATCATTTGCATTCACAAAAGCTCTCAGTCAACGAAAGTCAACTGTATTCTTGTTTGGGTTGAGAGAGATGGAGTTGGGGTGATATTTGGCTTGAGTTGGTGTTGATTTGGTGTTTTGATATTGGGTTGGTACTGTTATAATGCTAGAAATCATTGGACTTCTTGTAAGTGTAATCTTGATCTCATATTCTAGCTTATCAAACAGTGGTAGTATAATATCTATTAGATCTGTTTTAGTCTTGATATTTCTTGTCTTATTAGCTCTATTTGAGTTTTAAATCTGTTTTGATGATTAGCATAGGTACATTATTGTGTTTTAGGCTAGAATACATTGCATTTACTATCATAAAGGGGTGTTTGGTTTGCATGATAAAAGCGAGTTAGAATGTTAGACATGGTTTAGAATCTATTGCTTTAGTTTCTAATATCACTAGTAAACTCATTTCAGTCATAGTTTACATTAACCTTTTTACATAAGTCAAAATTACAAGTTCTTGTCCTTAAACTCTTAAGCTGTTGAAACAGATTAATGAAATCATCTCACATAGATTTAGAACTTGATAAGTGAGCTTGCTATAGTTATATCACATCTTATTTCATCTTAATCAGTCCTAAATTTGATCTCAAATCTCTAAACTGTTTTCAAAAAGTCAAATGGTGTCAAAACTTGTTTTGTGCGAACTTCAGAACCTTTGCACGATTGCTCATTTCAAACAGTTAGAGTCTCATATTTGGCACATTTGCAGTTTGCTAGGTGGTCTATAGTCCCACATATCTGTTTTTGACTCAAGCTTTTCTGATAAGATGGTGAATAAGCTCAAACATAGGGTCAGTTCACTGTTTTGATTAAGAAATCAGTTAGCTTAAATCTAGTGAATCTACTTATTTAAGGTTAGGAGTAGTTGGATTTAGCTGATATTATCTTATTTGAGTATAATATAGTTTCTGTAGAAATTGGGTGGCTTAATTTGTTGTTTTGCTTATTTATAAGTGCTTATTTAGAATCCAATTACACTGCAGCTCTATTATCTTACACATAAGCATCACATTTTATATTTTTCATAAAATTAGATTAACTTTTTAGAATTTTCCTGAGATTTTCATAATTTTTGGTCACTGTTTAGTATTTTTCTTAATTAAAAATATTTTGTAATCACTTTTTAATAGCTTTTATTGCAACTAATTAAGAAAAAGTTCCAAAAAATAATTTTTCAATTTTAACAGTTTAAGAAAAATATAAAAAGCATAAAAAATATTTTTCCCTATTTTTCCCCTTTTATTTGGTATTTTTCACAATTTAAATTAGATTTAAATAGTTTTAAATTTGTAGAAAATAGAAAAATAATCATAAAAATAAAAAATTAGTTTTGAAAATTCTCTTATGGTATTTTAGATTTTATAAAATTAGTTTCATAATTTTCCCCTTTGTTTTTATAATTTTTAGTTATTTAGTCTTATTTTTAAAGTTAATAATTGGTTTTTAATTCTAATAAAATCCAGAAAAATCCTAAAAAATAGTTTTAATTCATAAAATAGTTTTTATATTACATTTTTAGAGTAAAAGTACTTTTAGGCATTTTTAGGATATAATTTAGACGTAGTTGCATTTTAATTACGTTTCGTTAATTACGTTTTAGTAATCTTGCACTTAGGATTTCCCGTAATAGATTCCCTTAATTACTTTCCCTATTCCCGTAGTTTTAATAAAAATTATATCAAACAAATCAAAACATCGAGCATTAAATTCCAAACCAAAAACGACGTTGGCAATTCACGCCTCGTTGGGAAACGATTCGGGTTGACTAATCCGTATACACGATCACACACGGGATTTGGTTTGAGGTTTGAGGTTTGACGATTAGTGACTCGAGATCCTTCATTCATGAAGATACTATTTTTCTATAAAAATTAAAAAAGTAAAAAAATATTTTCCTTTTTCTTTTGTATATATATATATCATATTAAAAATACAAAAAGATTTTCTCTTGTGTTTTTTGCTAATAAATAGAAGACACCAATTATATAACATTCTCAACGGAGGTGTTATCATTAATAAGTTCTCGAACTAAAGATCAAAAACTTGCCTTTGTGTCGCTTGTGGATTTATTTATTTCTATCGGATAAACAAACTATGTGGTGGGTATAAGGCGGCGACATTAAATTGCGGTGTAAAGAAGCGGGTTTTAATAAGCTTCGCGCGACCTAAAAGGTTCTCCGGCTCGCTTGTGCGTTTGTCTTATAGAGGTGATTTATTCACTTGGGATTATTGGTTAAGTTCACTGTGTTTTCGAATACCGTTCGTTTTAATTGCCTTGGTTTGTGAAAGTGCATGCGCACTCGTTCTAATAACTACTGACGTCACGTGAAGCCGCTACAATTCCGCGAAGCGAAATAGACGTGCTCCCTTAGTCGAACCGAGATTCCAACTAATCAAACCCGCCCATCATCGAAATGGCGGAGGACAACCGATCTATGCTAGAGCAACTCTAAGCACCCACCGAGGGTTATGGAGAAGCCATCGTCGTCCCGGCAATCGTTGCGATAACTTTGAGCTTAAACACGGATTGATAAATTTGGTTTCGTCAAGCCAATTTTACGGATTCGAGAGAGACGATCCTCACTCTCATATCCGACGATTCAACAAGCTCACGTCTACGATCAAGTACCGTAACGTTCCGGAAGAGGCTATCAAGCTACTACTCTTCCCATTTTCACTCGAGAGGGCCGCCCGGATTTGGCTCGAAAAACTACCCCCTCGATCGATAACCACATGGGAGAATTTAGTATAAAAATTCGTGAACGAATTCTTCCCACCGTCTAAAACAACAAGCCTTAAAATGAAATAACAAAATTCACACAAAGATTTGATGAATCATTTAGTGAGGCATGGGACCGATTCAAAGATTTGCTTAGGCAATGTCCCCATCATGGTTTTTCTAAGTTGCACCAACTTGATACGTTTTATAACGGTTTGAATGAGAACGATCAAGACTCTCTCAATGCCGCCGCGGGTGGTAATTTGTTGACCCGATCAACGAGAGATGCCTTGTCCATTATTGAGAACAAATCTAAAGTTCGTATCTCACGTAGCAAATCGGTTCTGCTCAGTGAATGATACACCATCGTCTTCGTCTCACGGAAATACGTCTAGCACCGATTCTAAGATTGATAAGCTACGAGATATGATCCAGGCTTTGGTTAAGATTAATTCTTCTCCACCCGCTCAAGTCAAAGCGGTGGAAGCGACTTGTACTACTTGTGGTGGCCCGCATGCCTACTACAATTGTACCGCCACCGATGGCAATCCTTTCGAAGCTAATGCCGTAACCGGAGGAAACCAATACCGTCCTCAAGTTGAGACAAACCCTCGTGTTAGTAATCAAATGGGACCTCCGGGATTTTCTCCATCGAACAATCAGAATCGTTTCAATCAGAATCAAGTTCGTGGACTAAATGTTCAAAACCAATTCAAAGCTCCACCAAATCAATACCCAAACCAAGGAGTTAACTACAATCAAGTATATCACAACCCAAGCTATCAAGCTTCACCTTTGCCTTCAAATGAATTCACAACTTACGTTCAACACACCAATTCTACCATCAACACTATGCAAAATCAGATTACAAGTTTGAGGAACGAGTTTCAATCTTCGTTAACTAGACAAAGCAATGAGTTTAGGAATGAGATTCGACTTCAGAACAACAAATTGGAGACTTCACAGAATAAACTCGAAAATATGTTGAATGCTGTTTTGTGTAAGGTCAGTCAACCCTCATCTTCCGGTTCTCTCCCAAGTAACACCATTCCAAACTCGAAGGGAGAAATGAAATCCGTTTCCATTCGAGATGATGGGCCCTCGATGACTACTTCTTCTCCGGTGAGGAATGTAGCACGAGAGACCGAGGTGACAAAGGACCCGGTAATTCCTCTTGATAATGGAAAAGCCAACTACGTCCAACCTCTGGTTGCCCAAGTTCCTTCTATCTCTGTCATAATGCCGAGTTCTAACCTTACACCGTGCAAATCTGTTCAATCACGGTTCGACAAAATGAAAGTTGTTTCCGGAACCAAGTTCAAACTTACGACTGATATGATTGAAGCTGCTGAAATGATTTATGAAGAAATTGGAACAAATTTCAAAGATTTCACCTGAGCCTACACCGTTTAATTCTTCCTCGAACCAAGCTCCCGAGAAGCTTGGTGATCCCGAGAAATTTCTCCTTCCTTGCGCCTTAAATGATATTAAGGAATGTAATGCCCTAACCGATTCAGGTGCAAGCATAAGTCTCATGCCTCTTACGATATATCATGGGCTTGGATTGAAGACTCTTATACCGACTCGTATGACTATCGAATTAGCTAATCGAACAATTGCTCACACGGTTGGTGTAGTCAACGATGTTATGGTACGAGTGGATAAATTCCATTTTCCCGTGGATTTCGCCGTAGTTGATATAGAGGTCGATGCCCGAGTCCCTCTCACTTTAGGAAGACCATTCTTGAGAACCGCAAAAATCATTGTGGATCATTACCAAGGCGTTGACGATCGAAAAGGAAATGAAAAATAGTGTTCTATGCGAAAAAAGCGTCAAAACCTCCACCCGATGATCATTCGATTCATAGCATCGATGTGATTGATTTCTCTGAAGAAAGTGGCAATCCCACTTTACCGTCTAATCCGATTATGACCGACTCTTTCCCGTCTCTCACTACGGAAAGTGACCCTAGTTGGGAAGAGATCGAGGCCTTTCTTAATGATGATTCAGTTCCCGTTGAGATTGATAATAATGCTACTTTTGACCGGAGGGGACATTCTTTTCATGAAAAATTGTTATATAACGAGCCATCTTCTTACCCCCTCCGGACGATCCGGATGATGTTGATAAGTTGAAGAAAGTTGAGCCTAAAACGTCTCGAATTGATCTTTCAAGGTTTACGATCAAGAATATGTTGACAATACAAGCTGAGCGAAAAAGAAACAAGAAATGGAGTCTAAGCGGTAGTGGTGGAACTGCTAGCTCTAAGAGCACACCACTTGTCCCACCTCCGATTTCTAAGAAAATCAACCTTCCTTTGAGTGGCAATCCCACTCCTTTTTCTGAAATCATGGAACCTTCTTTTGAGACATCTTTCAATCTAGAATCTTTTAACACATTCACGAATCCCTTGTTTGAATTTGATTCTGAATATACTCAAAATTTTGAAAATCAACTCTTTGACGAAGAAAGTGAGGAGTTCACCGATGAACTTGCTCCTACCGACTCGATATTCTCTGAGGATAAAGAAGAATACGATGATCCGTTTTTCCAAAGAAAGATAAGGAAGTGAAGTTGTCGACAGATGAACTTATTGATCCCGAGGTCCAATATTATTTTTAGCCGAGAGTGAATCCTCTCCTCGTGAGGATTTTCACATAGATGACACTTTGATCTCCTTCCTCTCCGAAGACAAGATTTTCAACCCTGGGATACGCGTTGATAATTTTTATGCTAAAAATGTCATTCGAGATAAGGATCCTCTCTTGGATGCCTTCGTTGATGAGCCTTTGAGTAACACCTTTCTATACCATGAGCTCCGACTTCTTTGGAGTATTCTCCTATCGATCCTTCATCCCTCGTCCACCCGCATAAAACCGCCGGATGATGGATCGATCTTTCATATGCCTTATGTGAGTTTGGGCGGAGTCATTCTTTATGTCTGATGCGACATTTTCTTTTCCTCCCAACCCACCCAGTCTCATTCTTTCGGGAATGAGGACACCGTTTTGACCCTGGTATCTCTACCACTTTCTTCCCCAAGGACAAATGAATTCGGGGACGAGTCAGGCTAGCGACTCATTTAAAGAAAACGATGGCGCCGTGGGAGGCACCCCATGCTTATCTCTATTTTCTTTCTATTTTCTAATAAGTGGCGTGAAGGGTGCCGCTTCTTCGATTTCGTGTTTGGTTGTTTGTGATGTTGTGTAGGATTTTCCGATGTGAAGACTCGTGCTCGAAGTTTGTCGTTTCTACACTCGAGTTTCATGATCGATGCTGATGGAAATCCGATATCCTAATCTTATCGACTAACGTTTATCTTTGAGCATACTTAATAAACGGCTTTTAGATTTTCGTTGATACCCTTGCTTTTAAACATTGAGGACAATGTTTTGTTCTAGTCTGGGGTAGGGTAATCTTCGATTTGATTTGACTGCACTTGCTTTGTATTTCTGTTGTGTTTCTCTAACCCGTTTTCCTTAAAAATGAAAAAAATTGTGCAAAAATGAGCAAAATTTAAAAATTTTGTAAGCTTTTGTTAAGTCTTTTTGATTAAAAAGTTTGCTAGTCTCTTAGACAAGAAGCTATAAAATGCGAATTCTAGCTCACAAGGCCAAGAATTTGCAAGTTTCCCTTAGTGACTTTAAATATGCATGACTTGATTTCATTAGACGAAGCATTTGCTAAGTTAACATATGTTTTGACACCTTGTTGACTTTCCGCTGGTGAGAGTAGGAATAGAATTCTGACTTGACCGGCGTGTTGAGCCCTAGCTTGTTCCCTTAACCATAGGTAATTTAAAAATTATCGGCTAAGCATCTGCGGATCTCATTATTTGGGATTTTAAATTTGCAGAGATCGAGAAATGATAGAGTTACTTATGAGTTTAGATGCTAAGCGTGGAGTAGTTGGTTCTCTTTAGAGCCCATCGAAGGTACTTATGGCTTTTTGTTCCCACAAAATTGTTTCACCCCATATCTGTCTAATAAATAATTAGAGATGTTGAGTTTTTTGCGATAGTTAGTTCTTTATCTTCTTAAAAGAATCTTTGTTTTAAAAATTGGGTACACATCAAGGATCCGTAATGAATAAGAAATAAGTAATAAGTGATAAAGTAATAAGTAAAGTTATGAGCTGCGGTGTCGAGATCGGACCCTTGGATCTTTAGCCGGGATTGAGTGAGGTCTTAGCCTAGCCAGCCGGGATCCTCATTTCATGAAGCCTATAGTCTTGGAATTACCCCGTGAAGCTCCGTAGTTCATAGCTCATACACGTAAAAGTCCAAGTCTAAGTTCATGTGCAAAAAAATTGTTGAAAATTGAAAATGAAAAATAAAGTATAAGTTAATAAAAATTCCTTGATGTGGACCTCATTTTTACGACAATGGTTCTTGAGAGAAGATGGAAAACTAATTATCGACTTAGCTTTATATCTTTATCGGAATAAAAGTTATCGAAACGAGAATTTGAAGAAATTCATCTCTCACAAAAATAAAAAAATCTAGAGGAAAATAGGAAAATGGGAACAAACGGTATTTACACAAGTAACTTCCATGGGTAGTGTTAGCATCTAGAGTCGTATGTAACAATGATTTCGGTTTTACGCTTAGTTTGGGACTTGTGAAAAATCAGGGACGATGTATTCTATCCGTATGGTCACTTCACGCTGTGTTGTGTTTTCTACTCCGTGATCCTAACATGTCGTTTGAAAAATGTTGGAGTTATTGATCGACATGAAAGTTCAACAAACCGTCACTCATAATCGGAATGTGCTTAATCATAATATCTATATGTGAATTAAAAGGTAAATGGGGCGTTTTTAGAATTAAGGCTCTCTTAATCTCTTTTGAGGAATCTTTGCTACTTCTTCATAGGTTTAGTAGAAAGAGATTGAAATCCTTGGTTTTAGAAGCGTGAGTTGATTGCATTGTGTGAGGACACGACAATGGTTTCGTCTAGGGTATTTTGGTATGTGCTAAAACACATACCTTTTCATCATCAAAATAAACCCAAAATAACCAAGAAAGAGCCGTTTATTGCTAATATTTGTGGTTTTCTTGAGTTTGTGCTTGTGCAGGTATGGATATGTAAAAACACGCAAAAAGGAACCAAATCAGACGTAAATCCGAGCACGAGAGATCAAGAGAGCTTAAGCCGAGCCGGAAGAGCAAAATTGTGCATTTATGATGATTTTATTCTCCGAGGATGACTTTTGGAAGAAATAACCAAGTTTGAAGAAATGTCAAAACTAGCCCCTCAAGTTTGAGCATTTGGCAAAAATGGCCCCTGAAGATTCAAATGTTGCAAATTCAACCTTGGTTTATTTGAAGATTGACAAAATGGTCCTTGGAGGATACTTTCAGAATTACATGTTTGGCCCTTGGAGTTTCAGCTTTTGCAAGATTAGTCCCTATGATAACCAAATGAATCCAATACTAGTCCAATATCTAAACCAACCCATTATCCACCTTACACGGCCCAAACCTTTATCCAAGCCCAAAACTAAAAACCATTTACCCGTACCTTTTACCCAACCACCTATAACCCGGTTTACTTATACCGTTTACCCAAAATAAACCCGAATCAATCCCCATTTAACCCGAACCAACTCATTTGAGATATAATAAACAATCCCAAACGCGCCCTTATCACACCCCTGTCTTCCCCACACCCAAACACCATTTACCAATCCCAAATACCCACAACATCGTACTAAGCATCTTTGGAAACCCTCTAGAGCCTCTGACATGTCAGATAGAATGACACGTGGACAAATAGAGCAATTTCATTGGACGCGACACATCATAGGATGATTTGGAGAGCTTTGATTGGCTATGGTGATAAGGAAGGATCATGTGGCTGTGGATAAGCCTTCTAGGCTCTTCCAAGAGGATCCCAAGACCTCTTGATGGCTATAAAAGGACCCTTAAGCTCACAATAGAATTCGTGTAGTGTAGTGCATTATTTCCTTTTTATTAATTAAGTTTATGTTTTCAGAATTCTTATTTTAGTTATTTCCTCTTAAGTTTTTATGTAATCTCAAGTTATTTGTACTCTTGTTTCAGTTTCAATAAAAATCCAAGTTTTCCTTTTTATCTTGCATTCTCAGATTTTGATGTTTAAGAAACTGTTTTTAAGATTGAAATAAGCTCATATAAGCTGTCTATAGCTTTTGTGAGCTTATTTGTGTTTCTGTTCCATTTAAATCATTTGCATTCACAAAAGCTCTCAGTCAACGAAAGTCAAGCTGTATTCTTGTTTGGGTTCAGAGATGGAGTTGGGGTGATATTTGGCTTGAGTTGGTGTTGATTTGGTGTTTTGATATTGGGTTGGTACTGTTATAATGCTAGAAATCTGACTGGATTCTTGTAAGTGTAATCTTGATCTCATATTCTAGCTTATCAAACAGTGGTAGTATAATATCTATTAGATCTGTTTTAGTACTGATATTTGCTGTCTTATTAGCTCTATTTCAGAGTTTTAAATCTGTTTTGATGATTAGCATAGGCTGTTATTGTGTTTTAGGCTAGAATACATTGCATTTACTATCATAAAGGGGTGTTTGGTTTGCATGATAAAACTGAGTTAGAATGTTAGACATGGTTTAGAATCTATTGCTTTAGTTTCTAATATCACTAGTAAACTCATTTCAGTCATAGTTTACATTAACCTTTTTACATAAGTCAAAATTACAAGTTTACTGTCCTTAAACTCTTAACTGTTGAAAACAGTTAATGAAATCATCTCACATAGATTTAGAACTTGATAAGTGAGCTTGCTATAGTTATATCACATCTTATTTCATCTTAATCAGTCCTAAATTTGATCTCAAATCTCACTAAAGTCAAATCTCTAAACTGTTTTCAAAAAGTCAAATGGTGTCAAAACTTGTTTTGTGCAGAACTTGCAGACACTGCACAGTGCTCATTTCAAACAGTTAGAGTCTCATATTTGGAACATTTGCAGTTTGCTAGGTGTTCTATAGTCCCACATATCTGTTTTTGACTCAAGCTTTTCTGATAAGCTGGTGAATAAGCTCAAACACAGGGTCAGTTCACTGTTTTGATTAAGAAATTAGTTAGCTTAAATCTAGTGAATATGCTTATTTAAGGTTAGGAGTAGTTGGATTTAGCTGATATTAGCTTATTTGAGTATAATCTAGTTTCTGTAGAAATTGGGTGGCTTAATTTGTTGTTTTGCTTATTTATAAGTGCTTATTTAGAATCCAATTACACTGCAGCTCTATTATCTTACACATAAGCATCACATTTTATATTTTTCATAAAATTAGATTAACTTTTTAGAATTTTCCTGAGATTTTCATAATTTTTGGTCACTGTTTAGCATTTTTCTTAATTAAAAATAGTTTTTAATCACTTTTTAATAGCTTTTATTGCAACTAATTAAGAAAAAGTTCCAAAAAATAATTTTTCAATTTTAACAGTTTAAGAAAAATATAAAAAGCATAAAAAATATTTTTCCCTATTTTTCCCCTTTTATTTGGTATTTTTCACAATTTAAATTAGATTTAAATAGTTTTAAATTTGTAGAAAATAGAAAAATAATCAGAAAAATAAAAAATTAGTTTTGAAAATTCTCTTATGGTATTTTAGATTTTATAAAATTAGTTTCATAATTTTCCCCTTTGTTTTTATAATTTTTAGTTATTTAGTCTTATTTTTAAAGTTAATAATTGGTTTTTAATTCTAATAAAATCCAGAAAAATCCTAAAAAATAGTTTTAATTCATAAATAGTTTTCTAATATCATTTTTAGTATAAAAGTAATTTTAGGTTATTTTTAGGGTTTAGAATAGATGTAGTTGCATTTTGTTCGCGTTTCGTTTTAATCCCGTTTTTGCTTTTTAGTGTAGAATTGCGTAGTTTGCCATAATTCTTAGGTTTTCCCCTAGATTTTATTTCCTTTTGCTTTCCTTATCCCGTAGTTTAGAAAACATCAATTTATCCCCTTCTCTTATTCAAATCACAAAATTCGGGACGTGAGTTGGAAATTCCATTCAACCCTCGTTCGGAACGATCTCGGTGCTCAAACCTAACACGTTTGAGTTACCCGTATACTACACACTTCACTCTTATTATTGGTTTGTCTGAACTGTTTTAAGTTTCTTACGGTTAGTCATTCACAAGTGGCTAGCTTGTGTGAGATAACTTGACGGTAAGGACATATCAGTGAATCATAAAACAAGTAATAAAGAACGGAATACACACTCCGTTTAATTCCATAAAATATTTTAAAACATTATATTATAATATTGTTTTAGATAAATGGGCACATCCCATTAGTTTTAGTGGTCCCAATGTAAAACATCATTTCTGTGTAAAAACACTTCTTTAATACTACTACGACCATCTACCCGCTTCTTGCCTTGCCTTCATGAACATAACTTAAACACCTGAGAAAATATGCTAAAAGGTCAGCTAAAAGCTAGTGAGTTCATAGGTTTAAGTTAAAATAGTAAGTTTGGACCATAAGCAAAGTCATATAATCATTACAACGAATATAATGATATATGGATGAAAGTCTATTACGTTAGCTCTAAGTTCATGCAACTGATACTACGACAGTATCTGTATGCTAAAAGATGTCATACAATATAGGGGCCCATAGTGAGTGTTTTGTCCCTCTACACTCGGTTCCGACATGGTATACGTTTCGCCTTGGCCTAAGAATGGCCAATCGAACGGAGGAGTCACCCTCAATAGATCTATTTATAACATTCGCGTTTCCCAATGGGGAATTGACGGTTCATGAAAAAGGGCATTCTCTAGGGACATAAGGGCTTAGGCTAAACCACGTAATAGTTTTGGTCCATAAAAGGTTTTGCATATTTCTCACCCCAAAATGTATAAAACAGTTTATCACGTAAAAGAGGGGCTATGAAAACTCACCTTGGCAAATGTGCAATCCAAATGTGGGATTAGTGATGATTGTGGAGCGGCACCGACACGCGACCTAGATAAGGAGGGTAATGTTTTAGTTCATTGTTTTAAGTATTTGCTTACTCAAAATAGTTTAAGTGTATTAAAGTTAAACTTTAGTTTGTAAAAGTTATAAAAATGATCTTACTAGTAAGTATACGAAATATATATACTCTTCATGTTGACATTAATATGGTTTTAATATCCAAAGTTTGATATGAAAAATAATTATAACATTCCACTGGTAAGTATATAAATGTGTATATACTTATTTAAGTTGACACAAAATGGTATTGTCAAACATGTATATATATATATAATTGATTTATTTTCTAATTGTATTTAGAAAATATTCAAGTTACATTTGAAGACTTTCGAATTTAATCTATGATAAAATGATATAGTGGTCTTTATTTGTTTGTCAAAAATTGCTCCCGAGATACATGATTTTCTTCTAATAGATCCCTTGACATATATATGTGTTTACTCGGTCACGTTAGATGTTAACTTTGACGTAAAAAATTTATTATGTAGACTATGCTGGAAAACATTTGTTTCATTGTATCATCACATTTCCCTTTTGTTTATTTGACGTTTCATATGAGTGTAAGTCTAAGCTAGAAGACTTGAATATGTAGTAGACGAGTTATATTTATAACAATTTTCCGGTTTACGTTAGGTGTTTCATTTTTGTTGTTGACTTGGCTAAGCTACCCAACGCACCCCCGTATAGTATGGGCTGAGGCCCGACGCTCAAAGTGATAGGATAGTCGGATTGGGCCTAGGCCCGAAGTAGTTTATACACAAGGAAGGTTTCGGCCCATAGTGGTCTAGGAAATTCTTTTGAGGAAAACAGAACTGTGACCCAATATGGTTTTCAAACAGGGGAAATACCGAACTATTGGTAACATAACACTACTCTAAGATTTAGTGCTAGAGATGTTCTTTTGACGCGGGGTCCGAAACAACCAGTTTAGACCCATGATACCAATCAGGTAACAAGTACACACGCGTCGTAATTAAGCCTATTACCACCATTTTGTTAACTTAAAAGGCTATACTAACGGGTTCATATTGTGGAGTGACAATACTAATACTAATCGTTAAGGAAGTTTTTGAGCTCTCGAGCAAGGCATGTATCAAGTTTCTCCTTTGGAGCAAAGGTGATAAAACCCATTCCCATGCCCACTGCTGGGTCGATAACTCGAGGATGATTTAAAGGACTCGTGTTGACTAGGACTAACTTCCTACTTAACCATTTTAGCAATGCCCGCTGGGTGATCTCGACTTCACACAAGACTCGGATATGACCTATCTAACTCGACAGTTGTTACTTCGACAAGAAAAATGTCCAAATCAGATTTCGAGTGACACTTTCAATTAACATAATCGCAAGGTTTGACAATGGTTTAGGAGCTATCTAGCATATCATCTTTCATTACGAGTTCGACAATAATAGGTTTGACAACGAACAGGTTAACAACAAGTCTCAGGTTCTATATCAATGAGACTCGAATTCTTATAACCCTTAACTTCTAGTTTCCTTGTTTCCCCTACATTTCGACAGAAAACTTAATCAAGCCAGATTTGCAAATGACCACTCAAGCCTAAGGTAACATAGATTGTTTATCAAGCATCAAGTATCACTAGTTCTTAGTGTAAGTTTTACAAAACTCAACTTTGTTTTCTTTGATTCATAACTCGACAAGACCAAAACAAAAGAACCCAACAACACACCAAGTTTACATGAAAGTTTATTATTCACCAACAAACATAAACATCAAAACACTAAGTTTCATAATCAAATAACCATTTTCATTCAACTCGAATAGAAATTTTAACAAGATGAGATTTAGTAAATTTCTTACAACAAACTTGAGGACAATGAATCCGAAGGCCAACCCAAGAGTTTACCACCGCTACAACTTCCAATCGACCTAGAGCAAAACACAAATGATGTTTCTTCACCCTTAGAGCTTTCTTATCTTTTTGTGGTGGGACTTGAAGTGTGGCACTCTTGGGGGTCTCGGCTGAAATAAAAAGGGAAACACAAGAGGAGTTTTTGGCCAAGCTTTCTCATCTTGTAACTTGGTTTGAAGCCAAATTTAGTTAACTTCCAAAACTAAACGAATCTTGGACATAGGCTCAAGATAGATTTGGTGTGAAGATTTGTTTCTCTTAGGTGGTTTATCTTGATTTTCCTTGGATTCCATCGAAGGGTAGTGGCGCATCAAGAGGGAATTTGGGAAGTAAAACTTTCATGGATTTGGTATGAGAGAGGAAAGGTAGGATGGATGAATATGTTGGGTTATCTCCTTTTGGGGAGATTCGACCTAGATGGGAGGCGCAGGACTAGAGGAGGAAGAAGATATGATATCTTGATATCCTGCTTTTGGGTTTGGCTTTGTCGTGTGTGGTATAAGAAGACAAGAGAGTGATTATTTCACTTTATAAATGAAAAGTTTATTCTTATGTATGATAAGTATGTATGTATGTATTATACTTATAGTATAAGTTGTGAAAATGTATGTATATACATTACACTTGGGTATTAATTGTATTTGAGTCTTACAAGAGTTATTGTTTTAGTTATAGTGTGTTAAATATTTTGTGCCCCGTGAAGTCATATTGTGACCAAAGTATCATTGTTTGATAACTTTTAGATGTAATATCTTATGGTTACATATCGGCGATATCATTATTTTTGTGATATTTTTCATTACGGTAGTTAGTCATTTGTTTTATCAAGTCCTTATCATAGTGTCGGTGCGTGCGTGTCGGTCCTGAGGAAAACGAGATAACCTCTCGTCTTACAATTTAAATCATAAGACAAAATGAAATATTTATAAAATAATATGAATGCAAGAGTGGTGAAATTTTTACTGTATGCGAGTTATCTACTCAAATGATCAGGCAAAGCTTATGCATGCTTCATGACTCATGCTTAGAAATAATAAATTACTAATTTTCAGTTAAATTTTAGTGAAAATTTACCGTGTGTCACATCCTCCCCGCCTTGGAAGAGAAAACCGTCCTCGGTTTTCAGTTAGGATTACTTGTTGAAGCAAGGAAAAGGTGTGGGTATTTGCGCTTGAATTGGTCTTCACGCTCCCACGTGTATTCTGGACCTCTTTGAGAGTTCCAACGGACTTTGACGATCGGAATGCGGCTTTGCTTAATCCGTTTGATCTCTCTATCCATAATTTCAATGGGTTCCTCGACAAAATTTAATCTTTCGTCAACTTGGATTTCTTCCAAGGGAATAGCAAGAGTTTCGTCAGAAAGACATTTCTTCAAGTTGCATACGTGAAACACGTTGTGTACAGAGCTGAGTTCTTGTGGTAATTCGGAGTCGGTATGCTACCGGTCCGATTCTTGCGAGAATTTTGAAAGCTCCAATATAACGAGGATTTAACTTTCCACGTTTTCCAAAATGGATCATGCCATTCCACGGCGCAACTTTGAGCATAAATTTATCTCCCACTTGAAACTCAAGTGGTTTCCTCCTTTTATCCGCGTAGCTCTTTTGACGGTCACGAGCTGCTTGTAGTCGGTTTTTGATTTGTACAATCTTCTCGGTAGTTTCTTGAATTAGCTCTGGACCAGTAAGTTGACTTTCTCCAACGCCCAACACACGGTGATCTACACTTCCGACCATAGAGTGCTTCATATGGTGCGGCTTTGATACTTGTGTGATAGCATTGTGTAAGAAAATTCAGCTAATGGTAAGTGCTTATCCCAGCCATTTCCAAAGTCTATCACACATGCTCTTAGCATGTCCTCCAGTGTTTGAATGGTTCTCTCGCTTTGTCCATCGGTCTGAGGATGATAAGCGGTGCTCATGTCGAGGTTAGACCCTAAAGCATCTTGAAGTGATTTCCAGAAATTCGAGGTGAAACGGCTATCTCTGTCTGAGATGATGGAGATTGGTACACCATGGCGTGTGATGATCTCCCTCATGTATAGTTGTGCAAGCTTGTCCATTCCGTCACTTTCTTTCATCAGTAGAAAATGTGCTGACTTGGTGAGACGGTCAACTATTACCCAAATAGTGTCGTAGCCTTTAGAGGTTTTAGGTAGTTTAGTGATAAAGTCCATTGTTATACGTTCCTATTTCCACTCGAGAATTTCGGGTTGTACTAGTAGACGAGGGTCTCGATGTTCAGCTTTAACCTTTGAACAGGTTAAACATCTGCTGACATATGTTGCAATGTCGGCTTTCATGTTTGGCCACAAGTACAATTTCTTCAGAATCAAGGTACATTTTGTCGGATCACGGGTGTATGGAGTATTTAGACTTGTGGGATTCGTGCATAATAATGTCGCGGATTCCTCCGTAGAGTGGTATCCAACTTCGCTCTTTGAAACACAAGGTTCCATCCGACCTTTTCACGAATCCATTTTCACTTTCTAGCATTCCGTAAAGGTTCTCATTCAGACGATTCTCCTCCTTGAGTGCTTCTAATTGAGCCTCAAGAATCTTGGTTGGAAGAGGTGAACTAATTGTCATACCCAAGGATCTGACTCTAAGAGGTTTTGGTCGCTCCTTCCTACTGAGAGCATCAACAACTACATTCGCTTTGCCTGGATGGTAACGAATCTCGCAGATCGTAATCACGAGTAATTCCAACCATCGGCGTTGTCTCATGTTCAGTTCTTTCTGATCCAAAATGTGTTGTAGACTTTTGTGATCGGTGTATACGACACACTTCGTGCCATACGAGTAGTGTCTCCAAATTGAGTCGAACACAACTGATCCTAACTCCAAGTCGTGCGTTGTGTAGTTTTTCTCATGAGTCTTCAACTGGCGAGAGGCGTATGCTATCACTCTCTCTCTTTGCATTAACACCGCTCCTAGCCCCTTGTGTGAAGCGTCGCAATAAACAAAAAAGTCTTCACTACCTTCGGTAAGGCCGAATGGGTGCACTACACAACTTTTCTTTAAGGAGTTGAAAAGCTTCTTCTTCTTTTTCTCCCCAATCAAACTTGGGGTTTTTAAGGTTAGCTTGGTTAAAGATTTGGCAATCGTTGAGAAACCTTCAATGAATCTTCTGTAGTATCCAGCGAGTCCTAAGAATTGGCATATTTCAGTAGGAGTTGTGGGTGTCGCCCAATCCTTTATTGACTCGATCTTAGCGGGATCTACATGAATACCCTGACTGTCGATTACATGACCTAGGAATTGCACAGTAGATATCCAAAACTCACACTTCGAGAACTTCGCATACAGTTCTTCCTTCTTCAACAATTCCAAGATCAATCTAAGATGCTCTTCGTGTTCTTTCACACTCTTGGAATAAATTAGGATATCGTCAATGAATACGATCACAAATTTATCCAAGTAGGGTTTACACACTCGGTTCATGAGGTCCATGAACACAGCTGGTGCGTTGGTTAACCCAAAAGGCATGACTTGGAACTCGTAATGTCCATAACGAGTTCTGAAGGCGGTTTTGGGAATGTCTTCTTCCCGAACTCTTAGTTGATGGTATCCGGATCTTAAGTCGATTTTTGAATAAACGCTTGAACCTTGAAGTTGATCGAATAAGTCATCGATTCTCGGTAGTGGGTAACGGTTCTTAATGGTTAGTTTATTCAATTCACGATAATCGATGCACATTTTGAAAGTTCCGTCCTTCTTCTTGCGAATAGGGTGGTGCTCCCCATGGTGATGAGCTTGGTCTAATGAACCCTTTTTCCGCAAGTTCCGACAATTGGTTTGATAACTCCTTGAGTTCTGCTGGAGCTAATCGATAAGGTGCTCTTGCCACTGGTGCGGCACCGGGCACTAAATCGATTTGAAATTCAACCTGTCGGGTCGGCGGAGTCCCTGGCAAATCTTCGGGAAAGACTTCAGGAAATTCTCTTACTATTGGCACGTCTTCCAGACGTTTTTCTTCCTTTTCTCTTTCGTCCTTTCCGGTGACTTGTGCTAGGAAGATGTGACATCCTTCCTCGATACACCTTAACACCTTGGTACAGGAAATGACATGCAGTCTTGAAGCGTTTCTTCTGTCACTTCTGTCCCCTTCTATTGTTAGGACTTGATTTCCATAGGGTAGTTGGACTAGCTTCTCGTCACAAATGATGGCAGCATGATATTTTGCTAACCAATCCATTCCGACGATGACATCGAAACTACCCAATGCTACTGGTATCAAGTCGATATTGAATGGGTGGTTTAACAGGTTAAGGGTGCAACCTCTTATGATGGTATCTACCGTTTCTACGTTACCGTTAGCTAGTTCCACGTTGTATGCATTTCCTAATGCAGTTGGGGCAATACCGAGTAGTGGACTAAATGCATTAGAAACAAAACTCCTATCGGCTCCCGTATCAAACAATATGGATGCATAACGGTTATTTATAAGGAACGTACCCGTCACAACATTCGGGTCTTCCTAAGCTTCCACTTTGGTTACTGCATAGACTCTCCTACGAGCTCCTTCTCCATTCCCCTGATTACTCGTCTGTCCAACATTTCCCTAAATCCTGCCATTCCCATGGCTTCCTGGATTTCCTCGGTTTCCTTGATTTCCTCCATGGCCTTGGTTTATGGTCTTTCGGCATTCATTCTTATAATGCCCTTTCTCACCACAACCAAAGCATGTTATAGCGAGCTTTTGGGTCTGGGCTGTTTGAACCGTCGCCAATGACTTGGACCTGCAGTTCCTGGTTAAATGTCCGATTTTCTGACAATTACGGCACTTGACTGTACACTGTCCCTTGTGATGCAGTGTGCATCGATTACACAATGGTGCAGTCCCTGAGTATGGTTTCTTTTCCCCAACATCCGCTGCATAAGCTCTAGCAATATTTTGCCTCTTGCTTTGATTGTTGCTGTTGTTCCTACTGTTGTTGCCATGGTATTCATTGTTGTTGTAGCCTTGAGAATGGTCGTCCCATTTCCTCTTATTGTCAACCACTTTGTCCATGGAATCCTCAATCACTTGATCCATGAGTTTGTTGGCTACTTCGATAGTTTCATGAAGATTAGCAGCCTTAGAAGTGGTGACATTGCCCTTGATAGGTTGGGGCAGTCCTCTGATGTATCTCTCTAACAATCGGGTCTCAGTGGGAACCATTTCAGGACACAATAAGGCTAGTTCTTGAAATCGCTGATTATAAGCGACCATATTGGTGCCTTGAACCTTGAGGTTCCAAAACTCATGCTCGAGCTTCTTGATCTCATTACGAGGACAGTACTTTCGAAGTACCATTTCCTTGAAGTTCTCCCATGGCATGGCATAGGCAGCATCTGTGAAAGTGAATGATGCATACTTAACCTTAGACTCTTCTTCACAATTGCAGATTCGGAACACAGTCTCGAGCTTTTCGATCCATCTAGTCAGACCGACAGCTCCTTCGGTTCCACTAAAGCCTCCAGTCATGGTCTTACGAAAGTCTTGATAAGTACAAGTGCGGTTGTGAGTGGGTGGTCTCGAAGTTCCAGCATTAGTAGACGAGTGGTTTGCTGCAACTAAAGCGGCGTTCACTCGCTTATTGACTAGTTGGTCAATCATGGCTTGATTCATGATAGGCTGGATTGGAGTAGCCCTAGCAGGAGTAGTGGCTTCAGCAGTCTGATCATGTGTGACTCTGTTTGGAGCAGCAGCGTTTGCAGCTTGGTTGCGAGTAACCCTCGCTGGAATAGGAGCATTGGAAGCTCCACCAGGGTTGGTACGTTTTGATCTTCGTTTTGGCGGCATTTCTGCAGTGAGAAAGGTGGTAAGATATAGAACCTTTTGAACAAGGTAAGTGCCAAGTAATAGTGTAAATATCGCAGATAGATCATATGAGCAATCTATAAAAGAAGAGACAATTTGGATAGGAAAATAAGTCTGACATAGATAGAATTTCGGTTACAAGGTTCCTAAAGTACATGATGAGATACTAGATGGAATACAACGGAAATACAAACTGAAGTACAAGAGAAATAGCTAACACTAACTGTTATAAATCCAGTTTAGTGTGATACATCATGCAATCGTATCTAAGAATGTCCATGCTCGGTACGGAGTCGCTCAATGGTAGCAATCAACTCTCGCTGCGTATCCTCCAAACTCGCGATACGTCTCATCTGAGATGCTAACATGGACTCTAAACCAGTAGTCCTCTGCCACTCCTCTCTGGCAGTATCTCTAGCCATCCACTGGGTGCGCTCTAGCTCCTCTAATCGTCCGTGCATCTGGGCTTGACCTCTGCCCAAAGCTCGTGTCCTGCTATCCAACTCTCTAACATCCTCGACCTGAGCCTCAACCCTAAAACCCAGTCGAATCCTCTCATGTCTCTCGAGCTCCATGCTCTCAAACAACACATCAGTAACTCGGTCTAAACCCTCAACACGCTGCTCTCAAGCTTGCAAGCGTGTTGGATCGACTCTCTCTAGCTGATCAGTATGGACTCCTAGCAGAGTCTCATGAGAGTCCAGCTGAATAAATATCCTCTCAGTGAGGGTCAGATCACCATCTGGAGATCCTGATAGGTCTGGCACTGACTGTGTCTCAACTGGTGTGGCTTCCTCGATGGTCTCAAGCTGTCTTGTGGCGCGAGCAAGGCGCTCCATGTCTGATGCAGATGGTATGAATGAAGGTGATGATGGACTGTAGCTCGGACTGGCGATATGTGGTACCGAACTGATCACGCAATCAATATCCCTCCAAGTCACCTCACTACTCTCCTCCTGACTATGGAGGAAAGCAGCCCTTTGTCCTAATCCAACTGGTGCATCAATATCCATGTCCTCGCTCAATA
The DNA here is from genome assembly GCA_910596185.1 of Chrysanthemum makinoi. Lineage (NCBI taxonomy): Eukaryota > Viridiplantae > Streptophyta > Magnoliopsida > Asterales > Asteraceae > Chrysanthemum > Chrysanthemum makinoi. The sequence goes on from OU343219.1 coordinate 123,126,742, forward strand.
TCTGAGCCATCCTGGAGCTCTGTCCTAGCTCCTGAATACAATGGACAATCTCCAGACCCTGTGTACTCATATCTGCTGCTGTGCTAACATATCCGGGAACACTCTCAATCGGCATAGGCTCCAATAGTTCCTCCTCAGGATCCTCTTCCGGATCTTCTTCCGGGTCTTCCTCTGAGTAGGAATCAGTAGATCTCCTGAGTCTCTGATGAGGTGGTGACTCAGTGGATGATGGTGTTAGTGACTCTGAAATAGAAGAAGGACCCATGTAAGCAGCGCGGGTCATCCGAGAAGCTAGTGCAGACACAAATGAATACCGCTCTCGATATCCAGGTACTCTCACAATCATGCGGGGTTTTGCCTGCGTGTCAACAAAGCTGATGGAGTGGTGGTAAGGGTAGGTATAGATGGAGTAGATGCAATAACTGGCTGAGCTGCTAATGTGGCCTGAATATACGGATCAGTGGCTAAGTGTGCAAGCTGACGGATGGTAGGTGAGTGAGCAAGTAGGATGTCCTCCTGAACATCGTGAGTGAAGGCTAGTGAAGGCATAGTCTGTGACAAGACGGTGCATATATGTAAGTATGTGGAAAAATATGCTCATGATGAATATGAAATAGTGCATAAGTAAATAGGAAATAAAACATATAATCCTATTTAAATAAACTCTAAGTAAAATGGCAAGTAAGGCAAGCGGCAATCGGCGGTCGTAGTATGATGTTTTTGGTGAAAAGTAGTTATAGTTTAGGGTTTATATGTACCTAGTTCTCTATAACCTTGGCTCTGATGCGAATCTGTAACACCCCCAAATTTGGTTTAGCGGAAGCATACGTGTTATTTGGGAGCGTTACGGGATCGGTGAATCATAACACAAGTAATAAAGAACGGAATACACACTCCGTTTAATTCCATAAAATATTTTAAAACATTATCTTACAATATTTTTTTAGATAAATGGGCACATCCCATTAGTTTTAGTGGTCCCAATGTAAAACATTATTTCTGTGTAAAAACACTTCTTTAATACTACTACGACCATCTACCCGCTTCTTGCCTTGCCGTCATGAACATAACTTAAACACCTGAGAAAATATGCTAAATAGGTCAGCTAAAAGCTGGTGAGTTCATAGGTTTAAGTTAAAATAGTAAGTTTGGACCATAAGCAAAGTCATATAATCATTACAACGAATATAATGATATATGGATGAAAGTCTATTACGTTAGCTCTAAGTTCATGCAACCGATACTACGACAGTTTCTGTATGCTAAAAGATGTCATACAATATAGGGGCCCATAGCGAGTGTTTTGTCCCTCTACACTCGGTTCCGACATGGTATACGTTTTGCCTTGGCCTAAGCATGGCCAATCGAACGGAGGAGTCACCCTCAATAGATCTATTTATAACATTCGCGTTTCCCAATGGGGAATTGACGGTTCATGAAAAAGGGCATTCTCTAGGGACATAAGGGCTTAGGCTAAACCACGTAATAGTAATCATGTAATAGTTTTGGTCCATAAAAAGGTTTTGCATATTTCTCACCCCAAAATGTATAAAACAGTTTATCACGTAAAAGAGGGGCTATGAAAACTCACCTTGGCAAATGTGCAATCCAAATGTGGGATTAGTGATGATTGTGGAGCGGCACCGACACGCGACCTAGATAAGGAGGTTAATGTTTTAGTTCATTGTTTTAAGTATTTGCTTACTCAAAATAGTTTAAGTGTATTAAAGTTAAACTTTAGTTTGTAAAAGTTATAAAAATGATCTTACTAGTAAGTATACGAAATATATATACTCTTCATGTTGACATTAATATGGTTTTAATATCCAAAGTTTGATATGAAAAATAATTATAACATTCCACTAGTAAGTATATAAATGTGTATATACTTATTTAAGTTGACACAAAATGGTATTGTCAAACTTGTATATATATATATAATTGATTTATTTTCTAATTGTATTTAGAAAATATTCAAGTTACATTTGAAGACTTTCGAATTTAATCTATGATAAAATGATATAGTGGTCTTTATTTGTTTGTCAAAAATTGCTCCCGAGATACATGATTTTCTTCTAATAGATCCCTTGACATATATATGTGTTTACTCGGTCACGTTAGACGTTAACTTTGACGTAAAAATTTATTATGTAGACTATGCTGGAAAACATTTGTTTCATTGTATCATCACATTTCCCTTTTGTTTATTTGACGTTGCATATGAGTGTAAGTCTAAGCTAGAAGACTTGAATATGTAGTAGACGAGTTATATTTATAACAATTTTCCGGTTTACGTTAAGTGTTTCATTTTTGTTGTTGACTTGGCTAAGCTACCCAACGCACCCCCGTATAGTATGGGCTGAGGCCCGATGCTCCAAGTGATAGGATAGTCGGATTGGGCCTAGGCCCGAAGTGGTTTATACACAAGGAAGGTTTCGGCCCATAGTGGTCTAGGAAATTCTTTTGAGGAAAACAGAACTGTGACCCAATATGGTTTTCAAACAGGGGAAATACCGAACTATTGGTAACATAACACTACTCTAAGATTTAGTGCTAGAGATGTTCTTTTGACGCGGGGTCCGAAACAACCAGTTTAGACCCATGATACCAATCAGGTAACAAGTACACATGCGTCGTAATTAAGCCTATTACCAGCATTTTGTTAACTTAAAAGGCTATACCAACGGATTCATATTGTTGAGTGACAATACTAATACTAATCGTTAAGGAAGTTTTTGAGCTCTCGACCAAGGCATGTATCAAGTTTCTCCTTTGGAGCAAAGGTGATAAAACCCATTCCCATTCCCACTGCTGGGTCGATAACTCGAGGATGATTTAAAGGACTCGAGTTGACTAGGACTAACTTCCTACTTAACCATTTTAGCAATGCCCGCTGGGTGATCTCGACTTCACACAAGACTCGGATATGACCAATCTAACTCGACAGTTGTTACTTCGACAAGAAAAATGTCCAAATCAGATTTCGAGTGACACTTTCATTTAACATAATCGCAAGGTTTGACAATGGTTTAGGAGCTATCTAGCATATCATCTTTCATTACGAGTTCGACAATAATAGGTTTGACAACGAACAGGTTAACAACAAGTCTCAGGTTCTATATCAATGAGACTCGAATTCTTATAACCCTTAACTTCTAGTTTCCTTGTTTCCCCTACATTTCGACAGAAAACTTAATCAAGCCAGATTTTCAAATGACCACTCAAGCCTAAGGTAACATAGATTGTTTATCAAGCATCAAGTATCACTAGTTCTTAGTCTAAGTTTTACAAAACTCAACTTTGTTTTCTTTGATTCATAACTCGACAAGACCAAAACAAAAGAACCCAACAACACACCAATTTTACATGAAAGTTTATTATTCACCAACAAACATAAACATCATAACACTAAGTTTCATAATCAAATAACCATTTTCATTCAACTCGAATAGAAATTTTAACAAGATGAGATTTAGTAAATTTCTTACAACAAACTTGAGGACAATGAATCCGAAGGCCAACCCAAGAGTTTACCACCGCCACAACTTCCATTCGACCTAGAGCAAAACACAAATGATGTTTCTTCACCCTTAGAGCTTTCTTATCTTTTTGTGGTGGGACTTGAAGTGTGGCACTCTTGGGGGTCTCGGCTGAAATAAAAAGGGAAACACAAGAGGAGTTTTTGGCCAAGCTTTCTCATCTTGTAACTTGGTTTGAAGCAAAATTTAGTTAACTTCCAAAACTAAACGAATCTTGGACATAGGCTCAAGATAGATTTGGTGTGAAGATTTGTTTCTCTTAGGTGGTTTATCTTGATTTTCCTTGGATTCCATCGAAGGGTAGTGGCGCATCAAGAGGGAATTTGGGAAGTAAAACTTTCATGGATTTGGTATGAGAGAGGAAAGGTAGGATGGATGAATATGTTGGGTTATCTCCTTTTGGGGAGATTCGACCTAGATGGGAGGCGCAGGACTAGAGGAGGAAGAAGATATGATATCTTGATATCCTGTTTTTGGGTTTGGCTTTGTCGTGTGTGGTATAAGAAGACAAGAGAGTGATTATTTCACTTTATAAATGAAAAGTTTATTTTTATGTATGATAAGTATGTATGTATGTATTATACTTATAGTATAAATTGTGAAAATGTATGTATATACATTACACTTAGGTATTAATTGTATTTGAGTCTTACAAGAGTTATTGTTTAAGTTATAGTGTGTTAAATATTTTGTGCCCCGTGAAGTCATATTGTGACCAAAGTATCATTGTTTGATAACTTTTAGATGTAATATCTTATGGTTACACATCGGCGATATCATTATTTTTGTGATATTTTTCATTACGGTAGTTTGTCATTTGTTTTATCAAGTCCTTATCATAGTGTCGGTACGCGTGCAGTGTCGGTCACTGAGGAAAACGAGATAACCTCTCGTCTTACAATTTAAATCATAAGACAAAATGAAATATTCATAAAATAATATGAATGCAAGAGTGGTGAAATTTTTACTGTATGCGAGTTATCTACTCAAATGATCAGGCAAAGCTTATGCATGCTTCATGACTCATGCTTAGAAATAATAAATTACTAATTTTCAGTTAAATTTTAGTGAAAATTTACCGTGTGTCACATAGCAACCCACTCGAAAATATCGATCTTGATCCCTTCGACTACATTAACCAATTGCCAAACATCCCTAATGAATCACCCAAATGGCAACAAACCAAGGGAATCTTCAAATGCTTCACCAATTTCTTGAAGAAGAAGAAGTGAAGATAGTTTGATAAAGAGTGGAGGACGGGTGAAGAAGTAAAGAAGGAGGAGAAAGGTAAGGTCTTAGAAATCAAACGTATGATGAACAATTTCAAACAATGGTTTGTAAACACTTTAAACTATGCTCGTAGTATGTAGGTATTGCCATATCATGGCACTAAAACAATCCTAACTTAGGTGTTTGGAAAATGAGATTTTACGACCCCTTGAGTGGTTGTCGTCACTCATTCTAGGAATTCTAGCTCTTCCTACTTTGCCATACATCATAGTAGTTGTGTTCTTGCATTTAGTCCCCATAGAAACAACTAGGAGAAGCATTTACTAAGAAGTGCAAAATTGCACATTTGCTGAAAGCCTTCTGATCTGTAGTAGGCGGATCCCAGCATTTGTACTAGACGGATCCCTCCCTGAAGGGAACCGTGGGATCCGTGGTATCTGATATACAATACAGATTTAGGTACATCAAAATAGTCTACTAGATCACCTCAAACAAGTCTAACATAAGATACTAGATCCAACTAAGTCTTCCTCAAATAGTTGAAAACCTCACACTCATCCATGGCTTACCTAGGATATATTTTCAAAATATTTTATTTAATTATAAACTAGTTAAAACTCACCATAATTCCGCTCCAACACTCACACATTATCTATCACGTTTGATAGCACTTAGTTAGGTCTATCTTTCAATTTTAGCAAATTGATCTCAATCATTTTTGACTCAAAATTAGGCTCAAAAATTAGTTTTTCATTTTTAAAGATTTTAGTAAATTCCTCTTAGGACATGATTTGACTTCTAGGACTTGTTATCACCATTTCTCCTAATCAAATTGAATAGAATCCTTGTCAAAAATATGGTTAGACTACCCAAGGTCAATTTTCTTGACCAAAACCTTCATTAAACATCATTACTTGATATGGTTAAGGATTTGAGATATCCAACAGCTAAAGACCTCAAAATTAAGTCAAAACCTCGAAATTCATTAATAATAAACCTTACAAAAGCATAATAATTTCACCTAAACCCTGTCTAATAGCCGGATCCCTGGCCTTTAACTAGGCGGATCCCTGCTGAGAGGGATCCGCGGGATCCGTAGATGCAGAAAGCATAAATCAGCTTCCATATTCAAATTCAAGACACCTTTGGTTCTCTAACCACTTTTAGCATACATTAATTGTCTTCCTAGAGCTGATCAAAACCTCAAGAGCATGCTTAGTCTTCTAAGTGGCCAAGAATTTAATTTCCTAATTCAAATCATTCTTTGTAAACCAAACAACCTTAGGTCTAAGGCACCATCCTCAATTCCCTTTCAAAAATCAGCAAATAGAAGCTCACATTAGCATCTTCATCACCATGACTAAGGCTCTTAGCAACAACTCTTCAAACATAGGATCATCCAAAAGAAAGGGTCAAATGATCCATGAAATTTCATCCACTGAAACATCTCCCATTAGAGATAATGACTCTAGAATCCCACCTCATCAAACCCATCCAACAAAAGCTAAGAGAACCGCAAGGATTAGCATCAAACCTTTCCAACTAGAAAAAGGATCATCTAGTTCTAAACCAAACATGGCTAGTTCTACCAATCCATCAAAACCTTCATTCATTGAGCATGGACTACACTACTTGAATGAGCCTCTTCCTCATCCAAACATATATTCATTGTTCCATTCACCACCAAGAACCTCCCATTCACCAACCTTTTCATTGAATCAGGAACCACCTATGTTGGAATCACTCCTAAACCTTAATTCAAGTGTTAGTAATTTATATGTAATAGTTAGCTTAATATGGCCTTTATGTTAGTAATTAGCCTTAGGCTTATGTAGAAGGCCCATAAGCCTAGGCCTAGTCCAATAAGGAAAAGGATTGGAACTAGGAGTGTTGCCCTAGCTTCCCTCCTATAAATACCTCATGTAAACCCTCACTTGAGGGTTGGTTGTTCAATTTACTCTTTCATTCACACTTTACGCCTAACCTTTCATATTTGTACGTGTGTGTGTGTTTGTGTGTTGTTCAACCGATCTCCTCTTCTCTATTTCTTCTATTGTTACTTGTGTTGCATATTTGGGAACCTAACAGTGGTATCAATCGCCTACTAGTTGGGTGAATCGTTATTGCTTTTGAAGTGGGTTTTTGGTCCTACGCGTAAAGCTAACGAGATACTTTGGTTCGCTTAAAAACACGTTTTTTACACTTTTTAATCCAAGATTCTTGTACTTTCAATGTTTTAAGGTGTTAAAATAACTGTTTTTGGCAAAAAGTTTCAAACTTTATGCGTGGATCATAGTTTTTAAGCTAGTTTTTGTTCGAGGGTTTCGTCCTACTCGTAACCTGTTTAGACGTTTTGGTTCATCAAGTTTCATACTTTTGTGTTATTTTGGTGATATTGAAGCTATCTCATCACAAAAATCTGGTTTAGAAACATCTTTGGGCAAAATCAATCTTACGAGTAAAGCTACGCATATCAAAACCCTAGTTTTACGCGTAACTTTATCCTTGGTTTGATCTTCAGTTTCGTGGTTTACTCCGTGTTTTCTTGCTTGGATAAGCCTGAAAATACGTCGACTTTGGATATCTTTTGCACTGTGATAGTGTAAAAGATCACTTGGGATAAAACCCTAAAATTACGCATAAGCATAAAGCTTACGCGTAGAAATTCCTACGCATAAGATTAATCTTACGCCTAAGCTTAGTCTTACGCATAAGGTAATCCTACGCCTAAGTTTTCTACGCCTAACTTCTTGTTTTACGCATAACTTTAGTATCTTATCCTTACTTACGCGTAAGCTAAACCTACGCGTAACTCTATCTGTTACGCGTAACTTTGGTGTTTTTACGCATAAGTCCTACTTGGTTTATTGTAATTTCTACGCCTAAGGATACTTCATCAACAACGGTTCATTCGACTACAAAGATCCATTTTTACCAACACAAGTTTTCAACATGTCACAACCACCATACTCTAACTATTTTCCTTACACTTATAATCAACAAAAACAACAACAACTAAGTCCCCAACATCAACAATGGAATCAACAACAAGCAGTTTATCAACAACAATTTAATCAACAACATACTCCACTACTTACAGCAATTCCACAACCTCAAATGGTACAACCACCACCTAGTCTTCAAGTACAACCTTACACAAACTTCTACAATCAACATCCATCCAGGAATACTATGAAGGAACCAGCATGGTTTGGCAAGATGTGTGAAGCCTTGAGTAGCCAACAATCAATTCATGAAGCTGGCTCACTTGATAGACCTCCAATGCTCACTCCCGGTAATTATGATCAATGGGTAATTCGGTTCTTTAGGTTTTGTGATCTACAGAAGCCACATGGAAAGTTTTTAAAGAAGGTCATTATGGAAGGTCCATTTCAGATGCCTACTATCGTTACACCTGGAGATCCTAATGCTGTTCCACCAAGAGATGATGTCACCAACATTGAAACTGTTGCAGAACTCACGGGTGATCAACTTCTACACTTTGAAGCCGACGAACTTGCAATGCAATACATCCTTTTAGGATTACCCAATCCAATCCTTCGAAGTGTTGATGCTCAAAAGACTGCCAAAGCAATGTGGGAACAGATTCATCTTCTTATACAAGGCACAACACTCAATCAGGAAGACATGGAATCCAAAATCTACTTGGCTTATGAACACTTCATGATTGAACCAGGAGAGTCATTAGAATCTTATCATCATCACTTTTCAGACATCATTAATGATTTGGACAAACACAATATCATCATGCCACGAATTGCCGTCAACACAAAGTTCCTAAGTAGTCTTGGTCCGGAATGGGAGAAGTATGTCATTTTTCTCTGTCAAGCTAAAGATATGCATCATGCTACCTACGGATTGTTGTACGACTATCTGAAGCCTCACCAAAAAGGAGTTGATAATTAAAGGATTCTCCGTGGTCAAACTGTTTCACCATCACTTCCGGACAATCAACAACTTGCTTTATGGGCTCAAAAAAATATTCCTCCTCAACAAGTTCCTCAACCCACTCCTCAAACAACTACAACCATCAAATCTTCTGATCCGTCACATCTACAACCTCAAAAAAATCAATTGGTTCCATATAACAACAACACTGCTCAAGCTCTTTACAGTGAAGCTGATGAGGACTCCAATGCCTTCGATGAATTGCAACAAGGATTTGTTATGATTGCTAAAGCATTTGGCCGTTATACAAACAAATCCAACAATCGCATTCGTTCCTCATCTAATACAAGAAATCAGGCTGTTGTGAACAATGGACGCGTTGAAATTCAAAATCGTGGTTATGGTCGTCAGATGGGAGGTGGTCAAGGGTTCAATGCTATGGGAAGGAATAACATTGGTGCTCCGCAGCAGAAAAGGGCTCAAGTGGTTGAACAAGGAAATGCTCAGACTGGGGTTAATGGTCTTCGTTGCTATAACTGTAATGAGAAGGGTCATCTGGCTAATGCATGTCCTAAACCGAGAACAAGAGGCAGTGCTTATTTCAAAGAGGCTTTGCTTTTGGCTCTCAAGAATGAAGCTGGTGGAACTCTCACCAACAAGGAACAGAGCTTTATGGCAGATGCAGATTCTGATGATGATATGGAGGACTTGCAGGCTAATGCAGTAGTGATGTTGATGGCACAAATGCAAGCACTACACATGAGTGATACAGGCCCAGTGTATGACACTGACGGCTTGTCTCAGGTACCTGAACAAACAATTATCATCAATGATCCGATATCTCCACCACTTTCTCTATTTTACAAGAATCAGAGTGTTCAACATGAGTCTTCCACATCTCATTCCGATGATTATCAAATAGATCCCGTAGTTATATTTGATGATCAAAATGACCTTATGGTTAATATTGATAATCAAGTTGACTCCGTGGTTATATTTGAGGATCTAAACAATGATCATGTTGACACTTACGTTGAAAAAAATGAGCTTTTGTCTGACAGAGAAACTGAGATCTTGACCTTAATTAAAGACCAACATTCTCGTTTGGAAATTTGCACGAAATTAAAAGAGAAAAATGCACTGTTAACCAGGGATAATGAATGTTTAATTCGACAACTCAATTTTTTCAAAACTCAAGAAAACCGTGAAAAAGGTTTTGAAGCCGCTTTTGCCAAATCACACCAAAATGAAAAATATTTGGAACGACAGATTTGTGATCTAGCCGCTTCGAAGAATGCTTTGTTGTCTCAAATAGAGCAAATGAAACATGAACATCAACAACAACTTAACGCTCTTACTTTGGACACTCAAAAAGCTAAGGCTGAGTTGTTAACTTGTCAAAAACAATTCTATGAGTACAAAAAGCATTCAACGAAACGAATAGATGACTATCTTGAGGAAATTGTCGACTTAAAAACCAAAATCAAAGAGTTTAAAACTATTGTTTATAAACATGGTGAATCAATCACAACGATTCAAAAGTTTTCTTTCAAACCTAATCCAAATGGATATGGACCGAATCTTGCTGATTATAAACCTAAGTTTTCACACAGAGCATTCAAACCAAATCCTAAAGTTTACAGTGCAGAACATAGAATTGATGATTCAATTATGACTTTTGTTGAATATAATCGGATGGAGGAATTAGATGCTGATGACGAGAGTCGGTCAAAAATGGAAAATGTCGTTTACAACAAACCATTTAACTATTCGAAAGCCGTAACTTTTGTCACACAACAAGATACTTTAAACACACCTTTGGTTATCACACCAGTTTCTGAAGTCAGTCCTCAACCAAAAGGTGCACAAATTAATGGTCATTTACCTTCACTTAGTGAAGTAAAAACTAATGCCGAAAGTTGTCGCGTTATCAAATACTTTGACACTTTCTTATCTGACCTCAAAATTTTGGAACGTGAGATTAAATTTCATTATGAAATAAAAGTTCAACATTTTACCTCTCCCATGGCGCGAGAACATAGAGATATTCTTCAGAAAAGAATTTTACCCCATGTAAAAAATTTGAAAAATTGTGCACTATATTGGGAAAAGGATTTTCACAAGGAACTTGGTCTCATGAAAATAGTTTTCGAGAAAACAGAAACATCAATTTCAAATACTAAACGTAAAAAGAAACTGTTGAGAAAAGATGTTGATCGACTCTTGAAGATGTTATCTGTGCTGATATCCATAATGTTGTGTTATTACATTCTTTGCCATATGCATCTGATGATATCTCTGCTGATTATGATTCTATTGATAATGTTGTGAATACTGATATGATGCATCAGATCGAGTCTTTAACAGTTGAAAATAAACGATTGTCAAATGAGCTTTCAAATGCAATACGTCGTCTTAATTGGTGTCAAAACGATATTCACGATCAACAACTTGCTTTTCAACACAAAATCGCCCAGTTGCGTGCAAAATCTTCTGATCCTAAAATTGAGCAACTGGATGATCAAAACGTGTCTTTTAAGTGTCAAATCTCAAAATATGAACAAGAACTTGCAAAAGTTAAAAAGGAATATGGTGTCATATTTGATTTACTCAAACAGACTCGTGATGAAGCATCAAACGAACTTGATCATTATCTTGCACACACTAAAGAAGTCATGAATTTTGCTGGAAGTCTTCGTTCTGAAAATCAAGATTTGGTGCACACTATCACTAAGTTAAGGGAAATGTTAGGAAAGTATGAACAACTTCCGCCTACTGTGATTAAGAGAATAGCACCAGTAACACTTAGTAATCGTGAACCTAGAATCCCTACTGCCAAATCACAAGTTGCTAACGTGCTTCCTTCTACTGAAACAGGAATAGTTGCCTCTTTTCTAAACGTCCGCACTTCACAGCCTAGGAGCAATACAAGGAAGAATAGGAAGTTGCGACCTAAGAAAAGAACAATAAAGAATGCTGAAGTAGAAGAACACTATAGGACTATGAATAAGAGTCATGTTGCTTCCACTACAAATATTGCGTCTGGTAAATGTAATAGGAATAGTGATGTAACAAATGCTAAACCTTTAAGTACTTTTGATATTCAGTCTGATGCACCTTGTGTTATTTGTCGTAAAAGTATGAATTCTGATTGTCATGACAAATGTGTTGCTAAAGCTCTCATCTCTCGTTTACGGAATTCTAAGAATCGGAATACCTCTAGGCCCACTAATCTTTCTAAGTCTGTGCTTGGTAAACCGCCTTCTTTAGATTCTAAGAAACGCATTGATGTCCCTGTAGTTCCAGTATCACCTCCAAGGATTGTTGTACCACCTAGCACATTCACTAATACTAAAGCTAAGACTAGTTGGAGATGGCAAAAATGGTTACATAATACACTAGGATTTAAATGGATGCCTAAAATCATTGATGTGTGTATTTCAACTATAACTGCTGAGGAACCCTCTAACACTTCGGGTTCCACATCTACTTCTATTCCATCTGTGTCGTCTGTGTCTAATGCAGGTGATACAAATCATCCTCTGGATTGTTGATAGCGGATGTTCCCGACACATGACAGGAAACCTTAAACTGTTATCAAACTTTGTTTCAAAGTTCATTGGCACTGTCAGATTTGGGAATGATCACTTCGCAGCTATCATGGGCTACGGAGATTACATTAATGGCAACATCGAAATTAGTAGGGTTTATTATGTGGAAGGCCTCGGTCACAATCTATTCTTAGTTGGTCAATTTTGTGATGGAGACTTGGAAGTAGCTTTCAGGGAGAAAACTTGTTTCATTCGTGATCTTCAAGGAAATGATCTTATGTCTGGCCAACGCTCATCCAGTCTTTACACTATCTCCATGCAAGACATGATCGCTTCATCTCCCATTTGTTTACTCTCAAAGGCTACATCTACAAAATCTTGGCTATGTCACCGTCGTCTATCACATCTAAACTTTCAAACCATCACCAACCTTGCTCGACACAAACTTGTTGAAGGTCTCCCACGATTCAGGTATTCTAAAGATCACCTATTCTCGACTTGTGAACAAGGGAAAAGCATTCGTGCTCTATTTCCTTCAAAGTTGGAACACAGCTCCCAGCATGTGATTCATCTTCTTCACATGGATTTGTGTGGCCCAATGCGCGTGCAGACGATAAATGGAAAACGCTACATCTTGGTAATTGTTGATGACTACTCAAGATGGACTTGGGTTTATTTTCTTCGAAGTAAAGATC
>OU343219.1:123139765-123244111 GCA_910596185.1 Chrysanthemum makinoi
AATTTTAATTTTCTTATGTCGCTTTTAATAAATTCAAGCTTTCCAAAGGTAAGTTTAAACTTTTAAGTACTTGTTTAAGTGTTTTTGAGTATATGTGAATCTTTATCAATAATAAATTTCAAGTTTCATTGTCATTTTCAGTTTATACCAATTTTCTTGTTCAAAATCTCATGTTAAGATCAAATGTTGTTTGTAGTGTTGATAGGACTAATAAGCTAACATAAGCTCCTAGATAGCTTGTTTAAGCTATTAGTAACCCTTAAAATCAGCTTAGAAGAAAAAAGAGAAAAATACCAAAATACAAAAATTAGTGAAAAATTAAAAAGCAATGGAAATGAAGATGGAAGTCGCATGGTAAGATATGGATTGCTTTTGGGTATAGAGCTTTTGTGGAAAGCTATAGGAAGTGGTATTGATCCTTGGTTCTCTGTTTATTGCTTGAATTCCAATTTGTAAGCCATTTCTTTGATTTGCATTTTCTAGTAAAAATACTTAAATCCTGTTAATATTGGCCTAATCCTGTTTAAATATAGTAATTATAAGTTAATAAATAGATTTCTCAGTTTAAGAACTTGTTTTAATGATTAATGCTTCACAACAGTTGTATAAAGAGGTGTTTGGATCTGCTTATTATCATGAGTTAGAAGTTATTTGAGTTATTATTTGTTGTTGTTCTCAGGTCACTTTAGTTCCTTATAACTCATTGCATTCATAAAATCTAGTGCTTGCTTTATAAAAAGTCAAAATTAGTTTTAATTGTACTTTACTAGTTAACTGTTAAAAATTTGGGATACAAATTACATCATAGTAGCTTATAACTTGATACAATAGCTTAATCTCATCTTAATATAGCTTAATATAACTTAGTCAGTCCATAGAATTGATTCAAAGTTCATAAAAGTCAACTTAGTTCACTTCTTTAAAAAGTCAAATTTTACTTTGGTCAGTTTTTGAATTAAATTAAGAATTTTATTGTGTGTTAAATATTGAGATTTAGCTCATAATCTATTGGGATAGTAAAATTTAGCTGCTTAACTAAATTAGAAAAATATTAGTTTACTTCTAATTATCTTATAAAGTGCTTATTTCTTAGTTTGTTTAGAGTCCTTTTCTGAAAACATGCTCTGTGCACCAGTGAAGACTTATGCTTATTTTGGCTTGTTTAGTGCTTATTTCTAATTCATTTTGCTTTTTCAGTTGTTAAAGTAGCTTATTACAAGTTTCTTAGCTTATTTTCATATTCACCTTTGCTTATTTTTAGCTTATAAGCCATTTAGCTTAAACTTTGGTCTTATTTCCATTTCTAAGCTCACTGTTGAGATATATAAGCTCAACCGAGCTTATTATGGTTTTAGAAAAAGTTGTAGCTTTGAAAATTGCTTATTATCATTAGCTTAATCAGTTTCAAAAATAAAAATCCAAAAATAAAATAGTTGCAAAAAGTCATTGCTGGGATTCAACTCGCCACCCAGCTCACCACACACACACACTACCAACTGCCCTTGGGTCTTTGACTGGTATATCTTTGCAACATTTAATATATAACCCTTCTTTGTCCATTTAGCTTATTCGTACTAATTAGCTTATTTTCAGCTTATTTAAACAAGCTTTTTCAACTTTTGCATTTTTCCTAACCTTGTATTGTTATAAAGTATTTTACAAAAAAGTTTCAGATTTTTCTGAATTGTTTTAGTATTTTTAATCATTTATTTAGTGTAAAATAGTATTTAATTCATAATAAAAAATATAAAAGTCAAAAAAATATAAATCTTTTTTCTAAAATTTTCTTTTGTCATATAGTACGTAAGAAAATTGTTTTTACACTTGTAGGACTTTTATTTCAAAATTTACGCTTTACTTATACATCGCGTAATTTTTATACATACATAACGTTTTTCATTTTAAGTCACGTTTTTAGATAATTTAAGTTTACGTTTTAATTAAAATAGTTTATTTAAGTTATTTTGTTTTATAAATCAAGAAAAACATCATTGTAAAATAGTGATAGCGTTTATTTAATATATTTTAACTTTTAATTTTTTAAATTTGCATTTAAGCCCCTGTAATTTACAAACTTTCTCTTTAGGTGTAATTATCAATCACAATCCTTACTGATCACTATCCTTAGTGATTATTCGACATCTGAAAGTGTTAAACACCATTAATCCTCCGTGGGACTTAACGACCCTGGAATCCACTATATTCCTTTGATCTTAATTGAATTGTTTTCTGAGCTGTTTTAAGTTTATTATGGTTGACCATTCACAAGTGGTTAGCTTGTGTGATTAAACTTGACTGTTCAGGAACGAATCAAATTTTGGAAATCAAAAAGTTCATTAACACTTTTCCTAAAGTGTTAACAACACCAAAAAAATATAAAACAACAAAACAATCGTAACGTTTTCTATCTTGTATTTCCTTTAAGGTGATTCTTAAAGAGATACGATTTGGTTAAACGAGACGATATCAAAAATATTGTCAAAAGTTTTTTTAAACCCTTTGCACAAATCTATACCTACGTCTTTTCAGTGGTACTTAAATACATAAAAATCAACCACACCGGAAATCAAGCAAGCACACCTACCAACCGGGTGTGACCATAATAAGTTCCCGAACAAAAGATTTAAAACTTGCCTTTGTGTCCTTGTGATTTGGTGTACCTTTTTCAAAAAAGCCATTTCATTTGTGATTATTGGTTAAGTTCACTTGTCGTTTTGCCTCGCATTTGTTTTGAAATTTGATTTTAAACTTAGTGCATAAAGACTGTTCTTCCTCCACAAGTCCACTTTCTGAGCTTGTGATGAGTGTCTAAATACTCATCATTTTTGTACAATCTAGACTGCAAAAACATTTAAAAACACTCAGAAATACATCAAAATGATGAAAATATCACAAATAAGTGTTTTATGTGTTTTAAATGCAAAACATCAAAATCGGTGAAAAACGTATCAAGTTTGCATTATTGGCGTTTTAGTCCCCAAGTTACAAAAGTTGTCAAATCTAGTCTCTGGTAATTCAAAAACTTGTAAAATGTCATTTAAGGTCCATGTGATTCAAAAGTTGTCAAAATAAACCCTTAAAGTTTAAAATTTACAAAATGACAACTTTAGTCCCTAAAGTTTGAAAAATGTCAAATATAGTCCTTGGTTAATTTAAAAAGTGAAAATTATCAAATATTAACCTTGTACTATTCATAAATGACAAAATTGGTCCTTATAGTGAACTTTTGTAAAATTACATGTTTGGTCCCTAAGTTTCAAAATGACATAAAAGGCCCTGGACATATAAAATTGAAATTAACATTTATGGTCCTTTGGTAAATGAAACTTGGCATGATTGATCCTTGGAAAAACTTTGGAAACTTGTCAAATTCGGACCTTACTTTTGTAAAATTACAAGTTTAGTCCTTGTGTTATTAACAAAACCAAACCACTCTTTTGTGTTATTAACCCAAGTCCAAAAACAAAACCCACCAATCCAAAGCCCAATTACAACCCGCCCAAATGTTTTAAAATAAGACCCCGCGCCACTATTCATCTCCTTCACCCTCCACCTGTTTCCACCCTACCCCATCTCTGCTATCACCACTGCCCACCACCTTTCCAGCTCCATACCAACTTCACACCTTGTCCCCCTCCACCTCCACATACACCAAATTGCATTAAATGCAATCAACCCACTCAAATACCTTTTTCCCGCCAAATTGACATGTGGACGATTATGATGAATTCAAAGGTGCAATCAAGTGGGAAAGCTTTAGAAGTCAACAAGGATGCTTTTTGGAGGTCAATAAAAAGGAAAGAAGCAGAGAAGATGAAATATTAATATAGGTAGAGTAATTTAGTGTCGACATAGTGTAGTTTTCATATTCTAGTGTAATTTGAAGCTTCCAAGTACTTTTGTTATTAATTTCAGTAATGTTAATCCTTTTTCAATAAACAATTTTTAAGTTCCATTTAAAGTTTATGCAAAATTTCATGTTTATGCAAAATTTCATGATGATTCAAATGATGTTTTTAGTTGTTGTCTTGGACTTATAAACTTATATAAGCTCATTATATAACCTTTGAGAGTTATTAGAACCATGTAAACTCAGTTTAGTTTCAAGAAAGAAAAATTCCTAAAAATACCAATAAATTAGCTAAAAATAAAAAATCAATGGGTAAAAGAAAGAAAAGCTTGGAGCAGGGTTAAATTGGACTTGCATTGGGAATTAGAACTCATTGGGGAGTGTAGGTGGTTACTTATGATCCTAGTACTTTAATCTCAGTCAAATTCCAATTGTAAGTTTATTTCTTTGTAAACTTTTGCATCATTAGTTTATATAAATAGAGACATTGTATTACTGTCATTTTGATTTGTTTAGGAATAAAATTACATATTAGAACTTGTTATATCAAGTATTAAGATCGATAGATGATATAGTGGGTTTAGCTTCAAAACGCCTTCAAAAAGTGGTGTTTGGATCTCGCTTATCATATAAGTTAGAAGGTATCTGTGTTATTCCCTGTTGTTGTTTCTTATCTCTTTAGCATTTAATAGCTTAGTTAAAACATAAAATCCTGTCATTGTTTAATAAAAGTCAAATGATGTTAATCTCATTATAACAGTTAACTGTTAGGAGTTATAATGTGAATTTCATCAAAGTTGCTTATAACTTAGTACTCTAGCCTAAAATCATCTTATTATAGCTTCTCATAACATGTTCAGTTTATAAAATCAATGAGAAGTTCATATAAGTCAAAGTTTCATAACCAAAAAGTCAAAACTTGCAAAATCTAGTTTTGAGCCTACCTTAGATGATTTTTCATGGGTTCATTTTTGGGTCAAATTAAGGGAAACTTGGGGTTTTTCTACTCAGCCGTCTAATTACTTATTATGATTTTTGCATAATTTTTATAATTTTCTACAAGCTTGAAAACTGCTTATCAAGATGGGCCTATTTGCCTTGTGTAACTGACTCAGTTAATACCGAGTCAAGCAGGGACTTGCAAGGCTTGCCACAAGCTCAGTTGAGCTTATCAAGGTCTCATCTCTGGTTTATAAGTTCTTTGCTAGGTCTCCTTGAGGTCTACATTTCATGTTTCCCGATTTGCTTATTGGATAAGTGATTGATTAAGCTTAAGTAGGCCATCAAACTGCTTTTGGCACTTTGGAATCAAATCAAATCTTAAGCGCATTGTATTTAGAGGTTAAGGTTTGTTGTTTTTAGTCACTTTTGAGTACTTTTAGCATATTAGAGCTTATGTGATAGTGTGGTGCTTATTTGGTACCATTTGCTTAAAATAAGTGCTTATTTATAAGCACTTGGCTTGGCAGTTTCAAATTCCTTCACACAAGCACCTATTTTTATATTTTTCCTAGATTCCTCATATTATTTTAGGCTTATCTTGAATTTTTCAGATTTTCTAAATCGTTTGCTATTTTTCTTTATTTTAAATAGTTTTTAAGTCATTTTAAATAGCTTTTAATACAAATAAATCAGAAAAAGTTTAAAAAATATGTTTTCAATTTTCCTAGATTAAGATAAATATAAAAGTCATAAAAATATTTTTCCATAATTTTCTTGGTTTAAATAGTATTTTCTAGCATTTTAACTAGTTTTAAATAGTATTAAATTAATAATAAATACATAAAAAGTGTAAAAAAATATATTTTCAATTTTAAAATAAGTTTTATCATATTTTAGATTTTTCTAAGTTATAATTTTATTTTTCCAGGTTATTTTTTTATTTTCTTATATTTAAGTGTCTTTTAAATAGTTTTTAATTAATAATAAATAAATAAATAGTTGTAAAAATAATTTTTCTAATAATTTTTATTATTAGATTGTAAAAATATCATTTTCATATTTGTAGGAATTTTTTATTTAAAACTCACGTTTTATTTTGTACGCTTACGTAATTTTATTTAAACGTACGTTTTAGGTTTTAAACGTTCATCATTGTAAAAATAGTGATAGCGTTTATTTAATATATTTTAACTTTTAATTTCCTTTAATTTGCATTTAAGTCGCTGTAATTTATTAATCTTTCTTTAGGTCCACTATTCATCAAAATCCCTTCGATCACTATCCTTAGTGATTATTCGACATCTGTTGTTTAACACCACCATCCTCCGTGGGACTTAACCGACCAGGAATCCCCTATATTCCTCTGATCTTCATTGTATTGGACCTGTTTTGAGTTTCTTACGGTTGGCCATTCACAAGTGGCTAGCTTGTGTGAGATAACTTGACTGTTCAGCACCGATCAGCTTGCAAATATTCCACGTAGGCGTGAGGACGTTCGCTCCTTCACCGCGGACCGAGGAACGCCTAACACCACCACCCCCTGCCGAAATGGCAGAAGACAAACCGATGAATGAGCTTCTCCAGCACCCATCGAGGTGACTGCTATTATTGTCCCAGCCATCGTGGCTGATACCTTTGAGCTCAAAACCGGGTGCTTAATCTGTAACCCAAAGCCAATTTTATGGTTTTGAGCAGGATGATCCTCATGCACATATTCGATGGTTTAACAAGATTGCATCTACCATCAAATACAAGAATGTCCCACATGAAGCAATTAAGCTTCTTCTGTTCCCATTTCTCTAGAGGACAAGCCCGAATTGGCCGAAACAACCCCTCGTTCCATTGAGACATGGGAGGATCTAGTCACCAAGTTTGTTAACGAATTCTATCCTCCATCCCGAACTACAAGTCTTAAGAATGAGATAATGAAATTCTCTCAAAGATTTGATGAATCATTCGGGAGGCATGGGATCGTTACAAAGAGTTGCTCCGCAAGTGTCCGCATCATGGTTTTACCAAGTTAATGCAAATGGATACTTTCTACAATGGTCTGAACCAAACTAACCAAGACTCTTTAAATGCCTCTGCGGGAGGTAATTTTCTGAGCAAGACCACAAAAGAAGCCTTGCAAATCATTGAAAACAAGTCCCAGGTCCGCCCTTTCCGAACAAAGACATATCGACTCGCCTAATGCAGACCTTCTACTTCATCACCTGTGAGTACATCTAGCACCGATGCTAAGATTGACAAACTCACGGATATTGTTCAGGCTTTGGTTCTTGCTAACCAAAAGAAAGTCACTTTCACACAAACACCATCACATGGTGAAGTGAAGAAAGTTGAAGTCTGGTACTTGTGGTGGCCCTCATGCATACTACAACTGTATTGCCACCGATGGTAGTCCTTTTGAAGCCAATGCTATAGCCGGACTTCAAATCGGGAGGTAATCAATACCGTCCTCAAAATGAACCAAACTACCGTGCTAACACTTATCGGGGACCACCCGGTTTTAGCCAGAATCCTAACATGCAAAACCGGAACCAACCTAGAATGAACCAAGGTTATCAAAACCAAGGTAATTTCTATCCCAGACCAAATCAAGGTTTCCAACATCAAGGAAATCTTAATCAAAACAATTTCAATCAAGGGAATCAATTTCATGGGAATATAAATCCTAACCAAGGAAATTTTCAAAATCAAGGCCCTAATCCAAACATTAGAGGCCAGAATTTTCCTAATCAAACTCAAGCCATTGTTCCAACCGACCATCATCCGATGAGTTATTGAAACAATTCATGAAATCCCAAGATGAAATGAACAGTTGTTGGTCACCGATTGCTGATCTTAAGAAGTCTTTAAATGATCAACCCTCGGCTCGGAAAACTTCCTAGCAACACGATCGCTAACCCGAGAGGCGATGCCAAGGCGATCACAACTAAGTGGTGTTTCATACAATGGACCCGCTTATACTACTCTTCTTCTTCTTCTTCTTTCCCGAAGGTAGTGGAAAGTGAACCTGAGGCAACAAAGGACAAGGAACTTCCTACTAATAACGGAGGTACCAACAATGTCCAACCTCAAGTTATCCAGAAACCCAAATCCAATCCAGAGTTGTTTTGAACCTCCTGTAGTTCCCGTTGAAAACCCCAAATCCAAATCTTCTATTCCTTACCCATCACGTTTGAATGAGCAAAAGTTCGAAAAAGCTACCATCAAATGGACAAATTTTTTCAAATTTTCCAAGAACTACATTTTGACATAAGCTTTGATGCTATCATGTCGATGCCCAAGTTTGCATCAACTCTCAAACACATGTTAAGCAACAAGGAAAACTGCTTGAAATGGCAAAACTCCTCTAAACGAGAACCGCTCGCAGATCTTGAAGAAGCTTCCAAAGAAGCTTGGAGATCCTGGAAAATTTCTCTTACCTTGTGTATTTCCAGGAATGGTTGAATGCTTTGCCTTAGCAGATCTTGGTGCAAGCATCAACTGATGCCTCATTCAAGATGGAAGAAACTTTCCCTTCCGGACCTTATTCCTACATGCATGACTCTCGAGCTTGCAGATCGTACAATATCCCGTCCTCTTGGCATTGCCGAGGACGATTCGTGAAAGTAGGAAAGTTCCATTTTCCATTGACTTTGTAGTTGTTGATTTCGATGCGTCGATCCACGGGTTCCTCTCATTGTGGACGAGGATTTCTCGAGAACGGGCCGTGCTCTCATTGATGTATTTGAGCAAGAAATCACATTACGCAGTGGTAATGAAGTCGTCACTTTAACCTTGATCAAACTTCGAGGTACTCCGCAAACTATGATTCCGAGTCGGTTAACCGAATAGATATCATTGATGTTGCTTCTGAAGAGTACTCTCAAGAAGTTCTTGGTTATGATCATAATTCTTCGAGTTATAATCTCACTCATTCATCTCAACCCATCATCGCCAATTCTACTCCTTCCCTCACTCCATTTGAGGAAAGTGACTTCATCTTGGAAGAGATTGAAGCATACTTGTCCAGTGATTCAGTTCCATGGGAAATTGATCACTCCAATCGACATCGAGGGGGACATACTTCTCATTGAGAAGTTGCTTAATGATGATCCATCATTACTCCCTCCCGTCGAACTTCATAACAAGGAAGTCAAATCAGGTTGAGAAAACGAAGAATTTCAGAGTCGAACTCAAAGACTTACCACCTCATCTCGAGTATGCATTTCTTGAGGGTGATGATAAATTACCCGTCATTATTGCTCGAGATTTGAGTAAAGATGAAAAACCTGCTCTCATAAAGGTCTTGAAGTCACACAAGCAAGCAATTGCTTGGAAACTCTCCGACATTAAGGGTATCAACCCCGAGTTTTGTACTCACAAAATCTTGATGGAGGATGACTTCAAACCAGAGTTCAACATCGAGAAGAGTAAATCCAAAATCCATGATGTTATCAAACAGGAGGTTATCAAACTTCTTGATGCAGGATTAATTTACCCGATCTAAGATAGTCCTTGGGTTAGCCCAATTCACATGTTCCTAAAAGGGTGGCATTACTGTTGTCACAAATGAAGAAAACGAGTTAATTCCAACTCGACTAGTAACGGGATGGCGTGTATGTATTGACTATCGCAAGTTGAATGACGCCACCCGAAAAGACCATTTTCCTCTACCCTTCATGGACCAAATGCTTGAGAGATTAGCAGGGAACGAATACTATTGTTTCCTTGATGGTTTCTCGGGTTATTTTCAGATCCCCATTGATCCACAAGATCAAGAGAAAACCACATTCACCAGCCCATACGGAACTTTTGCCTACAGACGTATGCCTTTTGGCCTATGTAATGCTCCCGGCACGTTCCAACGATGTATGATGGCCATTTTCCACGACATGATCGGGGAAACAATGGAGGTGTTTATGGATGATTTCTCAGTCATTGGGGACTCATTTCAAACATGTCTCTCCCATTTAGAAAAATGCTCCAACGGTGTGAAGACACCAATCTTTGTCTAAATTGGGAGAAGAGCCACTTTATGGTCAAAGGAGGCATAGTCCTTGGCCATAAGATTTCTAAAAATGGGATTGAGGTCGATAGAGCAAAATTCGATGTTATTGCCAAATTGCCTCATCCTACTACCGTCAAAGGTATTAGGAGTTTTTTAGGTCATGCCGGTTTTTATCGCAGATTCATACAAGATTTTTCTAAAATCGCCTGGCCTATGACTCATCTTCTTGAAAAAGATGCTCCTTTTATCTTCTCACCTGAGTGCATCGAAGCTTTTGAAACATTAAAGAAAAAGCTTACTGAAGCACCCATTCTCGTTGCTCCCGAATGGGATTTACCCTTTGAACTCATGTGCGATGCAAGTGATTTTGCTATCGGTGCATCCTAGGGCAACGTAGATCCAAGCATTTTCAGCCTATCCACTACGCAAGTAAAACAATGATTGAAGCTCAAACTCATTACACCACCACAGAAAAAAGAGCTATTAGCCGTGGTGTATGCATTTGAGAAGTTTCGGCCATATCTAATTTGACCAAATGTGTGGTGTATACGGATCACTTTCTCTCAAATATCTCTTGGCAAAACAAGATGCAAAGCCGAGATTGCTCCGTTGGGTTCTCCTCCTCCAGAATTTGATATCATTATACGTGATAAAAAGGAGCCGAGAACCGCTGCGATCATCTGTCCGTCTAGAAAACCCTCACCAGGATGTGTTCGAGAAAAAGGAAATAAATGAAACATTTCCTCGAGACACTCAATGCGGTTTCTTTTCGTGGAGACTCTACTACCCCATGGTTTGCTGACTTCGCAAATTACCATGCGGGTAACTTCATAGTAAAGGGATGTCGACCCAACAGAAGAACAAATTCTTCAAAGATGTTAAACATTACTTGGATGACCCCTACTTATTCAAAATCTGTGCGGATCAAGTCATCCGACGGTGTGTTTATGGACAAGAAACTATGGACATTCTCAAAGCTTGCCATCTTTGGACCCACCGGGGACATCATAGTCCAAACTACACCGCCAAAAGGTGTTTGATTCCGGGTTCTATTGGCCCACAATTTACAAAGATGCCCACGATTTTGTCAAAGCATGTGACGCTTGTCAACGTCACGGAAATATCTCTCAAAGAAATGAAATGCCGCAAAAGGCCATTCAAGTGTGTGAGATCTTTGACATCCGGGGCATTGACTTTATGGGGCCATTTCCATCATCTCGAGGAAACAAATACATACTCGTGGCTGTTGACTATTTGTCAAAATGGGTTGAAGAGAAAGCTTTACCTACTAATGATGCCCGAGTTGTTGTGAAATTCTTAAAATCTCTTTTTGCTAGGTTTGGAACTCCGCAAGCTATAATTAGTGATGCGTGGTACGATTTTCAATGACCAATTTGAAAGAGTCATGCAAAAGTATGGTGTAACCCACGTCTCTCTCTCTGTGTACCACCCCCAAACAAGTGGGCAAGTGGAAGTTTCCAACCGAGGGATTAAAAGATTCTTGAAAGGACAAGTGGCGAAAATCGTGCATCTGGTGGATAAACGGATGACGCTATGGGCTTTTCGTACAGCTTATAAAACACCAATGGTGTACTCCATACAAGCTAGTGTATGGGAAGGCATGTCATCTGCCGGTTGAGCTTGAGCACAAGGCATACTGGGCCTTAAAACATGCCAATTTCGATATTCAGACAGCTGGTGATCACAGAAAAGTTCAAATGAATGAACTAAATGAACTCCGTGATCAAGCATACGAGAACTCTTTGATCTAGAAAAAAAAGACAAAGAAGATTCATGACTCCAAAATCAAGAACCGCGTTTTCAACGTTGGTGATCGAGTCCTTCTTTTCAACTCAAGATTGAAGATATTCTCGGGAAAGCTAAAATCCCGCTGGTCTGGTCCATTTACCATTACTAAGGTTTATCCTTATGGTACCATTGAGTTATCTCAGCCTGATGGTCCAAATTTTAAAGTGAATGGTCATCGATTAAAGCATTATTTTGGAGAGGACATTCCACCTGTGGTTGTCCCGGATCTACAAACTTTCCCCATGAACCAATGAATGCGGGGATCGATTCAAGCTAGCGACTCGGTAATCAAAAACAGTAGCACACACCATATGGGTTTTCACCCATATTTCTGACTTCTTTCTACTTTCTACCACCCTAGTGTGGGGGAGTTGCCCCCCGCTGTTGTATATAAAATCTTCTAAAAAAAAATGTGTATATATCAAAAATCAAATAATGGCCGTAGTATTTCCTTTTTATGTTCTATGTTTCGGCATAACCGTCGGTACTTTGAATATTGAGGACAATATTCATTTCTAAGTGTGGGGGGGAATTCTAACGAATTTTATCATGTAATTATTCCACCCAATTCCCCCGTTTTTGGCAAAAAAAAAATTTGGAGTAAGTGTTTTTCACTTACTCAGCAAATGGTAATCAGTCCGCCATGTCTAACCCACATAAGGATTGGCTAATCCAGGAGCAAACGGCTCTTGGTAAAGATATCTCAAATCCGTTTATGGCTTGCAATTTGCCCAAAATTGTATGGTGTTCACCTCACCATATCTTTAATTAGTGAAAAGTTGGCTAGCCCGCAAGTTTATGGCTTGTGGTAAAAGCAGTTGGAAATCCATAATTGGTAATCGGCTCACCAAAGATAACATTGATAATTTATCTAAGAGTTGGCTAGTCCGAAGCAAACGGCTTCTGGTAAAGACAAATCAAATCCGTTTACAGATGGTGATTTGCTCAAAATCATTTGGTTATCATTGTACCAAGGTTCTTACTTGAACTAAAACAATTGGCTACTCCAGAAGTAATGGCTTTTGGTAAAGAGATGAAATCCATTAATTTTTCTTAAAACATTGCTAGGGACTAGCAATATCTTAGTGTGGGGGATTGATGAGTGTCTAAATACTCATCATTTTTGTACTATTTAAACTGCAAAAACATCTGAAAACACTCAGAAATGCATCAAAATGATGAAAATATCACAAACAAGTGTTTTATGTGTTTTAAATGCAAAAATATCAAAATCACGGTGAAAAACCTATTAAGTTTGCATAATTAGCGGTTTAGTCCCCCAAGTTAAAAAAGTTGTCAAAAACAGTCCCTGGTAAATCAAAATAAAGAAAAATATCATTTTAAGTCCTTAGGGATTCATAAGTTGTCAAAACAAGTCCTTGAAATTTAAAATTGCAAAATTACAACTTTAGTCCCTCAAGTTTTGAAAATGTCAAATAAGGTCCTTGGATATTTAAAAATGGGAAATTATCAAATATGGTCCTTATGCTATTCACATTTGGCAGGATTGGTCCTTGTGTTAACTTTTGAGAAATTACAGGTTTGGTCCCTCAAGTTTGGCCGAATTACACAAATGGTCCTTATGATATTAAACAAACCATTAGACCCCTTTTGTATTTTGATCCCCTGCCAAAACCCAAAAGAACCCCCTGTCAAATAACATTGTGAACCCCCACTTATTATATCCTCGGTCAAAAAGTCAAATCCCCGCCAAATACCACCACCACTGTTCACCTCCCTCTCCAATCTTTGCAAACTCAAAACCAGGTGGTTTTCCCCACCTCTCCACCTCACCACCACCTGTCTATCACCTCTCCCAGCTGTCTACCCACTACCATTCCACCTTCACATCCGCCAAAAATCATTAAATGCAAATAACTTTGCTAAAGGAAATTTGGCGCCAAATTTCCACTTGGGCGATTATGATGATTCGAGAGACTCAATAGTCAAGATAAGGTGGGAAAGATTAGAGATGACAGAGTCTCAAAAGTCTATAAAGATGAGAGGAGAAGCAATGTAGTGATATATCTAGTGTAATTTTAATTTTCTTATGTCGTTTTAATAAATTCAAGCTTTCCAGAGTAAGTTTAAACTTTTAAGTACTTGTTTAAGTGTTTTTGAGTATATGTGAATCTTTATCAATAATAAATTTCAAGTTTCATTGTCATTTTCAGTTTATACCAATTTTCTTGTTCAAAATCTCATGTTAAGATCAAATGTTGTTTGTAGCTGTTGATAAGGACTGAATAAGCTAACATAAGCTCCTAGATAGCTTGTTTAAGCTATTAGTAACCCTTAAAATCAGCTTAGAAGAAAAAAGAGAAAAATACCAAAAATACAAAAAAATTAGTGAAAAATTAAAAAGCAATGGAAATGAAGATGGAAGCTGAAGCAGGGTAAGATATGGATTGATTTTGGGTATAGAGCTTTGTGGAAAGCTATAGGAAGTGGTATTGATCCTTGGTTCTCTGTTTATTGCTTGAATTCCAATTTGTAAGCCATTTCTTTGATTTGCATTTTCTAGTAAAAATACTTAAATCCTGTTAATATTGGCCTAATCTTGTTTAAATATAGTAATTATAAGTTAATAAATAGATTTCTCAGTTTAAGAACTTGTTTTAATGATTAATGCTTCACAACAGTTGTATAAAGAGGTGTTTGGATCTGCTTATTATCATGAGTTAGAAGTTATTTGAGTTATTATTTGTTGTTGTTCTGTGTCACTTTAGTTCCTTATAACTCATTGCATTCATAAAATCTAGTGCTTGCTTTATAAAAAGTCAAAATTAGTTTTAATTGTACTTTACTAGTTAACTGTTAAAAATTTGGGATACAAATTACATCATAGTAGCTTATAACTTGATACAATAGCTTAATCTCATCTTAATATAGCTTAATATAACTTAGTCAGTCCATAGAATTGATTCAAAGTTCATAAAAGTCAACTTAGTTCACTTCTTTAAAAAGTCAAATTTTACTTTGGTGGAGTTTTGAATTAAATTAAGAATTTTATTGTGTGTTTAATATTGAGATTTAGCTCATAATCTTTTGGGATAGTAAAATTTAGCTGCTTAACTAAATTAGAAAAATATTAGTTTACTTCTAATTAGCTTATAAAGTGCTTATTTCTTAGTTTGTTTAGAGTCCTTTTTAGAAAACATGCTCTGTGCACCAGTGAAGACTTATGCTTATTTTGGCTTGTTTAGTGCTTATTTCTAATTCATTTTGCTTTTTCAGTTGTTAAAGTAGCTTATTACAAGTTTCTTAGCTTATTTTCAGATTCACCTTTGCTTATTTTTAGCTTATAAGCCATTTAGCTTAAACTTTGGTCTTATTTCCATTTCTAAGCTCACTGTTGAGATAAATAAGCTCAAACTGAGCTTATTATTGGTTTTTAGAAAAAGTTGTAGTTTTGAAAATTGCTTATTATCATTAGCTTAATCAGTTTCAAAAATAAAAATCCAAAAATAAAATAGTTGCAAAAAGTCATTGCTGGGATTGAACTCGGCCACCCGACTCACCACACACACCATACCAAAGCCTTGGGTCTTTGACCGTATATCTTTGCAACATTTAATATATAACCCTTCTTTGTCCATTTAGCTTATTCGTACTAATTAGCTTATTTTCAGCTTATTTAAACAAGCTTTTTCAACTTTTGCATTTTTCCTAACCTTGTATTGTTATAAAGTATTTTACAAAAAAGTTTGATTTTTACGGATTGTTTTAGTATTTTTAATCATTTATTTAGTGTAAAATAGTATTTAATTCATAATAAAAATATAAAAGTCAAAAAATCATAAATCTTTTTTCTAAAATTTTCTTTTATCATATAGTACGTAAGAAAATTATTTTTACACTTGTAGGACTTTTATTTCAAAAATTTTACGTTTTACTTGCATGACTCGCGTAATTTTTATATATACGACGTTTTCATTTTAAGTAACGTTTTTAGATAATTTAAGTTTACGTTTTAATTAAAATAGTTTATTTAAGTTAATTTTTTTTATAAATCAAGAAAAACATCATTGTAAAAATAGTGATAGCGTTTATTTAATATATTTTAACTTTTTAATTTTCTTTAATTTGCATTTAAGCCCATGTAATTTACAAACTTTCTCTTTAGGTGTAATTATCAATCACAATCCTTACTGATCACTATCCTTAGTGATTATTCGACATCTGAAAGTGTTAAACACCATTAATCCTCCGTGGGACTTAACGACCCTGGAATCCACTATATTCCTTTGATCTTAATTGAATTGCTTTCTGAGCTGTTTTAAGTTTATTATGGTTGACCATTCACAAGTGGTTAGCTTGTGTGATTAAACTTGACTGTTCAGGAACGAATCAGTAGTCTATGTCTATTGAAGTGTGCTCGTATGATGATTAAAGATATGTCTACCTAGATACTATTACTCCCTAGTTATCTTTTATTGATGGTTGAATTGTCACGTCCTTATTCTTAACGCGTTGTGTTTTCTAAAGTCGTAGGGTGTGCTTTTATCCCTAACTCTCTGAAGCTACCTAAGGTTAATGACTACAAAATATCTAGGATTCATAAACTTAACACTAAAGTTTTCTTTGGATTTTTAGCCTACAATTCCACTAGTAATTATAAACTAATGTTCACAAAAATTATTCAAGCATTAAAAACACAACGATGGCTCTAAGCACTCTTAAGCCAATTACAATTAAGATAAGAGACAACCAATCAATATTCAATAAATAGGTTTCATAGATCTAAGCAAACACACAAATAAATTAGCCAGACATGTTAAACATGCAAGCATACACACATTCAATCGAAGAAATAATGAAATCAAGGGAATAAATAACTTATCTTGATGTAAAATGTGGTATTAGAACCCTAAAATACTGTCCTAGACGGACTACAATCGTTTTAGGTTTTTACTCCATAAGTCTACCTCCCTAAAAGTCTAATTCGAATTCTATATATAGAGTTACAACTGCGACGGCGTCACCTTTTGACTGTGACGCCGTCAGATCGCCGCCATTTGGGTTTCGTCTTGGCCAAGTCAACTTTGGGACGGCGTCACGTTGTGGTTGTGACGCCGTCAGCCTTCAATCATGACGCCGTCTTAGTCTGGATCTACACCGTCTGAGGGAAAAATCTTCGTGACGCCCTACTCTTCAAAGCCTGACGCCGTCAGGTGTAAAATAGCAAATTCACTCCTGAGCCATCACAAATATAGGGACGGTGTCGCCCTTTGTTTCTGATGTCGTTGGGTGCACTTCCAGCAGCTTGAGTGTCTTGATCTTGACTTTAGCCATTTTCTTCACATATTCACGCCTTTTCGTCCAAATAATCATCATTCTAGCATTTTGCCTTCAAGAGACCTGAAAAGTGAAAAGGAACGAAATTAAGCAGTAACGGATATAAAAGTGGGCAATTAAGGGCTTAAATGACCCTTTAAAAGTGTACGATTTAAATCCTTATCAAATATCCTTACACTTAGTATTTGCTTATCCTCAAGCAAATGTGATTTTGGCCAATCAATTTATAAGCTAGGGAGCATAAAGCCATGGTTTAACATAATTCATAACAAGTATAAGCCCCGCAAAAGTCATAACAAGCACGGAAATTATATATTAGCACCTCACAAGTGGTGTTTGGGTGCTCTCATCTCTCGGGTGTATATGAAATATATCAAATGGAAATGGAAGATAAACACTCATTAACCGGTCCTAGTACATAGATTACCATAGGCTTGAGACTAGATCAAACCTCCACCGCTTTGGCGTAAGCACCTAGGAAAAACTATCTAAGAGGTCTTTTAAAGGGTTGTAACGTTAGGCTTACGGTAGGGAAACAAAGGGTTTGGTTGGATAGGTGATTTAGTGGTGGCAAGTCAAAAATCTTTATGATACAAGCATGAGAAGAATGGCGTTGCTAAGCCAGGACTTGACTCTCTAAACTCTAGATACTTTGAAACAAACAAACATAAATATAAAGATAGATGTAGGATGATAGCCCGTATGTTTTTTTCATTTTTTTCATTTTTTTTAACAATCTTTTGTTTAACACTTTTTTTTTGTTTAACACTTTTTTTTTTTGTTTGTTTTTTCTCACACTTTTACTCTACCATCCTCTACGGTAACATCAAAATATAAGGGATTTATAGGCACATCCCTACACTTGAGTTTTTATTACTCTAACACTAATTTGACCCGATTTGAAAAGATCAAAACACTTGGAGTACATTATTATGTAGATAAAGGGAATTTGAATTTAACGTTCTTTCCCATCACTCCATAAAATTTAACTTTACCCATGAGTCCCAATCGTCCCTAAACTGTATACAAAGGATATGACTCGACTTAGCAACTTATGCAAGTAACTAGATAATTGAACTAAGGGTTTAGTATGATAACAATAATACACTAAAAGTGAGTGCATACAAGGTAGGCTAAGGCGATTTGGGTGTACATTGGGGGGTGGATTGTAAACAATGCTCTTCATTGATATTCCGGAAGACCAAAACATCACGAGAACCGCGAAAAGGATAGGCTATGAGGGGTTAACTAGTGGTATCGTGTACTAAAGATGAGTACAACGCAAGGATGTGGGGGAATTACTCAACTGACGTGGAAGAAGTAATTATAATACGGGTATCAAACAAGGGTTATCCTAATGCCTCTTATCATTTAGATATTCCTAACTACACAAGTGTAGTCTCACTAGCGATCTCGGTAGAATCTATTATACTACCGGTACACTCTTGAAGCATTAAAGATGAATGCTTTAATTCCTACAAATCTAGGGGCGAACCTCACATTTTTGGGGTGGAATTTGAGTGGTAAAGGGTTTTGTGCTAGTCATATTACTTCTTATCCATGAGACGCTTTATTAAGAATAAAGACCCACTCCTACATGTCATGAAAAATTTTAAATTTGGTGCTAAAATTACCCTAACCGATATTTCTCATGGTTTATTACACAAATAAAATAGGACAAGACAAATAGTTAAGGATAAGCATAGTTTCAAAGTTCCCGTTTTTATTCTCCCTCCCTACACTTAAACTGAACATTGTCCCCAATGTTCACCGAAAGTATCAAAGTTATGATAATGGAAGGTAATTAAAAGAGAAAGAAACTAATACTCCCCTGATTAGCTCGGTAGGATCCGTGTGAAGTAGTGGTTAAATTCTTCTCCAAGAAGAATGTATGCGTGAAAAGCTCCATCCAATCTTATGTTTCTTCTTCTTGATAAATAAAACCTGCACACTTTAAGAAAATAGACGAAACCTTCGCATAAAATCAGCGGTAAAACTATATATGACACTACTAAAATAGGATATAATGCTTGTGGAATGGATGTTTACAGGTTTTCTGGAAAATTAAGACCTGAGAAATTCCAAAAATTTATAAGTAGGATAGAAAATGAGAGAAAGTTAGATAAGTGGTTTCTGCTCCTCCTGACGCCGTCAGGGTGCAATCCTGACGCCGTTAGGTTATCCTGACAGAAACTGGTCTGCTGCGAATTTCTGGAAAAATTATGGAAAAATTACATTTTTAAAATCTGGAAAAATTCCTGCAAAACATCCATTATAACTCGATACAAGCATTTGACTCTAACAAACACACATATATATCTTTTCAAGAATTGTAATTCTCATGTTCACGTTCTTTTTTTAAAAAACATGTGTAATCTTTCCTACACTTATCCCTTTTGTGAAATACCTTTATATGTAATTAAGACGAGGTTAAAGACAAAATAAAGAATTTTTACAAATTCAAACATGAGAATAAACAATCAATGAAAAGATATATGACACACAAACAAGCAAACAATTAAGCATGGGTTTTGTGGTGAACGTATTTCATTATGCCCTAGGTGATTTCCAAAGTGGTGAACGGGTGAAAGGTTTTGTGGATTGCGTTTTTCTATTTCGGGAGGGGGATTAGGGACGGGGTTGGGAGCGGGTAGTATAAAGTTGCTACGGCGAAAGATGCGAATCATGGTGAGTGATGGGTTTTACGAACAAAGTCACGAAGAAGGGGGATAGACTACGAAGAAGCTAAAAAGTGAGAAAAAATCTTACTTGATAGGAATCAAGCAAGGAACCTAAATGAGGTGGAAATCTAAGTAGCTATTCTATTCCCCGGCAGCGGTGCCAAAAACTTGATATGCGTACAACGCGCGTTCGGGGTCAAAGGAAACTTCCTTTTCTCCGAGCAATTTTTTCAACCACCTAGGTAGTGAACCTAATCGTTGTAGTGTAGTATTAGGGTAAGCCTCGGGATTGATATCATTCTCTATGGGAATAGGAATGCTAGTGAGAAATTACTACGCTAAGGTTGGGGTTGAGGAAGATTATTTTTTTTATCTTTTTTATATTTTTTAGAAAAATAAAAGGTACGATCTCGGGGTATTGGATTTGGGGGTGGTACTTCTATCGATTACTCTACTTATCTAATTATCTAGTCTAAAGGGTAGTCTATGTCTATTGAAGTGTGCTCGTATGAAGATTAAAGATGTGTCTACCTAGATACTATTACTCCCTAGTTATCTTTTATTGATGGTTGACTTGTCACGTCCTTATTCTTAACGCGTTGTGTTTTTTAAAGTCGTAGGGTGTGATTTTATCCCTAACTCTTTGAAGCTACCTAAGGTTAATGACTACGAAATCTCTAGGATTCATAAACTTAATGATTCTTTGCCGAACCGTCAAGTTATCTCACACAAGCTAGCCACTTGTGAATGGCTAACTGTAAGAAACTTAAAACAGTTCAGACACCAATGCAATGAAGATCAGAGGAGTATAGTGTTTCCCCAGGTCGTTATGTCCCAACGAGCTGTGCGAGAATAATCAAACGTATAGTGATTGAGAGAATTTGAACGGAAAAAGATATATGATTGTGAATGATTATACCTAAAGAGAAAGTTTATAAATTACAGGGGCTTAAATGCAAATTAAATAAAATTAAAAAGATAAATTATATTAAATAAACGCTATCACTATTTTTAAAATGATGTTTTTGATTTTTCTTTTATAAAACTTAAATTAAAAACTACGTGACGTACAAAAGAAAATGTGAACTGAAGCAATATTAATCCTAAAAATATAAAAATGACATTTTTACAAACCTAATGATAAGAGAAAATTTTTAGAAAAAGAAAATTATTTTTAAAACTATTTATCTAATTGTTATTAATTAAAAACTATTTTTACTTATTCAATAAAACCCAAAAATACAAGAAAATATGAAATAAAGCTAGAAAAATAAAATTATGACTTGGAAAAATCTAAAATAACTAAAGAGAATTTTCAAAACTATTTTTATATTTTTCTGATTATTTTTCTATTTTCTATGAATTAAAAACTGTTTGAAACTAATTAAATTACTAAAAATTACAAATTAAACTATGAAAAATCTGGAAAAATATTTTTTTGACTTTTTATA
This sequence comes from Chrysanthemum makinoi, assembly GCA_910596185.1. NCBI lineage: Eukaryota > Viridiplantae > Streptophyta > Magnoliopsida > Asterales > Asteraceae > Chrysanthemum > Chrysanthemum makinoi. The sequence goes on from OU343219.1 coordinate 123,160,793, forward strand.
TTTATCTTAACCTAGGAAAAGTGAAAACTTATTTTTTTGAAGTTTTTCTGATTTAATTGTATTAAAAGCTAATTAAAAAATACTAAAAACTGTTTTAAATGAAGAAAAATAGCAAACAGTGATGAAAAATTATGAAAATCTCAGGAAAAGTCTAAATTAATATTCTGGATTTAAGAAAAATATAAAAACAGGGGCTTGTGTGAATGAATATGAGGCTGCAGTGGAGATTGCTTATAAATAAGCACTCAAGATAAGCCAAAAGCCACAAATAAGCACCAAACTAACACAGAACCTATAATATGCTAAAAACACTCAAAAGCAACTAGATACAACTGCTCTTAACCTCTATTGTGCAAACTGCTATGATTTTACTTGATTGATTTTAAAAGTTGAAAGCAGATTTGCCTACCTACTTTAAGCTTAAACAATGGCTTATCCAATAAGCAAATCAGGCAACCTGAAATGTGGACCTCAAGGAGACCTGGCAAAGAACTTGTAAACCAAAAATGAGCCCTGGACAAGCTCTTATGAGCTTGTGACAAGACCTGCACAAAACCTGTGTACACTCATTATACACTGAGTGTGTGCACAGGGGACTTATGCCCTTTTTGACAGGCTACTTTAGAGCTTCTACAAAATTGCTAAAAATCTATAAAAATCATAATAAGAAACTAGACCAATTGAAGTTTTTAAACCCAAAGTTTCACTGGATTTGGACCAGAAATGAAGCTATGATAAATCTCTCTAGTTTGGTGAAAACTGAGTTTTCACTTGTTTTTTTGACTTTGACAGTAATGAGAATTTTGACTTTAATGAGATTTGAAACCAAATTATGAACTGAGATTGATGTTATATGGTGAAATGAAACTGAATCAAGCTATACCTATGATTTTTGAACACAGATTAATCTTTTGGTTTTACAAATTTTTCACAGATATGGAAATAGAGCAGATTCTAGGTGATGTTGACTTTGAGCCTATGCAGATGCAAATTGATGACTAGAATGATTCAAAGGACCTATATTAAGATTGAGTAGACAGATATCAAGCACAAACAAGAGCTCAAGCTCAAGTAAGCAACTGATCCAAACACCATTTATGCACACTGATTTGCAAATACTTCTACTTAACTGATTATCTAGCTTCTACTATCACTGAAACTGAATCACTCTAATCCTAATAACAGTTAAATGAACATATCTAAACTAAAGCTAATAGTGAATCAAGACAGATAAAGATTATGCAAAAATACACTAATATTGAAAATAAATAAAGTACTCACAAGCTATCCAGCTTATTAGCAACCCAAACCAGAACCAATCCTACACTAAATTAGTTTAATCCAACCCAATCCAAGCACTGCATCTACCAATATCCATTTCCAAACCCATTTGATGCTTCAGTTGACTTTTGTTGACCGAATTCCAATGTTGCTTGAAACTTAATTCCAAGCTTACCAAAAGCTATAATAAGCTTAAGTAAGCTTGTTTGAATTTAACAATAAGCTATTTGAAGCTTGAATGTAAGAGTTTGAAACTAAATTTTGAAACAGTGAACATCAAAACATGAAACTTAAGTGAAATCTTGAATTAAGACTTGAAATGAATTACAATGACTAAGTGGCTTAGTTTGAATACAATAAAACTTAAGATTACATTTTAAAACACTAATTAAGATAATTTAATGAAAAACGACATACAAGGAAATTAAAAACTAAGTACTACTGTTCTCTTGCTTCTCTTCTCTCATTTATACTCAAAAAGCTTCCCACGTGTCCTCTGAGTAAATCCCATCTTCAATTTGGGCCATTGGATGAGTTGAGGTCATTTTGGCCATTGATTCAATTTTGGCGGGAAAGGGTATATTTGCCAGTGGGCTTCTGAAGTTGCAACTAGGGGGGGTGGAGTGTAGGTGTGATGATGAGGGGGGTGAGAGTTGCAGGGATAAGGCCTGGGTGAGAGGTGATGGGTGAGTGGAGAGTTGCAGGCAAGTGGAGAAGAAGAAAGGTAGTAGGCGGGATAGGATTGGGTTTGACTTGGTATATTAGACAGGGGTCCAAAACAGGGGTCAAGGGAATGGCAGGGGTCAAAATGGTTTTGGCAGGGTCATGGCTTGGTTATTAATGATAAGGACTTGTTTTGCAATTTCTGAAATCTTGAAGGACCACTTCTGCCATTTTCCAAAGTTGTTTCAAGGGTCACTTTTGACAAGTTTTAATAGTACAAGGACCATTTTTGACATTTTCAAACTTCCAAGGACCATTTATGACAATTTACAAAGTTTAGGGACCTAAGTTGTAATTTTGAAAATTTAAATCTCAAGGACCAATTTTGACAACTCATAAATCCCTAGGGACTTGAAATGATCTTTTTCTTTATTTTGTTTTACCAGGGACTGTTTTTGACAACTTTTGAAACTTGGGGGACTAAAACTGCCAATTATGCAAACTTAATACGTTTTTCACTAGATTTTGATATTTTTGCATTTAAAACACATAAAACACTTATTTGTGATATTTTTATTATTTTGATGCATTTCTGAGTGTTTTCAGATGTTTTTGCAGTTTAAATGGTACAAAAATGATGAGTATTTAGACACTCATCAATCCCCCACACTAAGATATTGCTAGTCCCTAGCAATGTTTTGAGAAAAATTAATGGATTTCATCTCTTTACCAAAAGCCATTACTTCTGGAGTAGCCAAATGTTTCAGTTCAAGTAAGAACCTTGGTACACCGATAACCAAATGATTTTGAGCAAATCACCAGCTTCCAACGGATTTGATTTGTCTTTACCAGAAGCCGTTTGCTTCTGGACTAGCCAACTCTTAGATAATATATCTTTGGTGAGCTGATTACCAATTATGGTTTTCCACTGCCTTTACCACAAGCCATAAACTTGCGGGCTAGCCAACTCTTCACTTTTAAGGATATGGTGAGCTGAACACCATACAATTTTAGGCAAATTGCAAGCCGTCAACGGATTTGAGATATCTTTACCAAGAGCCGTTTGCTCCTGGATTAGCCAATCCTTTTGTTTATTAGACATGGTGGACTGATAACCGTAATCTGAGTAAGTGAAAAACACTTACTCCAAAAAAAAATTTTGGCCAAAAATGGGGGAATTAGGCGGTATAATTACATGATAAAATTCGTGAGAATTCCCCCCACACTAGAAATGAATATTGCCCTCAATATTCAAAGTACCGGCGGTTATGCCGAAACATAGAACGTAAAAGGGAAATACTACGGCCATTATTTAGCAAGAAGATTTTTTTTTTTTTTTTTTGAAAACTTTATATACAACAGCGGGGGGAAACTCCCCCACACTAGGGTGGTAGAAAGTAGAAAGAAGTCAGAATTATGGGTGAAAACCCATATGGCATGCTACTGTTTTTGATTCCCGAGTCGCTAGTTTGACTCAATACCCGCATTAATTTGTTCATGGGGAAGTAAGTGGAAGAGACAATCTCCATCGGACTTTCATTCAAGATGTTTAGACAAACATTTGAAGCACGTGAAAGTTCCACACCGATGAGATATATTCCCGGCTCAAGATAATGGTACATGGAAATGCCGGGGTCAAAGATAATGTCTTCATTCCCGAAGGAGTGAAGAACAGGAGAAGCCACGGGATAGGTGAAGAAGAGATAGAAAATCATGATAAACATCATGACTAACTCATCATCATCAGAAGGAGAATTCATAATAGCATGAATCTCATCATTTAAGCTCAATTGGTCTAGACATATCCCGGGTGTGTCTAGATCAAAGTAGAAGTTATCATACTCCGGCGGAGATATGATATGAGTGAGTTCATCTGAGAACTCCTTGAATGTGAATGAATCATATTCAGAATTGATATGAGTGGGTTCACTAGTCAACTCCTCCAATGTAAATGAGTCATAATTGGGGAGAGAATTATGAGAATGAAAAGTGGTACTGCCACTAATCTTCTCTCCCATATTATTAAAACAGAAGGCTTTCATTTCCGAAATAGAATCATCGGAAAGAATGTCACTATCCTTAATGGGGATAGGAGATGAAATAGGTTTTTCATTAAAAGCCTCGATTCTAGAAATGAGAAGATTAACATTCAATAATGTTGCACGAAGTGCTTCGTCTTTGATTTCAGTGTTAGTAACTTCATCATTCTCTTCTTCTAAGCTAACAAGCTCAAAAGGTAAATCTTCCACATAAACGATGTCTCCACAAGACAACGAATCATCATCATCAGAATCGGAGAACATCTCAACATGATCTTTTGGGAAGACAAGAGGGGTAGGGATATCACACAAATGCTCGAGAATTCCCTGTGACTCTCTTGGGATTGGGACAAGGTTCTCGACACTAGACTTTATGAATTCGTCCGGTTCCTTTTCAGGAACAGTGTCAAGATGCTCGTCCCCCATAATAAGAGAGTGAGTGTGAATCTCGGGTGTGATAGCAGTTGTTTGAGAATGAATCTCAACTGCTGGGATATCATCTGATGAACTTGATGAGTCTTTATAGAATTGAAGGATATCAAGTGTATCCTCATCATCACTGTCATCAGGAATAAAACGGAATCGAGAGCTAGATTTGGCTGCTTTTTCTTTTGCAATTGATTCCCTAATAGATTTTTCAAAGGCAATTTGGGAATTTAATTTAGCAGCCCGCTCTTCGGCTAACAATTCTTCCATGGATTTGTCATTAGGATTATCTTGGGAATGTTTACATTCCTTCAAATCTTTCACTAAGTCCAAAAGATCAAGGAGAAGATTTTGAGGAAGTGGCTCAGGCTGAGGTGATGCCTGATTCATTTGGTGCTGTAGAGGTTGGTCATGATACGAAGAGTCGTAATTGTTACAAGGAAATGGATTCCTTGTTTGACAATCAGAGCTAGAGTGAGGACCTCCACAATACTCACAACAGTAAAACTGATGTGGCTGTGAGTCATATGTGTTGTAGTCATAATTGTTATCAGGAACCTGCTCATAGACAAGCGTGCTTCCCGATTGACAATCAGAACTGGAGTGTGAACCACCACAGTACTCACAACAGTAAAACTGCTGAGTCTCACAGTGTGGTAGCTGATGGAATAAATCAGTTGTGTTATGGTAGGAATAGGGATCCTGGTTATAGACAGACCCGTTTCCTGATTCCACCATGCTACAACTAGGGCAATTGCCACCATTATAAGGACCACCACACCATTGACAACCAAGAGGGTGAGGATGAGACATAGAAAGAATCAAAGGTTTACAGAGGGGTAGGGATGAAGAATCAAAGATGTGAGAGGGTAAAGATGGATATTTTTGGATTTTTGGATAAACATTTTGTAAAAATAAGAAAGAAAATCTTTTTGGGTTTTTGATTTTTAAGATGTTTTTGGATTTTTGGATTTTTATAAGAAAATATAAACATATATAGATGGTATGAACAAGGAGAGAATATTCAAATCACTAATCTGCTAGACGTGAGATTATTAGCACAACTCCCCGGCAGCGGCGCAAAAATTTGATTGCTGCCGAACCGTCAAGTTATCTCACACAAGCTAGCCACTTGTGAATGGCTAACCGTAAGAAACTTAAAACAGTTCAGACACCAATGCAATGAAGATCAGAGGAGTATAGTGTTTCCCCAGGTCGTTATGTCCCAACGAGCTGTGCGAGAATAATCAAACGTATAGTGATCGAGAGAATTTGAACGGAAAAAGATATATGATTGTGAATGATTATACCTAAAGAAAAAGTTTATAAATTACAGGGGCTTAAATGCAAATTAAAGAAAATTAAAAAGATAAATTATATTAAATAAACGCTATCACTATTTTTAAAATGATGTTTTTGATTTTTCTTTTATAAAACTTAAATTAAAAACTACGTGACGTACAAAAGAAAATGTGAACTGAAGTAATATTAATCCTAAAAATATAAAAATGACATTTTTACAAACCTAATGATAAGAGAAAATTTTTAGAAAAAGAAAATTATTTTTAAAACTATTTATCTAATTGTTATTAATTAAAAACTATTTTTACTTATTCAATAAAACCCTAAAATACAAGAAAATATGAAATAAAGCTAGAAAAATGAAATTATGACTTGGAAAAATCTAAAATAACTAAAGAGAATTTTCAAAACTATTTTTATATTTTTCTGATTATTTTTCTATTTTCTATGAATTAAAAACTATTTGAAACTAATTAAATTACTAAAAATTACAAATTAAACTATGAAAAATCTGGAAAAATATTTTTTTGACTTTTTATATTTATCTTAACCTAGGAAAAGTGAAAACTTATTTTTTTGAAGTTTTTCTGATTTAATTGTATTAAAAGCTAATTAAAAAAATACTAAAAACAGTTTTAAATGAAGAAAAATAGCAAACAGTGATGAAAAATTATGAAAATCTCAGGAAAAGTCTAAATTAATATTCTGGATCTAAGAAAAATATTAAAACAGGGGCTTGTGTGAAGGAATATGAGGCTGCAGTGGAGATTGCTTATAAATAAGCACTCAAGATAAGCCAAAAGCCACAAATAAGCACCAAACTAACACAGAACCTATAATATGCTAAAAACACTCAAAAGCAACTAGATACAACTGCTCTTAACCTCTATTGTGCAAACTGCTATGATTTTACTTGATTGATTTTAAAAGTTGAAAGCAGATTTGCCTACCTACTTTAAGCTTAAACAATGGCTTATCCAATAAGCAAATCAGGCAACCTGAAATGTGGACCTCAAGGAGACCTGGCAAAGAACTTGTAAACCAAAAATGAGCCCTGGACAAGCTCTTATGAGCTTGTGACAAGACCTGCACAAAACCTGTGTACACTCATTATACACTGAGTGTGTGCACAGGGGACTTATGCCCTTTTTGACAGGCTACTTTAGAGCTTCTACAAAATTGCTAAATATCTATAAAAATCATAATAAGAAACTAGACCAATTGAAGTTTTTAAACCCAAAGTTTCACTGGATTTGGACCAGAAATGAAGCTATGATAAATCTCTCTAGTTTGGTGAAAACTGAGTTTTTACTTGTTTTTTTTTTTTGACTTTTGACAGTAATGAGAATTTTGACTTTAATGAGATTTGAAACCAAATTATGAACTGAGATTGATGTTATATGGTGAAATGAAACTGAATCAAGCTATACCTATGATTTTTGAACACAGATTAATCTTTTGGTTTTACAAATTTTTCACAGATATGGAAATAGAGCAGATTCTAGGTGATGTTGACTTTGAGCCTATGCAGATGCAAATTGATGACTAGAATGATTCAAAGGACCTATATTAAGATTGAGTAGACAGATATCAAGCACAAACAAGAGCTCAAGCTCAAGTAAGCAACTGATCCAAACACCATTTATGCACACTGATTTGCAAATACTTCTACTTGACTGATTATCTAGCTTCTACTATCACTGAAACTGAATCACTCTAATCCTAATAATAGTTAAATGAACATATCTAAACTAAAGCTAATAGTGAATCAAGACAGATAAAGATTATGCAAAAATACACTAATATTGAAAATAAATAAAGTACTCACAAGCTATCCAGCTTATTAGCAACCCAAACCAGAACCAATCCTACACTAAATTAGTTTAATCCAACCCAATCCAAGCACTGCATCTACCAATATCCATTTCCAAACCCATTTGATGCTTCAGTTGACTTTTGTTGACCGAATTCCAATGTTGCTTGAAACTTAATTCCAAGCTTACCAAAAGCTATAATAAGCTTAAGTAAGCTTGTTTGAATTTAACAATAAGCTATTTGAAGCTTGAATGTAAGAGTTTGAAACTAAATTTTGAAACAGTGAACATCAAAACATGAAACTTAAGTGAAATCTTGAATTAAGACTTGAAATGAAATACAATGACTAAGTGGCTTAGTTTGAATACAATAAAACTTAAGATTACATTTTAAAACACTAATTAAGATAATTTAATGAAAAACGACATACAAGGAAATTTAAAACTAACTACTACTTGTTCTCTTGCTTCTCTTCTCTCATTTATACTCAAAAAGCTTCCCACGTGTCCTCTGAGTAAATCCCATCTTCAATTTGGGCCATTGGATGAGTTGAGGTCATTTTGGCCATTGATTCAATTTTGGCGGGAAAGGGTATATTTGCCAGTGGGCTTCTGAAGTTGCAACTAGGGGGGGTGGAGTGTAGGTGTGATGATGAGGGGGGTGAGAGTTGCAGGGATAAGGCCTGGGTGAGAGGTGATGGGTGAGTGGAGAGTTGCAGGCAAGTGGAGAAGAAGAAAGGTAGTGGGCGGGATAGGATTGGGTTTGACTTGGTATATTAGACAGGGGTCCAAAACAGGGGTCAAGGGAATGGCAGGGGTCACAATGGTTTTGGCAGGGTCATGGCTTGGTTATTAATGATAAGGACTTGTTTTGCAATTTCTGAAATCTTGACGGACCACTTCTGCCATTTTCCAAAGTTGTTTCAAGGGTCACTTTTGACAAGTTTTAATAGTACAAGGACCATTTTTGACATTTTCAAACTTCCAAGGACCATTTATGACAATTTACAAAGTTTAGGGACCTAAGTTGTAATTTTGCAAATTTAAATCTCAAGGACCAATTTTGACAACTCATAAATCCCTAGGGACTTGAAATGATCTTTTTCTTTATTTTGTTTTACCAGGGACTGTTTTTGACAACTTTTGAAACTTGGGGGACTAAAACTGCCAATTATGCAAACTTGATACGTTTTTCACCAGATTTTGATATTTTTGCATTTAAAACACATAAAACACTTATTTGTGATATTTTTATCATTTTGATTCATTTCTGAGTGTTTTCAGATGTTTTTGCAGTTTAAATGGTACAAAAATGATGAGTATTTAGACACTCATCACTTAACACTAAGGTTTTCTTTGGATTTTTAGCCAACAATTCCACTAGTAATTATAAACTAATGTTCACAAAGATTAATCAAGCATTAAAAACACAACGATGGCTCTAAGCACTCCTAAGCCAATTACAATTAAGATAAGAGACAACCAATCAATATTCAATAACTAGGTTTCATAGATCTAAGCAAACACACAAGTAAATTAGCCGGACATGTTAAACATGCAAGCATACACACATTCAATCGAAGACATAATGAAATCAAGGGTTGTAAAATAGGGTATTAGAACCCTAAAATATTTTCCTAGACGGACTACAATCGTTTTAGGTTTTTACTCCACAAGTCTACCTCCCTAAAAGTCTGAAAATTCGAATTCTATATATAGAGTTACAACTTCGACGGCGTCACCTTTTGATTGTGACGCCGTCAGATCGCCGCCATTAGGGTTTCTTCTTAGCCAAGTCAATTTTGGGATGGCATCACGTTGTGGTTGTAACGCCGTCAGCCTTCAGTCATGACGCCGTCTAAGTCTGGATCTAGGCCGTCTGAGGGAAAAATCTTCGTGACGCCCTACTCTTCAAAGCTTGACGCCGTGAGGTGCAAAATAGCAAATTCACTCCTGAGCCGTCACAAATATAGGGACGGCGTCACCCTTTGTTTCTGACGCGTCGGGTGCACTTCCAGCAGCTTGAGTGTCTTGATCTTGACTTTAGCCATTTTCTTCACATATTCACGCCTTTTCGTCCAAATAAGCATCATTCCAGCATTTTGCCTTCAAGAGACCTAAAAAGTGAAAAGGAACGAAATTAAGCAGTAAGAGATATAAAAGTGGGCAATTAAGGGCTTAAATGGCCCCTTAAAAGTGTACGCTTTAAATCCTTATCAATCTCTTTAAATTATCATACCTGACACTAACATTCTCCCTCATTGATTAAGGGAGAGTGTTATAATGTTCCTTTATCAGTAGTTATTTAGTCAGACCACATTTTCTCCAAAATTTTCCAAGTTACTTAAATCAATTAGGATCACAAATCTCAAAAGGTTTGAAATTTTTTTATCAGAGGATAGAATGTGATTTAAATATTAAAACTGATAAAAATGTGAGTGTTTAAGACTCAAACAGGAACTCCTCTCTCCATGTGCTAAACGATTTCAAATACTGATGCACATGTTTAGGGGGAGAATTTCTGAAAGATCAAAAACAATTGAAGTACAAATGCTTTGATATCAAATATCACAAGTACCTTGGTTGAGTTTTCAATTGGTTTTAAGGCGGAGAGAACAGTACTAAATGACTGACCTTGCATTTACTGTATTGGAGTTATAAGGATAGTAAGGTTAGGTATTCGTTCCCACGATCCCGTCAGAGCCGGAGGGATCTACCCAGGGACAATCCACTAGTTAGTATAGAGGTCCTTAGGTATGATTAAAAAAGAAAAAAAATTAGAATAAGGAAAGAGTGTCGACTGAGATGGAGCTAGGACTGGAACAAACCCAACAAGGTTCTAGTGATGAAGTCTCGGTAAGCGCTGAAGGGGTTGAAGAATGAAAAAGAAATATAAAGATAAAGGGTGAAAATAAATAGCCCTTAAAATATTCAACCTTGGGGCATAAACCGGGTTCAATACATATGCTACTAGTGGTTATCAAGGTAACGCCGGTATTGAAGACAAGATGTCATGGACCCAGTGACGCACTACACTAAACTTCCTAGCCACTCAAGTTCTCTTAAAAGGATTTGTTTCATTCTTATGGGGAACCAATGTAATCTATCGACCTTTCTCTTAGAGATGGTTGATATTGAAGCTGGAGACCCTCTCCCTAGTCTCAGCATAGGAAAACCAAAGTGCACTATTGAGTCTAGAGCCAAGAGATCATCCATAAATCTCATTAGGACACACTTACAATATGCTTACTGTTTCATACCCGTGAAAAGTAAGAAAACATACATTAAGAGTCGTACGCATTATCCTTGTGGTATTGCCAGAACATCCGAGTAATACGTAAAGTATTAATGATGAAGATGGAAATCCTTCTAGAGCCAACATCGAAAAAGCACTTGGTAGGTGACATGTGAGATCCTTCATGGATCAAACTTGTGACAGCTGGAAAACAATGATGGGGCGATTCACATTTGAATCAACCTTGTTCTAGTAAAGGAATTGACGTATACTTTTGGAAAAACCCTTCGGTGTGCTCAACAATTGTTTTCGAGCTCATCGACTGTGCATAAATTTTCAAACAAAAGTATTTGTGATTGAAACTTAATTTTGCTCATAAAACTTTCGTCGTATTGCAAAAACTCTTTACTCGGCAATACGTGACTTTGTTTCAAATCAATTTCTCATTAATCAGTGAATCCCAATTCGCTGGTTCACTCACTCCGTGCTGTCTACTTTGAGACGCTCCGGTTTGAGAATGGCTCATATATGGTGTGAACCCTTGTCAAGAAGATTCTTCGGAATTCTACATGATCATAGACAGTATTTATACTGATCAACGGGGAACCGTGGTTCTTGCAAACCTATTCAACGAAAGTGAACAAAGATACTTTCGTGTGGTTGTTGCTAACTGTTGTTTGCAGGAACGCCTGACGGTTGCAGCTGATGGTCAATGAGATGTCAATTCATAACCACATGCTCACACTTCATACTCACAATCAAATAAATCATGATAATTGAAAGACGTACAACACTGCTTCCGCAACTCTGATGCAAAATATCATGATCCAGAATGGTGTGAGCATGTCGGTCCAAAAGTCACAACATCACATGACGGCGATACAACAAAGGATAATTTAGAGATTCATTGTGCTGATGATCTCGAAGAAAGCTCAAAGATCACCAAGTCAAGGAACATTCAAAGATCACTACTGGAAGTACAAATATTGCGGACTTTGAAGAATCAAAGATGAGTGCTCGAATTCAAATTGCAATTTCCGGGGTGACCTCCCTTAGGGGGAGATTGTTAGGATTTAAAAAATCCATATGAAAGACTCGATCACCCCGACTTTTATTTAGTAAAAGTTAATTCGTAGCCTTAAACATAGAATAGTTAGTAAAAGTATCATTGTAGAGTCGGGTCGGGTCTTTACCAACTGTCAGCCCGCTCTACTGCCCGTAGCGGCGTTTATCGTAAGACTATATAAACCGTTTCCCACCATGGGGAAGGGTTGGAGCTTTCTTTTACAATATCACTAGTTCTTTTACTTTCTCTCTCAAGAAACTCCCATTCTTTCTCTCTCTAACCATTGTATTTTAATCATACCCTTAATCTTTATGTGTTTATGATAACCATATATATATATATAAATATATATATATATATATATATATATATATATATATATATATATATAAGGGATGGTTAATGTGAGATCAAGATTAAAGTTATAAAAGTAAGACCCAATATGAACCGTTGGATCATTATATTTGTGTTGGATGAGATTAACATTATTGTAATTAAATAGGGTTCAAGGTATTTTGGAGAATTCAAATCCAAATATGGTCAATATTTTTTCAAATTTTTGTCTTTTTTTTACAAAAATTTGGTCAACATTTTGTATACATTAAACTGTAACACAACCTATACAAATGGTATAGCAGCAGATTCTGGTACACCAGAATCTATGCGTTTTACCCAGAATCTGCTCCATATTTTTCACCCAGAATCCTGCAACCCATCCATTTTGGGGGTGGAATTTGAGTTGTAAGGTTTTGTGCTATCTATATAACTTCTATCCATGAGACGCTTTATTAAGACAAAAGTTTTACTCGTAAATGTCATAAACTGTTTTTTAATTTGGTGCTAAAATTACCCTAACAAGTATTTCTTTCGGTTTATTACAAGATTACTAAAAAGCATGACAAATATCAAGTAAGTGATTAGTTTATAAGGTGTCCCTTTTTCCCTCCCTACACTTAAATTGAACAATGTCCCAAATGTTCTTAAAAAGTACCAAAGTTATGATAATGGGAAAAATAAAAGAGATAGGAGAAACTAATACTCCCCTGGTTTGCTCGACATGGACGATATAAAAATATGGTTAAATCCTCCTTCAAGAAGATAAGATCAATGATAAGCTTCTTTTCTAATATGAACTTGAATCTTCTTGTCAAATATAACCTGTAACTTCTAAGAAAATGAACATGAAATCTCGCATAAAATTGGTGGTAAACACTTAATATAATAAAAACTATCCTAGAAAGCGAATAAGATATAATGCTTGCAAAATAAATATTTACAGAATCCTATAATTTTAGAACTTCTGGAAATTTTCAAAAATTAAGTTTCGACAGAATAAAAAATCTGGAAAACTGTTGCTACAGTTCTTGACGTCGTCAGGTTATAAATCTGACACCGTCAGAATTGACCTGACAGAATTTTAAGTTTCATTTTCTGGAAAATTTCTGGAAAAATTAATATTTTAAAATCTAGAATTTTCTGCAAAACATTCATTATGACTTGATACAAGCATTTGACTTAAACAAACACACAAATATGATAGAATATACGTTCATCATAAATTGTAAATTTTATGTTCGATTTTCATTCTTTTAAACTGATGTGAATTTCCTTACACTTATCTTTTTGTAAAATACCTTTATATGTAATTAAGACGAGGTTAAGAACAAAATAAAGCATTTTCACAAATTTATTCGAAAAATAACGATGAAACATATATATGACATAAACAAATATAAATTAAAAACAAGGAAACAATTAAAAACATGGGATGCCTCCTAAGAAGCGATTTTCTTTATATAAAAGTCTTATAGCTAGACTCAAAGTCATGTCGTATTACATGACTCCATCCTCCCTCATGTTCCTACAATCTTTAGTGTTGGTTTTATACTCGGATCCTAATCCAAGACATTCTTTGTAGAAACCTAACATATTTTTCATTACATGATCCACTCATCTTCTCTTATCCTCATTACTTGTATAGTAGACCGATTATTTAAAGTCTTTTTCTAAATTTGGCATTAGTTTATATTGCTCGACTTTATGTGGCATTTGATAAGCAATTTCATCATTCTCATCCACGAATTTGGCTACTCCAAGTGATGGGTCATAAGTCATATTGGAAATTTCTACAAACAGCTTTCCTAACACAACATGTGATAAGCATGGATCCATTGCCGATCTAGTATCTTCCACTATTAAAAAATTCGTGATGTAAGTGAAGTTTCCTACAAATACATGCATCCTCCTAACTCTTCCCGTAAAATTTCTTATTTTTCTAGTATCAGGGTTTCTTCTAGGTAAAAATTGCTTTTTGATAATCCAATTGTAGTATGTTTTAGTTATAATGTTTATGGGAGAAGTAAAGTCAATGTAGGCCTTCCACACATGAACATGTCCTATACTACATGGCACGCTAACTTTTGAAGGGTTGCCCCTTACATGTTTGGGATTCTTCTATAATAGGATGGGCGAGGATCATGGATCAAATACTTGTGGTAAACCAATTCCTTTGTGGGAAACTTGCCAAAGTAATCAATTCCTAATTCTCTTTCATTATTTCTTTCAACATCCATAGTTTCTTCCTTAGTCTCACTTGTTTCTCAGGTCAAGGTCTCTCTTTCTTCCTCCTTGTCATTCCTTTGTGGTGGTAATAAAGTGATAGTGTTAACAAAGTGAACATGTTTTGATTATGAGGGATCCTTGATTTCACTATCCCCATTCATGTTTTTGGTAGATTTACTCGGAGGGGTCACCACGTGATTGCTAGAGCCTTCAACAAGTTATCACTATTAATTGTCATCTCGCTTTGTTATTGTTTGAAATCAACTTCAAATTTAGATAAACGAGCTTCTTGAGATGACATAAAATTGTTTAAGAATGAAGGATTGTTGTTAAAGGTACGGTTCGAGGATGAATCGCTTCGTTGAAAATGATTAGGTGGGTTTGAAAAATTGCTTTAAGAAGAATTTTGATTTTGCTTCCACCTAAAGTTTAGGTGATTTTTCCAATAGGGGTTCTATGAGTCACTTAGATTTTTTGGCTCGGATTTGAAAGTGAACCACTTATCTCCCTCTCCGTCGGTATGCGAAGATGCATAGTTCGCAAAAGCTTGTTCGGAGTTCCATGCAATTACGAGTGTCATGAGGACCGCTATATAATTCACATGAAGAAGTGATTTTGTTCACTTGACGTGAAGCTTTAGGAGCTTCGTAGGAACTCATCAAGAATTTAACTTGATTTTCAAGTTCAATGATCCTACGATCGGGAATGCTTGAGACATTAGAAGGTAAGGATATTTCCATGACGGTTTTACTCAATTTGTAAGGGTTATTCCAACTTTCGTTGTCATAGAGGGCGAAATCCTCTATAATACCCCACGACTCTTCTGCATTCTTGTCACTTAGCTTACCACCGACCGCATGGCCAATGGCTTGCCTTATGGAGGGATTGATATGATCATATAAGATTTGGACTTGGAGCCAAAGATAAATGCCATGATGAGGGACCTTTTGGAGTAAGTCCTTGAAAAGAGTTCACATTTCGTAAAGAGTTTCACCTTGATGTTGTTGGAACATCAAAATGTCATTCCTTAACTTAGTAGCTCTCCCCGGTGGAAAAAATTGAGCGAGAAAATGAGAAAAAAAGATCATCCCAAGTTGAGATAGATCATGCGGGTAGACGCTCAAGCCAATTACTAGCTTGATCACGTAGAGAGAATTGGAAGAGACGCAATCGCGTTGTCTCCTGAGTGCCAACATCAAGATTAATTGAGTCAACAATTTTAAGGAAATCCTTGAGATGTTGGTTAGGATCTTCGAAAAGAAGTCCATGGAATGCACATTTGTTTTGCACCAACCAGATGGTGTCAGATCGCAAGTGGGTCATATTTGCTTGTTGTGGAAGCTCAATGGTGTTTCGATAGCCTTGGTGGCATGGTCAAGAGTACTCACCAAAAGTACGCGCTCTAGGTGGGTCTTGTGGTGGTAGGTTTAGGTGTGGTGGGTCGCGGTTATTTGGTGGGTCTTGGTGAAGGGGTCTAAAGATATTATCATCCATCATGATGGCAAATGATAGTTTTTACCAACAAAAACATGAAGAAAAGATAGACTACGAGAAAGCTAATAAGCTAAAAATAAAAATATCACTAGATAAACGAGATAAAAATTGAAACCTAAACTATTCCCAGGCAGCGGCGCAAAAAATTTGATGCTTCGGATTGCAACATACTAAGTTTTACAATCCTCCTAGGTAGTGTCCCTAACCGTTGTAGTGTAGTATAGGTAAGACATGTAGGATTGATCGTTCTCTAGGGGAATAGTGTTGTGAAGGTCGAAGTATATGACCAATTAGGTCTAGAGGTGTAGGATGATTATTTTTTATATTTTTATATTTTTTTTATGAAAGCAAGTAAAATCTCGGGGTTTGAATAGTAGGTTCTTTATACTACTTAATTAAAATAAATAAAACTAATTGCAAGAAAAGTAAATTGGTGAACTTGTATGATGGGAAAAATGTGTATACTTAGATTATCTTTATTCCCTAGTTATCTCTTATTAATTCATCGAATTGTCACGTCCTAGTTTAATTGGCGCGTTGTATTCTGGTATTATCATAGGGTGGTTACAAATTACCTAACTCTATGAATGTATAAGTGTCTTTTAAGAAACCCTAGATATACAAGTGACAATTAAGTCATCTCTCTAGAATCTCTTAAGATCTACAAGCCGCAATTCACGTAATAAATACAACGAATAAAAACCACCAGTGCACTATAGTGTATAATGCGTTTAGTCGGATTTACAAGCTAACACATATAAGATTATAGTCAGTTTTCCTACTCCTAATACGAGACAACCAATTAAACAAGAGACGAAAATTTATTATTAATAACTAGGTTTCATTCAATCCAAGCAAACACTAATAAATCTAGCTGGACATATGAATCGAAAGAAAAGAAACACATATAATCAAACAACACATAGACATATTGAATGATTAAAGAGGAATAACTTATCTTTAATTAAACATGAAGTTGGGGCTGTAAAAACACTAAACAAGTTGCTGAAATTTGGACTCCAAAGTGTTCCTAAGATACGGTGTTACAACAAATGAAAAATATACAAAACATATATATAGGTATACAGATGTGACGGCGTCACCTTGTAGTTGTGACGCCGTTAGCTCGCCGTCATTAGAGTTTCATCTTGTGCAAGTTTTCATTGTGATGCTGTCGCTAAGTATCTCTAACGCCGTCATGAACTGTTTCTCTGGTGGTGATGTCGTCAGCTCTCAAGCCTTGTAATATTTCTAAGCCGTCACGTGTAAAATATTCATCAAATCTCCATGCCAAAATACAAGTGACGTGGTCACGTTGTAGCATGTGACGCCGTCTGGATCCTTTTTTTCAGACCTCTACGTGACTTGGTCGTTTTCTTCATTTTCTTGTCCAAATTAGCCCAAAACGTGTTGGTTTCCAGCTTTTGCGTCCCAAGTACCTAAAATGTAAAAGGAACGATTTAAGGAAATAACTGATCACAAATTTACGAGTTTAGAGCTTAAACGACCCTCTAAAAATGCATGTTTTAATCCTTATCAGTAAACAAAAAGTCCATATATTGGTGGAGTCTGGGAGTACACACAATTTCATGGATTTGCAGACTGCTAAAAGACTAGGATGTAGAATGAAAAGTACATGTCCTCTGCAAGGGATTGTGGCTAATAAACAAGATCTGCAAGTGACCGTGGCTATGTTATTTCCTTCGGGAGCTTTTGAAATGGTATTGGGAGTCCAATGGTTATCTAGCTTGGGTACTATCCATTGGAATTTTTCAAACTTGACCATGGCTTTCACTTACAAACAAAAGAGGGTGGAGTTGAGAGGTACTCCACAGGCTTCTCTTCAATGGATGAATGATCAAAAAAGTGGCTAGCAGTTCACTGATGATGTGTGTTTGTTCACCAAGTTTGTTGCAAATGGAGTCCAAAGTGCTAGAGGAGGGTCAAATGAATGAATTGGTAACTGAATTTGAAGATGTGTTTATTGTACCTACTGCATTACCACACAAGAGAACCTATGATCACCAAATACAGCTTATGCCAAACACTCCACCAATAAATGTGAGACCCTATAGACATCATCATTCTCAAAAGGATGAAATTGAGTAGATGGTGAATGAACATTTAGAATCAGGGATGATTAGACATATCCAAAGTCCTTTCTCTTCTGCTAATATGATGGTTAAAAAGAATGATGGTAGTTGGAGAATGTGTGTTGATTATAGACAACTCAATAAGGCCACTAGCAAAGACAAATTTCCAATACCAATGATAGGGGAACTAACTGATGAACTTCATGGAGCAACTATGTTTTCTAAGTTGGATTTGAGGTCTTGGTATCATCAAATTAGAATGAAGTAGACTGATCTTGAGAAGACTGCTTTTAGAACACATGATGGGCATTATGAATTTTTGGTAATGCCATTTGGTCTTACTAATGCACCATCAACCTTTCAATCACTGATGAATATAGTTCTCAAACCATTCATAAGGAATTTTGTATTGGCATTCTTTGATGATATCCTCATTTACATCAGAAGTATGGAAGAACATGTGGGTAATTTGAAATCAGTGTTACAAGTGATGAGACATAACACTTTGTTTTTAAAACAGTCCAAGTGCTCTTTTGTTGTGGAGAAGGTAGAGTATTTGGGACATGTCATATCTGCACAAGGTGTGGCTATAGATGTAGCTAAGATTCAACCAATTAAGGATTGGGCAGTACACACAAATGTGAAACAGTTAAGGGGAATTCTTGGGATAACAGGTTACTATATAAGGTTTATTAAGCATTATGCCATCATTAGTAAACCCTTAACTGCTTTGGTCAAGATAAATGCTTTCAAATGGTCTGATGAAGCCCAACCAGCCTTTGAAAAACTTCAAAAAGCCATAATGTCAGCATTAGTTTTAGCTGTGCCTTATTTCAATAAGGAATTTGTGGTTGAAGCTTGTGAGAGCTGAAGCTGAAACTTTTATTTTCATATAAGTTTGACAAAGTAGCCGGAGTTGGATCTTATAAAGGTAAAATAACAAAAGTGAAAAAATATTTAATTCACTGCATAAATACGTAAAGGTATTTACGTGAATGAGCACATGTAAAGGCTCAAGCTTCATTTAAAGTTACCTTATGTGAGGTTCTTTTATAAGCTATTGTGGGAATTAAAAGTTCTAAAAATATCGTTCGTCAAAAACTCTAGCTCTTACCATAAACTTTGTGGCAAACACACCTATAATCATACAAAATTATGTTAGATTATATCATACTAAATATAATTGTAAGGCCATTTGTTGCTCGTTATAAGCTTTCGCTGTTTTTAATATACATGTATGTGTATTCGTATATTATTATTTATAGTTTAGGATATATGTCTATCCCTGTCTATATATACATAATTGAGAAATATTAAATTCTTGTCTGATAAACTTTATTTTTTTAAAGGCAAAAATGCATATATATCCCTCCCAAAGTGAATAATTGCATATATATATCCTTTGTACAAGTTTTTTAGGCACATAGTACAATGGTTTTTATGCATGCTTTGGATATATATCCAATTTTGCATTTTCGAAAGGATATATATGCAAAAGCCTTTTTTTGAAATTAACAATGTGCCAAAACCTAATCAAAACTAATACTTTAAAATCGAAGAAAGCAAGGTTACATAGATCAACAAACTTTTAGGAAATGAGTACCTATATGTTAAGTCATAAAGATGATTAAGATGCTTGTTATTAACTCATCCTAAAGGTTTATAATTGAACTTTAAAGTTGGTAATGTGCTTTTCATATATTCTTTTCCAAGTTGAGCAATTGTAAAAGTAGTTAAATCATTGATTTGTCCTCATTAGAAGTGGATACTTTATCCGGAACAAATGGAAAGAAAAAGAAAAGAGATGGGGGACTAAATAATGTTTGTTTGATAGTTAAGGGGGTGGTGGGTCATGGTGTCTGCTAATGAAGCAGCTTTCAAAAGTCCCTTTCATATTTTTGTTTGGGGTGTATCTCAAAGGTCACTTTCCTAAATCCCACCCTGAGATTTCCTGTTCCAATACATCTCTAACTAGACTTGCTCTATTCATGTTTCATTTTAATTAAAATCACCACCTACATATAGTTTCATCTTTTTATAAAAAGGGTTGATACTCATATTATTTTTTTTAGGGGCATTTACATACATCCCCATATTTCAACCAATATTTACATATTTCCCCAAACCATGCTTTAAGAGCATTGTACATCATGCATTAAAAACTTGTGTTTGGGGAAATATGTAAATATTGGTTGAGATATGGGGATGTATGTAAATCCCCCTTTTTTTTAATACATACATCACATTGTATAATATTTTAATGCACATTGTACAAGACAATAATGCACAATTCTTTTGATTCATATATCACTAGTTGTGCATTATAAAATTATACAGTATGCTTTATAATTTGTGTAAAATGATATTTGAATCAAAAATTATAGTTGAAGTATCTAACTCCCTTTTATAAACTGAAACAATGGACTTATCCAATTCCAGTGTAAGCCACACTCGTTATTTATTTATTTATTTATTTATTTATTTTATTTTATTTTTTAATAGAGAAACAAGGCCATTTTATTAGGAAGGTAAGTCTTACAACAATGACGAACAAAAAATACATCATACCCCAAACTTACATTCGTGCATCCATATATTAAGAGAACCAACTCTACATCACATTCAAGAAAACAACACACCCATATCATAATCGAAACTTAAGTTCATGCATCCATTGTTAGCAGGGCCGTCACATGAATTAAGTAAAAAATTTAGGGCCTTGAACGAAATTATATAATGAGGCCTTTTAAGTTTCAAGATGGAATTTTATATATAAAGTTTCATCGTTTTTAAGATATAATGCAATTAGTTATCTAAACGTTATAGCACATTTTCCATTCAAGTTATTTTCGCAGTTAAATACTTTTTTCTTCGTGAAAAATATGTATACACATGCATTATGCATATAATTATTAACGGGACGAATTTGAATTTGGACTATAAGCAGTCGCTCACTTTGCACTCTAAAAAACAGCCCTGATTGTTAGACAACATTGAAAGGATATTTGTTAAGCTTGGGAAAGATGTCTTAATTTAGAAATGGTTATTTCTAGATAGCTAGCATTTCCTAAGTAGAAGGGTGCATCGTTATAGTGACAATACTTAAACTAAAAGTAGTTATCGGGTGCATATATATTTTTTAACTTTGTATTAGAGAAATATTTTTAAAAATATGGTTTTCGATAAAAAATAATTATGTTTAGTAAAAAATAAGTTCACTTTTTATCTATCGATGGATATTAGAAACACAATGCACGGGAACAAGATCCATTTTAAAGAATTTAGTTATTTTAGCGAAAATTATCATTTCGAAAAAAAAAATGATCGAAATCACGTGACACCACGGAACCCATTACTTCTGTCCCAGCATCCGAAGTGATTAGGTAGTGCATGTAAAGGAAGGTCTTTGAAGTTTTGTAAGATGATACTCCCTCCTTCCCAAATTAATTGTCCTCATTTGACTTTTTAAAGTTTTAATTTCTCAACTTTGATCTTAAATATTTTTATTTATGTTATATAATAATTGATGCAAAATATATAAATGGATTGTCTTTTAAATGTTTTTTTATTGGTGTCATTTCATCAAGTATTATATAACACATACAAAAATATTTAGGATCAAAGTTGAGAAATTAAAACTTCAAAAAGTCAAATGAGGCCAATTATTTTGGGACAGAAGGAGTAAATTTTGTATAGATAGGGAATTTTTAGCTAGATAGGAGCTAGATATGTAATAGAAAGAATACATACACAAATTGATATTACGATATATCATCGCCGATATACGTGTATAAACTTTTGGTACCATATCTCACTACCATGAAAAATAAAAAAAATAGAGTTTGAGTATTCAAGAAGAAAATACATATATCTGAACTTTATATATCACGTAAACAAGACTACATTATGCATCATGCTATTATGTGAATTGCAAATCATTTACAGGCGTATGAGACACTTTGTTACCTAAAAAAAAAGAAAAAACAAATTGCAAATTACCAACATAACTTGCGTCTTGCGGTACTTATCGATTAAGGTTGGCGGCCATCATATATATACAAGGGTAAAAGCTAAATATATTTTATTTAGTATCCGTGTGAATGCATTATGCTTAACCTAAAAAATATACCGTCATTTTACTTAACATTGTTTACGGTCAACACGTCATTTTGCATAACCGGATTCACCCTTTCACAAGAAAAGACTCAAATACCTTTGGTCTTCTTCAGTAGCAATTGTTGCCACTTTCAAACTCCAACACCTTCATCACCACCACCACCTTCAGCCGTGACACCGCCACCACCAATTTTAGCCGACCACCACTTTCATTATCACCACCGATCCAGAAAATTTCAATTAACTAAGGGTGTGTTTGTTTCATTAAGATGTTTTAGGTCTGAATCTGACTACCACATCTTACTGGTAAGAGGTGGCTAGAAAGTCTAAATCTGAACAAAATAATGTTGTTTGTTTTTGTATAATTGTCGAATGATTTTAAATGCTAGTTTCTATAATTTATTTATTAAACTAACGAATAATGATAATAAGTAACTTATGTAAATATAAAACAAAACTTTTTATCATAAATATAACATAGTTAATTAACACACGTTTTCAATCTCTTATAGAGTAAGAGGCAGTAAGACAAGTCTCCCACCTCTTACTAAGGGTGTGTTTATTTCATTAAGATGTTTTGGGTCTGAATCTGACTAACGATCTACGGTAAGAGGTGGCTAGAAAGTCTAAATCAACGAAATAATAATGCCGTTTGTTTTTGTATGAGTGTCCGAATGATTTTAAGTGTTCGTTTTTGCAATTTGTTTATTAAACCAACGCAATGCGATAATAAGTAACTTATGTAATATAAACAAGACTTTTATCATAAATATAACATAGTTAATAAACAATCAAATATATTTTATAAAGTTTACAAAACGAGTAAGAGGCAAGAAGACAAGTCTCCCACCTCTTACAGAGCATTATATGTCTAACCGGGTCTTTACTCAAAAGAAAAATACAAACAAGCAAAACGTCTGCCCACCTCTTACTGGTAAGAGTAAGAGGGCTAGTAAGATTTTTTTTAAAAAAACAAACACACCCTAAGTAAGATGTTATATGTCTAACTCCGGCCCACCTCAAAAAAAATAAACCAAAATAAAGGCCCACCTCTTAATGGCAGAGGTCTAGTAAGATTTTTTTTTAAAAAACAAACACACCCTAAAAATATATCATCCGCCAACACTTATCACCACCACACCCATCAATTCTTCAGCCATCACCATAAACCATTGCATACGTACCCACGTTGTTTGCCATAAACATGATTTTAATTCAATTTATATGTAGCCCACCCATTATGCTGGAAATGCTATATTGTCGGAATAAATGGGGATCTTTGTCGGTAGAACCTCGTTGCCTACCCTCGAAACACGAACCGCAAGCTTATTGCTTTTTCTTTTGTTTATCGTGTCTAAATGACTCCTTAAACACGTCTTTCAAGTTGTACATATTTGGTTTTTAAAGATTTTTGTATAAAAGAAACATAGAAATATAAAGGGGAAGAAGATGAAATGTGTGAAATGATCAAATAACCTTTAGTACACACGTGTGAAATGAGAATATTATCTATATCTAGATTACATATAATAGAGGAACGAATCTCTTTCTTATGGTATTAATTTACGAGTCATAATATTTATTGTCTTAATTTACGAGTCATAATATTTATTGTACAATACACAAAACACAAATAAAACTAAAAAACCCACTATTCATTCATTTAATACAACTAGACGAGTACCCGCGCCTAGCGGCAGCGGTATCTAGTTTCGACAAAATTTTAGCGGTGATTAAGTTTGTTTCATGAATCAGGATTTTAAGTGTTAATGAATCCATTTTGAATGATTATATTGTTTTTCTCGAGCGTTGTTTTGTATTTGAGATTGTCTTTTTGATAGCATTTTGTATGTTGCATTAATCAATTACATGAATATTAAATAATAATAACGCTATTTTTTGTTGCAAGGAGCAATTAACAACATTTTTTTTTGTATCCCGAAAGACCTGTAGTACATAAATAGTTAGTGTACATAAACAAAGAAATGCGAATACAAACATTTATCTTTCGTTTTTATGTCTCAACCTTTCACGGGTTCCACAACTAATTCATCATTTCTCATATAATTTTGTCAAACTTGAATCCTGGTTCGACCCGTGGTTCAACCGTTGAACCGTTCTTGTCAAAAAGAAGTCGATTTAAACCGAGTCAACCCGACAAGTTGGGTCGAAAACAAGTCAAATTAAATCGGGTTAACCCGCGGGTGAAGCGCCCCGGGTCAACCCGTTTTCGATATGTATTAATAGTTTCCATTTGAAATATATGTCTTCAACAATTGTATCGGTTTCATAGGTCCCCTGGTTCGCTTTCGACGGCTTTAATTGGTTAGCCGAACCGTGGCGACACCGCCCCGGTTGAACACGCTTGTTCGGTCCGATTTTCAAAAACTATATGTAACATCAACTTGTTAGCTTGTATGAAGTTTTGTGTGTTTATTAATTTGTATAATGTGTATAATAACATGTACTTTTCATTTTAGGATGTTTTAAAAATATCATTAATTAGTGTGTTTAATTATTTTATATTTTGGATTATGTTGTAGCTTTTATATTGTACATTATAAAAATTTTATTGTACTTTTTAGTAAGGGGTGTTTTAATTTGTTGTTTTAATTTGGTAGATGTGCTTTTAATTGGTTGTACAATGTGAATAAATTATTGTATTTTTAAGTAGTGGGTGTTTTAATAAGAGTATTAACTACACTATGCATTTCTCTCTCATTTGACTTTCAATATTCAATATTCAAGTTTTCACTTTTCCACTTTGACCGTTTTTCCATTTTAGATAGTAAAGATTAATACACTATTAAAAATACTCTTTCACTTAAAAATACAACTATTCAACCACAATTTATAATCTAATGAAGCTAAAAAGCCAAATACTTAGTAAGTTTACAAGAAAAGAAGCATAGTATACACAACATTTTAATGCACATAATTTTCAGACGTACAAGACAAGAATCATAATGTACACCATTTTAATACACATATTAAAAAATAAAACGCCACATTAATTCTATTTAATACAATAAATTAATATTGGTCAATAAATATAATTAATACAGTTATTAAAACACCCATTACATAATAAATACAAATTATAAAACATATTGTACAACCAAATTAAATACAATTCCTGCATTAAATGTCATTAATACAAATAATAAAGCATATTATATAAATATTTAAACCCAAACGGGCAACGGGTCAAATGGGCTTGAGCCCGAATGAGCGCAAGCAAAATGGGCTCAAGCCCGAACGGGCACGAGCTAAACGAAATTCTTGAAATCCGTAAATTTATTATAAAAAAGAATATAATAAACTAAAATAAATGATTCACCGGAAAACTTTATTTCAGGGTGTCTGTTGCCGCAACGCGCGAGAACCCTGCATTAAATGTCACTAATGCAAATAATAAAGCACATTATACAGATTTTCAAGCCCGAACGATCCACGGGCAAAATGGGCTTAAGCTCGAACTGGCGCGGGCAAACGGGATCGAGCCCAAACGGGCACGGGCCAGTGGGCTCGAGACCGAACGGGCACGAGCCAAACGGGTACGGGCCAACGGGCTCGAGCCTGAACGCGCACGGCTAAACGAAATTTCTTGATATCCTTAAATTTAGTGTCAAAAAAAACATAATAAACTAAAGTACATGATTTACCGAAAAGTCTTATTTCAAAGTATCTGTTATTGCAACGCGCGAATACCCTGCTAGTTAATAGATTAAGAATAATGAGATTTGGCAGATAGTACATATAGTATATTTAGATTTTACGTTTACATTTAAAGTATGAGTTTGTAGAAGTTGTGTGCTTCTACAAGGAGAAAGACAAAATCTATATGAGTGAAATGCTTTTGAGTAGCAATGCAATCGACCTCTACATTTTTATATAAACAAAACATATTTAGACTAATTTAGGTTATTTACATTGATGTTGTAGAAAACAAATCATGAAAATTGTGGAAAATAGAAGATATAATTGAAGAATAAGATGATTATGTTTATCATGGGAACCATCACTATCATCCTCCATCTCTCACTCACCCCTTCAATGACTCACCTAAATTGATATCATGCAGCACCATCCCACCATCCAACTCAACTATGAGATGCATTTTGAGGTGGGCAAAAGTGGGTATTACAATTATTTGATTTTGAGAGGTTGTGGGTTTTCATCGATCCTTGTTTAGCTCTTTGTTATTTGAGTAAATTGCAAAAACCGTCATTGTGGTTTTGTCAAATTGCACGTTTCGTCCTTATAGTTTATTAAGTTCAAAGATCGTTCGTATTTTTCACTGTTACGTGTGTTTTTGGTCATTCATTTTAACTGGCGTTAAATGAGTTCCGTTAGCAGTTACAAGTTAGCCCTTTGGCTAACGATCGTTGCAGCGCCCATCCTTTAAAGTAACAGTAGTAATAATTTTAAAAAAAAAAATCAAATTTTTTGGAAATTTTTTTTATCGAATAAAGGTTTTATAAAAAAGTTTTTTATAAAAATGTTTTTTATATAAAACTTTTTTATTTAGAATGTTTTTTATATAAAACATTTTTATATAAAAATGTTTTTTATATAAAAAAGTTTTTCTATATATAAAAACGTTTTATAAAAAAGCTTTTATATAAAAATGTTTTTTTATATAAAAATGTTTTTTATATAAAACGTTCTTATATAAAAAAAAATTTATATAAAAATATTTTATATAAAATAGTTTATAAAAAAGTTTTTGATATAAAAAAAAGTTTTTATAAAACTTTTTATATAAAATGTTTTTATTTAAAAAACATTTTTATAAAATTTTTTTATAAAACCTTTTTTCAATAAAAAAAAATTCCAAAGAAAATTAGCCAAATGGGCTAACTTGTAACTGTTAACAGAAATCACTTAACATCAGTTAAAATGAAAGACCAAAAGCGCACGTAACAATGAAAAATACGGATGATCTTTGCACTTAATAAACCATAAGGACGAAACGTGCAATTTGACCAAACCACAAAGATGATTATTGCAATTTACTCTTGTTAATTTAATTTATAACATGTCATACCGTTTCACACGTCATCTCAGTTTTATCACTTGTCATCATACTTTCTCACCTTTCAACCCTATTAAAGTCGCACGCCACCTTACCTTTATGCCTATTTTTTTAATTAAACTTTTTATTCATAAATTTAAAACGTAAACGTATGAAATTTAAAACTTCATTCATAATGAAAAAATATTACATAATAATTTTAAAAAAAAAAAAAAAAAAAAAAACCCTAATAGTCTTAATTACACGGAGAAAAAAACACAATCGTCCTATTTGTTTTTTGCATGCATCCAAACAATTTTAATAATAATTTTATCTTGTATTTTTTTTCTGTCATTTTAAACCATGCATTATGAATCTCCTAATAGTTTCAAGATTTTTTTAAAAATGTCCATTAAAGCTAGTTTTTCTTGCGGAATGTCTTTGAATTCCGCGTATAATTTCCACATATCATCTTTAGCTGTGCTTGCGGGTTGTCAAACTGCACAGCTAAGTCGATAATTGCTTGCTTAGGAATGATATCCTCATAAAAAAAGATAGTGTATTTTTTCCTTTTATTTTTTAAATAAAAATGCAATGGATACAATATGAGGGGCCCAATTTTTTTTCACATGAACCAATAGATTTGGGGCTCAGCACTATCCGCTTGGTTTTAGCATGTCACATGTGACATTGGGCTTGGGTAATGAGCTCGCACGTGAGCATTAGTGTGAGGGTGATAGTGTGACGCACATTACCTTCAGCCTTAACAAAAGACCATAGGTAGGAGCCTTCATGACTCATCTTAGTATATGTGAAAAATGTTTTACATATTAAGTTATGGATATATATGTTTGAAACATTTTTGTTTGTGATGTAGTTCCAACTTAAAGTTGCGCATAGAACAAAGTTTGGGACATTTGCAATTCAGTGACCAAATATGACACTTAGTTGCAACTTAACTTACTTCTATGATATACTGCTGAAACTAGAACATCGAATCACATTTTGCCTTTTTTCCCTTCTGCACCCACTGCACATCTATTTCTAACTTATTTACAATTTTCTTAATACCTTACCACACTCCAAACTTCACATAATCGGCCATTTCTCCTTGCACACACTTTCATATTTGCCAGAAATTGCACCTTTTTCACTGCCGTCTCATTGGGTAAATTTTACCCTAGTAAATAATATAAATGAATATAATGGTTTTTTTTAACAACCAATATTTTATAACAAACAAAGCCTTCCAAAGGAGGAAAAAACCACAAAACAACATATCTACATGAATACAATCTCGAAAAGAAAGATTGCAAGCTAAATCAATAAATATAATGTTTGCTACATAGGGAAATGGTGATGAGCCAATTTAAAATACAATGTAACACATAAACAAGCTTGTGTAAACAAATCGAAGCAACCTAGTTATTGAAACAAGTAAAGGCAAGCTAAACAATGTGTTAGGTCACTATATTCATGATAACACAAGCATAACAATGATATAGAATGATAAGAGAAAGGTAGAATTGGTCGATACTTTCACAAGAATAAAAGGCAAAGGTTTAGTAACAATATGAAAGAACCAACACTTTCAAATAAGAGTTACAAGATTATTTATAGGAGAGGGAGATAGGGCAACACATTTAGTCCCTTCCTCTTAGTCGTTTTGACCTTTTTTCATAGGCCCATGGGATTACTTCATAATCTTAGACATAATTACTAACATATAAGCCTAAATACTTAGCAACCTATTACATAGTTAATGACCGACACTTGATAGTAGTTACATATAATCCCAACAATCTCCCTCTAAGGGTTGGTCATCTAAGTTTCTTGACGTCTTTTCAACAATCTTCTTTCTTGAGTAGATGTGCTTTACTTTCTTCAACTTTATCAGCTTGACGTCTCATGTGTCTTTGTTCTTTGTTCTTTGTTCTTTGTTATTGGTGATCATATATTGTTGTCTGCCGTTCATCAACGTCTTTGGTACTAGTGTCTTCACGTCTTTCTCTACCATGCTCATACTTCTTTTGACTTTAACTTTCCATATTTGTGTAGTTCTCATGTCTTTAAACTTTGTAGATTCTTTGACTTTGGCGTAGAATCATTTTTAACTTTGTGTTGCCTCGATTTTGATGAGAACTTTCATGTGATACGATGTTGATATGAGCATGTAGAGATTTGGTGTTGTTGATGATAGTCGTGGTAGTGAAGGTCTTTCCTGGAACTCCGGATCTCTAATCCTGCATGTAAATAGTTATCAATAAAGTTCCCGACGTAAGAGTTCATATATTTCGTACAGGTACATCCCAGATCGCTGGCGCGTTCATTGATGAATCTTAGACCGGATGGTCACTGGCATGTCCCCGTACTCAATATCTTCACTCCGTCGTCGTGAGCCGCTAGAGTATACCGAGGTATCACTCTACGACTGTAGACCGTTTTGATACCACCGCGAACACTAAGCGTAACCCACAAGGGGATTACTGAAGTGACCTGCTGTCAGGGCTGTTTGATGTTGATCCTGGCAGGAGTTTCCATTCAATCACTAAGGATTACTTGTTTAAGTCCCCTCATAAATGTTCTGGCATATTGCTAGAATCTGCATAGGACTCTAGAATTATATCACTTGTGTCATTATTGTTTGAACAACAAGTGATGAAATATTTAGTTTTCCTAAGAGATCTTTGATGAATCTCGTGGCTCTAGATTCAATTAGTGCGTTTTGATATTAGTAGTTCGAGGACTGGAGCTGTTCTCGCTTTCAATATGAATACATCTCGTAGTGAGAGGTCGATAGATTATGTTGGGTTTCTCGTGAAAATGAAACAAGTACTTTTCGAGAACTTGAGTGCTTAAGGTTTAGGCAAGGCCATCGTCCATGATGTCTTTGCTTCAATACCGGTGTCACCTGGTGACAACCGAAGAATATATGAATTGAACTAGCCGCCTCTAAGTTGAACATATGAGGGCTATTTCTTTTCACCATTTTCTTTGAACTTTTCTTTTAATTATTCAACTCCTTCTTTTCTTTTCTCATATTTCTCCTTTTTCAATCATACTGCATTCTAATTGGAACCTATGGGTATTGTCTTCGTAGATCCCCTCCAGCCTGGAAGGATCTATAGATCTATTTTTCCTAGCCTTAGTCACCTTATAACTCCATGACTATTCCTATGTTACCATAAAACCTTTTCCTTGAAAATCTCTCAAAGTGTTTATAATTTTAAACATATTTTGTTCACACTTTGAGAGTTTTGTATTTTCATCAATACTCCTCCTCCACATGTGCTTATATCGCCTTAACTTTAAAATCTCACATGAGGAGTGGTGAATGCCACACTTTGAAATGATCGACTTTCAATGAACTTAGATCGATTCGAGACATACATCACTTGCTTAACTAGCTTGAAATTATTACCAGACTCGTCTAGTCTAAAAGAAAGCTTGATTGTACGCTCATCACCAAGTCTCTTTAGACACGCTTTACCCAAAATGAAATTTGAGCTAATTCGTGAAGATTGAAAAACGTAGAAACGAGATGAAAAACACTTTAAAACCAATAAAGTTCTAAACTGCAAAATATAAGCTTCTAAACACTATCTTAACCTTTAAACTTTCCAAGCTTCAAGATTTGAGTGTAAAAAACAAATATTTATGCATAAGAAATGTAGAAACCGAATAGAACTCGCTACGTACAAGAACTTAAACAAAACACATTCCAAACAACTATTTAGCTTATTGAAACCACTAAGGTCACCATATTCATGATAACACAAGCATAAAAATGATATAGAATGATAAGAGTAAGGTAGAATTGGTCGATACTTTCACAAGAATAAATGGCAAAGGTTTAGTAACAATATGAAAGAACCAACACTTTCAAATGAGAGTTACAAGATTATTTATAGGAGAGGGAGCTAGGAAAACACATCTAGTCCCTTCCTCTTAGTCGTTTAGACCTTTGTCATAGGCCCATGGGCTTACTTCATAATCCTAGACATAATTCCTAACATATAAGCCTAAAAACTTAGCAACTTATTACATAGTTAATGACCGACACTTGATAGTAGTTACACGTAATCCCAACACAATGAAAGAGAAAACATTAAAACAATTCGAGCTTATGTACTACTGTTCTAAGGTATCTTACATGCATCCTTTATACGACTGACATTTGAAGTATTCTTGAAACGCATGAAGGTATGTTTAGGTCGAACCGATTCAACAATTACATCTTTAAGTTGTCCTTCTTGCCTTGCATCCTTCTTGTAAATTTGGTTATTTTGTGCCAAATGAAGTAAGAATTAGTTGATATGACTAAACGACCCACAATGCTCTTGATCAAATTTCGCCTTGCAATTGGCTGAATTCCGTTAATAACATCGCTCCAAATAGGGTTAATAACCTGCATTCCTGCCAAAGATGGTACATAAAACTAAACATAGGCTGGGTAGGGGCATTCGAAGAACAAATTTTCATGTGTATCTAGCTGCAACTTACAAAGTGGACATCATAACAGGTTTAAGTTAACAAAACTGCTAACATCCCATTGCCACATCATATCTTGCGTCTTCAGTCTTACTGGAGGCCTAGAATAAAGCTTCTATAGACTTTAGTACTCCAGCAGAAATTCGGCAAGGAATGGACAAAAAAATTCAAAGAAAAGATGATGGCGGAATTTACTTTGTAGATCGAATTTGGTACATTAAAATACATATGATTTAAGAGCGGATAAGATGTACTATGATTTAAGAGACTTGTACTGGTGGCCAGGAATAAAAAAGGAGACTGCTATGTATGTTAGCAAGTGCTTAACTTGCTCGAAGGTTAAAGTTGAACACCAGAAAGAGGTGCGCTGGTGGACACCAAGAAGGAGCAGGCGAAGCGTACCGTTCGTAATGGAAAGAAAGAGACCACTACTTTGCTTTTTTGTTGGATTGCCGACTCGAACACAGTTGTCTCTGACTAGGACCAAGACTTTTTTCGATTTCTTTGGGCAGACTAGCATACCCTAGAGCTTACTCATCCTATGTATGCATGGAGGTTGCTCGGGATTTCTTCAACAGCCAGAGATTCCCAAGTGGAAATGGGAGAAGATAACCATGTATTTCATTACTAAATTACCCAGAACTAGTAGCGGACATGGCACAATTTAGGTCATAGTGGATAGATTGACCAAGTCTGCGCATTTCTTAGCTATCCGCGAAGACTATAAGATGGATAAGCTAGCACGGATGTACCTTAACAAGATCGTAGTAAGGAAGGAAATGCCTATTTCTATTACATCTGATCGTGACAGTCGGTTCACATCGCGATTTTGGCAGACACTATACAATGCATTATGAACGCAGTTCGATGTGAGTACAGGTTACGATCTTCATACAGATGGTCAGAGTGAACATACTATCTAAACTTTGGAAGTTATGATTAAGGTGTGTACAATTGATTTTTGGAGGAAACTGGGATACACACCTTCCTTTGGTTAAATTCGCTTATAACAATAGTTACCACTCGAACATTACTGCACTCCATTCCAAGCATTGTACGGAAGGAAATGTCGATCACTCATTATATGGACAGATGTCGGAGAAGCAAAATTGATCGAACTGGAAATTGTTCAGACAAAATTGATCGGACCGGAAATTGTTCAGGATACTATCGACAAGCTTTTTCAAATCAAGGAAAAAATCAAAGTAGTAAGAGATCGCCAAAAGAGCTACACGGATAATCGGCGCAAGCTTCTAGAATTCGATGTCGGTGACAAGGTGTTACTTAAGGTATCACCTTCGGAAGGCGTTGTTGTGACAACTCGTAATTTCAGGTCATTTTACAAACTTTGAAAATTTCACTATTCATCTCGGGAATTTACTATTCATCGGTTACTATTCATTATTTTACTATTCATCGTTTTTGAAGTCGATTTGATATTCTGAGAAGGTATTTCAAAATTTACTATTCACAAAAACACTATTCATTCCCGGAGAAAAATCACTACTCATGATTCACTATTCATCATTTTTCGTAAACTAAGTTTACGAGTATCAAATACGCGTAACCTTGATGGTTTAGCTGCGTATTCATGAAAAATCATTGAGGACATTTCATATAGACTAGATTTAGTCTACATATCATTAGCAACATCATCATCATATTAGCTCATGCATGGTTTTGAATTTTTTCATTAAACGTTTATTTTCCTATTAAATAAACGCTATCACGTAATCATTTATTTTGAACATTTGATCCGACACTTCCAAAAATTATCCTGATATATTTTTATACGGGTTATTATACAAAGAAGTCACTAAAGTTTGCACGAAATTTGTCCCAAGTCACTAAAGTTTCAAAGTTGTCATTCAGGTTACTAAACTTATGAAAGTTGTCATCCAGGTTACTGAAGTTATGAAAGTTGTCATTCAGGTTACTGAACTTGTAAAGACATGACATTTATGTTACTTAACATATCGAAAAAATATACGTAAAAATCACTGAAATTATAGACATGTTTGCTTTTTATAGTTTAGTAACCTGGATGACAACTTTTAAACTTTAGTGACTTAGGACAAATTTCGCGCAAACTTTAGTGACTTCTTTGTATATTAACCCATTTTTATACTCATTTTAAGATTATAAAAATTATAATATTAGTTTACCCCGATGTTTTCAATTTATTTTGTATATAAATTGTTATATATAAATATTTACGACGGTTTTCGTAAATTCAACTCGATAATTACTATTTCACTCAATTCTTGTAAGAAAAGTATTTTTATAATTTTACGACTTCATATATATTTTTATTTTGTTCCGTTAAAATCGATTTCTAGCCAACGCTACACTAAATAATTACTTTTACTTACCAAATTACACATATACATAACATTTTAATACATTTAACTACAAAAAATGCACAAAGTACTTTCCCTTTTACACCTTGCCGTCCCCCCCCTAGTCCCCATAAGTAACCAAATTGAGTTTTGCTACTAAAAAGTACACATACACATTATCATGAGATATTTGCAATATATTAGCTATTGTATTAAATAAAACACATACAAAACACAATTTAAAAGGTGAAACCAAAATCAAGAAGCTCTCTTCTTCATCCATATGATCGGCCATAGCAAGTAAACCAATGAGAAGCAAAGATTTTTCATGATCAAGTGTTTATCAAACTCATTTAGTGATCTATGTTAAGGTTTTGAAATAAAAACCTATAGATTAATAAGGTTTTCATCATCTTTTTCATATAATCATTCAAGTCGCGGTTAGAGGTTGCGCCTCATTTTAGTATTTCCATTATGTCATCATAAACATTGCACCAGGTGAGTTTCATAGCCCCTACTTTCATACGTTTTGAATTACTTTTGAGGGAGATACATGCTCAATTATTTTCATTTACTTTCATAGTTACTCTAAACTTTTATGGATTAACGTGAGTTCCATAGCCCCATTTTCAATTGTTTTTATACTACTTTTGGGGGAGATACATGCTCAACAACTTTTATGACATTCATGTCTATTTGCAAACTATGTGTTTATCTGAACTGAATGTTTAGTCATACGAAGTAACAGTATTGCCATACTTAGAATTTCTATATCATAAATCATTGGGCTAGCGGTCTTGGTATAATCATTGAACTAATGGTCTTGGTATAATCATTGAACTAACGGTCTTGGTATAACCATTGAACTAATGGTCTTGGTATAATGTTGAACTCGCGGTCTTGGTACAAACATGAACTAATGGCCTTGGAACGATTTGAAACTATACGAATTATGTGTTATGTCAAGTAACTATTGATACATTGAGTCATGTACTATTGATTATGTGCTAGAGTTCTACGTCGAATAATGTTCTAAATTAGTTGACTACTGATACATTGAGTCATGTACTATTGATTATGTGCTATGGTTCTACGTCGAGTTAGGTACTATTGTGAATTCATTTGACATCATGTGCTTGAACATAAATTATACACATCTTGGCAGTGGGTTGTGAACACACAGGTTGCAAGTTTTGTATGGGCGGAACTTGGAACTGAGTGGATTTACAATGTCTTTGCCGCATAAACGATTTTGAAAGGCTTTACATTTCAACACAAACTCTATGAACTCATTCAACCTTTGTGTTGACACTTTTTAGCATGTTTTATCTCAGGTATTTAAGGCATACACTTCATGGCATGCATGTGGACTTATCATAGAGTCGTGGTGACGACGCGTCTCACATGGGATTTATACACTTTAAAAACATCGTTGGCTTGTATCAAACTTATTTCCGCACACGTTGATTTTTCATTTGGGACCTACACTTTGTAAACTCTGATTATTTTACCCAATCAAACGATGTATTTTCCAAATGACACTTTAGGTCGTTCGATATAATCGAACTTTGATGCTATGACGTCACCCCCGTGAATTCCATTCCGCAGTAAAATGGTAATTTGGGGTGTGATGATTGGTATCGAGCATCGGTTATAGACAACTAGGTTGCATCATTGACCCTAGACTATAACTACATCATCATAGCATCTCATCATATCATTATAAGTGCATACTCATTATACATGCGGTTTATGACTTAACACCAAACATCATATGAGTCGATTAGTCCAAGCATTGCATTGTTACTCCTAAATTATACATAGCCTGATCACCTATGTCTAATTCAGGAAGAATCATGCAATGAAGGGAGTAGTAGTCTCATATGCGTAGTAATCCGCATCGAGCCAAATTTTCAAAAGGCCTCGTTCAAACCAATTTAGCCTAATCTCATGACAGTTCTCGTTTGATGAGTTGTGAGATTAAGCAAAAATTGGTTATCTAAAAGTCTTTTGAGGGTTTTGCTCAAGAATGGGAAAGTTTGCCACATCAAACCCTAAACCGGAGAGACCAACACAAACTGAATTCAGGGACTGAATTCCTTTTTGGGTGGGCGAATGTGACAACTCGTAATTTCGGGTCATTTTACAAACTTTGAAAATTTCACTATTCATCTCGGGAATTTACTATTCATCGGTTACTATTCATCATTTTACTATTCATCGTTTTTGAAGTCGATTTGATATTCTGAAAAGGTATTTCAAAATTTTACTATTCACAAAAACACTATTCATTCCCGGAGAAAAATCACTATTCATGATTCACTATTCATCATTTTTCGTAAACTAAGTTTACGAGTATCAATTACGCGTAACCTTGATGGTTTAGCTGCGTATTCATGAAAAATCATTGAGGACATTTCATATAGACTAGATTTAGTCTACATATCATTAGCAACATCATCATCATATTAGCTCATGCATGGTTTTGCATTTTTCATTAAACGTTTATTTTCCTATTAAATAAACGCTATCGCGTAATCATTTATTTTGAACATTTGATCCGACACTTCCAAAAATTATCCTGATATATTTTTATACTCATTTTAATATTATAAAAATTATAATATTAGTTTACCCGATGTTTTCAATTTATTTTGTATATAAATTGTTATGTATAAATATTTACGACGGTTTTCGTAAATTCAACTCGATAATTATTATTTCACTCAATTCTTGTAAGAAAAGTATTTTTATAATTTTTACGACTTCTATATATTTTATTTTGTTCCGTAAAAATCGATTTCTAACCAACGCTACAATAAATAATTACTTTTACTTACCAAATTACACATATACATAACATTTTAATACATTTAACTACAAAAAATGCACAAAGTACTTTCCTTTTTTACACCTTGTCATTCCCCCCTAGTCCCCATAAGTAACCAAATTGAGTTTTGCTACTAAAAAGTACACATACACATTATCATGAGATATTTGCAATATATTAGCTATGATATTAAATAAAACACATACAAAACACAATTTAAAAGGTGAAACCAAAATCAAACACTCTCTTCTTCATCCATATGATTGGCCATAGCAAGTAAACCAAGGAGAAGCAAAGATTTTTCATGATCAAGTGTTTATCAAACTCATTTAGTGAACTATGTTAAGGTTTTGAAATAAAAACCTATAGATTAATAAGGTTTTCATCATCTTTTTCATATAATCATTCAAGTCGCGGTTAGAGGTTGCACCTAATTTCAGTATTGCCATTATATCATCATAAACATTGCACCAGGTGAGTTTCATAGCCCCTACTTTTATACGTTTTGAATTACTTTTGGGGGAGATACATGCTCAATTATTTTCATTTACTTTCATAGTTACTCTAAACTTTTATGGATTACCGTGAGTTCCATAGCCCCATTTTCAATTGTTTTATACTACTTTTGGGGGAGATACATGCTCAACAAATTTTATGACATTCATGTCTATTTGCAAACTATGTGTTTATCTCAACTAATGTTTAGTCATAATGGCAACAATATTGCCATACTTAGAATTTCTATATCATAAATCATTGGGCTAGCGGTCTTGGTATAATCATTGAACTAATGGTCTTGGTATAATCATTGAACTAATGGTCTTGGTATAACCATTGAACTAATGGTCTTGGTATAATGTTGAACTCGCGGTCTTGGTACAAACATGAACTAATGGCCTTG
Source organism: Chrysanthemum makinoi (assembly GCA_910596185.1). NCBI lineage: Eukaryota > Viridiplantae > Streptophyta > Magnoliopsida > Asterales > Asteraceae > Chrysanthemum > Chrysanthemum makinoi. The sequence continues at coordinate 123,198,462 of OU343219.1, forward strand.
GAATGATTTGAAACTATACGAATTATGTGTTATGTCAAGTAACTATTGATACATTGAGTCATGTACTATTGATTATGTGCTATAGTTCTACGTCGAATAATGTTCTAAATCAGTTGACTACTGATACATTGAGTCATGTACTATTGATTATGTGCTATGGTTCTACGTCGAGTTAGGTACTATTGTGAATTCATTTGACATCTTGTGCTTGAACATAAATTATACACATTTGGCAAAGGTTGTGAACACAATGTGTTGCAAGTTTTGTATGTATGAACTTGAACTGAAAGTGGATTTACAATGTCTTTGCCGCATAAACGATTTTGAAAGGCTTTACATTTCAACACAAACTCTATGAACTCACTCAACCTTTGTGTTGACACTTTTAGCATGTTTTATCTCGGGTATCTAAGGCATACACTTCATGGCATGCATGTGGACTTATCATAGAGTCGTGGTGACGACGTGTCTCACATGGGATTTATACACTTTAAAAACATCGTTTGGCTCGTATCAAACTTATTTCCGCACACGTTGATTTTCATTTGGGACCTACACTTTGTAAACTCTGATTATTTTACCCAATCAAACGATGTATGTTCCAAATGACACTTTAGGTCGTTCGATATAACTGAATTTGATGTTATGCGATACCACCCCTGTGAATTCCATTCACTGAAACAGGTAATTTGGGGGTGTGACAGTTGTGTGGTTTGGAAAGAGGAGTAAACTTACACCAAGATATGTAGGACCATTTGAAATCCTCGAATAAATTGGTCCTGTAGCATATGGGTTGAGATTACCCCAAAAACTAAGTGACACTCATGACAAATTTCATGTATCGAATCTGAAGAAATTCCCGGTAGATGTGAATCTGCACGTACCTTTAGACAAGATCAAGATTGACAAAGGCTTACATTTTGTTAAAGAGACGATATAAATCATGGACTGTGAGGTCAAAAGATTGAAGCAGAGCCGGATGCCTATCGTGAAGGTCCGATGGAATTCATGTCGAGGAACAAAATATACTTGGGAACATGAGGACGAGATGAAGCGCAAGTACCCCTACCTATTATCGAGTAAGCAGTCATTTATTGATATGTGTTGAATATTGATTTGTTGTTTTAAGCGATCCCAAAATTGAGCCAAATGTTCAAAGACATTGAGTTTCTTATTCTTACAAATTGATACCTAACTTAATCTCATGACAGTTCTTGTTTGATGAGTTGTAAAATTAAGTTAAATTCAAGTTGTTACTGAGCTTAAGGTAAGATTTAACTTGTCACCTAGCTTAATCTCATGAGAGTTCTTGTTTGATGAGTTGTGAAATTAAGCTAGATTTAAGTTGATGCTCAGCTTAAGCTACATAAAAATTTGCTTAAGGTTTTTGATGACTTTACTAAAGGACGGGAAAGCTTGCCTCATTTAGATTTAATCGCTGTGACATGAATTATGGGATGAAATTCCCTTAACAGGGGGATACTATAGCAACTGCCTATTTTAGGTTAGCAACGATAACATCTTACAACATATTTTAAACTAATTCTATGATTTTAGCTAGTATTACACTTGTCGTATCACTTTTATGCTAAATGTCTATTTATTAGGAACCTTTGTTTACGAACGTTCCTACGACCTACGATTGTATTTAAATGTTAATATAGAAGTCATGATATACTCATGTCTACATGAAATACTAAATTTACTCACATTTACAAAGTTTAGTCACTTTGAGATTTACCACTTTTTAGTTCACCCGGTATCACGTCTACGCGTTTAAATCTACGTTTTACACTATATGTTTTAAGTAAATACATAAACATATTCACAAAAAATATTTAGATAAAAAAATGGTTTTCTTCAGATAGCCCCCCCAATTGGGAACACGCAAACTTAATCCAAAACTTCACTCTTTGTTCTTCCCAACTACAAACACCATTTCATCCATTTTTCTATATCAGCTCACACAATATCTCTCTCTCTCTCTCTCTTTCTCTCTCTCTCTCTCACACTTATTCACCCTCACTTATGGTTTTCAAAATTTTCTCTCTTCCAACCCTTTCGTTGCACTCATTTTTAGTGCAAGATACTCTCAGCACACCCCTTTAAGCTTATCTTTTCATTTTTTCACACCCCACTGAAAACATTTGTTACACCAAATCACCTTATCCCACCTCTATTGTTTTATTGTTTTATATGTGTTAAACCATTGTTATTTATTTAGATTATTACATGTTGCTAAGTCAAGTTGTATATACAGTTTTGGGACTCTTGGTAGTATTTAGTATATGGAGAAATGGGGAAGAAAGAAAAATTATTACCCTCAAGTTATGCATATTAAAGTAGTACTCCAATTGTATTGATCCTTTTAATTCGAGTCTTTGATAAGTTATGTTTATGTTTATTTTTCAAGTTTAAAATTCAATTTATGTTATTATGTTTATGTATCTAGTATATCAAAGATGGCAGAGTAAAAGTGTATATAAAAAATAAAAAATAATGAAAAGAACATACATATTGCCATTACGCTATTTGTTAAGTAAAAAGGAGTCAAGAAAAATAGAAAAAGAGTCAATGTTTAGTTTGTATTCGTTTTAAGTTTTTGACTTGAAAACGTAAATGTAATTGTTTAGGTAATTAACTTTCCACCAGTAAAAATTCCTGTATCCCCTAACCGTTTATGTCTTACCTGAAGCCTTATGTTACAACCCTGTAAAAGACCTCTTTGATAGTATTTTCTAGGTGCTTACGCCAAAGTATTGTAGGTTTGATTCTTCATCAAGCCTATGATTAATGCACTATGACATGGTAACTAAGTGATTTTAGCATTGCTATATTGTGAAATCATCTGTATACACCGGAGAGATGTGAGTAACGAAACACTTATTATGTGAGGTGCTAGTCTTATATTTCCGTGCTTGAAACTGTCAAAAGACACATAGCTAGATATTTAAACACCCCAAATCGACAAGGGTCAAAATGCCACATTTTGGTGTCAATAGAACAAACGCAAGCATAAGACTTTTATTGATAATAAGGTTACACAAGTTCAAAATGAAACTAAGGAAAGTTAAATTCTAAATTATAATGAGTTCCCAAAATTAAAATACAAATCTAAACTAAATATAACTAAAGATAAATCCAAAGTCTAATCTATAAGGGAAAGGCATATATCATCAGGGTAGTCCACTAAGAGCTCCTATGCACTATTCACTCAATCCCAGCTTCCAATCTAAAACCTACTACAGGAAAATAAATGCGATTGAGCTTAAAAATCCCAATGAACAGATATAACCAAAATGAATAATCAAACATAGATAAGTATAAGGAAAGGGAAGCATAAGTTCCTGCTGAAACAAATATCATCTGTTGAACGAATAAGAGATCAATGGTCAACTAAACAAAATGTCATATATGATAAGAAGCAAAACATAAGTAGTCATAAAGAGATCATAATGAAGTCAAAGGAATCAAATAGAGAATCATAATCATAAAACCATACAAAAATGCCCATCGAGCTTAGAAAGCATGCCCCGTGCTTATTCACATAATCATAATCATATCATATCTATATATCCGTCAAATCATAAGTGTACATGGACGGGAGACCTCCAAAGTACCAAATGGAGTAGCTAGCTCCCAGAAGTGAAATGGGGTGCATGGCACGCACAACCAATCACTAAATCATATCCAGAACAGAACAGAACTTGGATGCATCCATACGCCCCCTGCAAAACAAAATACATATGCCAGTACGATATTGCACATACATATACATAATGGCCAAGTGATCACATATATCATAACAAAACAGAACAGAAGGGGACGTAGTGGATCAATAACACCTCTACAGAAAGTGTCATGCCATTGGTTCCTCATGACATGGTCATGGTACCTTCATGACTAGGGAAGCTCGGGCAACAGAACAAAGCAAATTTAACCATAGTCATATCAAATGAGATAGCATAATCAACAAAGAATATCAAACTAAATAGAATGTCATATCAAATGAGATAGCAAATGAGTATCATAGCAGAATGGATAGCAACTTAATCATATCATAGGTGATCATTTCAAAGGACCATATCAATAGATCATATCAAACGGGTCATATCAAACAAAATCATATCAAATGAATCAAGTCAAGGATCAAGGAGTTATGAGAAACCTTTACTGAGAAAAGGTAGAATATATGTACCTCAAACCGCAAATGAAACCATATCAGAAAACATAAGGATCTGAAGTTACTCAGACTTCAGCGAATCTACACGAATTAATGGTCGTCTTATTATTAAAGAACCATTTCATAAGTTATTACTTATTCCTTACTCATTGTTGTTTAGATTATCATATTAGGTTTTCCTACTATTTATAGCAACTTTCCATATTTAGTAACTTTACATAATTAATAACTTTTCATAATTAGTAACTTTCGTAACTTTGGGTTACAATTCAAAATTAATCAACTTAGGGTTTCATTATCATAATTAGGTTAACATATGACCCAATATATCATAAGTATCACTTAAGTACCCTTTTAGAGTCCAAACACGTCAAATGGTATGAATATCACAAAGACTTAGCTTCATAATAAATTTCTGATTTTAGTATGTCTTAGCCTTCATTTTACGAATTTTCAATCCATATCTATACTGGAATTCAAAAGCTATACTAATTTACACAAGTACCTATATGTCTTATGAGTTCACATGAATTATCCCAGAATCTATTACCAAGTGAAACACCATTCCAAAAATCATTTATATAAACATGTCTAGAAAGTGAACTACAGAAATACCACCGAAAGTTTACATTTATCAAACCTATTTATACACTTCATAAAAATCTAAAAAACTTCCAGAAGTTAATATACATGTGGAATATACTACCCGTAAAAGCAGAGCTCACAACTCTTTAATTATTTGAAATGAAAAATCATGGAAATTGACTGATTTTACGTTCCCTAAACTCAGGTTTGACACACGATCCCATAAAATTAAAAAACATGACAATACAACTACAATCCACTCCAAACCAATTGGAAAACTTAAATAAGACATTAAAATAAGTTTTCATCCAAAAATACAGAATTAAACACTTATGGAACTCGAGCTATAGTCTTCACATATTCAACCTTGAAAACTGTCCAGAAATTAAACACACCACAACCACCTTTATTATGTTAAACATGCATATACTTGCTTATGCCCTTAACCCACATGCTCTAGATCATTTATAACTCTAAGTAACAGGTTATTAAGAACTTTTAATAAAACTTTTACCCCAATTAATTCTTCAAATCGACACACCACACAACAAACCCTAATTTATACTAAACCCTAATCACCCATTACTAATCAAACGACCCTTCTCGTAATTACTCATGGTTTGTTCCAGGTTTTATGTTATGTATTTATGAGTATGTTAGAGTCTAAATGACCAGGTCTAAGCCTTGCATAATCACTAATTCAAATGACCCAAAACAGAAATAAAGATCGATATATAGGAAAAATATTTTCATGATCTCATGTGACGTTTTTATGGGCTATTCAAATTCATATTTAATGAGGCCAAACAAAAGATACATAGCATGATTATTATAGTTCTTATTAAAATTTTAATATAGATTACAGATGAACAAAGGTGTCGGATGGCTGAAAGAACAAGGAGATGGTGATGTTACCTTGGCAGAAAAATAACGAGGCTATAAGAGACCAAACAAACCCCAAGAATAATAACACAACTGTAACAACTCACTCAATTTCACTAAAAACTCACACAACTCACTCTTTTCACTAACTTACCCTAATCTGCCTACACTTATGATCCTTATAAGATCATTTTCCCTGCGTAAAATTTTTGCGTTATTCCCACTAGGTTAAGTGCCTTAGGTGCCTTAAGTAGCCCACTAGCCGCGCTCACGCAACTACCTATGCCAAATATCATGTAAACCTCCTAGTCTGTCAAGTCTATGTTTAAAAGATCATAATACCAAGTATACTATCACTTACTATTATTAATGGTATACTAAATCAAGCCCTATAAGTTTACGGTTAGTTCAAAAACCCTAATTTCGAATCTAAACTAGTTTGAAAGTGTTCAAGGCTTATGTAAAAGTTATATTAGCCAAATTTAGAGTATTCTTGCCTCCCTAAATCCTAGTACAACCACCTAGAGCACAATGTACAAGCCCTTTAAGCTTAGAAACCAAATTAGGTCATTTAGGTGCCTAAACTAGGTTTAAACATTACCATTTCTTTAGCACACGTTACAAATACTTAGTACATGATTCCTAAAACCTAAAATTAGTTCCTAATAGCCTACAAGACCCTAATCTATGCAATAAACCCTAACCTAAACCTTAATCTACCCCTGATCCTAAATTAAACCCTAAACCTAGAATTAAACCTAAAAACTAGTTAAACCTAGCAACCTAGCACCACAACCGCCCAAGCTACCTACCAACCACCTTCATCACCACATTGTCATCACCAACTAACGACCCAACCACCACCATCACCACCTCGTCACCACCTTACCACCGTGACCCAATCACCACCACAAACATCCTAGCTACTATCCTAGCTCATCCTAGTCACACTACAGCTATCCTTAGTAATCAGCCCCCTCTTTGGCCACCAATCCAAGTAAAATTGGCCACCACTCCCCATTCGACCCTATAAATATCCGATCATACCACCTCATTCAAACACACATCTAAAACTCTCACCACCGCCAAACTTCACTCTCACCTGGTCCTAGCAGTAGCATAAGGTCCATAGGAATCCAAGAAGCAAAGAAAAACCGAGGCTATAACCCCCTTTGATCTACTTTCTTGTCGAGAAACCCTAAACCTCTCGTTAGACCCATTTCAAGTCAAGTAAGCTTTAATAGTAGTTCTTTAGGCTCTTTTATGGTTTTAGGATGTTAATAAGATTTGTTAGATCACATATAACCATCTTTAAAGCCATGAACCATAAAAACCTACGTGTTTTCTTTTAAAGCCCTAAAACGACCCGTTTTGACATTTTTAGGTAATAAGCTCTTATAATAAGCTATAAGCTCGTAAAAGCTACTTATATAAGTATATACAAATAAGCCATAAGCTATAAAACTCTTTAGGATTATAAAAATATATTTGCATGGTTTTAGGAGTAGTTTCATAACGCTTTTCATACAAAGGGGTATATATCATAACATTTGAAAACTTATAAGTATAAGGGCTAATTTTTCTATTTTTCTAAAGATATAAGTATAAGTACCTATTTTGTAAATTATTAAAGCCCAAGGATTAATATATATATATATATATATATATATGTATGTATGTATATATATATATATATATATATATATATAGTTATATATAAAGAACTAATTTCGTAAAAGTTTATAAGTTAAGGGTATATATTACCAATTTAAGAACTTAAGGGTATAAATGAAGTATTTTCTTATAAGTTAAAAACCTATCTTTTATTTAACAACGTATCACAAGATTAGGGAGCTTCATGTGAGGGGTTTTATTTGGGTATACGTTTTAACGAGTTTGCTAGGTTTACGACTTAAAGTTCCCTGGCTTCTCAAACGTATGCTACATGACCTCTGAATTATGATGGCCCAAACGATGTTACCTTATATCTAAAACTAATGAATTTAAGAAACCTATACCTAAAAAAACTAAGTTATAAAATGTAGACAAACCAACAAAGACTTGACATACACACTACACCAGGATGCGTGAGTAGGCCATCTATTATCTGAGTCACATTTGAAATCAATCAGATTTCCTTATCTAAGGTGAGCTTATAGCCTCACTTTAAAAAAAAAATTATAAACCCGTGAGGGGGATGCATTGCTTTAAACTGAATACAAGTATTTTTCTCTTGATTAATTATTGCACGAGTACCTCTCTTGCCACTTTTACACACAAATTTCATGAACCATAATCACTTGCAAGTGAACGCGATAATAGTGGATAGATCTATCTGGAGTTTGACAACTCCCGTTAGTTTGCCCTTGTCGGGTACCAATTAGCACTATATTAGAGAACTAAAAGGTTAACCTTGGCAAGTTAACCTTATATCAAGTTATGATTGATTTGTAGTGCCATCATTAGACTCGGACTATTAACGTGGGGTGTCATGAGCTTAGTGCAATAATATAAAAACTATTTTCCTTGAGGGGTGTTACAACTGAACCCCATAGAACTTGTATTCAAATCTATTACAACTAAACCTATGGATTCACTCAACCTTAGTGTTGACTTTTAAGCATGCTATCCTAGGTAATTAAGCCTTTCGGACTTATGGCATGGAGTGACATTGGACATGAGGACGTCTAAACCCGTTATCATTGTTAGGAATTAGAAAATTCCATAGTGAAGAGTCGGTCACCCCAAATGTTATCTAGCTTAAGTTAGCTCGTAGACTTGTCATTAGTTACGTTATTTAGTAGTTTATTTATTATTTTGTAGCGTAGTATAGCTTAGTGCAACACCGTGGAGGAAGGACGGGTCTTTACCCACTGATACCGATCCACAGCCGATAGGAGGTCGTATTTCTTGTAACTATAAATACCCCTTCCATCCATGGAAGGGGTGGTGCTTTCAATCTAATATTCCATACTTTTGTGTAAACCTCTAGCAAGAACACCCTCTCTCTCTAGTTTCTCTCTTTAAAATGGTAAACATATATTTTGATCATCCAAGACCACCCGAATCATCAAACACAATAATATTTGGATCCTAACAATTGGTACCAGAGCCAAGGTTATGGTGTTGTGTTGATTTATTGTGGTCTTTTGATTCGTGTTAAATGTTTTGGTACTTTTGGTCGGAAAATATTTGTTTCAGTTTCACTATGGTGTAACATTTCTTAGTTTGGTACACAAATAAAAGTCATCAGTCCATCAAAGTATTTGTCTTTGTGTCATTACTGTCCATGTCATTTACATAGATCATTTTTGTATGTCTTTTGTACCAAAAGCTGGAATTTGTTGTAGTCATGTTTGGGTGAAACAAATAGTCATCTAGTCATTTTTCGTGGTCAAACTGGGTCATAATGAGCATTATAAGATGCAGTTTTATGCTTTGTTTTACGAGTTCTTCGGGTTTCTATGAAGATGGTCAGAAAAGTGGTCGGAAAACTCATCGTAAAATATCAAAAGTCTTGGTGTAGCGAGTTGGAGTCAATCTATCTAGCGACTTGGTTCTGTGGCGACTTGTCTTTACAAGTTGTCTAGATGCATTGTATTTGGCAGCAACTTAGTTAAACCTTGACCTAGCTTACTTGATTTGAAAAAAAAAAAAAAAAAAAAAATTAATTAGCGATTGTTACTCGAACAAGTCGTAGCGACTTGTCCTAGCGACTTAGTCTAGCGACTTGTCCTACCGACTTAGTCTAGCGACTTGTCCTAGCGACTTGTCCTACTTGACTTAGTCTAGCTTAATTTAGTCGCGCTACTTGGCCTAGCTTGACTTAATCGCGTGCTACTTGACATAGCGACTTAGTCGTGCTACTTGGCATAGCAATTTGGCCTTATGACCCATAAGCTACTTGAAAGAAAGAGATGAAGAAGAATGACAGAACATAAGACCATGACAACAACAATACCATATTTCAACCATTAAACATCACGACTTCTGGTATAAACCCATCATCAAATAACAAATCCTATACAAATCCTACATCACAACCTCTACAACAATCTCGAATGGGTGCATTAATTCGTCAAGCTACTATTTTTTTTGTGTGTCACCTCAATTCATCATCGATCTCTGTTCGAATCTGTAAGAAAAAGTCGATAACAAGGGTGTTACCTCTTTTGTCTTAATTCATTTTTAATGTCGAGCTGCAGTTTATTCGAACCTCAATAAAATTAAATAACAACTATGTTATTTTTTTTGTTCGTTAAACAAACCACCAATTGATCAAAAGTGTTTTGAAGTCCACTTGTTTATATTGTCGAAGACTAATAAGAAAAGCTTGAGAACAAAAGTGTTTCAAATCTTTTCTGTCATTCGATTCATTATCAAAGAAAATACAAGGGAAATAAAACCTACCCGAGACACAACGATTGATTTCCAAACCATCACATGTCCATACACCCATGCCATCCATGTGGCCAAGCCCCATCAATCACTCAAACCATCCTTGTGGTGAGCCAAGGATGAAAGGATCTTGCATGTTATCTTGTGATAATTGATCAGATGTGAATGGAGGATGTGTTTTGCTTGGATTGTGAATGAGGCGCACATTTTTTTGATTCGGTATTTTTAGATTTAGAGAGAAAGAGGCGGATTTATGAGAGATAGATTAGGGTTGGTGTTTTTTTCTGGAAAGAGAGGCATTTTTTTTGTTGTTGATATGGATTAGGTTTAAGTGGGGATAAGTGTGCTCTATATACCCATTTGATTAGGGTTTGACATAAGATATAACCTATTAAAGTGTGTCTCATTTGGATCGGGTATGCATTATTTGGCTTGGGCCGTGTGTTCTGTGTGTTGAACTGGATATTGAGTAGGATGTAGTAGACATTAGTTGGGCCCATGTGATATATGTAGGATCTGGTTATATCTTCTTTTCGTGGGCCTGAATGGATATTGGATCATTATTCTTGTGTTCGGTAGGTGATTCATGATAGATGCTATTTGCCGACTTGTTCGTGGGGTTGAGTGGTGCTAAGAATTGTGGTATACATCACGTTATGTTAATACTTGAATCACGATAAGGAAGGTGAAAATTGTGGATTTCATATCACGTTTAATCATTATGATATACTTCGTCACAATTTCGTCCACATTCTTTGCTCACCTAGGACCACTAATTGGATCAAATTTTGAATGGGCTTGAATGCTCACCGGTTGTGTTAGAATATGTGTGTCAATGTTTTTGAGGTAAATCGGTGTCATTATTTTGAGGTAATTTTTCATGTAAAATGAGCTTTGGGATTTGACTCTTCACGCTTAATGGATCGGGTACATACTTTTGTCATGGGCTATGTAACGGACTATATTAGACGTTGGAGCTTACGTGAGTTATTCATGTAATGGATTTCTTGAGCTGATTGAACACATGAGTAATTTTTGTTCAAGTCTCCGGGTTAATGAACCAACAATATACAATTTGGTTAAAGGCTCAAGATTTTGATACTGATTAAATATTGAGACCGATATTAATGGCCTTATGAGATTCGTTTATGAGAATTGTTGTGGATGCGATTTTATATGATGAGATTTGGTATGATGCTGAGATTTATTGAGTTATAATGATGGGTACTTTGGTGTATACATTTTCACTAATAACATTATGTCACGGCTTGAGGTGTTTATCGAAAAATGTTGACTATGGGGTTGTTTGGACAATATTTCTTATTTGCACTTGAAGTGAGGATTGTCCGGGCGTGTTTACTTATTTCGTCTTCTTTCTTTCTACCCTTCCGTGAAGATGACTTGTTTGGGATTTTATAGAGGGTGATAAAGACTTGGCTATTTAGTTACGATCGTGATTCTTTCTCGCTTGACCCACAACGTTGCTATCACTTCGGTGTCTCACTCAGTTGAGAATGTCAAGAGGTTTTGTACATTTGGTACACCGCTTCTTCTTCACAAGGATTAGTACAAGTTTAAGTAACAAATCTGGGGAAGTTCACTTCATGATCAAGTTTGACATATCGGGTTTACTTCACTAAATGGTCATAGCAACAGCCGACATAATGCGTGAATGATGTGCTTTCCAAAGTATTTATTGGATGGTTGATATGTTTGTTGATGTTGGATATTGAACCGCTGATGAACCGCTGCATGTTCCCCTAAAACAGATATTCACTGAAACCAAAGTCGTCATAACACATTCAAGCTGACATTGTTTACGGTTTTGTCTTGATTTTGTAAAATCCGCGAAAGAACCTATTTCTCGGTTTAAATCATAGACTTGTAAAATCCCGTGATAATGGAAACATCCTGGTATTAGTAAAGTGCATTTCTGGATCTATCTTACGGTTTATTCTTGGTTTTGTAAAATCCCGCGAAAGAAACTATTTCTCGGTTTAAACCATAGAGTTGTAAAATCCGTAATGATGGAACCATCTTGGAGAAGAGAAAGTGTAATTCGGATCTTACTTGATGCTTTGGTCTTTCACTGGTTTCGCTTCAAAGAAGGATAAAAGGGTGTACTTCATGAATTGGGTGTGTGTTTGATATTCGTCATGGCAGTTTGGTTATTACATGGTTTTACGGGGTTATGTGCTTCTAACCATGGTCGGGATGAAAACCATTATCAAAGTTCACTTTAAAAGTCAAAGGAGGCTAGAATTGAGCTTTTAACAAGATGTGACAATGGAGTTAATTCACTATTATTTATTTGAGGTTGAAGTGAAATATCACGGGAAAGTGTACTTAGTATCTGAAGGTATCGGGATGGTTGGATGAAGATTCTTCATGATCCTTGTTCGAGCTTATTATCAAAAACGAAGACTTGGAAATCTAGTTATTGTTGGGTGTCTTTTACCTTTTCTTTTACCACTTGGGTGAATTGGGCTCTTAGAACCACAAAATAACTATCACTTAAAGGAGTTACGTTGTAGTGCTCAGTGTCACATTCAATTGTGGATTTTCAAGAGGTGATGTACGTCTATTACTTGATGGTTGGTTGGTTGAAGAGTATAGAGTACTTAGAGAATCAAATGGGCATGAAGTCTCGGCACCGCTCTTTGTTACATATGTGCAAGTTTAAGTCACGAAGTTCGGGGTAGTTTACTGTGGTCAAATTCATCATATTGGGTTTTCTCCATCACCGTTGTCACGAACAAAGAGCCTACTGAATGATAATGGGGATGATTGCATGTTTAGCTAAGAGAGTTGAAAAAAGAGAGATTATGACGTATGAACACAACAGTTCATGCCTCGTACTCTAAAGAAAAGAAAAGAGTACGATTCAGTGCGCTTTATCTTCTGAAGAAGAGAAATCTTCTTATGACGCTCCGTTCACATGCCAGCCTCGACTCCAAAGAAAAGAAATGTGTATGCTTTGATTGCGCATTATCTTCTAAAAAAGAGAAATCTTCTTATTATGACCATTCTCATCAACATGCTTCATGCTTTTCCATGTGCTTTCAATTATCAAGTGAACCGGGCTACCATTGATTGTTTTCTTATTCCACTTGCTCAACTATAATGACGATGGCGACATCATGTGCTTATTTTTTTGCGGGGAGAAGTGTAATAGACTACATTGTGAAGATATTCATTGCTTAATCAAGAATGGCAACTCAGTATGCAATTCTTGAAGGGGAGAAGAAGTGTGAACCTACTGCATGATTATTGATATATGAGAATAAATGGTCAAACGGCTCCAAACTCATGTAAGAACCGAGCTTCTTTTTATCGGGTCATCTTCACATGGTGTTTCTTCTAAGAGCTGTTAGTTGACATCTTTACAAACTGATATGAGTTTATTGACAAAGTGCTTCCGGTTAATGCTTCACGTGCACATCAACATGATGATTCCGAACAACCTTCTGTTCTTGTTTGATGTGATTGTTTGCTTGGTGTTACCATTACGTGTGTTATTTCGCCTGGGTGATTGTTGATTTCCTTAATGAACATCTTTCTGTTCTTGTTTGATTGGGAGGGATCTTAATTAAGGGGATTTGCAAGATGTAAGTTAATTGGGATGCTTTTGGTGATGTTCTTGTGTTTTGGTGAGTCGAAGATGTTAACTATCTAATCCCCAACCGACAATCTTGAAGAAGGTCGAGTCTACATACCGTTTACATTTTCTGCTACATGATAGAAGACTAAAGACGAGTTGCATTTGATTATCCAAAGACTTCTTCTTAATCTGGCATTTATCAAACAGATTGTCGGTTTAGGAGAGCACTAATCGGGAGGGTGAAATGTCGATTTAATCCCCATTAGACTTGCTCATTTCTTACGCATGTTGATTCCCACAAGATTACCGGTTTTCTTCTCAAAAGATTTCATGTATCTGGCTTACATAGAGTTGCCGATTAAGTATCAAAACCAAAGAAGGGGAAGAGACACACATCTACTCACGCGAGTAATCTTGACGAGCTTAATACTTCTAAGTGATTGAAGATATCCCGAGAAGACTATTGTCATTACCGCAGAGAAACTCAAGATTTGACTCATGGCGTTGGTTTTTTTTATTCCAACTATGTGGGGAAGAGATGGAAAGTTAGTTTCGATGATAAAAGAGGTAATACAAGTGTGTGATGATGCTATCACATTCATCAGGAGAGAGATTGTATTGTACATTGGGGACGCCAAATTGCTGTCACTCACTTGAAGGATTAATCACTTATTCGGAGTGGACATCCGCAGAGATTGTCATCCGCAGATAATCGGTGATTCGCCTGTTTCTTCAATGTTATCGCTATTTCTTTGGGCATTCGGTACTTTGGGTTCTTGAGCTTCATACACTTTCTTCGTGGGGAGAGAAAAGTATACATCGGGGTTATTCTTTGGCTATCGGACTTAATCTGCTACTTCGATGGTATAAGTTTCTTTGCCTTGGTATATGTGTATTCGGTTCGTGAGCTCTAGTCTAAGAGACTCCGCATCAATTCAACTACGGGGGAAGTGGTCTCTTGACACCTTTTGGAATGGATTGCTTCGACTTGATGGAATGAAATTTGAGAAGAGTTATTTATGTGTGGGATGATACGCTGTCGTTTCTATTGATGATATAACCCGAACGATGAATCACGGTGATTATTCTTAAAAGGAGCGGCCGGGATTTATGATAATGGTGTGCTTCTCTGTGCATCTGGCTAACGCAAGCTTGAAATAGAGCTTCGAATCTTTCGCTAGCTAAAGGATTTTCGGTTTGGGGAAGCCCAAAGTCTCACTTTCAGATGGTTCAATTTCTTTCTTGATTCAAGAGCCCCGAAGCTTTGGTGGTGAATGTTTAAGAGATGATGACTTCTATCTTCTACAACGGGCTGTTCGATATCCTTATCTCGGTACTCGTATCATCATCTTCTTTAACTATATCATCTATTCTATCTTTGTATATATTTTTCAAAAACCAAATACAAAAATATAAAACCAACAAAACAAAATAGAAAAATTATAAAATCTTCAAAACCCATAAAAATCAAAATTTCAAAATACCAAAAATATGTTTTCTCAAGACATGTCTTCCGGTATCGATAACATCTACGGTCTTAGAAATGTCATTCAATAATGGCACGGGACTTTAGATGAAGTCGAGCGAGGAGGTGTAAATATTTTTTTCTAAACATGTCAAAACTATGGCTTACAGATTTCAGGCTTAACCCGGCTTCAAATGATAGCTTGCAGCTATTTCGACAGAACCCGTTAAAACTATGGTTTGCTATTATTTCAGATAGCAACCCGCTCTACAAGGAAGGAAAGTGCTGCGCTAAACAAATTTTCAAAAATATCGTGCACTTATCCTAAAACAAATTGAGGAAAGTATGTCGAAGGACTGCTGTTCCTACACAAATGTTTTTCCGTCTAAAATTCTTCAAAAAAATATTTGTTGTATTTCAAAATGGTGGAAAATGAGTTGCTTGAAAAATCAATCGAATCGAGTTTTCAGATAATTTGAAAACTCAATCAATGACTTCAGCGCTTTTAAATCTTTTATAAAAAGAGTCATTGATTGAGGGGAAGAATATTCTTCAAATTTATATCATCTAATGGACTTTCTTAATTATCCTACGTGCTTAATTAAAAATATATAATTGCCTATGTTGAAGGACTAGGTTTCTAGGATATGATTGACTCATAGGTTTAGATGATTATAGTTTGATGAACATTATTCCAATGCTTTATATGAACTAATTGATATGTTGAATTGACTTTTATTAGTCGACACTTGTTTGGGTGATGTCGACACCATATATCTGATTTTGTCCTTCACTAACATATGCAGGTATATTGGTATATAAGAATGTTCCCGATCAGGATCCCACATAATATGATGTTTGGATGCCGAAGGAAAGGGTAACCATTTCTTGGGTTGACAAATGAAGAAACGGAGCTTAATTGGACTTCTATGGAGAGTTGGCATAAATGCAACGTGAAGAGGTCTCATCGCATCAACAGATGGTTTTCTTCTAAGTGATTGAAGAAACGGAGCTTAATTTGACCTCGGTTGGCATTCAAAATGCAACGTAAGAAGAAGTCTCACCGCATCACAGATGGTTTTTCTTCCAAACCGCTACAGCAACAACAACGGAAGCTTCTCAACCACTAACGTATCTTTGTGCATGATACCATTTTTAAACAATTTTGAATAATTTGATTAAATTGTTTTGAAAATGGAAAATATTGTTTTGAGAATATATTGGACTAATTTTTGAAAATCACCGACTTCTTTTATCATAAACCTAAGTCACTCAATTATTGACTTCTGTCATGGATTGAGGGGAGAGTGATTTAAAATAAAATATTTTCAAACGATATTTCTTCATAAAAAGTCCGCTTTGTACGTTAAAATGTGGTGATCTAAAGATTTAATGTTATGTTATGGTATGATTTTCTTAAAATCAAAGATCTTTCAAAATGAAATTTTTCTGTTCTTGTTTGATTGTGAAATTGTTTTATTTTACTTAAAGGTCTTTTAAAACAATCATACCACACTAACAATCTTTAATGTCTTAAAATGGTCCTTATCCGTCATTTTTCAAAGTTAAATCAAGCCACGTCTTTCCCCAAAATCTTTTAAATGATTTAAATCAATTGGGATCACAAATCTCAAAAGGTTTGAAATTTTGATCGGGTTAGAGATCGTGAGTTAAATCTCTTATCTGTTTAAATGGAATTGGTTTTAGTCCTTTTAAGGCACTCCTGCCTCCATGTGCCAAACGATTTCAAATACACAATGCACATGTTGAGGAGGAGGATTTATCCAAAAACATGATGAGTATTTAAACTGTGCCACATTTTCTCCAATGTTTTCTAAACCTAATTAAATCACTTGGGATCCAAAATCTCAAAGGGTTTGATATTTTTGATCGGGGAGAATTTATGATTTAATAATGAAATTTGATAAAAGGTGATCGTTTTGATTTAATTGTCTAGGTCGCTCTCTTATATGTGCTAAAGCCAATCTCGAAGCACATATTGAGGGGGAGCAAATACACTATCGAGGTACGAAAGATTTTTAAAATTTATAAACTACCTTGATTGTGTTTTCAAATGGTTTTATTAATGGATTTTGTGATCGTGGATGTGCTTCAAAAGAACTCTTGCCTCTATGTGATAAAATGATTTCAAATATCCTATGCACATATTGAGGGGAGAATTTTACCAAGAAAATCAAATGGCTTTTTTTCGAGGAAATTGTGATCACGAAATTATTTCAAAGAAATTATTTCAAAGAACTCTTGCCTCCATGTGCCAAACAATTTCAAATCATATGCACATGTTGAGGGGAGCATTTCTAAATGATCAAAACTATTAAGGTACAAAATGCTTTGATTTTATATCACAAGTACCTTGATTGTTTTTCCAAATGATTTTTCAATTGGTTTCAAGGAAGAATGAACTGTACCAAAAGACCGACCATTTTACTTTATGTATGGAGTTATAAGGATGGTTAGGTTAGGTATTTGTTCCCACGATCCCGCCAGACCCAGAGGGATCTACCCAGGGACAATCCACTAGATAGTGTAGAGTCCTTAGGTATATTGAAAAAAGGAGAAAAGTGAGATATGGGAAGAGTGCGGACTGAGACAGAGCTAGTAATGGAATAAACCCAACAAGGTTCTAGTTATGAAGTCTCGGTAGCAATCAAGGGGTTGAAGAATGAAAAAGTAATGAATGTGAAAAAGGGTGAAAAGAAATAGCCCTCCATCAATTCAACCTTAGGGCGTAAAACCGGTTCAATACATATGCTACTGGTGGTTACTAAGGTAACACTGGTATTGAAGACAAGTCGTCATGGACCCAGACGATCAAGACTAAACTTCCCAAGCTACTCAAGTTCCTCTTAAAAGGGCTTGTTTCATTCTCACGGGAACCGACATTATCTATCAACTTTCTCTTAGAGATTGTTGATATTGAAGAAGGAGACCCTCTCCCTAGTCTCCCACATAGGAACCAAATGTGCACTATTGAGTCTAGAGCCAAGAGATCATCCAAAATATCTCATTAGGACACTAAATTCTTGAAGACTTGCAAGTTTCACATAATGTGGAAAGTAAGAATATATTAAGAGTCCTACGCATTATCCTTGTGGTATTGCTAGAACATCCGAGTGATATGTGACAATATTCACGATGAAGATGGAAAGCCTTCTAGAGCCAACATCAAACAAGCTCTTGGTAGGTGACATGTGAGATCTTTTCTAAAGATCAAACTTGTGACAACCGGAGAAACGATGGGGCTTCATTCGTGAATCTACCTTGGTCCAGGAATGGAATTGACGAATACTTTTGGAAAAACCGATCGATGTGCAAACCTTCTTTTCTCTAGCACGTCGAATGTGTATTCATTTCAAATTCAAAAGTATCTCTGATTGAAAAATACTTTTAGAAAAACCGCTTGATGTGCGAATCTCTTCTTTTCGCTAGCACGTCGAATGTGTACTCTTTTAAATACAAAAAGTATTTTGATTGAAAATTGATCTTTCTCATAAAACCTTCGTCGTATTGCAAAACTCTTTCTTCTAAGCAATACGCATTTGTTTTTCAAATCATTTTTCATCAATCGAATCTCAATTGCCGTTCACTCACCGTTGTCTTCTTTGAGACGCCTTCCTGTTTGAGAACAAATGCTAGAACACCGCTAAAACCCTGTCAGGAGATTCTTCGAATCCTACCATCATTGTGCAGCGACTTATCGATCAACGGGAACCGGGGCCGTACCTCAATTCAACGAAAGTGATCAAAGACACTTTCGTGTTTTATTGCTAACGTTGTTTGCAGTACATTTGGACGCAGCTGATCGTAATTGAGGAGTCATTCCAAAGCCACATGCTCACAAAGATCCTCACTTAATTTGAAGAAATCATGACTGGTGCATATCTACATAATCTGGCTTTGATATTTCATACTATGCTTCGCTTCGCGCCGCAAATATCATGAACAAGTAAGGCTTCCGCTACTCTGATGGAAAGATGTCATGATTCAAAAGTGTGAGCATGTCGGTCCAAAGTCACAACTTCATATGATGGCAACACAATAAAGGGTGATCCGAGAGATTTCTTGTGCCGATGATCTCAAAGAAAGCTCGAAGATCATCAAAGATGTGGATCAGTTAAAGGCCTCCACTAAAAGTACAAATCTATGCGGACTTTGAAGTTGCACTGCTTATGCACAAAGATTGCGGAATTGAAGAATTGAAGTCTACGAGCTCAGAAACAAAGTCAAGAATAGAATGCTAGGATTCGAAATGTAAAACATGGGGTGACCTCCCTTAGGGGAGATTGTTAGGAATTAGAAAATTCCATAGTGAAGAGTCGGTCACCCCAAATGTTATCTAGCTTAAGTTAGCTCGTAGACTTGTCATTAGTTACGTTATTTAGTAGTTTATTTATTATTTTGTAGCGTAGTATAGCTTAGTGCAACACCGTGGAGGAAGGATGGGTCTTTACCCATCGTGATACCGATCCACGGCCGATAGGAGGTCTTATTTCTTGTAACTATAAATACCCCTTCCATCCATGGAAGGGGTGGTGCTTTCAATCTAATATTCCATACTTTTGTGTAAACCTCTAGCAAGAACACCCTCTCTCTCTAGTTTCTCTCTCTAAAATGGTAAACATGTATTTTGATCATCCAAGACCACCCGAATCATCAAACACAATAATATTTGGATCCTAACAATCATTCATCCTCTTTTGTATTAAAATGTATCTTAGGGACCTCTCTTTTGTAAAAGCCTAGCTTTTATTGTAATACTCTGATGAAATAAATGAATGATAACTTATAATCTTTCAAAAACATCTCTTTCTGAGTCTTTTTCTATTATTGTGACTGTTGTATGATGAAGTAATACCCCAAGATCTATCTTCCGCTGCTATATGTGAAAATGGGGGTGTTACATATTGGTACCAAAGCCACGGTTACAGAGAAGAAGGTCTTTACCTGAACTATAACCACTTTTCTAGAAAGTCCTCCATGCTTTAGATTCCCCATTGCGTTCCCTGAATAGTATATAGGAGCATAAACTAGGTTAGTATCACTATACGAAGTACGTATGTGCTTATATTACTTTCCATCGGGTTGTTACAATGCTATGTCCTCCCCCACTCACCCTATCATTTTAAATGATACTGATGATGAGAATTCCTATTCTACATCATATAGCTCTTCTTCTTTTTTTTCTTCATCCGAGTCTGATTTTTTGGAAGAATTAACTCAGAATCTTTTAGCCTCATTAGCTATTGAACCCTCCCCGAATGATCCTTATATGCAAGCATATAATAGTTATATGCAAGCATATGATGGTGAAATTCCTATCATTCCTTCTTTATCCCCTACTCTTCCGTCATCACTCTTTAATCCCTGAGAATTCTATGTTCCCGAAGTAGTTTCCCCACCTCATAA
This sequence comes from Chrysanthemum makinoi, assembly GCA_910596185.1. Taxonomy (NCBI): domain Eukaryota; kingdom Viridiplantae; phylum Streptophyta; class Magnoliopsida; order Asterales; family Asteraceae; genus Chrysanthemum; species Chrysanthemum makinoi. The sequence goes on from OU343219.1 coordinate 123,219,003, forward strand.
GAAAATCTGTATTATATCGACTTCCCCACCTATAGTGTTTGAGTTAGGAAATAGTTCTTATAAGTTGCCTTTAGAAAGGCATGAAGAACAAATTGACGATATTTTGAATCACTTAGATAAGCTATCCTTAGAACGTATCGAGGAAGTAGAAGATAAGATTTATGATCTTGGAAAGGGTCGAGTTATTATCAAAAGAGATTTTGATAGGTTAGAGACTGAAGTAGAAAAAGCTTGTGCCCAAATTTCTAACTTACTTAAGAAACACGTAGGATATGCCGATGAAATAGTTCTAGCTTGTGTTATGATTTCTACTCTTGAAATGATCATTGAGGATATCCAAGTTAGTCATCGATTAGATATAAGGGATCTTTTAGATGCAATTCAGGAACTTAAGAATAACAAATGAGCAAATTTAGGTTAGTAGACCTAATATCCTAGAATCCTAAGTATGTACAGTTCTTGTACTAAACCTAGTTACAAGATGTGTAGCATAAATAAGGGTACTTGTCAAATTTTCACCCTGTAAGATAAATAGGCAAGTCGTTAATGAAGTTACAGTTTGCCCATACCTAGTTCCCTAAGTTATCTCTCATGTATTAACATTTCTCATAGGCTATATTATTGTGAACCTAGGAATTACTATGGACTTTCCACCACCACGTTATCCCGAGCCTAGATATTTAGGACTCATGGTTGCTGATAAGGATTTAAAACATATGTTTTAGGGGGTCATTTAAGCCCTAAATTGACACATTTTATATCTGTTACTACTTACAGTTGTTCCTTTTTACTTTTTAGGTCTTTTGGAAGCAAAATGCTAGAATGAAGCATATTTGGAAGGAAAAGAGCGAAAACATAAAGAAAAAGGCAAATTCAAGATCCAAGGCTGTTTTGCAAGCCTGATGGCGTCCCAACCCAAAGGGTGACGCCATCCATAAGGAAGTTTTCTAATAAGATTGCACGTACGGGCTCAGGTGAAAATTTGGTTCTAAAGCATGACGGCATCACGCCTATAATCTGGAAGGCGTCTCCCTTAGTTTCTACACCAGACGTCCAAGAACCATCTCAAGACGACATCCTCATGAAGACAGACGGCTTCACACTTCTCAACTTACGCCGTCCTAACGATGACTTGGCTCAAATGAAACCCTAAAGAAGGCGACCAGACGGCGTCACCAGCAAAAGGTGATGCCGTCGCACTTGTAAATCTAAATATATAATTTGATTTTTTTGCATTTAGTGAGGTAGAATTTTGGAGAGCAAACCCTAGTTCATGTGTGGTCTGACTTGGAAAATATTTTAGGGTTCCAAACCCTTCTTTACATAATAAGATAAGTTTATTAATCCATTATATCACCATGTTTATCCTATGTTTAATTGTTTGTGTGTATGCACGCTTATCTATCATGAGTAGCTAAATTACTATTGTGTTTGCTTAGATCTATGAAACCTAGCTGTTAATTATTGTTAGGTTGTCTTTTGTTTTAATTGGTAGACGCTAGAGTAAGGAAAACTGGCTTCTTCTTTAATTGTTGCGAGATTGAACGTCCTAAATAGCATAAAGCTTGAGAGTGCACTTAAGCCATCGTTTTGTTTATTGCGTGAGTTGTGGCTTTAGGATAATAGAGTATTCGGGGGAGATACTACAGTACTTGGTGACCCCGATAGTCTAAAGGAGAGTTACAATTCACAGAACTAGGGAATTAGGCACCCCCTATGACCACACTGAATACAACGTACCAATTAAGATGCAGATGTGACAATTCAACCGACCAATAAGAGATAACTAGGGAGTAAGAACATCTAAGTAAACACACTTTTAATCATCATAAGAACAAAATTTACAATACATTGCCTATCTTCTCATTTTCATTAGTTATTAGTTTAATGAATTAGTTGTTAAAATTGGTAGAAGTACCACCCCCCACGCCTATACCCCGAGATTTTACCTTGCTTTCAAAAAAACATAAAATGACTAAAAAGAATCTCCCTGAAAGTTACCTTCTCGTCATACATCTCTACCTAGCATCTCTATTCCCCTTGGCTTACCCATACTACACTGCAACGATTAGGTACACTTCCTAGAGGGTTGTAAAGCTTGCTCACAGAAAAAGAAGTCTTTCGACCCCAAACCCGCGCATCATGTTTTTTGCGCCACTGCCGAGGAATAGAATAGCTAGTTAGTTTTCTATCTTGATTAGGTATATTCGCTTGATTCCTATCAAGTGAGCTTTTTTTTCCTTAGCTTTCTTTTAGTCTATCCCCTTTCTTTGTGTTTTTGTTCGTAACCTCGTCACTTTTCATCATGGAAGGTGATAATCGACCCAAAAACAATCCACCAAATCATCCATCACCAGTTCCACCCACCAACCACCTTCGACAACCTAGAACTAGTAGTTCAGCCAAAACCCTCGTTATGCCCTTTGCCGAACCCGATAGAGAAATGAGCAAATGAAGAAGAGCCCTTCGTGAGCTGCAGCCACATGGTACCACCATTGATTTTGATGAAGCCATGACCGTTGAAGAACCCATGCATTCCCCCGAACCTCACAACACCTTCGTCGATGGTAACCGCAGCCAGCACGGTGAGGAAATTCTCACCACCTCTCCAAATGACTACATCAATGAACCTAAAGCAAAGAGCCTAAAAAAATATTCTTCTCCCACCTAATCTGGATTTACTGGCGCAATTGTATATCCCTCTGAACAAATCAAAGAGTGTTAGCCTCGCTCTTTTATAAAGATAACGTCACTTACACGAATTGGACTAGATGCATAGTATACTTTTCCCGCAGGGACTAGTATCGTTTAAGTGGCAAAGTAATAGAATGTTGAGCCTATAAATACCCCTCATGACTCTCCATGAGGGGTGAGGTTAATCATTAGGTCATTTGTAGTGTTTGGTATATCAATAAAGTTTCCTTTGTTTATCCTCCCTCTCACTACTTTCTCTCTCTAAAAGGATGAAGATATTCATCTTCTTCCACCAACCAAGGCCTCCTAAAACCACATAAATTATGTATTTTACGGTCCTACAATTGGTATCAGAGCACAACACTCTTCCAACACGTAACGGAGAAAGTAGACTCTTGATTGTAGCATAATGGTTGTCGTTCTGGGAACATCATCACAACATAACTCACTTCACAACCATCCTTTACAACAAATCCCAATCTATCCTAATCCTATCCTCCATCTCATCTACCCTTCATTAAGACTCGAACATATGATCAAAGGATCTCAGATCAGGTTCACGTTTCATCTTTTCAAGATTTTTTTCATGGAACCTCATCATCACAGATCTATAAAGTGTGAAGCTTTACTTCTTAATTAATATCCGAAACTAGTATAAACTGATTTTTAACAAGATTGTTAAAATCAGATTATTGTTTCATTCAAAGACTCATGGACGAGAACAACTAAAACAATCAATTAATTGATACCTACCCGAGACCCCTTGGATCTTGTAGTCACGATTATGATATCTTCAGGAGATTGATGCAAACAAAATCTATTAGTAAGGGTGTGGTTGAGGATTAAGTATTTTTGGGTATGATTGTGTTTTGATAAGGATTGGATGATGGTTAACTGAGATTGAGAGGAGTATTGATATGATATTCGTTTGATGATGAAGATGGAAACTTCCTTTGGAGAAAGCAGATATATGAAATGTTGTTAGGCGTTTTTTTATCAAGTGGGATTTAGGTTTAGGTCAAGTAAATGTAAGACTAATTTATACCAGGTATTTATGTTGTGGTTGGATCGGGTATGGATTCTCTGAATTGGATCGTGGGTTTGGCTTCACATTTGTTGTTTGGGCCTAAGTTGCTAAATCTATCGTGGGCTTCAAATATGGTGTGGCTTTTGGACTTGGATATTTCACGTGAGCTTTTGGGCTGCATGTGATATATTTGGCCTTAATGATATCCAAATTTTTGTTAATGTCAAAATTAGCAAACATTTTGGATTACATTTCATATAGAGAGTGGTATTTTGGTATGATCAACTTTTCACGGAGGATACACAAATTCACGGCTTAAGCTAATATTTGAGAAAAAATGACTACGGGGTTTTTGTACGATATTATTGATTTGAAGTTGAAGTGACGTTTCAAGGATGTACTTATTTATCTTTGAGATAAGTCGATGGTCTCAAGATAACTTGTTGGGGCACATTATGAATTGACAATCTGGTTATAACTGATGTAAGGAGTTATGTTGTAGTGCTCACAGTGTATAACTCACTTTAAGGAAGTTATAGTACTTAGTGTCACACGGAGCTGTGAATTGTTCAAAAATTTAGAACAAGCAGTAAGTCACAAAGTTGGGATGTTTACTTCCTTTTCTAGTTAGTCGTATCGGGTTATCTCCATATGTGGTCATTACTATTAGCCGGTGAATCAAAGGAGGTTCGATTTAAGGTGGGTTTGAGAGACGTATTGAGAGTATTTTTGCGACATATTCTCACGGACTTATGCTCAATCTAAGGTTTGAATATTGCATCAAGAAAAGGGTAATCTATGGCATGTATGCAACATTATGATGATTCCGATATCTCGCAACCATCAGGAGGGAGAAGTTGGTATTTCATCTTTCGTGATTGGATTGACGAAGGGAATTGTGCTTAAGACCGAAAAACGGGAAGTAGTGTGTGTCATCGGGGATTTTTACCAACTTGGATGCAATACTAAGTGAGATATGTTGTTACGATGTTCCCATAAAGACAAACATTGTGCTTTTATCAAGAGTCTACTTTCTCCGCTGCGTGTTTGAAGACTAAGGAGATGTTAAGAAAGAGAGTTGTCGGTTTAGGAGGGAGCAGAAAAAGAAAAAGGCTCACTAGTTAGGAGGGAGTAATAACATAACTAGACCGTTATAGTTGAAGTTCAGAGCTACAAGGATTTGTGCCGACAGCGCCAAAGATCAAATGCCGAGATCGTCGGAAGAGAGAACTTCAAGTTTGCCTCAGTATCTAGACTACAGAGACTCTGCGCTTCAACAAAGTCAACATTGTTTATTATTATTGTAATTTACTTTGTTTTGTATTTATAGGTCTCTTGGAGGGAGATTGTTAGCCTCGCTCTTTTATAAAGATAACGTCACTTACGTGAAGTGGACTAGATGCGTAGTATACTTTGTCCACAGGGACTACTATCATTTAAGTGGCAATGTAATAAAATTTTGAGCCTATAAATACCCCTCATGACTCTCCATGAAGGGTGAGGTTAATCATTAGGTCATTTGTAGTGTTTGGTTTATCAATAAAGTTTCCTTTGTTTATCCTCCCTCTCACTACTTTCTCTCTCTAAAAGGATGAAGATATTCATCTTCTTCCACCAACCAAGGCCTCCTAAAACCATATAAATAATGTATTTTATGGTTCTACAATGAGGTATTACATGCAACTGACATTTGGCTTATCCAAAATGCATGTTTGTTTCACGGATCCCGCGCCGAGAACCCAGTTCACCACATCAAGCATTTTTTGATAATCTTCGATACCATCTATGCCGACGGAGCTTCTCTAAATACATCTAGACTCCGGTTCTTTCCATTTTCTCTTCAAGGAAAGGCTAAGGAGTGGCTTGAAAAGCTACCCCCAAGGTCTATTTTCACGCGGGAACAACTCACTTCCATGTTCACCAAAAAATTCTTTCCTTTTGGAAGGACTGCGACCATCAGGAGCGAGATCCTTTGCTTTCATCAAAAATAAGGAGAATCCATTCTTAACTCCTGGACTCACTTCAAAGATCTTGTTCAACAAGCTCCACACCATGGTATTAACCTTTGGTTGCTTGTTCAAATTTTTTACGATAATATTTTCCGTGAAGATCAAAAAGGGATTGACTTCTCAACCGGAAGAGATCTCTAACCTCAGTGCGAAAGAGGTATGTGATCGCATTGAGGAATATGTCCAAGACCAATACAACACTTGGAATGAGCCAAAAACCGTGATTAATATTTCGGGTACCTCATACGAAAACCCATTATCCCTCGACGATTGGATGAAGAGGGAACAAGACAAGCTTGCATACTTCAAAAGGTTGCGAGAACCTAAGAGATTGGTTAATCTATATCTTATATGCGAAATTTGTGGAGGACCACACGAGGCCGATGAGTGTGATGACAATACAAACCATGGGCAAGTTCTCCTTTCCTGCCATGACATCTACGATGGCCCTTCCCTTCTAATATTTTAACAAAAAAACAATTATACCCTTTGGGGTAATCTAGAAAGAAAAATAGATGGGGAAGAGGGTCCCAAGTACACCACCCATGATATCTTTAAAGAAGAGCTCAGATATTTCACCTTGGAACAGAAGTTACTTCTAAAGGGTCTTGAAAAGTTCATTCAGGAGCAACAAGCGGAATTATAGGACCATTTCGCTGAAATTCACAAAAGAATAAGCGAACCCGACCCAATCCGACAACATCCAAACTTTTCTATCACCACTCGATCTAGAACCACTACTAAAGATCTACCTTACTCGGTTCAAACCCCTACGACCCATGAACATGAGACAAACAAGGATGAAGTGCCCGAGCCCTCTCCAACCTCTCCTAACCCACTCCGCAGTCATCTACACCCATCCAACGTACAACTCTCACAACAATATCTTATCCCTCGCATCTAAAGAACCAAAAAGCGAAAGAAGACAATAAAAGATTGTTGTCATATTTCAAGGGCGCAGTTGTTACAATCCCTCTTCTCAATGCATTCTATCATCTACCTAAACATATCACATACTTCAAAAGACTCCTCTCCAATCGGAAGAAACTTGAAGGGTGGGTAACATTAGGAGAAGAATGTTCAGCTATTATCCAGAAAAGCCTACCCAAAAAGAAAGAAGATCCGAGTAGTTTCACCCTTCCTTGCTCCATAGAAGCACTCTTTATGAAAAATGATTTGGCAGATCTTGGGGCAAGCATTATTTTTATGCCTCACTCTCTATTTCTTAAGCTTTGATATTTGGGGCTAAAACCAACCAGAATGAGTATTCAGCTTGCGGACCGATCAGTTAAATATCCCATTGGAGTTTTTGAGAATGTGCTGGTTAGGATAGGAGAATTCAGGTTTCCAGTAGATTTCATGATCTTAGAAATGAAGGAGGATGACTCCGTCCCAATAATCCTTGGGATACCATTCTTGGCCACGGCTAGCGCCATTATCGATGTTCATGATGGCAAACTCACTTTACGAGTGGGATTCGAGAGCTTAACCTTTGATATCAAGGACACTATGAGTCGCCCCTCTTGCATGATAACCCTATCTATCTTGTTGAAGAAGTTGATGAGTTTGTTGATGAAGTTGATGGTTGTGTAGAACTGTTAGATTCCCAAATATGCAACACAAGTATCACAAGAAGAAATAGATGAAGAGAATGATTGGTTGAACAACGAACCAAACAAACACACACGTATGAGTAAGAATAGTTATACGTAGAGTATGAATGAAAGATAAATTGAACAACCAACCCTCAAGTGAGGGTTTACATGAGGTATTTATAGGAGGGAAGCTAGGGCAACACTCCTAGTTCTCATCCTTTTCCTTATTAGGCTAGGCCTAGGCTTATGGGCCTTCTACATAAGCCTAAGGCTAATTACTAACATAAAGGCCATATTAAGCTAACTATTACATATTAATTACTAACACTTGAATTAAGGTTTAGGAGTGATTCCAACAATCTCCCCCTCAAGTATTGGTGATGAATACAGACGGTGAATGTGCTGATGTAATAGTAGCTTTGACGTCTTCTGACATTCTTCTTTCTTGTGAGAAGAATTGCCTTGATTAGAACAATCTCCCCAGTGTAGAGAAATTGCTTTCTGTAAACAGTTCGCTTGACGTCATCTTAATCTTTGTTCTTTGATCATTGTTCTTTGTGATGGTAGTGATTGTATGTTGTTGTTGTCTCCAAGTCAAGTTCGCCAGCTACTCGTGTCTCCACGTCATTTTTCAACATGCTCACACGCTCTTTAACGTTGGAATTCAGTACTGATGAAGTTCTTTAAGTCTTTAAACTTTGTAGATTCTTTGATTGATGTAGAATCATTCTGACTTTTGTGTTGCCTTTCGAGAGAACTTTTATTAATGATGATATTGGCATGAGCATGTGAAGAATCTGACGATCACCGCCCGAGCTTCCATAAGAAGAAAACATAAGAAAGGTTAGTAATAAGCGGATACCGGCACTTACAAGTTCGAACTTCGAGAGTGTTAACACAGATAGTGTGAAAACACAACTCTAATTTCACAAAGGCCGTCCTCGAACCGGAGTCCCACAAGTGAGATAACGCGATGTACCGAAGTACATCTACGGTTCAGATGAGTTGCTGAGGTACACCGGCATCACTCACGACGTAGACCGTTTGAGACACACTAAGCGTAATCCACAGGGAGTTACCGAAGTGACTTGCTGTCAAGGCTGTTTGATGTTGACCCTGGAAGGAGTTTCCATTCAATCACTGAGGATCACAATTGTGAACCTCTCAGAAATGTTCTCGATAGATTGCTAAGATCTGTGAAGGACTCGATAACGTACCACGATGTTCTTATTGACAACAATGATCATGTACCTAAGAGATCTTTTGATGAATCTCGTGGCTCTAGACTCAATAGTGCGTTTTGGTTGTCCTGAGCGGAGACTAGGGAGAGGGTCTCCTTCTTCAATACCAGCAATCTCTAAGAGAAAGCCGATAGTTTACGTAGGGTTCCCTGTGAGAATGAAACAAGCTTCTGTTGAGAGAAACTTGACTGGCTAAGAAGGTTTAGTGCATGCGTCACTGGGTCCATGACGACTTTTAATCTTCAATACTGGCGTCATCAAGTGACAGCCAGTAGCATATGAATTGAACCCGATGTCTGCCCTAAGTTGAATAATTTGGAGGACTATTTCTTTTCACCCTTTTCTTTACATTTCTTTTTAATTCTTCAACTCCTTCTTTCTCCGATTCTCATTTTCTCCTTTTACAATCATACCTAAGGACTTCTAATTCTAACTATTGGTAGTGTCCTTGGGTAGATCCTCCAGCTCTGGCGGATCATAGGACGGTTATTCTAACCTTAATCACCTTATAACTCCATTGCCATAAAACCATTTTCAAGAAAATCTCTCATAGTGTTTGTGAATGAAAAGCATTTTGTACCACTGTGAGAGTTTTATCTTTTAGCATAAATACTCCCCCTCCACATGTGCTTAATAGTTAAGACGAAATCTGCACGGAGAGAAGAGCGAGCACTTTGAATTGATCGACTCAAGATAGACACTCCCTCGCGAGACACGGTTACGTTGAATAGTTAAGGAGTTACATTGTCAGCTTTTAGGTGACAACTAGCTCTAATAACTATCTTGAAGGTGTGGACAAACCTCGAAAGGTTGTCAAACCCGTCAAAGATCATGTCTCAGGAATTTCTCGAATGGTACATTCTACTCGGACAAGTCCTTTGAGAGACACATTTACATCACTAGCGAACTAGCTTGAAATTATTACCCGTCCAGGACAAGTCTTTCCGAGTTACTAACAGTTAAGATCTCGTCAATTCGTTGGTTAAGTCTATAGCATAAAGATTCATTTGCAGTTACACAACATATTTCTTATCACATAAATTTTCTCCCCCTAAAAAATGGCATATAAATGTTATTTTTGACGAAATGTTTGAGAATAAATATGACCATTTTGAGTTTTATGGGAAGATGACCACTGTGAACAATTTGTGAACAAAGTTTTAAATTCAAATACTCCCCCTCAACTAGTGATAGAAATGGTTGAGGTTTTGAAAAATCATATGGGGAAGTACTTGTTCTTTTGAGCAAAACCTTAGAAAAGTGAAAGGTTTGATAGGTTTTACTCAAAAGTAAGAAGCTTTCGCTCCTTTTATAAGGATTGTGGCACTGAAGCGTACCACAGGGTCCTTTATTTATAAGAGCGGGTTGTACACTGTAATTTGTGTACAAGCCATAGACATAGATAATCACACATCCAAAATATTATGAAATAGAAGCAGTTCAAGGGGTACAAGGAAGTCCATCAAAGTTTCTAGGAATGCGAACTGGGCGTTGATAGCCGGCGAGAGCAATCCTGGGACGACCGCCTACAAAGCTTTCCAGTGTCCTAAACTGATCCCTTCGATACAACCTTTCATCAATCATGGTGATGATCCTCTTCACATCCCTTCTTTCCTTAGAATTCCATCACTTTTTAGACCCAATTCCTTCATGAATATCCTTCAACCTATAAGCTAATCCGTCCCTAACCTTCTTCAATGTGTGATCCCCAAATTTGTGAAGATCTCTACACGCCAGCAAGCGTGAGTGTTTTACTAAGGTAAACCACCGAAGTTGGTGATTGATGTGTGTTGTGAAAGCTGGTTAATGTCGGGAAGATCTGAGAGGTGGAGTGAAGTTGAAACGGGTCTGATATGATTCAACTGCAAGCTGGAGATCTTCTACACGTTCTCTGATAACTATGCGTCTGATGAAGATCAGCAAGGACTTGATGAATTCACGTTGTACTTCAGTTGAAAATTGTCTCTCATGCACTGTACTTTGGCAAGGTACATGTCTTCAATGTCGTTGAGAGATAAATTTTCAAAGTCCGCTTTAGAGAATGCATAATCTCTTTCGTCTTGCCTTTTGACCACAATATTCATGAGAAAAGTGTAGTCCCATTTGGACGAAAGGTCAACATGTTTGATGGCAACGATATTCTTAGTACTGAACACTTCATATTGAGACTTCAACCGCGCTTCTGTAGTAGATTCTTTACGTTCCTACCGTCGTAACACCCAAATTACTTCCCGACGGTAAAATTGAATGGAATTCTGGGGATTGATGTCATAGCATCACAGTTTCAGATATATTGAACGACCTAAAGTGTCGTTTGGAAAATACATCGTTTGATTTAATAAAACAATCAGAAGCAAAGTAGGTCCCAAAATGAAAATCAACTTGTGCGGAAATAAGTTTGTTACAATTCAAACGATGTTTTAAAGCGTAAAACCCAAGTGAGACGAGTCGTCACCACGACTCCATGATGTGTCCAAATGCATGCCATGAAGTGAATGTCTTAGATACCTGAGATAAAACATGCTAAAAAGTGTCAACACAAAGGTTGAGTGAGTTCATAGAGTATGTGTTGAAATGTAAAAACCTTTCAAAATCGTTTATGCAGCAAAGGCATTGTAAATCGTTGAAATGTAAAGACTATCAAAATCGATAATGTAGCAAAGGCATTGTAAATCCACCAGCCAAGTCCCCATACAAAACTTGCAACCTGTGTTCACAACCCAATGCCAGAATATGCATAGTTTATGTTCAAACAGAAATCGTCAAATGAATTCCCAAAATAGTGCATGACTCAATGTATCGAAATCGTTTATGCAGCAAAGGCATTAGAATCCATCAGTTCCAAGTCCCCATACAAGACTTGCAACCTTCACAACCCATTGCCAAAATGTATATATAGTTTATATTCAACCACACATCGTCAAATGAATTCACAATAGTACCTAACTCGACGTAGAACAATAGCACATAATCAATAGCCCTTAACTCGTCGTAGAACAATAGCACATAATCAATAGCACTTAACTCTGTCGAGAACAATAGCACATAATCAATAGCACTTAACTCGTCAGAGAACAATAGCACATAATCAATAGCACTTAACTCGACGAGAACAATTAATATATAGTACAACATTCGGATTTAAAACAATGGTGATCATGATAGAAATTATCCTTAATAATATAAAGTACTTGTGAAAAATATTCACATGTATCTCCCCAAAATAGTTTCAAACAATGAAAATGGGGCTATGAAACTCACAGAATCCTTATAAAAGTTAAAGTACTGTGAAAGTAAATGAAACATGAGCATGTATCTCCAAAACAGTTATGAAAGCAAGTAAAGTGGGGTGAAACTCACTTGGTAAACTGAGGCGGTGACAAAAGTGAGTACACCGAGGTATAATGTAAAACTTTAATCTGGACCTATTACCAATGATATGATATGTAATGAGTTGCAATGTAATGCGCTATGCATGCATTACGTATGTTATTTATACCATTTGCGGGTTTTGAAAATAATATTCGTCGTCGAAAAATACTCGTTTGACGTCTTGACCCTTCAAAAATCACTTTACAAGTATTTACGTTAAAATGTCATCCTACAACGGTTTTATAATGATTTATGGTGAAATTTTCACTTTTCGTCGCAAAACAATGTCGTCGGAATAATTCATGAAATTTACAAAAATGGCTTCGGAAAACTAGTCGTAAAATAGTGTACGTCGATCGTTAGAGAACGAACTCGACTGTTTTGGAAAGTTTGTATCGATATCTAGAAGTTTCAGTTCAGGAGTTTTCGTCCAAAAGGTCGCGAACATAAAGATAATAAGGGTTAAAGATGGTGGTTTTGGCTAATTTGTGCGAAAAATGAGTTTCGGCCAAGTTTTTGAAAAAGTGCATATCTTTGTCGTTTCAAATCCGTTTTCTACGTATAATATGTCCTTAGCTTCGTATCGAAGTAAACTAATATATTTTTGAGAAGTCGAAATAATTTGTGAAGCTTAAGGCTCATCTTTGACTTAAACAATGTAAAAACAGTTTGCTGAATTTTCTGAAAATAATATATTTCTTCGTCAAACTTGTAAAATCCATAACTTCTTCATTATAAGTCCGTTTTTATCCGTTCAAGCGGCCACGGATTCGTTTTAAAGTATATTTTCTAAATATCAAGGCCAAAGTTTCGTACCAACTGTCGGATTTTCCAGAAAAATGAAACAAGGACAGACCACTTTATATAGTTATCGAAAATAGTTTTTCTCGGACAAAACCTATTCTAATCCCTTCAAATCAACTCCAAAACTAATCTAATCCTACCATACACCTTCTTAGGGTGTCATGGGTTCCTAGACATCATCAAGACCAACAAATACCAAGGGGATAATTATAGGATGACCTTAATATATAATTAACTTCTAAAAATCATGTAAAATGGTATAAATCACATATGTCTTGATACACCAAAATGAAAAGATAACTATGAAATGATAAGGAGACATGAAAAATGAAAGAAACATGCTTACTAGTATAATGATGAGGTGATAAGAACCAAGGTTAAACTTAAATACTCTAGATTTTTATTTCAAAATCTTAACAAGAGTATTATCTAGGTTGTTATTACTTGAATCTTGAGAAAACTTTTGTGATCCCTTGTACACCTCTATGCTTGGCCGGTTTTATCAAGAGAGAAAGAAGAGAAAAATGAAGTTTACTATCTTGAAATGAGATTGAATGAATGAGATATTACTTGGAGTATGGTTCTATATAACCAAGAAAAACTTTCCAACATCAATAAATGTAATCCCTCCCCCCTTGGCCGGATTTTAGGGAGGTGTTTCAATATTTTATTTTTTTTTCTTCTATTACTTGTATATATATATATGTAATGTATAATTTGTAAGAAAAAGTAAGTAAAGTGTAGGAAAATGTACAAGTGAAAGTAAATGGTAAATTTTTGGTACAAGTAAGTTTTTAATAGATCAAAATAGAATGTAATGAGATAATAAAAATTGTAAAAATACATTCCTTGTGAAATTTGAGTGATATAAAAATTATCGAGTAGTTTTTAAGAAAAGCGTCGTAATAATTTAACTTTAACGATTTATATACCAAATAAATTTAAAACTCTAGGTAAACTCAAAATATAGTTTTTATAAACTAAATGTAAGTTTAAAAATACATCGGGATCATTTTTGAAAGTAATGGATTAAATATTCAAAATAATAACTCACGCGATACAGATTATTAAACATAAAAAAATTACGCGTCGAATGTGAAATGAAATGTCATGAATGAACTAATGAGATGCAAATGATGTCAATGAAATGTAGACTAATCTTAGTCCATATGAAATGTACGTGATGTTATGATCATGAATTCGCCACTAAACCATAAAGGTTACGCGAATTTGGAACAAGTAAACCAAGTTTACGATAAATGTTGAAGACATAAATTGTGTCAAGAAATGACCAAAGTACGGGTTGTCACATTCGCCCATTCAAAAGGAATTCACCTCTAATCAGTCGTGTGTTAGTCTATCGGGTTTATGGTTTGATGTGGCAAACTTTCCCATTCCCGAGCAAAACCCTCAAAAGACTTTTGGTAACCGATTTTTGCTTAATCCCACAACTCATCAAACAAGAACTGTCATACGATTAGGCTAAATCGGGTTAGGTAACAACTTGTTTCTAGCTCGATCTTTGCAACTCATCAAACAAGAACTTGGATCAAACGGAAACAAGTGGTTTGAAGAAAATCTTTTGAAAATTTAGCTCGATTACCGAATTGCTTACACATATAAGCTACTACCCCTTCATTGCATGATTCTTCCCTAATTATAGGTGATCAGGCTTTGTATAATTTAGGAGTAACTATGCAATGCTTGGACTAATCGACTCATATGATGTTTGGTGTTGAGTCAACCGGTGTAAATTTATGCTAGGAGTGACAGGGCATTCCCCACATTGGAGTATGAGGAAAGGATAATGGGATGGGTATTTAAAGGCATCCATGTGACAATCGTTATGAAATGAAAGTAAATAACTCGAAAAATGTACGTATAAATCGCATGCAAAGTGAACATGCACTTATGATGAAATGATGAGATGCTATGGTGATGTAGTTATAGTCTAGGGTCAATGATGCAACCTAGTTCTCTATAACCGAAGCTCTGATACCAATCTGTCACACCCCCAAATTACCTGATTTGCAGCGGAATGGAATTCCTGGGGATTGACTGTCATAGCATCACAATCACAGTTATATTGAACGACCTAAAGTGTCGTTTGGAAAATACATCGTTTGATTTAATAAAACAATCAGAGTTTACAAAGTAGGTCCCAAATGAAAATCAACTTGTGCGGAAATAAGTTTGTTACAATTCAAACGATGTTTTAAAGTGCGTAAAACCAAGCAAGGAGACGCGTCGTCATCGCGACTCTATGATGTGTCCAAATGCATGCCATGAAGTGAATGTCTTAGATACCTGAGATAAAACATGCTAAAAGTGTCAACACAAAGGTTGAGTGAGTTCATAGAGTATGTGTTGAAATAAAACTTTCAAAAATCGTTTAAAGCAAAGGCATTGTAAATCGTTTGTAAAGACTATCAAAATCGATTATGTAGCAAAGGCACTGTAAATCCACTCAGTTCCAAGTCCCGCCCATACAAAACTTGCAACCTGTGTGTTCACAACCCACTGCCAGAATATGCATAGTTTATGTTCAAACAGAAATCGTCAAATGAATTCCCAAAATAGTGCATGACTCAATGTATCGAAATCGTTATGCAGCAAAGGCATGTAAATCCACTCGTTCCAAGTCCCGCCTATACAAGACTTGCAACCTGTGTGTTCACAACCCATTGCCGAAATGTATATATAGTTTATATTCAACCACATATCGTCAAATGAATTCACAATAGTACCCAACTCGACGTAGAACAATAGCACATAATCAATAGCACTTAACTCGTCGTAGAACAATAGCACATAATCAATAGCACTTAACTCGTCGTAGAACAATAGCACAAAATCAATAGCACTTAACTCGACGTAGAACAATAGCACATAATCAATAGCACTTAACTCGACGAGAACAATTAATATAGTACAACATTCGGTTTTAAACAATGTGATCATGATAGGAATTATCCTTAATAATATAAAGTACTTGTGAAAAATATTCGAACATGTATCTCCCCCAAAATAGTTTCAAACAATTGAAAATGGGGCTATGAAAACTCACAGTAATCCTTATAAAAGTTAAAGTACTTGTGAAAGTAAATGAAAACAGTTTGAGCATGTATCTCCCCCAAAACAGTTATGAAAGCAAGTAAAAGTAGGGGCCATGAAACTCACTTGGTAAACTGAGGCGGTGACAAAAGTGAGTACACAGAGGTATAATGTGAAACTTTAATCTGGACCTATTACCAATGATATGATATGTAATGAGTTGCAATGTAATGTTATGCTATGCATGCATTACGTATGTTATTTATACCATTTGCGGGTTTTGAAAATAATATTCGTCGTCGAAAAATACTCGTTTGACGTCTTGACCCTTCAAAAATCACTTTACAAGTATTTACGTTAAAATGTCATCCTACAACGGTTTTATAGTGATTTATGGTGAAATTTTCACTTTTCGTCGCAAAACAATGTCGTCGGAATAATTCATGAAATTTACAAAAATGGCTTCGGAAAACTAGTCGTAAAATAGTGTACGTCGATCGTTAGAGAACGAACTCGACTGTTTTGGAAAGTTTGTATCGATATCTAGAAGTTTCAGTTCAGGAGTTTTCGTCCAAAAGGTCTCGAACATAAAGATAATAAGGGTTAAAGATGGTGGTTTTGGCTAATTGTGTGCTAAAATGACGTTGGCCAAAAAGTGCATATCTTTTGTCGTTTCAAATCCGTTTTCTACGTATAATACGTCCTTAGCTTCGTATCGAAGTAAACTAATATATTTTTGAGAAGTCGAAATAATTTGTGAAGCTTAAGGCTCATCTTTGACTTAAACAATGTAAAACGTTTGCTGAATTTTGAAAATAATATATTTTTCTCAAACTTGTAAAATCCATAACTTCTTCATTATAAGTCCGTTTTATCCTCGTTCAGCGCCACGGATTCGTTTTCAAGTATATTTTCTAAATATCAAGGCCAAAGTTTCGTACCAACTGTCGGATTTTCCAGAAAATGAAACAAGGACAGACCACTTTATATAGTTATCGAAAATAGTTTTTCTTGGACAAAACCTATTCTAATCCCTTCAAATCAACTCCAAAACTAATCTAATCCTACCATACACCTTCTTAGGGTGTCATGGGTTCCTAGACATCATCAAGACCACAACAAATACCAAGGGGATAATTATAGGATGATATATAATTAACTTCTAAAAATCATGTAAAATGGTATAAATCACATATGTCTTGCATATTTGTACCAAAAATGAAAAGATAACTATGAAATGATAAGGAGACATGAAAAATGAAAGAAACATGCTTACTAGTATAATGATGAGGTGATAAGAACCAAGGTTAAACTTAAATACTCTAGATTTTTATTTCAAAATCTTAACAAGAGTATTATCTAGGTTGTTATTACTTGAATCTTGAGAAAACTTTTGTGATCCCTTGTACACCTCTTGTAAGGCCGGTTTTATCAAGAGAGAAAGAAGAGAAAAATGAAGTTTACTTATCTTGAAAATGAGATTGAATGAATGAGATATTACTTGGAGTATGGTTCTATATAACCAAGAAAAACTTTCCAACATCAATAAATGTAATCCCTCCCCCCTTGGCCGGATTTTAGGGGGAGGTGTTTCACAATTTTATTTTTTTTTTCTTCTTTTACTTGTATATATATATGTAATGTATAATTTGTAAGAAAAAGTAAGTAAAGTGTAGGAAAATGTACAAGTGAAAGTAAATGGTAAATTTTTGGTACAATAAGTTTTTAATAGATCAAAATAGAATGTAATGAGATAATAAAAATTGTAAAAATACATTCCTTGTGAAATTTGAGTGATATAAAATTATCGAGTAGTTTTTAAGAAAAGCGTCGTAATAATTTAACTTTAACGATTTATATACCAAATAAATTTAAAACTCTAGGTAAACTCAAAATATAGTTTTTATAAACTAAATGTAAGTTTAAAAATACATCGGGATCATTTTTGAAAGTAATGGATTAAATATTCAAAATAATAACTCACGCGATACAGATTATTAAATATAAAAAAATTACGCGTCGAATGTGAAATGAAATGTCATGAATGAACTAATGAGATGCAAATGATGTCAATGAAATGTAGACTAATCTTAGTCCATATGAAATGTACGTGATGTTATGATCATGAATTCGCCGCTAAACCATAAAGGTTACGCGAATTTGGAACAAGTAAACCAAGTTTACGATAAATGTTGAAATAATAAGACATAAATTGTGTCAAGAAATGACCTGAAAGTACGGGTTGTCACACCGGCCAATGGTGAATCCCATACAGTGCATCACGGTCATACTCTTCCACATTGTTGGAGAACATGTGGTTAGCTCTTTCCTCGATGGCTATGCAATTAGAGTATATGGCTGCCGAGAATGAAGTGTCGTGCGCGGATGTATTCATTTTGAACCATCGCCACCGTGAAGAAGAAATTCCAAGTCTTTGTTGAAGAAATATCCGGAAGGAACTAGGCTGATCAAGTTGGCCAATTGTTGGTAGAGGTTTGGACCAGTCGGTGTAATATGGAGGATTGTCCGATTTGGTGAAGTCGATGTTTGCTTCTGGGTTGAGCCAATCCATGTTGTTAGACATGGCTCGTACTATATTATCAAGGTGATACTCAACTTCTATAGCACTTTCCGACTGTCTTTGAGAAGAAATGCTTCATTCTTGATTCGCCTCAACTGATTTCGTCATCTTCTTCACACAGAATTTTTCTTGCAGTAGTTTCCCATGCTCCAATGTACTACACTCGTAACCTCGACCTTCAGATGGGTAGGGAGTGGAATCAACAAGCTTCGAGAACCATTCAAATTCCGTATCATCCTCGTCCACCATGATAAGACGTCCAGCGGTTTCTTTTTTTCCTGTTGAAGATTCTGGTTTCTTATGTGTCGAGAGATGGGTTGTTGTTGTGGCCTGGATTTCCTCACGTCACCACCCGTATACTCAAAGTGATCACCGTTTCTGAGTCGGGTGGTGTCTCAGAATCCGAGGTTTTCATTGAAGATGAGTGAGGATCTTTGTTGAGCAGGAGTCCTTTGTGGAGGAGGCTGCATTGAATACTGAATGGAGGATGATTCACCAGACTTCTTCGTGCGTTTGGGCTAGTTATCCTTATCCTGATCTTTGTCTTCGTCGCTCGTGAACATTTAGGCCTTACGCTTCTTCTCTGAATGCGAAGTTGGTATTCTAGCAATGCTTCAAACAATTTAGCTTCGTGAGAGGCAAATGTTGCAGAGCGTTTCGACATTTGAGCTACTAGCCGTTCACCATTCATCATCGAGAAGATTGTGGATTCAACTGGATTGATGCTCAAATTCATTGGAGTTGATTTCATGGCTTGCTGGCTAGGTGTAAGAGATTCGGATAAAGTGTTCTGATATACATCTCCTTTGTTACTTTAGGAATGACCTCCATGAGGAACTTGTGAGAGTATCCTTTGATCATCTCGTCCATTTTCCTTTGAAGATCATCTTTCATGAGCTTCTGGACATACTCCCTTTCAACTTTCATCTCGTCTTGCTCATCATGAAGATACTGTATCTGGTCAGCAAGAAAATCTAACTTCTTCTTAGTAATATTTTTCTCTCTGACCTGTTTGACAGCTTTAACGATTCGAGACTGTTAATACAAATAAGCCGTAAAAACGTTTATTTATATTTTACGATCTTCTAATGTTTTGTCGATAACAAACGTAAAATCATTTTAACGAAACGAATAGAGTACGTAAATATTTTGAACTAATAGTTTTCTTACACACTTACGCTCTCACATAAAAACACTAAAACAAGTAAGTGATTTATGATTTAGATACTTATGTACAAACAACTAGTGTTTACATATTGGGTTAAACATATACTTAAATTAAGTATACTAAAATGGGTAAAAACTAAGTGTATGCTAAAATGGGTAAATACAAGTATATACTAAATGGGTAAATACTAGCAAATGGTTTTGACCCATAACCCATGGTTTTATATATACCACTTAACCAAGTTCATTGTATCCTTAAGATACATTGTATCTAGAAAGAAAACCATGGATCAACCCATAACCCATGACCCATGACCCATAACCAAAATACCCATGGGCAAAGAGGAGGACCACGGATCCCTAGCTTGTGCTAGCCGGATCCTTGTGATAGGGATCCGTGGGATCCGGGAACAGAGAGAATTTTCTCTATAAATACGAGCCATTTTACCTCTCTAGACATCACTTCACACACATACTTCCCCAAAGTATTCTAACCTTCTAACCTCAGATCTAAGTGATCTATGTAGTTTGTCTTTTGTTTTTGTGTGATCTTCTAGGTTCCTCTTAAAGGAGAGATCACCACTTCTTGAAGACGTGCAAGCTCAAGTCCATAAGTTGCCATGCTTCGTCATCATCAAGACAACTAAGGTTCTCTTGTTGATAGTTCTTCCTTTCTTCATAGATGTTGGGTTGAAGGCATTAGTGAAGAATGCCAAAAGTGTCAAGAAGAAAGCATTAGTGAAAGGTGCTCATCATCCGTGTCAAAGCATTAGTGAAGGATGCTAAAGGTGTCAAGACGAAGGCATTAGTGAAGGGTTCCAAGCGTTGTGTCAAAGGCATTAGTGAAGGATGCCTAAGAATCAAATCAAGTTGCATTTGGGAAGAATGCCTAGGTCGTATAATCGATGAGGTGCATCGTTATACATATAAGTATTTGTTTATTTACAAGGATGGTGATATCCTTGATGGTGTTGTAACAAGGAGAAGATCTCCTTGAGATAGGTGTCGTGTCGTGAAGGGTAGTAGTTCCTCCATAGTAATGGAACTAGGTGTTTAGCCTAGTACCTAATAAAGGGTAGGCGACTTTGTGAAGGATCAGTTCTCCTAAGGTGTGAAAGAACTTGGTGGTTAGCCTAGCACCGTATAAAGGGTAGGCGACGTTGTGTTAGGTGTGGTTCGCCTTTTGGTGTAAAGAACCTGTATTTAGCTTTGTACCGGAAAAGGTTGTTTATTATTGCGGCTGGGGCTTCCACCACAAAGAGTTGGTGTAGTGCTTATGAACTCTCGAGTAGGTGACTCTGAGTGGAAGTAGGGCAAGGAAGGTGTCCTTGTAGCTGAACCACTATAAATAACTTGTGTCGTGGTGATGCTTCTTGCTCTTTATATTTCATTACACGTTTATATATCTATCTATCAACGTCCAACATAAACAACCAAATAGATTGACATAAGTCGATCTAAATATTTAAAAGGAAGTTTTAAATTGGTAAAACTATTCAACCCCCCCTTCTAGTTTTCCACAATTGGCATCAGAGCTTCGTTTACCAAGTTTCTTAGAGTATGTTGTACTTTAAAAACTTGATACGATCCATGTATGTTTGAAAACTGAAGGATTATTTTTGGTCATATTTTAAAAATCACTATATTGCTTATTGTTGGACAGTGATAGAATGCACTAACATTTTTTTAAAAGCATTATCCATTCTTGGATTTGGAGTTACCAAGAAGATCATAAAGAATTTATCTAAATAATTCTTTTCGCAAAAAGAATGTTTAAGTATTCTTACAACATAAATCTAGAGATTCCAAGAAGATCACAAAACATCTAAATACTTCTTTTCTTAAAAAGAATATTTGGCAAAGGTATGACCTTTAATTACTTACCTCTATTTTTATTAAAATCTTAGATGCATAATTTTTTTTGGTAATTGCTCTAGTAGTTTTTCATATCATAGTCATCATCTATATAGTATTCTTCGTTTTATTTGTTTAGTCTACATTACCAACCCATAATAATGATATCTTGGTTATATGATAACCTCAATCATTATTTATCATAAAGAACTTATTGACACTTCATCTATGTCAATAAATATACATGTGAAACTTCCTATGTTATAATAAAATGAGATTTTATTATAATATTTGAAAAAGTCTCTCAAGAATTAAGACTAATTCTTAAAAAGGGAACCTTGTCTAATAGGAATAGTATTAAAACGTCAAAACCTCAGAACCAGAAGCTTTAGAACCTTAACATCAAAACACTAGGCGTTTTAGAACTCCCAAGTCAAAGTTATCAAGGAATACTTGAATGATTTTTGCTGTCATGCCGGATCCCTTCGCTTATACTAGCCGGATCTCAAATGAGAGGGATCTGCGGGATCCGTGCAACAGAAGAGAGTATATGATCAAGAATGATCACTGTGGATGTTCCACAATAATACACACCTCAAAGACTCACGAACAAAACCCGTGCATCTGTTCATAGGAGAAAATTGATCATTCTTCTCAAGTCTAACAATCACTTGTGTAAGTATAATCTTCACTACATTGTTAATTTAATTCCTTGATTCTTAGAATTACAATTTCTTCATCTTTAAGAGTTGGGTTCAAATGGGTTTATTATAATTTGTCACCACATGATTTTCTAAGATAATCTAAATCAAAGAATTAACATTGTTAATACAAATTAAACACATTTCTTAAACTCAACAAAGATGATGAGAGCAAAATTGTGATCAAACCCTCTAGGCTACTATTCACCATTAACACCACATTGGGGCTGTATTGTTTAGGAATATCATGCCTAGCAACAAGCAACATGTTGGAATCACTCCTAAACCTTAATCAAGTGTTAGTGATTAACATGTAATAGTTAGCTTATTATGGCCTTTATGTTTGTTATTAGCCTTAGGCTTATGTAGAAGGCCCATAAGCCTAGGCCTAGTCCAATAAGGAAAAGGATGGGAACTAGGAGTGTTGCCCTAGCTTCCCTCCTATAAATACCCCTTGTAAACCTTCATTTGGTTGTTCAATTCATTCTCCTTCACTCACCTCTACGGATAACCGTTTCACATATATGTGTGTGTGTGTTTGGATAGTTGTTCAACCGCCTCTCTATTTCTTCTCTTGATGCTTGTGTTGTAAAACTAGTGACCTAACAGTGGTATCAGAGCCAAATAGTTGGGTGAATCGTTATTGCTTTTGAAGTGGGTTTTGGTCCTACGCGTAAGGCTAACGAATGATACTTTGGTTCGCTTAAAAACACGTTTTTTACACTTTTTAATCCAAGATTCTTGTACTTTCAATGTTTTAAGGTGTTAAAATAACTGTTTTTGGCAAAAAGTTTCAAACTTTATGCGTGAATTTACGTTTTTAAGCTAGTTTTTGTACGAGGGTGTTTTCTTACGCGTAACCGTTTTAGACGTTTTGATTCATCAAGTTTCATACTTTTATGTTATTTTGGTGATATTGAAGCCATCTCATCACAAAAATCTGGTTTAGAAACAACTTTGGGCAAAATCAATTTCACGAGTAAAGCTACGCGTATGAAAACCCTAGTTTTACACGTAACTTTATCCTTGGTTTGATCTTCAGTTTCGTGGTTTACTCCGTGGTTTCTTGCTTGGATAAGCCTGAAAACACGTCGACTTTGGATATCTTTTGCACTGTGATAGTGTAAAAGATCATTTGGGATAAAACCCTAAACTTACGCATAAGCATAAAGTTTACGCGTAGAAATCCTACGCATAAGATGAATCTTACGCCTAAGCCTTGTCTTACGCATAAGGTAATCCTACGCATAAGTTTCTACGCCTAACTTTGTGTCTACGCATAACTTTAGTGTCTTTTCCCTACTTACGCGTAAGCTAAAACCGCGTAACTCATTGTTACGCGTAACTTTGGTGTTTTTACGCATAAGTCCTACTTGGTTTATTGTGATTTTTACGCCTAAGGTCACTTCATCAACAAAGGTTCATTCGACTATAAAGATCCATTTTTTACCAACACAAGTTTTCAACATGTCACAACCACCATACTCTAACTATTTCCCTTAAACTTATTCTCAACGTCAACAACAACTAACTCCACAACATCAATAATGGAATCAACAACAAGCAATTTATCAACAACAATTTAATCAACAACATATTCCACAACTTGCTGCAATTCCACAACCTCAAATGGTTCAACCACCACCAAGTCTTCAAGTTCAACCCTACACAAATGACTTCAATCAACATCCATCAGGGAACACTATGAAGGAACCCACTTGGTTTGCAAAGATGTGTGAAGCTTTAAGCGGCCAACAATCAATTCATGAGGCTGGATCACTTGATAGACCTCCAATGCTCACTCCAGGAAACTACGATCAATGGGTGATTAGGTTCTTTAGGTTTTGTGATCTGAAGAAGCCACATGGAAAGTTATTAAAGAAGGTCATCTTAGAAGGTCCATTTCAGATGCCTACTGTCATTGTACCCGGCGATCCAAATGCTAATCCACCAAGAGATGAAGAATCAAACATTGTACTGTGCCGACCAATGCAGGAACTTCTACACTATGAAGCCGATGAGCTTGCAATGCAATATATCCTCTTAGGATTACCTAACCCAATTCTTCAAAGTGTTGATGCTCAAAAGATGCAAAGGCGATGTGGAACATATTCATCTTCTTATGGAAGGATCAAGACTAAATCAAGAGGATATGGAATTCAAAATTTACTTGGCTTATGAACACTTCATGATTGAACCTGGAGAGACACTAGAGTCTTATCATCATCGATTCTCAGACATCATAAATGATTTGGATAAACACAACATCATCATGCCAAGAATTGCAGTGAATACTAAGTTCCTGAGTAGTCTTGGTCCTGAATGGGAGAAGTATGTCATTTTTCTCCGTCAAGGGAAGAACATGCATCATTCTACATACGGATTGTTGTACGATTACTTGAAGCCTCATGAAAAGGAAGTTGATAGGGAAAGGATTCTCCGTGCTCAAATTGCTTCACCTTCACAACTGGAAAATCAACAACTTGCCTGTATACTCAAAACGCTTATCTCTCAACCGCAACTCAACCAGCAACTCAACCAATCGCTACAATCACACCACATAATCCTTCACAGCCTCAATCTTAACAAACTCAATTGGTTCCATACAACAACAATGCTCAAGCACTTGTTAGTGAAGCTAATGAGGAATTCGATGCCATTTGCTAATTGCTACGCGATCCAACAACAACAACCTCATTCAACACAAGGAATCAAGTGTGTGAACAATGGACGAGTTGAAGTTCGAATCGTGGTTATGGTCGCCGAGCGGTGGTCAAGGATTTAATGTTGTGGGTAGGAATAACAATAGAGCTCGAGTGGTGGAACAGAAATGCTCAATGGGTTGAATGGTCTTCGATGCTAACAATCGCAATGAGAAGGGACACCGCTAATGCAGTACGCCCAAAGCCGAGGACAAGGGTCGTGTTGCTTATCACAAAGAGGCTCTTCTTGGCTCTTAAGGATGAAGTCGGTGGAACTCTCACGTGACAAAGAACAGCTTATGGCAAAT
>OU343219.1:123244211-123287622 GCA_910596185.1 Chrysanthemum makinoi
GATCAGTTGCAAGGCTCTAGTATCTATTCAAAGATTGACCTAAGGTCAGGTTATCATCAACTTAGAGTATGGCAGGAGGATAATCCGAAAACAACGTTTAGAACACGTTATGGACATTATGAGTTTCAAGTAATGCCGTTCGGATTAACTAATGCACCTGCAATATTCATGGATCTCATTAATAGGGTATGTAAACCGTATTTGGACAAGTTTTTTATAGTATTCATCGACGACATATTGATTTACTCAAAGAGCAAAGAAGAGCACGAAGGGCATTTGAGAACGATTTTAGGACTACTCAAGAATGAGAAGTTGTATGCCAAATTTTCGAAGTGTGATTTTTGGAATATCAAAGTACAATTTCTTGGTCATGTCATTGATAGTCAAGGATTACAAGTTGATCCTGCAAAGATTTAAGCTGTAAAAGATTGGGCTACTCCGACAAATCCTACAGAAATCCGACAATTTCTAGGACTTGCCGGGTATTACCGAAGATTCATCGAAGGTTTTTCAAATATAGCTAAGGCTTTGACTAAGTTGACACAGAAAAACAAGAGGTACGAATGGGGAAAGCAACAAGAAGCTGCTTTTCAGTTGTTGAAGCAAAAGCTTTGCAGTGCGCCAATTTTGGCACTACCGAAGGAATTGAGAACTTCGTTGTATACTGCGATGCTTCACATAAAGGGCTTGGAGCTGTATTAATGCAAAAGGAGAAGGTGATAGCGTATGCTTCTCGACAACTTAAGGTTCATGAGAAGAATTACACCACACATGATCTTGAGTTGGGGGCCGTAGTTTTTGCACTCAAGATTTTGAGACACTACCTTTACGGTACAAAGTGCACAGTGTTTACGGACCACAAGAGTTTACAGTATGTTCTTGACCAGAAGGAACTTAACATGAGGCAACGTCGTTGGTTGGAATTAATCAGCGATTATGATTGTGAAATCAAGTATCATCCGGGAAAAGCCAATGTTGTGGCTGATGCTCTTAGCAGGAAAGAAAGACCGAAACCTTTAAGAGTTCGATCATTAGGAATGACGATCAGTTCACCTTTACCATCAAGAATACTCGAGGCACAAATCGAGGCACTTAAGGAGGAAAACCGACCAAGTGAAAATCTTTATGGTATGCTCGAAAATGCAAATGGTTTTGTAAAGAGAGCAGATGGAGTATTATGCTTCAAGGAAAGAATGTGGGTACCATGTTATGGCGGGATACGAGAGTTGATTATGCATGAGTCGCATAAGTCAAAGTATTCTATTCACCCAGGATCTGATAAGATGTATCAGGATCTCAAGAAACTTTATTGGTGGCCGAACATGAAAGCGGAGATTGCTACGTATGTGAGCAAATGTCTTACTTGTTCCAAAGTAAAAGTCGAATATCAGAAACCTTCAGGATTACTCCAACAACCAGAGATTCCCCAATGGAAATGGGAACGCATTACAATGGACTTTGTCATGAAACTTCCAAAGACATCGGGAGGTTACGATGCAATATGGGTAATCGTCTATCGTCTTACCAAATCAGCTCATTTCATACCAATTAGAGAGACTTATTCCATGGAACAACTTACTAGACTTTATGTCAAGGAAATAGTCTCAAGGCATGGAGCACCAATTTCCATCATTTCCGACAGAGATAGTCGATTCACTTCAAACTTTTGGAAATCATTACAAGATTCATTTGGAACCAAATTAGAGATGAGCACAGCATATCATCCACAAACCGATGGTCAAAGTGAAAGGACAATTCAAACCTTAGAAGATATGCTGAGAGCAAGTGTGATTGATTTTGGAAATGGTTGGGCTAACCATTTGCTATTGATTGAATTCTCGTACACCAATAGTTATCACACCAGATATAAAGCGGCACCATTTGAGGCACTATGGTGAAAATGCGATCACCTGTTTGTTGGGCCGAGGTTGGAGACGCACAACTCACTGGTCCAGAAATGGTACGGAAAACAACAGAAAAGATAGTCCAAATCCGAGATAGACTCAGAACTGCCAGGAGTCGACAGAAAAGTTACGCAGATGTTAGACGCAAACCGTTAGAATTTCAAGTCGGCGACAAAGTGATGTTGAAAGTATCGCCTTGAACGCGTGGTACGATTTGGAAGCGGGAAGTTGAACCAGGTACATTGGGCCATTCAAAATTTTGGCAGAGTGGGCCTGTAGCTTATCGACTTGATCTTCCGCAAAACTTAGTCACGTCACAACCGTTTCCGTTTCAAACCTGAAGAAATGTCTTTCGGACGAATCACTTTTATTCCATGGAAGAAATTCAACTCGACGATAAACTCAATTTCGGTGGAAGAACCTATAGAAATCATGGACCGGAGGTCAAAGTTGAAACAAAGTCGTATTCCTATGTGAAGGTTCGCTGGAATTCTCGAAGGTCCAGTTTACTTAGGAACGGGAAGACGGATGCACCTCAAATATCCTCATCTTTTCACCAACAACACGGGACCCAACAAGTGAATTCAGGGTGAATTCCTTTTTGAATGGCGAATGTGACAATTCATATTTTAGGGTCATATTTCAAAACATTACTCATGCTTCATCATTTATCATTTATCGTAAATTAGGTTTACAAGCATCAATTCACGTAACGTAATGGTTTAGCTGTGAATTCATATATAATCATCAAGGTCATTTCATATGGACTAATTTTAGTCTACATATCATTATCATCATTAACATTATATTAGTTCATGCATGGTTTTGCATTTTAACTTAACCGTATAATTTCATATTAAATAAGCGTTATCGTAATTAAATATTTTGAACAATTGATCCATTACTTTCTAAAATTATTCCAATATATTTTTATACTCATATTAAGTTTATAAAATAATATTATGAGTTTACCCAGTGTTTTAAATTTATTTTGTATCTAAATTGTTATATTTATATAATTTGACGGTTTTTCTTAAATACTACGATAATTATTAAACACTCAATTTTTGCAAGAAATGTATTTTTATAATTTTTATGATCTCAAAATATTTTATCTTGACCCGTTAAAAGTTATTTTTATCTAATGCTACCCTAAATACTCAAATGTATTTAACTTACCACATATCCTCAAATTACCCACTAAACTACTCTTGTACATAATTTAAAAAAAAAAAAACATAACAAGTGGATGACTAACACCCCTTGTAGGCACGGGGTGAGTCATGTATTAATTTGCAAAATATCTCATCTATGTAAAGTATTATACATTAAACAAACTCATACTCACTCATAATATCAAAAGAACAAAACCCATTTGCTTTCTCTCTTCTCTCCAAGACCGGCAACCACATAGACCAAGGAAGGATTTCATCAAAATTTTCAAGACAAGGTTTTTATCACACTAGTATCACTTGTTATTAAGGTTTTGCAATAAAAACCTAAGGTGATTAGGAAAAATCCATTGTCCATAAACCTCATCAAGTTACTTGTAAGCATCCATATTCATGTGTTTATTTCATATTCATTGTTATAGTCATTTCATTTTATTTGAGAAAACATGCAAGTCTCATGAGGTTTATATCACTTTTTCTTTGATTTTTAAGAGTTATATATATTTTGTCATCCTATAATTATTCCTTGTAATAAATCACTCTTGGTGATGTCTAGGAACCCATGACACCCTAAGAAGGTGTATGGTAGGATTATATAGCTTCGAGTTCTTTTGAATGGGTTAGAATAGGTTTGGGCGAGAAAAACTCATTTCGACAAGTTTGCAAAAGGGACTGTCCTTATTTTTAAAATCTGGAAAATTCGACAGTTAAGTAAAATTTTTGGCCTAGATAATTAGAAAATACATTTTAAAACAAAAGCGTGGCAGCTTGAGCGGTTAAAACGAGCTATAACGAAGAAGTTATGAATTTTTCAAGTTGGCGACGAAAACTATATTTTTCTGGAAATTTCAGCATGTTATATTTATTTTATGCAGTCAAAAATGAAACTTAGGCGTTATAAATTATGCTTATCACTTATCAATTAGTATACTTTGATACAAAGCTAAGGACATAAAAGTAGAAAACGGTTGTAATGATCAAATTATACACGTTTACAAAAGTTGTCGTAACTTCATTTTATAAGGAAAACTATTAATTTCTAATAGGTAAGTATTACGGCAAAATAAGTACCCATTTTGAAGGTTGTTTTACCATTGATGTAGAACTTTTTATAAAGTAAAGTCTTCTAGTAAAAGTGAGTTTGCCAAGTATATTTTCTAAAATGTCCGACCGTTTGTTTAGCGGAGTTGTAATGAATTAATTATGGCTACTCAAACATTTGCCGAAAACCATCCTTAAACTATATTTAGGGACACAAGTACCATACTTAACCTATATTTTTCTTTATGTTCGAGACCTTTAGGATGGAAACTCATGTACTAAAACTTTGAGATAATGATACAAACTTCCCAAAACCATTGAGTACGTTTCCTAATACTCAATGTGCACCATTTTACAACTAGTTTTTAGAGGCCGTTTTGTCACTTTCATGAATATTCCAACAACATTATTTTTACGAAGAAAAGTTATAATTTCTTAATAAATCACTAAATTATTATCGTCGGATATCATTTCAACGTAATTACATGTGGAGTAATTTAAAAATGGTCAAGACGTTAAAAGATTATTTTAAACGAAAAGTATTATTATCAAAAATTCATAAGTGGTATAGATATCATCCGAATTGCATGCATAACATTTCATCATAACTTATTATGTATCATATCATTCATAATAGGTCGAGTTTTGAGATTCACGCTATTTCAGTGTACTCACTTTTTGTCATCAGCATCAATTCATCAAGTGAGTTTTCATACCCCGATTTATTCAAGTTTTTACTTTATTTCAAACCTACGGGGAGAATACATTGCACATCATTTTAATTACGATACCAAGTATTTCAAATTCATTACATTGCTTAAGTTACCTCATGCCAATTGAATGTCCCCATTATATAACATGAACCGTTAATTTGAGAATGAGGGTGAGTGGATAGATCTATCGAAGGTGACTCCTCCATCCGGGTTGGCGGATTCCAACCGGACGGATGCATTTCATTTAATATCATTATTTGAGTTGTTTTGGCAAACACTTGTTGGGGCGAAACAACATAATCGGTGTTTCGGTGTCATGGAATTATAGCAATTGTAACATTTTTGTGACATATTTGTCATACATAATTTATACTTGTGGTAGTCGTATTAAACATTTACCTCTATGAACTCACTCAACCATTGTGTTGACACTTTTATAAATGTATTTTCAGGTAATTAAGACATTCGCATCATGGCACGATTAAGGAAACTCATAAGTCGCGGGTCGACTTGTTTCATTGTATATTATGGTTTTCTTTTCAAAACATCGTTTGGACTTGTATTAAACTTATATTTCATAAAACTTTATCAACTTTTGGAACCTATCTTGTAACTCTGTATGTTTTATATAAATATCAAACGATGTGTTTCTAAAACGACACTTTTGGTGGTTCAATATATTGTGATTGTGATGCTATGACATCAACCCCAGGAATTCCATTAAAACATAAGCAAGTGGGGTGTGACATTTGTGAAATCAATATGTTCTGAGAAATTGGTTGATACCAAATCCAGAAGTATTATTGGGTCTCTTTGTGTATCTAGCAGACAGTGGGCGACATTGTATTTTCATTATATCTTTGCTCCCTTTATCAATCAAGAATGACTGAACGACACCTCACTAAGGCTAAAAATTTCAGATACGTAAAGAGAACCATTAGTTTTGGGATCCGGTATCCGAAGGATTAAGTTTTGAACTAATAGCCTTTTGAGACGATCATACAAGATGCTTAGACTCTGAAAAAGTACTTAGGTGGTTTACAATTCCTTGTGATAAATTGGTGTCATATTGTCGAAGAAACAAGGCGTACACCGATGTCATCAGCTGATATGTAGCCATATCTGCGTGTTGTGCTCAAGTCATTTGGATAAGAACACAACTCAAGGACTATGGTTATGTATTTAATGGCAGAATCCGGTGTACTTTGTGATAATCGAAGTGCTATTGAGATCTCGTGCAACACCGTTCAACATTCGAAGTCAAACCATATTGATCTTCTATATCATTTCATCAAAAGAGCATGTGGAAAGGTGTAGTTGAATTATACTTTGTAGGTGCTCTTGAACACCACTGGCGGATCTTCTCACTAAAGCCTTAGCTCCAGCAAGGTTTACTGATTTCATTCACCGGATTGGTATGAGGTGTTTGACTCCAGAAGAACTGGACGAACTTTTAAAACATTCTTGAAAATAGTCAAACACCAAAACCTCTCTTGTAAATAAATTTTTCAAAAACAAAAATAGAAAATTATAAAATCTGATAAAATCTAAAAATATTCTTCTATCTAAATTTCTTTCAAACATTGCATGTACAAATCTTCCGTCAACACTTTGTTCCATCAAACCTTTCACCATTTTTTCTGAACAAGTGTTGAGGGGGAGAACGTAAATATTTTTCAGTTTTATAAAACCTTGTACTTGCATGTTACCAAAAGATGTTGTTTCTTCAGAAATGGTGGATACGTTTCTTCTCATATACTCTCCTCGGACTCAAATGTTTAAAAATTTTATCATTTCAAAATCCGAGGGGGAGTATCATCAAGTTTCTTTCCAAAATAATTATGTTTTGCTTAAACAAAGTGGAAGTTATGGGTCTTGGTTGAAAATTGTTGTGGTGGAGGGGCCAAACTTGTCAAAGTTGAAAACTCATTTTAATAAAACTCTCCACCTAACATTTTCAAAATCATTTATTACTTACATTAAATTCTTCAACCAACTCATATCCACGCCTAAGAATCAAAACGCAAATTCGTGCTTCAAATCCAAAATTTGTAAGTTGTTATAGCTTCTAATCGTAAAAACAAACATTGGTTTTTAATTTTACTCGAATCCAATGGTTAAATCTATGAAAACTTGTGATTTTTTGGGTCTACGCATACGCGTATGAACATGGTTTTGATATAATGTGTTTTTGATGAAATAGGGAGTGTCAAAATATTTGAAAACAGGTATTATACCCATTTCTATCATCAAAACATGCCCAGAAATTTGTTTCAATGTGTTTCGAATATTAGGGTTTAATTCAAATTTAGGCGTTTCTTCATGTGAGTGTTCTAGCTTGATTAGATGATTAGAATAGGTTCTTAACATGTTCAATTAATCATATACACTCATGAACCACACCCAGAAACAACAAAACTGAAGAATTATGATTTTAGGGTTTATATTCGTATGAACATGAACTTTTTGATTCTGTGAGTGTTTAATGTTAAAACTTGTTGGAACTTGTTTAATTAACATCTAAGGTAGTGCAAAAAAAGTTTTGTGAGTTTTACATGGTTAAATCTTTTACACGTAAGAATAGGGTTTAGAGTTTAAGTATAAACTTACGCCTAAGCATGTATACGCGTAATGGCGATTGGGAACTTGACATATTTTTTTGTCTTGAAAGTGTTTGGAATAAAAATAATCAGTTTGTTATGTTTAACTTGTTACAGGCTTCTACGAATAAAAGATTCAGAATCAAGGTGTTCTTGGCTTACGCTTAAGGAATACCTTATGCGTAAAGGTTACGCATAAGAGCAATCTTACGTGTAACACTTACGCATAAGGGTCTACAGTGGGACTACGCGTATCCTGGGAAGGATATGCGTAAACTTAGATTTCTACGCCTAAGGGCTACTCTTACGAGTAAACCTTACGCGTAAGTCCTTTGCCTAAGCCTACGCATAAGCTTATAAGCTACGAGTATACTCCTACGCGTAAGACATTCTTACGCCTACGGGTTACTCTTACGGTTAAGCTTACGCCTACGCCTAAGGTCGTCATGTTTACGCATAAGCTCACTTGCTTACGCCTAAGCCAACTTATAATTTTATTTTGAAATGTTACGCGTACAAAACTTGTAATAAGTTTATCATATGTCACAAAACCAAAATGTCACTAATAAGCTACAAAAAGTTAAAACATTGTGTGATTAAGTGAAATTTGGACATTAAAATTCAAAATTAACATACTCACTTAACTTATCACGTCAACTTTGGACTATTGGACTAAATGTGCCTTTGGACTCGTAACATTCATAAACATAACAACTTTAATCAATATTGGACAATAAAATCAACTTTAGACTAACATAATGTCTTTCGATATGTTGGTTCTTTTGTCTCAATACCTTTCAGATCACAAAATGGATGTCGTCATGGAAAATCTCAATGCATCCAATGAACTCACAATGGAAGATATCTTCCCAACGGATTATCGCAAAACGATTGGAAAGAAAAACCTTAGAGTCGATTTTGATAACTTCACCTACTCAAAATCATCGTGCAGAGTTCTTTGTGGACATTCTCAAGGAACATCCTTACCGCCTCATGCTATCCTGCTACGCATTTCGATTGCAAATCAATATCCATCAATTCGGCACACATGGAGAAGATTGACGCCGGATCAAGATCTTTGTCAAAGTGACTCTCAAAAACAAGGAAGTCACAGTCACGGTAGCTGATCTTCGCACAATCCTTCTTCTACTAGCCATTCAGCCTGCATATTATGTGGCAACTCCTACTGAAGAGGCAATAATGCAGTTCATGGTCGACATTGGTTATGATGAAGCTGCTGGAATCATTACCAAGCACTCCACTATTGATGTGAAGAACATCCCTCAGCCCTGGAGGACACTATACATCATGATCGCTATGTCTGTATCTGGAAGAGACAGCGGTCATGAACATCCTAAACTAATGCACCTTCAGACATTTTGGGGCATAGTCAACAAAGAACACATTGACTACGCAAGTCTGATATGGGAAGACATGATGCAGCATCTTAAGAAGCCTGGGTCAAAGATTCCCTTTATCAGATACACAAAGTTGTTGATTTAAAATATTCTCGGGAAGAATCTGGACATCCCAATAAGAATAAATGACCCCAAGACTCACTCAATGTTATTTGAGCCAACTTTGAACGTTGTCAGGTTTAAGGACTCATCAACACGGAAACAAGGTGCAGAGTTACTTGACTGTCTACTCACTGACACAATCAAGGGTCAACCCTCGTATCTACATTATAAAGAAGCAGTGAAAGCGGGTAAAGTTGGGTTCATGGATGAAAAGACTTCTGCAGTGCCTACTAAGAAGACTAGAAGATTAGGTAGCACTGGAAGCACTAGAAGCACAGGGACTACAACAAAGTACAAGAAAAGACACCCACCCAGTAAGAAAAGAGTCCCAGCTCAGATCGTTCGCCCTCAAGTTAAACCAGAACCTATTCCATAGAACGACGACTCTGAAACTAAGTCAGAAGAGGTGACTTACTACTCTGAATCGCAATAAGATGATACATCTTCACCAATGTCAAAAGACAAACCTCCAAGTCCCTCATCTGACAAAGGGAAGAAGCCAGTGCCAGAAGAAGAAGAAGAAGAGGATTTGGATGAAGAATGCTCCAAAGATGAAGAAGAGAGAATACCAGAAGACTCGAAGCATCGAGATTGCGAGCAAACTGCAAAAGATTTTGAAGCTAAAAATTAAAAGGCCCGGAGGTTCTAGTGGTGGTGCTCTAGACACACACAGTTCTTGATGCGGTTAATCAACGATAAGGGGCTGGTGACACCATAAAGGAATCTACGGAGCATCAGCAGCAGGACTACGAAGTTAAGTTTGATTTTGAGGAAGAAGAGCAGGAAACGACAGAGAAAATAACTGATGAAGATGTGGAAAAAGGGCAAAAGGAAAAGGTGATGAAGAAGGAAGAATAAGAAAGGATTCGAATTGAAACAGACCTACATCCGAGATAATCACGAACACAATCTGAACAATCTTGAGCCACCACATGACCCGCACACAAGCGAATCATCATCTCAGTCTTCACCACCACTATAAAAAGATACAACAACACGATCATCATCCAAATCAGTCAAGAAAACTACTGATATGTGGGCATCTCGGGCCAAGACCAAGATCCAAAAAGTTGTGAAACAAGCAAGGAAATGTATTATGGTTGACTGAAAGCAGAACCTGCTGGCTGACAGGGTAAACTTACTTAGCGATGAGATGAACACATTCATTGACGAGAGAGATCAAATCAAGCTATTCCTGAACAGAGACATTCAAGGAGAAATAGACGAGAAGATCAAGGAATACACTCATCAGTTCCTTCTTCAATATGTTCCCGAAATAACAAAAGACATGTTCTCCAAACAACTATATCCAACTTTGAGAACACTAATCGGACAGACAATTGTCACAACACCGGTGATGATGATGAACGGACTCGACCGATCCGGCCACCTCATGTCATAGAAACTGATCTACTTTCACAGTTGATAACTCAGATGACTGCTCGATCTTCGACACTCACATTTGATGAATTGAAATTTCTTGAGGTTCTCCTTGCTCATCAACTGAAGAATACATGCAAGAAAGCTGCTGGTATTGAGAAGCATTACAGAGATGATGATGACAAGGATAAAGATCCACATGCAAAGCGTCAGAAGAAAACGCGAGTCTTCATCATCTATGCCACCGCCAAAGACCACCACCACATCTACTACCACGAGCATCTCAGTGAAACTCCTCCATCTGATAAACCTCGGATTCGAGTCTCCACCACATTGGAGAAACGGTGATCATTTTCAATACACCGGGGTGAAGACGAAGAACATCTAGGCCCAACAACAGCCATCATCCCCACCATCAACTAAGAAACAACGGGATCATCCTCCAAACAAAGAAGAAGAAGAAGAGATCAAGCTCAGTCATCTCCTGGTTGGATGAAGATGACACTCAAGAGTATGATTGGTTTAGCAAGTTAGTTGATGCTATGCCTCGATTACCGGAAGGTCAAGAACTGGTAGACGGTCGTACTATGGAACAAGTGAAAATTATCGGGATGAATTCAAAGTCAAGAAGATGATGAAGAGGGAATTACGCAGGATCAAGAACGATGCTTTCCAATTGCTAAAAGACAGATCCGACAGTGCTGTTGAAGTTGAATACCATCTCGACAACATCGTACGAGCCATGTCTAACAACATTGACTGGCTCAACCCCGAATCGAACATCAATTTCTCAAGAAAGGATAACACTTCATATTACACTGACTAGACCAAACCGCTACCAACCATTTGCCGACCAGAGAAACCAAAGATTCCTTACCGCTACTCTTCTTCAAAATGACCTAGAGTTTCTTCAGCCTGTAGCGACATCGGCAAAATGCGGCTACATCACTTACCTTCAACATACCAGCAACATTCTTCTCCACCAATGTTGCCTTCGAAGAAGAGGCCACCAGAATGTTCGTTGACAAATTGGTGGACGATGACATTGATGCTAAATATGGCATTCACCATTGGCCACCATGGAAGTACGTGATACGAGAATATGCCAAGTTCTAAAGTCGAACAAGGAGGTGTTTAGTGATAAAAATATCGTTCCTATAATTAATGTCACATTGACTACGAAATGGGATTATTCATTCTTGAAGGAAATCAAGGTCAAATGCCAAGATGAACAAGAATATGATTTCCTTTGAGAGAATGGTTTTACTGAGATTGTAGAAGCTCAACGACATCGAAGACATGTATCTTGCTAAGGTACAAGGACAGATGAGACAATTCTCCACCAACATTCAGCTTCATTACATCACACCCTTCCTGATATTCATTCAAAGCAAAGTGATCCAGGAACGTGTTGAAGATCTCCAGCTTGCAATCGAATCTTATCAGAAGCAAGTCAACCTTACAAAACCGTTGCTACACTTTCCCGACATAAACCAACTATCTTACTACGCCATTTTGAAGAAACCAAAGTTTGGTGTTGTTTACCGCAGAGTACTTCACCATAATTGCTTCATGGCATACAACGACGTTCATAAGTTCTGCGATCACATGTTGAAGATGGTTCGTGATGGGTTAGCGTATCGGTTAAAGGACATTCAACAAGGTATTGGGTCAAAGAAGAGGTGGAATTACGAGGAAAAAAGGGATGCTAAGAAGATAATCAAGAGGCTGGATGAAAGGTTGTTTCATTGAGATCAGATGCGGAAGTTTGAGAGCTTTGTGGGTGGAAGACAGAGTTTCTCGATTACAACATATCAACGTCAAGAGAGAACCCCTAGTCTAATTGAATTATTTTCTGGGACTCCTCAAAACTATTTTGATTGATATTTGGTTTGATTGATTGGTATATTCATTTTGGCTTGTGCACACATAACAGTGTACAACCCGAACTTGTAATGAAAGGACCCTGTGGTACGCATCAGTGCCACAATCCTTATAAAAGGAGCGAAAGCTTCTTACTTTTTAGTAAAACTTATCAAAACTTTAATCATTTTCAAAGTTTTGCTCAAAAGAACAAGTACTTCCCCTTAAGTTTTCAAAACCTCAAAAGTTAGTATTTCTTGTTGAGGCGGAGTATTTGCTAAAAATCTTTGTTCACAAAATGTTCTTCGTGGAAACCTTCCCACAAAACTCGAAATGGACATATTCGATATCAAATTTCATCAAAAATAACATTTATATGCCATTTTTGAGGGGGAGAAAGATTGTGTGATACAAATATGTTGAAAATGTGATTGAATCATCGTGTACTAAGACTTAACCCATGAATTGATAAGATCTGAACTGTCATACATCGAAAAGATTTGTCTTCCAAGACTTATCCGAGTAGATCGTACCTATTCGAGAAGCTCTTGATAGACATGAACTTTGACAGGTTTGACAACCTTTTCAAGGTTTGTCCACACCTTCAAGGTAGTTATTAGAGCTAGTTGTCACCTAAAAGATAACAATGCATCTCTTTAACTATTCAACGTAACCGTGTCTCGCGGGGAATTGTCTATCTTGAGTCGATCAATTCAAAAGTGCGAGCTCTACCCTCACCGTCTTGATTTCTGTAAAACACTTAAGCACGAGTGGAGGGAAGTATTTACGAAAATGCAAAACTCTCGAAGTGTTACAAACATGTTTTCATTCATAAACACTTTGAGAGATTTTCAAGAAAATGTTTTTATGGCAACATAGGATAGTCATGGAGTTATAAGGTGACTAAGGTTAAGAATAACCGTCCTATGATCCGCCAGAGCCGTAGGGATCTACCCAAGGACGCCACCAATAGTTAGAAATTAGAAGTCCTTAGGTGTGATTATAAAAAGGAGAAAATGAGAATCGGAGAAACAAGGAGTTGAAGAATTAAAAAAAAAGGTAAAGAAAAGGGTGAAAAGAAATAGCCCTCCAAATTATTCAACTTGGGGCAGACACCGGTTCAATTCATATGCTTCTGGCTGTCACTAGATGACACCGGTATTGAAGAATAAAGTCGTCATAGACCCAGTAACACAATGCACTCAACCTTTTTAGCCACTCAAGTTTCTCTCAACAGAAGCTTGTTTCATTCTCACAGGAAACCCTACATAAACTATCGACTTTCTCTTAGAGACTATTGGTATTGAAGAGGGAGACCCTCTCCCAAGTCTCCACTTAGGAAAAACAAAGCGAACTATTGAGTCTAGAGCCACGAGATTCATAAAAAGATCTCTTAGGAACACTTGACATTTCATCACTTTTCGTTCAACATTAAGGACCCAAGTGATACATTTTATAGCCCTTCACAGATCTTAGCAATCTGTCAAGAACATTTATGAGGGGATTCACACTTGTGATCCTGAGTGATTGAATGGAAACTTACGCGGGTCAACATTAATAGCGTGACAGCAGGTTGCTTTGGTAACTCCTTGTGGGTTCGTATAGTGTTGTCTCAAGCGGTCTACATGGAAGTGAGGTGATGCTTCAGTGTACCTCAGCAATGCACCTAAACTGTAGATGTACTTTGATACATTGTGTTATCCTACTTGATGGACTCTAGTTCAGAACACCTTTGCTAGAATTAGAGACGTATTTTCACCGTGCTATTAACACCCTCGAAGTTCGAACTTGTAAGTCTTTGGAAATCCAGCTAAGGAGATTCCTTTCAAGAACTGAGTCCTGAAGATGTGGGTCATTACTTGAACTTGTTCAATGTAATACCAACTGTCCCTTATGGGATTTGGATGGCTGATTCGCCCGACCAAGGTGAATGGAAACAAGACATTCATCAGAAGTACAATCGTAGTGGTCAATTCTCTAAGAAACGATCACAATGATCGATTGGTGTTTTTCACTAACCAATTCTTATGTTTTCTTGTTATGGAGGATCTTGGAAGGAATGATCGTGCTGATTCTCCTCATGCTCATACCAACAACAACTCAATTGAAGTTCTCTCAAAAGGAAACTCAAAAGTCAAAAGGATTCTTCATCAACCAAAGAATCTACAAAGTTTAAAGACTAGAGAACTACATCAAATCTGAAATCCAACGTCAAAGAGCGTATAAGCATGTTGGAGAAAGATGTGGAGACACCTAACAAGTAGCTAACCGAGGAGACAATCATACTATCACATCCACAACAAAGAACAAAGTACAAAGAATACAACGGCGTCAAAGCTGAAAACTTTGGCAAAAGAAACAAGATCCTCACTTTGGGAGATTGTTGGAATCAAGGAACTTCTTCTCACAAGAAGAGGAATGCCGAAGACGTCAAAGCAACCGCTATTACATCAACACCAACAACTTATTCAAGATTGTTGGAGTCATCACTAACACTTAGGGGGCGATTGTTGGAATTGCTCCTAACCTGTATTTCAAGTGTTAGTCATTTAACATGTATAGGTTGCTTAATTAGGCTTTTATGTTAGTTATTAAGGCTAGGCTCATGTAGAAAGCCCATGAGCCTATGCCAAAGCCCAATAAGGAAGGAAGGGAATATATATGTTTCCCTAGCTCCCTTCTCCTATAAATACACTTGTAAACCTTCACTTGAAGGTTGGTTGTTCACTCTAATACATATCTACGCATAACCTTTCATCATATTCATACGTGTGTGTGTTTGTTTGTTCAACCGATCACCTTCATCTATATTTCTTACATATTGATCCTTGTGTTAACTTATGGTGACCAAACACATCCATTGGACAACATCATTGGGAACCCTTCTCGCCCAGTATCCACTCGTAAAAAACTTTGTACTGATGCCTTATGGTGCTTCTTCAATTCTTTATTATCAAAGATCGAACCTAAAGATGTCAAGCCAACAATGTCTGAGGACAGCTGATTTAGTGCTATGCAAGAAGAAATCCATGAGTTTGATCGTCTTGATGTATGGGAATTAGTACCTGCTCCAGATTGTGCTTTGATTATTTCTCTCAAGTGGATCTTCAAAGTAAATCTTGACGATCACGGTGATGTTCTGAAGAATAAGGCAAGGCTAGTGGCTAAAGGATACCGAAAAGAGGAGGGTATTGACTTTGAGGAATCATTTGCTCTGGTTGCACGAATTGAGGCTATCAGAATCGTCCTGGCTAATGCTTCTAGCAAGAACATGGTGGTTTATCAGATGGATGTAAAAACTGCTTTTCTTAATGGAAATCTCAAAGAAATGGTGTACGTTAGTGAACCCGAAGGTTTTGTGAATCCAGAGCATCCTACCCATGTCTACCGCTTGAAGAAGGCCCTTTACGGTTTGAAGCAAGCTCCAAGGGTGCATGGTATGATACATTGTCAAAGTTTCTCTTGACAAATGGATTCATCAAAGGAGCGATTGATCCCACATTGTTCACCAGAAAGTCAGGCAAACACTTAATTCACGTTCAAATTTATGTTGATGATATTCTTTTTGCCTAGACCGACCCTAATGAATGTGACCAATTTTCTAAGGAGATGGGCTCCTAATTTCAAATGTCTATGATGGGACAAATGTCATTTTTCTTGGGATTACAAATTTCACAAAGTCCTGGAGGAATTTTTATAAATCAATCTAAATATGCTAATGAAAACTTAAAGAAATTTAGAATTGATTCTTGTGACCTTGTTGACACTCCCATTGTGGAGCGTACAAAACTGGATGAGGACCACTCAGGGATCATGGTTGATCAAACAAAATATCGTAGCATGATTGGATCCCTGATGTACCTCACTGATGAGACATGATATTTTGTTCGTTGTATGCATATGTGCTAGATACCAGGCTAAGCCTACCAAAAGCACCTTGAAGCGGTTAAACGGGTCTTTTGGTATCTCCAAGGAACCATTAACATGGGAGTTTGGTATCCGAAGGACACCAATATGTCACTAACAAAATATGAAGATGCAGACCATGCAGGGTGCCAAGTTACACGTCTAAGTACGTCAGGAGGTGCTCAGTTTTTGGGAGATAAGTTAGTAAGTTGGTCTTCAAAGAAACAAATGAGTACGTCTATATCCTCTCATTTGAATACATAGCCATGTCATCTTATTGTGCTCAAATCATATGGTTAAGATCCAATTATCTGACTATGGCTTTGTATTCAACAAAGTTCATCTGTATTGTGATAACTTTAAAGTGCCATTGCTCTCTGCTGCAATGTTCAACATTCAAGATCAAAGCACATGATATTGACATCACTTCATCATGGAACAAGTGGAGAAAGGTGTGGTTGAACTATATTTCGTAAGGACTGAATATCAGCTAGCAGACATCTTCACTAAAGCTCTTCCTGGAGAACGGTTTGTGTTTATCCTTCCACGACTTGGCTTGAAGAGCCTACAACCTGAGACACTCAAACGTCTTCAAGAAGAAGACTAGGAGTAAAGGTGTTTCCTCATTTATTCTATGTACATAATTTATCAAAAAGCAAAATAGAAAATTATAAAACTAACAAAAAGAAAATAGAAAAATATAAAATTTCAAAACACATAAAAATCAGAATATTTTGAAAAAGTCCAAAAATATTGTTTTCATATCATGTTATCTGGTTTCGATAACATCTACGGACTTTGATATGTCATTCAAAATGGCGGTCTTTAGATGAAGTTCGAAGTAAGTAATAAATATTTTTATTTTATTAAAAAAAATGAGATGGAGAAAAATGTAGGTTTATTGTCATTTCAGGCAGTAACCCATTTTTAAAAGAAAAACGAGAGCCATGCTTAATCTAGTTTTGATATCCTCATGCTCGATTCTAAAACAAAAGTTCATAAGGAAAATTTGTCGCCAAAAAGACAAATGTTTCCTCACAAATATTTTTCCTTCTAAATATTCTTCTGAAAAATATTTGTCATCTAATGAAAACTAATTTGCTTTGAAAATAACTCGGACTTAATTTTGAAAAATCATCCGGCTTATCATTTGTCAAAATTTCTATCTTTCAATCAACAACTTCGGTCATTGATTGAGGGGGAGAATGATTTCAATCAAAACAAAAGGTTATTTTTCAAACAATTGGCACGTAATCGACCAAGGTCTACATTTGGATAATCAAAAAGAACATTTTTTTGTATAATTGGATCCAGACCAAGGCTAATATTGTGTTTTCATAAGATACTTACGCATGTTTGATCGTTGGAGTTTAAAGTCTCATAATCTGATCCTTATCAGTTAAATGTTTTAAAAAGCAAGTCACATGTCTCCTCAAAAACCTTTCAAAAATAATTTAAATCAATTGAGATTACAAATCTCAAAGGGTTTGAAAATTGTGATCGGGGGAGATTTTGTGATTTAAATTGGATATAAACTGATAATTCAATACGTGGTTTTAGAAATATAATATCAAGCACTCCTCCCTACATGTGCCAAACGATTTCAAATTTTCCATGCACATGTTAAGGGGGAGCCTTTATCTTAAACCAAAAAGGATTGAAACGTGATTGATTTATCTCATAGTGCAGGTTCCCTCTAATATGGGCAAAACACTTTCGAATCTCGATGCACACATTGAGGGGATCAATCAAAAGAAAACCTCATCCTTCCCAAAATATCTCATCCAAAGTACTTAAAATAAAAGATTTGATCGGGAAGTGATGATAATCATTTTAGAAAATGTTAATCAAAGATTGGATCTTTCATTCTCATTCTAAGATTTCAAAAGTCCTCTTGCCTCCATGAGCTAAAATAATTTCTAATACTTGAAGCACATTTTGAGGGGGAGCATTTCTAAAATATCAAAAAATAATTAAGGTACAAAACGCTTTGATTTTATATCACAAGTACCTTGATTGATTTTCAATTGGTTTCGAGGCGGAATGAACAATACCAAAATTGACCACAATTTATTTTATGCATGAAGATATAAGGATGGTTAGGTTAGGTATTCATTCCCACAATCATGAGCAGAGCCAGAGGGATCTACCCAGGGACAATCCACTAGATAGTTTAGAAGTCCTTAGGTATGATGAAAAAGGAGAAAAATGAGAATATGGGAAGAGTCTTGGTGAGATAGAGCTAGTACTTGAATAAACCCAACAAGGTTCTAGTTATGAAGTCTCGGTAAGCACTGAAGGGGTTGAAGAATGAAAAAGAATTGAATGTGAAAAGGGTGAAAAGAAATAGCCCTCCATTAATTCAACCTTAGGGCAGAAACCAGGTTCAATTCATGCACTCTTTGGTGGTTACCAAGGTAACGCTGGTATTGAAGACAAGACGTCATGGAGCCAGTGACGCACTGCACTAAAACTTCCCAAGCTACTCAAGTTCCTCTTAAAAGGTCATGCTTCATTCTCACGGGGAACCTACATAATCTATCGACTTTCTCTTAGAGATTGTTGATATTGAAGAAGGAGACCCTCTCCCTAGTCTCCGGCATAGGAAACCAAATATTCACTATTGTCTAGAGCCAAGAGATCATCAATAAATCTGTTGGAATCACTCCTAAACCTAAATTCAAGTGTTAGTGATTCATATGTAATAGTTAGCTTAATATGGCCTTTATGTTAGTAATTAGCCTTAGGCTTATGTAGAAGGCCCATAAGCCTAGTCCCAAGTCCAATAAGGAAAGGAAGGGACTAGGAGTGTTGTCCTAGCTCCCTCTCCTATAAATACTATGTAATAACCCTCACTTGAGGGTTGGTTGTTCAATTCATTCTCTTTCACTATTGCATACGCATAACCTTTCTATATATTTATACGCATAGTGTTTGTGTGTGTTGTTCAACCGAGCATTTCTTCACCTCATTTCTATTATTGATGCTTGTGTTACTAATATGGTGACCTAACAGTGGTATCATTCGCCAAATAGTTGGGTGGATCATTTTCGTTGTTTATGTGAGTCTCGGTCTTACGCGTAACAACGAGTGATACTTTGGTTCGCTTAAAAATTGATTTTTTTACACTTTTTAATCCAAGATTCTTGTCCTTTCAATGTTTTTAGGTGTTAAACTATCTATTTTTGGCAAAAAGTTTCAAA
The DNA here is from genome assembly GCA_910596185.1 of Chrysanthemum makinoi. Classification (NCBI taxonomy): domain Eukaryota; kingdom Viridiplantae; phylum Streptophyta; class Magnoliopsida; order Asterales; family Asteraceae; genus Chrysanthemum; species Chrysanthemum makinoi. The sequence goes on from OU343219.1 coordinate 123,263,514, forward strand.
CTTTACGCGTGGATCATAGGTTTTAAACTAGGTTTTGAACGAGGTTCTTGTTCTACGCATAACTGTTCTTTTGAGCTTTGGATCATCAAGTTTCACACTTTTGTGTTATTTTGGTGATATTGAAGCTATTTCATCACAAAAATCTGGTTTGGAAACATCAAGTGGCAGAAATCACTTTTGGCTCACTTTTACGCGTAAGACCCTAATCTTACGCGTAACATTTCCTTGGTTTGATCTTCAGTTTTCGTGGTTTACTCCGTGTTTTCTTGCTTGGATAAGCCTGAAAACACATCAACTTTGGATATCTTTTGCACTGTGATAGTGTAAAAGATCATTTGGGCAAAACCCAAAAATTACGCATAAGCATAAGCTTACGCGTAGAATTTTTTACACATAAGATTTATCTTACGCCTAAGCTTTGTCTTACGCATAAGTTAATCCTACGCCTAAGTTTTCTCGCCTAACTTCTGTTTACGCATAACTTTAGTGTTTTCTCCTTACTTACCGTAAGCTAATCCTCGGCGTAACTATTGTTGTTACGCGTATCTTTGGTGTTTTTACGCTTAAGTTGTACTTTGCTCTTTTGTGATTTCTACGCCTAAGGATACTTCATCAACAACGGTTCATTCGACTACAAAGATCCATTTAACAACACAAGTTTTCAACATGTCACAACCACCATACTCTAACTATTTCCCTTACACTTATAATCAACAACAACAACAACTAAGTCCACAACATCAACAATTTAATCATCAAAAACAAATTTATCAACAACAATTTAATCAACAACATACTCCACAACTTGCAGCAATTCCACAACCTCAAATGGTTCAACCACCACCAAGTCTTCAAGTACAACCTTACTCAAACTTCTACAATCAACATCCATCCAGGAATACTATGAAGGAACCGTCATGGTTTGGCAAGATGTGTGAAGCCTTAAGTAGCCAACAATCAATTCATGAAGCTGGCTCACTTGATAGACCTCAATGCTCACTCAGGGAATTATGATCAATGGATGATTCGGTTCTTTAGGTTTTGTGATCTAAAGAAGCCACATGGAAAGTTCTTAAATAAGGTCATTATGGAAGGTCCATTTGGATGCCTACTATTGTCACACCCGGAGATCCAGCTGCCAATCCACCAAGAGATGCTGTTACCAATATTGCAATTGTCTCAGACCTCACAGGTGATGAACTTCTACATTTTGAAGCCGATGAACTAGAAATGCAATACATCCTTTTGGGTTTACCCAATCCGATCCTTCGAAGTGTTGATGCTCAAAAGACCGCTAAAGCAATGTGGGAACATATTCATCTTCTTATGGAAGGCACAACACTCAATCAGGAAGACATGGAATCCAAAATCTACTTGGCTTATGAACACTTCATGATTGAACCGGGAGAGACATTAGAGTCATATCATCATCGCTTTTCAGACATCATCAATGATTTGGACAAACACAATATCATCATGCCATGAATTCTTTGTCAACACTAAGTTCATAAGTAGTCTTGGTCTGGAATGGGAGAAGTATGTCATTTTTCTCCGTCAAGCTAAAAATCTTCATCATGCTACATACGGATTGTTGTACGACTATTTGAAGCCTCACCAAAAGTAGTTTACAAAGAAAGGGCTATCCGTGGACTCCCGGCTCCACAATCACTTTCGGACAATCAACAACTTGCTTTGTGGGCTCAAACTAGTGTTCCTCCTCAACTTTTGCTCCTCAACCAAGCTGCAACCATCACACAATATGATCCGTCACAGCAACAACCTCAACAAACTCAATTGGTTCCATACAACAACAATGCTCAAGCACTTTATAGTGAAGGCGATGAGGACTCCGATGCTTTTGATGAATTGCAATAAGGATTTGCTATGATTGCTAAAGCATTCGGCCGGTATACAAACAGATCCAACAATCGCATTCGTTCCTCATCAAACACAAGGAATCAGGTACATTTGTGAACAATGGACAAGTTGAAGTTCAGAATCGTGGTTATGGTCGTCAGATGGGAGGTGGTCAATGGTTTAATGCTATGGGCGAAGGAATAACGGGTGCTCCACAACAACAAAGAGCTCAAGTGGTTGAACAAGGGAATGGTCAGAATGGGGTTAATGGTCTTCGTTGTTATAACTGTAATGATAAGGGTCATCTAGCTAATGCATGTCCTAAGCCAAGGACAAGAGGCAGTGCTTATCACAAAGAGGCTTTGCTCTTGGCTCTCAAGGATGAAGCTGGTGGCACTCTTACCAACAAGGAACAAAGCTTTATGGCGGATCCGATTCGATGATGATATGGAGGACTTGCGAGGCTAATGCAGCGTGATGTTGATGGCACATATGCAAGCTCTACACATGAGTGACACAGGCCAGGTGTATGACGATGGCTTGTCTCAGTACCGGAACAAAACATACTCATTCTGATCGATATCTCCGCCAATATCTCCATCCGACAAGGATCAGAGTGTTCAACATGAGCCATCCACATCTCATTCCGATGATTATCAAATAGATCCCGTAGTTATATTTGATGATCAAGATGACCTTATGGTTAATATTGATAATCAAGTTGACTCCGTGATTATATTTGAGGATCTAAATAATGATCATGTTGACACTAACGTTGAACAAGATGAGCTTCTGTCTAATAGAGAAATTGAGCTCTTGACCTTAATTAAAGACCAAGAATCTCGTTTAGAAATTTGCACGAAATTAAAGAGAAAAATGCACTATTAATTTGGGATAATGAATGCTTAATTCGACAAATCAACTTTTTCAAAACTCAAGAAAACCGTGAAAAAGGTTTTGAAGCCGCTTTTGCCAAATCACATCAAAACGAAAAATCTTTGGAGCAGCGATTAGTGATCTAGCAGCCGAAGAATGCTTTGTTATATCAAATAGAACAAATGAAACATGAACATAAACAACAAATTAACGCTCTTACTTTGGAAACTCAAAAGCAAAGGCTGAGTTGTTAACTTGTCAAAAACAGTTCTTTGCGTACAAAAAGCATTCAATGAAACGAATAGATGACTATCTTGAGGAAATTGTCGACTTACAAAACAAAATCAAAGAGTTTAAAACTGTTATTTATAAACATGGTGAATCAATCACAACGATTCAAAAGTTTTCTTTCAAACCAAATCCAAATGGATATGGACCGAATCTTGCTGATTACAAACCTAAGTTTTCACGCAGAGCATTCAAACCAAATCCACGAAGTTTGGTCGCGAACATAGAATTGATGATTCGATTATGACTGTTGTTGAATATAATCGCATGGAGGAATTAGATGCTGATGGCGAGAGTCGGTCAAAAATGGAAAATGTCGTTTATAACAAACCATTTAACTTATTCAAAAGCCGTAACTTTTGTCACACAACAAGATACTTCAAACACACCTTTGGTTATCATACCAGTTTCTGAAGTTAGTCCCCAACACAATGGTGCACAAATTAATGGTCCTTTACCTTCACTTAGTGAAGTAAAACTAAAGCCGAAAGTTGTCGCGTTATCAAATATTTTGACACTTTCTTATCGACCTTAAAATTTTGGAATGTGAGATTGAATTTCATTCTGAAATCAAAGTTCAACATTTTCAATCGCCAATGGCGCGAGAACATAGAGATATTCTTCAGAAAAAATTTTACCCCATGTCAAAAATTTGAAAACTTGTGCACTATATTGGGAAAGGGATTTTCACAAGGAACTTGGTCTCATGAAAACAGTTTTGAGAAAACAAAACATCGATTTCAAATACTAAGCGTAAAAAAACTATTGAGAAAAGATGATGATCGACTCTTGGAAGATGCTATCTGTGCTGATATCTATAATGTTGTGTTATTGCATTCTTTGCCATATGCATCTGATTCTATATCTGCTGATACTTGTTGAAATTGTTGAAAATACTGAATAATGTGCTTGGTTCAAGTCTTTAAAAGTTGAAAATGAACGATTGTCAAACGAGCTTTCAAATGCAATACGTCGTCTTAATTGGTGTCAAAAAGATATTCACGATCAACAACTTGCTTTTCAAAACAAAATCGCCCGGTTGCATGCAAAACTCCTAATCAAAACTTGAGCAAGCTGGATGATCAAAACATGTCTTTTAAGTGTCAAATCTCAAAATATGAACAAGAACTTGCAAAAGTTAAACATGAATATGGTGTCATATTTGATTTACTCAAACAGACTTGTGATGAAGCATCAAACGAACTTGATCATTATCTTGCACACACTAAAGAAGTCATGAATTTTCTTTGGAAATCTTCGTTCTGAAAATCAAGATTTGGTGCACACTATCATTAAGGGAAATGTTAGGAAAGTATGAACAAGTTCAGCCTAGCATCATTAAGAGAATTGCACCTGTAACACTTAATAAACGTGAACCTAGAATGCCTAATTACAAAACACAAGTTACTAATGTGCTTCCCTCTCTGAAGCGAGGAATAGTTGCCTCTTTTCCAAGCGTCCGCATTTCACGACCTAGGAGCAATACAAGGAAGAATAGGAAGTTGCGACCTAAGAAAAGACAAATAAAGAATCTTTGAAGTAGAAGAACACCCTAGGACTTTGAATAAGACTCCAGTTGCACCCACTTTAGATATTGCGTCTGCAAATGTAATGGAAAAAGTGTTGTAACGATCTTGAACCTTTAAGTACTTTTGATATTAAGTCTGATGCTTCGTGTGTTATTTGTCGTAAAAGTATGCTTTCTGATTGTCATGATAAATGTGTTGCTAAGGCTATCTTGTCTCGTTTATGGAATCCTAAGACTCGGAATACCTCTAGGCCCACTACTGCTTTTAAGTCTGTGCTAGGTAAACCGCCCTCTTTAGATTCTAAGAAACAAAATGATGTCCCTGTAGCTCCAGTATCACCTCCAAGGAATGTAGTACCACCTAGTGCATTCACTAAGACTAAAGCTAAGACTAGTTGGAGATGGCAAAAATGGATACATAATACACTAGGATTTAAATGGATGCCTAAAATCATTGATGTGTGTATTTCTACTATAGCTGGCGAGGAACCCTCTAACTCATCGGTTTCCACGTCTACTTCTATTCCATCGTGTTAGATGTGTGTATGCAGGTGTCTGATCATCCTTTGGATTGTTGATAGCGGATGTTCCCGACACATGACAGGCAACCTTAAGCTGTTATCAAACTTTGTTGCAAAGTTCATTGGCACTGTCAGGTTCGGGAATGATCACTTCGCAGCTATCATGGGCTCCGGAGATTACATCAATGGAAACATTGAAATTAGCAGGGTTTATTATGTGGAAGGCCTCGGTCACAATCTTTTTCTGTTGGTCAATTTTGTGATGGAGACTTGGAAGTCGCTTTCAGGGAGAAAACTTGTTTCATTAAGTGATTTACAAGGAAATGATCTTATGTCGTGCCAAGCTCATCCAGTCTCTACACTATATCCATGCAAGACATGATTGCTTCATCTCCCATATGTCTACTCTCAAAGGCTACATCTACAAAATCTTGGCTATGGCACCGTCGTCTCTCACATCTAAACTTTCAAACCATAACCAACCTTGCTCGACACAAACTTGTTGAAAGTCTCCCGCGACTCCGGTATTCTAAAGATCACCTATGCTCAGCTTGTGAACAAGGGAAAAGCACTCGTGCTCATTTTCCTTCAAAGGTGGAACACAGCTCTCAGCATTTGCTTCATCTTCTTCACATGGATTTGTGTGGCCCGATGCGCGTGCAGACGATTAATGGCAAACGCTACATCTTGGTAATTGTTGATGACTACTCAAGATGGACTTGGGTTTATTTTCTTCAAAGTAAAGACCAAGCTCCACAGATGATCATCACCTTTCTCACGAAAATTCAAACTCAGCTCCGGAACACCGTCAGAAAAATTCGAACAGACAAAGGGACTGAATTTGTAAATCAAACTCTTCGGGAATATTATGAGAAAGTGGGAATTGAGCATCAAACATCTATTGCCCGCACACCAGAACAAAACGGAGTTGTTGAAAGACGAAACCGTGCGTTAGTGGAAGCTGCCAGAACGATGTTAATCAATGCTAAAGTTCAGTTACTTGTGGGCTGAAGCTGTCTCAACTGCATGCTATACTCAGAATCACTCAATGATTACAAAACGCCACAACAAAACACCATTTGAGCTTCTCCACAACCAAAAACCGAATCTTAAACACTTTCATGTATTTGGATCCCATTGCTATCTGAATAATGATCGTGATGACTTTGGAAACTTCAAAGCCAAAGCTGACATTGGAGTCTTTATTGGATATTGTGAGAATTCTAAAGGTTACCGAATCTGGAATCGTCATACAAAGCAAGTTATGGAAATGATTCATGCTAATTTTGATGAGCTTACTGAAATGGCTTCTGAGTATAACAACTTGGAACCGGGTCACAAGCTTAAACTTCCCCAAACCCCATCATCAGCTGACACAAGCCCTCAGCTTACTCGTCAACAAATGGAAAGACTATTTGTTCCTCTGTTGAGTGGCGATATTGATGAGCGTGCTCGGTGTATCCGTGTTTCATTTGCTCAACGATAATACTCTTATACGACACACCTGTGACAACAACTCTTGAAGAAGCACCACCAGGTTGACTCTACAATAACAGTTGAACAAAGCTGCATCCAACGACGAGAACCGGTGATGATGTTCTTAATGATGTACCTACTGCAGATTTTGATCCAAATGCGTTCTTTAACCCGTTTGCTAATGAGACTGCTTTGCACGATGTTGCGGAATCATCTACAAGCCATTTGAATCCTCAGAATCTGAATAATGTATATCAACATCACCTTCACACATCGTTGGACGAAAGACCATCCTCTTGAGAATATTATTGGTAACCCGAATCAACCGATCGTAACGACACAACGTCTTCACACAGATGGTGAACATTAAATTTATGCACTCCTGTCTGCCAATCGAGCCTAGAAACATTAAAGACGCAATGACAAAGGACATCTGGATTGAATCCATGCAGGAAAAACTCAACCAATTCAAACGTGTTGAAGTATGGGAACTGGTTGAAAGACCAACAGGGGTCTTCGTCATTGGTCTAAAATGGATTTGGAAGAACAAATTGGATGCTTAAGGGAACGTGTCGAAACAAGTCACGTCCGGTGGCTAAGGGTTATAGACAGGAAGAGGGTATTGACTTTGAAGAATCATTTGCTCTAGTTGCTCGTCTTGAGGCTATTCGGATTTTTCTGGCTTTTGCGGCTCACATGAACAACACGGTCTTTCAAATGGATGTCAAAACTGCTTTTCTCAATGGACAACTGAAAGAAACAGTCTATGTAAGCCAGCCAGAAAGATTCGTTGATCCAGAGTTCCCTAATCATGTCTACACACTAAAGAAAGCTCTCTACGGTCTCAAACAAGCCCCTCGGGCGTGGTACGATAAGTTATCATCCTTTCTTATTGCCAATAAGTTTACCAAAGGTTTGGTCGACCCTACACTCTTTATACAATATCACGGGGCTCACATTTTAATTGTTCAAATCTATGTGGATGACATCATTTTTGGGTCAACACATTTAAAATACTCAAATGCTTTTGCAAAACTTATGACAAAACATTTTGAAATGTCAATGATGGGTGAACTCACATTCGTCCTTGGAATGCAAGTTCATCAATCACCCCGTGGTATTTTCTTGAGTCAGTCCAAATATGCCCTTGAATTGTTAAACAAATTTGGAATGCAAAGCTGTGACACCTATGCCACACCAATGGCTCATACCAAGAAGCTAGACGCTGATTTACATGGGAAATTGGTTGACCCTACCAAATACCATAGTATCATTGGGTCTCTTATGTATCTAACAGCGGGCACGATATTGTATTTGCGTATATCTTTGCTCCGTTATCGAGTCGCGACCAGGAAACCCACCTCTCGAGAGGCTAAAAGAATCCTCCGATACATCAAGAACCATTAATTTGGGAATCGGTATATGAAGGATTCTTGTTTTGAACTAATCTCTTTTTGGAATCTGATCACGCAGGATGCTTAAACTCTCGGAAAAGTACTTTAGGAGCACTACAATTTCTTGGTGACAAACTGGTGTCATGGCAATCGAAGAAGCGGGATTGTACATCGATGTCCTCAACCGAAGCAAAATATGTAGCCATGTTCAGTGTTGTGCTCAAGTCATTTGGATGAGAACCCAACTCAAAGACTATGGTTATGTATTTGAAAGAATCCGATGTCTTTGCGACAATCGGAGTGCTTTTGCGATCTCGTGCAACTCAGTTCAACACTCGAAATCAAAGCACATCGATCTTGGATATCATTTCATCAAGGACCATGTGGAACATGGTGCTGTTGAATTATACTTTGTGGTACAGAATACCAATTGGCAGATCTTCTCACCAAAGCCTTAGCTCCTGCTAGGTTTAATGAGTTAATCCACCGGATTGGTATGCGGTGTTTGACTCAAGAGGAACTGGATGAACTCTTAAAACATTCTTAAAACCAGTCAAACACCAAAACCTCTTTTGTAAATATTTTTCAAAAACAAAATATAAAAATATAAAATCAGATAAAACAACAAAAATATTCTTCTATCTATATTTCTTCAAACATGGCAAGTACAATTCTTCCGTCAACACTCAAATCTTTCAAAATTCAGTATTTTTCCGATCAAGTGTTGAGGGGGAGAAATCAATCACTTAACAGTTTCATTAAAAACCTTGTACTTGCATGTTATCTTATCCCGGTTGTTTCTTTAATAATGATGGTCATTTTTTTGGTTCACTAACACTCCTCAGACTAAAATTTATAAACTTTCATTATTTCTTAAGTCGAGGGGGTGTGTCGTCAAAGTTATTTCCAAATATTCTTCGTTTGGTAACCAAAATGGAAGTTAAAAGGCATTGGATGAAAATGGAAAAGGTGGAGGGGCTAAAACTGTCAAAATCTTAAAGTTATTTTTGATAAAACACTCCACCTAACTCATTAAATTCATCACATTTATTATTTAACCTAACCAATCCTACGCCTATAATTCAATCTGCAAATCCGAGTTCTTGATCTTCAATTTGTAAGTGTTTTCATAATCTTAACGTATTTACAAACAACGGTTTTGAATCTTTTACAAATCCAACGGTTGAAACGTGAGATATGCGTGATTTTGTGTTCTACCCATAAGCGTATGAACACATAATCATGCTTGTGTGTTTATGGTTAAAATGATAGTGTCAAAACGTTCATATAACATCATTGAAACTATTTTGATCATAAAAACATACCCAGAAACACGAATTGATTGATTTTGAAAATTAGGGTTCATACGTTAGTTTGGGGTTTTCATATGTGAACGTTTTTGGTGATAAAGATTGTTGTATGAGGTTGTTTTCAAGTTGAATTGATAATATCTAGGCCCAGATATTACCCAGAAACACTAATGATTCATAAATTGGTAATTAGGGTTTATGTTCATACGATTTGGGTATTCTTGATTGGCTTTGAATTTGATGTTAAAACTTGGATAGGACAACTTACTATGCTTCTTATACCTCCCAGAAAACCTTTGGTGCAAATTCTATGGCTAGATAACTTAGGCGTAATCTTTGATAATTAGGGTTTAAGTGTACGCATAAGTTGTCTTACGCGTAACTGTTCTATGAGTTCTTCATGCTTGATCTGATGAATATTGAATGTATGTGTTAATAATTTGTACTATGATTAACTTATTTCAGGTTTATTAAGCGTGAAATTCAGAATCAAGGTTATTAGCAATCTACGCATAAGGATCACCTTACGCGTAGAAGGTTATGCGTAAGAATAATCTCACGCGTAACTGTTACGCGTAAGGTTATACATAAGGGACTACGCGTATCCTGTGAAGGATATGCGTAAACAGTGACCTCTACACATAAGGTCTACTCTTACGAGTAAGCCTTACGCGTAAGGTTTTATATATACGCTTACGCGTAAGCTCTCATATAGGTCCCCTTTTCCTATGCGTAACATTTCTTACGCGCAAGTAAGGATCCTACGCATAAGCTTGCGTTTCTGGCGTATACCTCTCCTGTTTACGCATAAGCTTGCCATTTCTACGCCTAAGCCTTGTTTAATCTTTATTATGAATTGTTACGCGTGCAAACTTGTAAATAAATAAATCATAACACCACGAAACCAATAATGTCACTAATAAATTTAAACGTTTAATATGTTGTGAGAAATAAGTGATAACATGGACTTTGAAACTTAAAGTTAATTAACTCACGAAACTTATCACGACTTCATTGGACTATTGGACATGCAAGTGACTTTGGACTCGTAACAATCATTGACACATCACGTTCAATAAGTAGACAATAAAACCATCTGTTGACTAACATAATGTCTTTCGATATGTTGGTTCGTTTGGCTAAATATCTTTCAGATCACGACATGGACGCTCAAATGAATGTGGATGCACCAAATGTTCTCACCGTTGCTGATATCTTCCAAAATGGTTATCCGATGAAGATTGGAAAGAACAACCTTCGTGTTGACTTTGAAACTCTCACACCTTTCGAGTCCTCTTGTTTACTTGCTGTGGATATTCTGAAGAATCATCCTTATCAGAACATGCTCTCCAATTACGCTTTCACGTGCACGGGATCTATATTCACGTTCGGTCTACAATGCAAAAGATCAAAGGACAAAAGCTGTGGCGGTGACTCTCAATGACAAACAAGTCACCATCACACCTCAGACTTAAGGGCTTTCTTCTCATTCCGATCATCGAGCCAACCGAACTCAATGCCACACCAAGCGAAGAGACTGTTCTCTGATTCACGATCAATATTGGTTATGAGCGAAGCTACAGGGGTAATCACTAAGCATTCACATGTGGATCTTAAGAATATTCCTCAAACTTGGAGAACTCTCTACATCATCATCACCAAATCTGTTTTCGTGGTGGCGATGGCTATGAGCATCTCAAGCTCATGGGCTGCAAATCTTTTGGGCTTTGGTCAACATGAAGCACATTGAAGTCGAAGCTCGGATATGGGACGACATGATGACATTCCTCAAGCTTGGCTCAAAGATCCCTTATATCGGATATACAAAAGCTGTTGATCCAAAGAGCACTTGGGTTTAACCCTAATATCCCTAAGAGAATCAATGACCCCAACAATCACGACATGTTATGCGAACCTACTCTAACGATCAGATTCAAGGAATCAACAACAAAGAAACAAGGTCTTTGTGTTGCGGATCACCTTCTCTCGATGAAATCAAACGACTTTACTCATACAAAAAGTATCTGGTAGCAGTTGATGAAGGTAAAGTTGGTTCTCTCGATGATAAGTCTTACGGTACACCTACCAGGAAAACCAGAAGAAGCGGTCGAGGAGTGTTGCAAGCATATAAAGTCAAAGGAAGTTCCCGAAGAGGAAACCTCCACTCAAAAGGAAAGTTCCTTCTAAGGAAGTTGTTCCTATTCCGTACCTAAGCTGAACCGCCGAAAGCTAGTGGACGAAAGCTCGAGGAAACCGAATCGAGGCGATGAGGTCTTCTACTCTGAAGCTGCAACCGATATAACTCCATCATAACTAAACCTCCAGTCCACCGGTGACAAAGGTAAAGGGAAAACTTTTGTGATTGAACATGATAAGGAGAGCTCTGAAGAAGAACCGGTTGACGAAGAAAAGGAATATCAAAGGAAGTTGAAGGAACTCAGACATAAACATCTTGCAGAAGCATTTGCAAAGGATCAAATGGGTGGCCCCGGAGGGTCAAGTGGTGGAGTTCAATCTACACCAATTCACGATGCGGTTAATCAACCCGATAAAGGGAGCTGGTGCCACCACTCTTGAGCAACAACAAACGCCGTGGAACGAGAAAATGAAAAGTCGAGAAAGAAAAGGCGATGAAGAGGCTTAAGCTCATGCCAAAGCAGAAGAGGAAGCTAGGATTCAGGCTGCAGAAAAGACTAAAATTGGAAAAGATGATTATGATGATTTTCTTCTCAACAGCGGTCCAATTCGTTCAGGAGAAAACTTCGATCCTCCAAAGGACCCGAGAATCTCCTCACATCTCATCATCGTCGGACTCATCTTCTCATTCTTCACCACCACCATCCAAAAGATCAACCAGATCCACATCCAAATCGATGAAGAAGCCAACTGCCTCTTGGATCTCTCAAGCTAAGACACGAATCGTTAAAGCTGTCAAACAAGTTAGAAAGAAAGACGTGCTTTACAAGAAGTTGAATTTTCTCGTTGATCAGGTCAGATACCTTCATGGCGAGAATGACAAGATGCAAGTTGAAAGGGAATGTCCGAAGTTCATGAAAGATGATCTTCAAGGGAAAATGAACGAAATGATCAAAGGTTACACTCACAAGTACCTTCTTGACATCGTTCTTGGAGTTACAAAGGAGATGTTTATAAAACAACTCTATCCGAATCTATTACATTTGGCCAAGAAAACTATGAGATCAACACCAATGTATGTCAACATCAACCCAGTTGATCCCATAATATTCTCGAATCTTTGAATTGGTTAACAATTGAATGCGTAGCTCAAATGTCTAAGCGTTCGCAACATTTACTTCCTCAGAAAGTAAATTGTTTGAAGCATTCTTTGGAATACCAACTCAAATCAAACTACGGGGAAGAAGCTCAAAGGCCTAAGCGTCCAGAGGCGATGAAGATAAGGATAAGGATAAGAATGATGAGCCTAAGCGTCCAGAAGAAAGCTGGTGAATCATCTTCAATGCAACCTCCACCCCAAAGGACTCCAGCTCAACCACGATCTCCTCCTCGCTCTTCTTTGGAAAACCTCAGGATTACGAGTTACCACGGACTCAGCGGTGATCACTTTGAGTATACGGGTGGTGACGATGAAAAATCTGAGCCCCAACAACAACCCATCTCTCGACACAACAAAGGAACGGCATCCTCCTCTATGCCTAAGAAGAAGAAGAAGCGACTAAAGGCTGATGTCGTTTCATGGCTAGACGACGATGACACCGAATATGATTGGGTCTCCACACTTGTGGCTGCTACACCATATAGCGGCGACCAAGATATGGGTGAAGGTAGTACATTGGAGCATGCAAAGTTCTTGCAAGAAAAGTTCAGTGAAGAAGATGATGAAATCAGAGTTGAAACGAATCAAGAATGAAGCTTTTCAAATACTCAAAGATAGCTCGGAAAGTGCTATTGAAGTTGAATATCACCTTGAAAACATAGCACGAGCCATGTCTAATAACATTGATTGGCTCAACCATGAAGCAAACATCGACTACACGAGAAAGACAAGCGCTCCATACTACAGTTGGACCAAACCTCTACCTACCATTGGCGACCAGATCAACCTCATATTCCATTTCTTCTACATGGTAGCGATGTGTCAAAGAAATACGCTACCTCACTTACACTTCTGTTCCCGGCAGCCATATACTCCAACTGCATAGCCATCGAAGAAAAGGCTACCCACATGTTCAACAACGAGTGGAAGAGTATGGCATCAATGCAATGTATGGGATTCACCATTGGCGAAGCGGAAGCGAATCTACTACAAAAGCTGCCAGGTTCGTAAATCTCAACATGAAGTGTATAGTGGTCAAGGGATCGTTGCTATTAAGCATGTTGCTCTTTCGTCCAAATGGGATTACACCTTTCTCAAGCATATTGTGGTCAAAGCGACAAGGCGAAAGGACTATGCATTCGTGGCGGACTTTCGAATTTGTCTCTCAATGATATTGAAGATCTGTATCTTGCCAAAGTACAGGGGAAGAATAGAGACAATTCTCGTGAAATTCAGCGTGAATACATCAAGTCTTTACTCATCTTCATCAGAAGCATCGTGATCCAGGAACGTGTAGAAGATTTGCAACTTCTTTGTTGAGTCATATCAGACTGTGTCAACTTCACGGACCTCGGCTAGAACTTCCGACATCAACCATCTCCCTCAATTCACTCTCATCGGCAAAACCTTTGGGTAGTCTACCACGATTGCACTCCACCGCATGGCGCTTGATGGCGTGTAATAAACTTCATAAGTTTGGAGATTCAACATTGAAGCATGTCAGGGATGGGCTAGCATATAGGTTAAAGGTGATTCAACAAGGCATTGGGTCACCAACGAGATGGAATTCTCAGGAAAGATGGAATGTAAAGAGAATCATCAAGATGATTGATGAAAGGTTGTTTGAAGGGACGAGTTGAGAACATTGGAAAGCTTAGTAGGTGGTCGTCAGCGCATTAATCGACGGGCTATCAGCGCCCGGTTCGCATTCTAAAGTTCTTCTGACCTACACGAAATTCTGGTACCCCTTAATCTGTTTCAATTTCATATTCATTTGGATGTGTGTTTTTTATATGAAGATGGCTTATGCACACCTTATAGTGTACAACCCGCTCTTGTAAATAAAGGACCACTGTGGTATGTTTGATTGCCACAATCCTTATAAAAGGAGCGAAAGCTTCTTACTTTTGAGTAAACCTTATCAAACCTTTCATTTTCAAGGTTTTTATTCAAAAGAACAAGTACTTCCCACTATGATTTTCAAAACCTCAACCTTTTATATCACTTGTTGAGGGGGAGTATTTGACTTAAAAACTTTGTTCACAAATTGTTCTTTGTGTAATCTTCCCACATAACTCAAAATGGTCATATTTATTCTCAACATTTCTTCAAAAATAACATTTATATGCCATTTTTGAGGGGAGGAAAAAAATGTGATAAGAAATATATTATGTTTTGCTATTGAATCCTCGTGTGAAAAGACTTCAACCCATGAATTGACGAGGCTGAACAATCATACATTGAAAATATTTGTCTTCCAAGACTTATCCAAGTAAATTGTACCCATTCGAGAAGCTCTTGATAGACATGAACTTTGTCGGGTTTGACAACCTCTCGGGGTTGTCCACATCTTCAAGGTAGTTATTAGAGCTAGTTGTCACCTAAAAGCTGACAATGTATCTCTTTAAACCAAGGATGCAAAAATCATAAATGTTGGTCGGTGTAGACCCCCGTAGCAATGTCGGTCAGGGATTAATCGGTGATGTCGGATTGGCATTCGGCAATTTTGAGTATTTCCGTTGAGATTTTGGTATTCTAGACAAGACTTTCCTTGAAAATCATCTTGTTCAAAAACATCAAATATAATTGATTAAAACTTGTTCAAGACAAGTTTTGGGTATTTTCGACAAGATTTTCAAGTTTTCAGCAAGTTTGACCACCGTTAACGATCGTTTACCGCCATTGACGTTGTTGACGATTTGTTTGACGGTTACACAAATCGGCAAGGTTAGTGGCCCGATACTATCGGTGATTAATGTTATTGTAGGCCTTGTTTTGCAACAACTTTAAACTATGCAGCGTATCGTGTCTCGCAAGTAATTGTCTATCTTGAGTCGATCAATTCAAAAAGTGCGCGCTCTTTCCTCACTGCTTGATTTAGTCAAAACTCTTAAGCACATGTAGAGAGTATTTAGAAAATCTAAAACTCTTAAAGTGTTCAAACATGTTTTCATTCACAAACACTTTGAGAGATTTTCATGAAAATGGTTTTATGGCAATGGAGTTATAAGGTGATTAAGGTTAGGAATAACCGTCCTATGAGCTAGAGCTGAGGGATCTACCCAAGGACACTACCAATAGTTAGAATTAGAATTCCTTAGGTATGATTATAAAAAGGAGAAAATGAGAATCGGAGAAAGAAGGAGTTGAAGAATTAAAAAGAAATGCAAAGAAAAGGGTAAAAAGAAATAGCCCTCTAGATTATTCAACTTAGGGCAGACACCGGGTTCAATTCATATGCTACTGGTTGTCACTAGATGACACCGGTATTTAAGATAAAAGTCGTCATGGACCCAGTGACGCATGCACTAAACCTTCTTAGCCACTCTAGTTTCTCTCAACAGAAGCTTGTTTCATTCTCACAGGGAACCCTACGTAAACTATCGGCTTTCTCTTAGAGATTGCTGGCATTGAAGAAGGAGACCCTCTCCCTAGTCTCCGCTCAGGAAAACCAAAATGCACTATTGAGTCTAGAGCCACGAGATTCATCAAAGATCTCTTAGGTACACTTGACATTTCATCACTTGTCGTTCAACAATAAGAACAGCAGTGTAGTGCGTTATCGAGTCCTTCCGCAGTCTTAGCAATCACGGCGAGAACATTTATGAGAGGTTCACATGTGATCCTCGGTGATTGAATGGAAACTCGCCGAGGTCAACATCAACGACCACACGGCCGGCCAGTCGCCGTAACTCCCGGTGGATTATGCTTAGTGGTCTCAAGCGGTCTGATGCGTGGGGTGATGCTTCGTGTACCTCGGCGACTCATCGAACGTAGATGTACCGGTACATCGCGTTATCTCACTTGTGGGACTCCGGTTCAGGAGCGGCCTTTGTGAGAATTAGAGTTGTGTTTTCACACTATGCTGTTAACACTCTCGAGGTTCAAACTTGTAAGTGCCGGAATCCGCTTATTACTAACCGTTTTAATGTTTACTTCTTATGGAAGCTCACGGAGGCGGTGATGATCGCGATTCTTCACATGCTCACACCAACAACATCACTAATGAAAGTTCACTCAAAAGGCAACACAAAGTCAGAATGATTCTTCGTCTAAGTCAAAGAATCTACAAAGTTTAAAGACTAAGAGAACTTCGTCAGATCTGAAATCCAACGTCAAAGAGTGTGTGAGCATGTTGAAGAAAGGCGTGGAGACACTAGAAACAGCTTAACCGTCTGGAACAACAACAACATACTATCACTCGAAAGAACAAAGAACAAAGAACTAAAGAACAAAGAAATCAAAAGGCGTCAAAGCAGAATACTTCAAAGGAAACAATTTCTCTACCTGGGGAATTGTTGAATCCGCGACACTTCTTCTCACAAAAAGAAGAATGTCGAGGAAGGCGTCAAAGCTACTATTACATCAGAACCTACATCATTTATTACTCTTTCATTCATCACTAACACTTAGGGGAGATTGTTGGAATCACTCCTAAACCTTAATTCAAGTGTTAGTGATTCATATGTAATAGTTAGCTTAGTATGGCCTTTATGTTAGTAATTAGCCTTAGGCTTATGTAGAAGGCCCAAAAGCCTAGGCCCAAGTCCAATAAGGAAGGGAGGAGGGACTAGGAGTGTTGTCCTAGCTCCCTCTCTTATAAATACTATGTAATAACCCTCACTTGAGGGTTGGTTGTTCAATTCATTCTCTTTCACTATTGCATACGCATAACCTTTCTATATATTTATACGCATATTGTTTGTGTGTGTTGTTCAACCGATCATTTCTTCACCTCATTTCTTCTATTGATGCTTGTGTTACTAATATGGTGACCTAACAAAATCTCATTAGGACACAATTAATGAAGACTCACAGTTTCACACAATGTGGAATGTGAGAATATATTTCGAGAGTCTTACGCATTATCCTTGTGGTATTGCAAGAACATCTGAGTGATATGTAAAGTATTTACGATGAAGATGGAAATCCTTCTAGAGCCAACATCAAACAAACTGTTGGTGGGTGACATGTGAGATCTTCTCGAAAGATGAAACTTGTGACAACTGGATAGAAAGATGGGGCGATTCACTCTTGAATCAACCTTGGTCCAGGAAATGGATTGACGGATACCTTTGAAAAACCGGTTGTTGTGCTCAACAACTCTTTTCTCCACCACATCAACTGTGTATTAAGTTTTCAAAAATAAAAAGGGGTATTTGTGATTGATAATTGATTTTCCATAAAACCTTCGTTGTATTGCAAAAAACTTTCTATTAAGCAATAGACGATTGTTTTTCAAATCATTTTTCATCAATCGGTGAATCTCAATTTCTTGGTTCACTCACTCCGTCGCTGTCTTCTTTGAGATGTTCGGTTTGAGAGCGGCGATTAGGCTGAAACCACTGTCGAGGTTCTTGAACTCTACCTTATTACGGCGGTACTTTCTTGATCAACGAGGCAGTGGTTCTTGTAACTTATTCAATGAAAGTGATCTAGACACATTAGATTCGCTTTATTGCTGCTGTTGTTTGTAGGGACACCCAATTGCGGTGATTAGAATTGAGGATTCAATCCATAACCGCATGCTCACGCATCATTCACTTCTAACGAAATCATGATAAGTGCATATCTTCATCAAGGCTTTTTTGATACTTTCAATCCATGCTTACCTTTCTGCTTTGCAAATATCATGAATCAACAAAGCTTTAGCTACATGAGAAGATATTATGATCCAAAATGTGAAATGTCGGTCCAAAAGTCACTACTTCACATAATGATACAAGAAAGGATGAGTAGAGATTTCTGTGGTGAAGATCTCAAAGTTTTAACTCACCATATGCGTGGATTAAATTATCCTTTAATGAACACAACATGCGAGAACATGAAGAATCAAAGACTATGACTACAAAGCAAGAACTTATGAAAGAATCCAAGAACACCAAATTGTAATATCTGTTTGTAATTGAGGTGACCTCCCTTAGGGGAGATTGTTAGGATTTAGAATGTCAGGTGTTAAAGGTCTCACCCCTCAAGTATATGTAATCGTTAGAAAGCTCGTGGTAAGTCATTTAGTGATTAGTAGTGCATTTATGTAACACGTGTGGAGGATGGACGGGTCTTTACTTTGTATGCGATCCATGTGGCAGTAGGGCGTCTCATGTAACTAACAATAAATACCCTTTTCCTAGCATGGAAAAGGGTTGGAGCTTTCATAATACATTTTCTTTGTCTCACTAAAGTTCCTAACTCTCTTACACTTTCTCTCTCGAACTCAAATACTCGACCCATATATGAGTTAGATTGTGTGTTTACGAAAACAATATGTATCATTTATGTAAAGACAACTTACTGGCATTAAGGATTAAACAGGACAACATCAAGCAATGTGGAAGCAGATTCTCGGTTGTTTTGAGTCTAACATGTGATTTTTGGAAACTTCCAATTCTTAATTTTCCAGAAAAATTGCAAACATCCATTCCACAAGCATTATATCTTATTTGCTTTGTTTTTATTTCTAAGTCTGGAATTACATCTTTTTGTGATTTTTCTTTGTTTGATTTGATGCTTTGGGTTATCGTTTTCTTATAAGTGTGTGCGGTTGTATTGGACAAGAAGATTAAGTACATGATGGAAGAAACACTTATTACTTGCTCATTATTCTTGGAGGAGGATTTAACTTTTATACATATCCTACCAAGCTAATCGGGGGAGTATTAGTTTATTTCTCTTTTATTTACCTTGCTTTATCATAACTTTGATACTTTCGGGGAGCATTGGGGACAATATTCAGTTTAAGTGTATGGAGGAGAATAAAAGCGGGACTTAGAAACTATTCACTCATTTTATTTTTGTCCTTGGTAAATTATGTAATAAACTATGAGAAATATTTGTTAGGGCGGTTTAGCACCAAATAAAAAAGATTTATGGCATTTACGAGTTAAACTTTAGTCTTAATAAAGCGTCTCATGGATAGGAATTATATGACTAGCACAAAACCGTTTACCACTCAAATTCCACCCAAAAAATGTGAGGTTCGCCCCTAGATATTTAGGAATAAAAGCATTCGTATATAATGCTTAGTGAGTGTACCGATATTATAATAGATTCTATAAAATTGTTTTGTAATGCATTCGAGAGATCTAGTGAGACTACATTCCTGTAGTTAGGATTAACTAAATGATAAGAGGATTAGGGATAACCCTTGTTTTAAACACAGTAATTTAATTACCTCTTCCACATCGGTTGAGTAATTTTTCCCACACCATTATGCGATACTCATCTTTAATACACAATACCCTAGTTAACCCCTCGAGTCTATCATTTTGTGGTTTTCGTGATGTTTCGGTTTTGGAATATCAATGGCGAGCATTGTTTACAATCCACCCCTAAATGTTACACTCAAATCGCCTTAGGCTACCTTGTATGCAATCATCTTTATTTCATTATTGTTATCATTATTAAACCCTTAGTACAATTATCTAGTTACTTGCATGGTTGTTAAGTCGAGTCATATCATTTGTATACAATTTTAGGACGATTGGGACTCATGGGTTAAAGTAATATTTTATGTAGTAACGGGAGAGAATGATAAATTCAAATTCCCTTTGTCTACGTAATTAAGTACTCCAAGTGTTTTAATCCTTTCAAATCAGGTCAATTAGTTTTAGTGAAATAAAAACTAAAGTGTAGGGATGCTCCTATAAATCCCTTTATTTTGATGTTATCGTAGAGGATGGTAGAGTAAAAAGGTATGAAAAAAATTAAAAAAAAAAAGAAAAACATACGGGCTACCATCCTACATTTATGTTTAAGTTTTTAAGTTTATGTTTGTGTTTTGTTTCAAGTTTTTAGTGTTAGTGAGTCGGAGTCTTGGCTTAGCATGCGCTTTACATGCTTGTAACATAATATTTTGACTTGTCCCGATCGTATGTGAGCGTCAAAGTCTAATCACATGCCGACCAACATGTGAATGGTAGTAGTAACATACTTAAAGCTGCTTTCGGACACAAAATGCAATGAAGTCCGAGAGAATATAGTGAATTCAGGTTAAGTTATGTCCCCGCGGAGACTCAATGGTGTAGTACAACACTTGATGGGAGACGGTAGAATGATCACCAATGATAGTCGAGAAAAAGATTAGGATTGAATATTATACTACCGAAAAAGTTAATAAATACTTGGCGACTTAAATACAAATTAAGAAAATTAAAAGATAAAGATATTAAATAAGCGCTATCACTATATTTAAAAGTGATGAGCGTTTAAAACCTAAACGTCACGCGTTTAAATAAAAAACTACGTTAGCGTGCAAAATAAAGCGTGAAAATAAAGAGGGAAAATACCTACGGATATGAAAATACATTTTTACAATCCTAATTATATAAGAAAATTATTAGAAAAAGAAAATTATTTTTATAACTAATCAATTAATTATTATAAATTAAAAACTATTTTAACTATTTAATAATACTCTAAAATAAAAGAAAATATGAAATAAGACTAGAAAAATAAAATTAAGACTTAGAAAAATATAAAATATGATAAAACTAATTTTAAAACAGAAAATATATTTTTTTGACTTTTTATATATTTATTATTAATTTAAAACTATTTAAAACTAATTAAATTATTTAAAAATACAAATTTAACTAAGAAAAATATGGAAAAATACTTTTTAGGCTTCTAATATTTATCTAAACTTAAGAAAATTGAAAACTTATTTTTTTAGAACATTTTCTTAATTATTTGTATTTAAAGCTAATTAAAAATACTTAAAAACTAATTTAAATTAAGAAAAATAGCAAAACAACTTAGAAAAATCTGAAAATTTCAGGAAAAGTCTAAAATTATACTAGGAATAAAGTAAAAATAGAAAAACAAAGTGCTATGTGTGTGAGAAATAGGGCTGATGTGGAAGAGCTTATGAAATAAGCACTTTGAATAAGCTAGATTAGCACAACAAGCACCAAAGCTGAAATCAAGGCTATAATAAGCTAATAGAACCAAAATGTAACAAGTTCCAACAAGCTACAACCTCTGATTACAAGCTCAACAGATTTGAGTATGTGAGATTTTAAGCTAAAACAGTTAAAGGGTGCTCACTTTAAGCAAGAAAATAAGCCACACAAGAAGCTACAACTGCAAACTACAAATTGGAACTAGTAGGGACTGGCTAAGAACATCTAAACCAAAATAGAGACCTAGGGGCTAAAATGAGACTTTGTCTTGAGTCCTTGGAAATCCACGCATAACCCACAATGCGTCCAGGTGTTGCCTGGGGGTTTGATCAATATGGATAATTTGTTTGAAGCTTGAAGAAAATTTCAAAATATATGAAAAATGACAAACATAAACTAGACCAAGAGGGTTTTAAAGCAACAAGAATCACTTGATTTGACCAAGAAATGAGTACAATAAAATCTATCCATTTGGAACAAAAGAAATTTCATTTTTTGACTTTTGAACAAGAACTCAAACTTTGACTTTTCTCAACTTTGCTACTGATTTTAAGTATTAAGATTGATGTTATATGAATAAATGGAACTTCACGCAAGCTTTGGTTATAACTTTGGAACATAAAACAAGATTGTGGATCTCCAAAATCTCACGAGGTTATTGTTTGAGACATATGAAATGAATTTTGACTTTTACATATAGCGAGCTGGTGACATTCGTGAGTTTATTTTGAGTTACTACGAACCAACAGAATTCTAGAAGCTGAACAACCCTAGAGCACAAATTTATGACAATACCAAACACTCATATTGCACTTGATGAAGTTAAAAACTATTACTATCAAGCACAAACCATTGATCAAACTAAGTTAATGTAACCTAATTACTACTTTTAAAACAGAAATGAACCAGTTTTAACTACAAATCTTTATGCATAAAAACTTGAAAATGACTACAAGAATCCAGTCTTTATAGCTTGAAATCATGAACCATGAACCACTAATCTATTAAATATCACCCCAAATGAATCTAAAACAACCCAATCCACCTCTGCATCAAACCATTTCCATCACATTCCCATTTTTTGACCACGTTTGACTTTTTGTTGATAAGGATCATAATGAGTTGAAACTTGAATGTGACGTATAAGGCTCTCACAAAACATTTGAGCTTATTGAAGCTGATAAATGAGATTTATAAAGCTTTTAAATGAGATTTTAACTTTGGAAACTTTAATTGATGCAAATATAGAAAACAGAGATAAAAACTTGAAATCAATGATTAAAACTTGGTATCTGCAAATTCAACGAGTTTAACATTTGTAAACACAAATTATGATTTTGAAATAAATTAACACATTAAAAATAAAGCGACATAAGGAAATAAAACTAATAATCTACTACTCTTTGCTTGCTTCCATTGCTTCTTTTTATATCGATCTTATCCTCTCTCTACATGAAATCCCTTTAATTCGTATGGATTGCTCAAATTAATCTCAACCGTTTAATCATGATTTTGGCGCCTTTTTTCTTTTCTGCCCATTGGGGGTTGAGTGAGGGGTTGGGGGTGCAATAAATGTGGTCTTGGATGTTAGCTAAGGTGGAGGGGCGAGGCTTGAGTGATTGGAGGAGGAGGATGGGTTTAGCATTTGGAGTTTAGGGGGAAGCGGTGAGATGACTGTGGTTGAGATATTTGACCAGTTTGACCAAGTGGTAAATAATGGAAGGGTTTAAAAGGTTTAATGTGAGGGTCAAAGAGGTGTGAAAGGTCCAAAATAGGTTTAAAGTATTAATAACTTAGGGACCTTTAGTGTAAAATCGAAAATAGAGGACCATAGTTGCCAATTCAGAAAAGTTGATCCAAGGGACCACAAGTGACAACCTTCAAAAGTATAAGGACCAAAATTGCCATTTTGCAATTTTCCAGGGACTAATTCTGCCAATTTTGAAACTTGAAGGACCATTCTTGTAATTTTCTCAAACTTTTGATATTTTTCACCAAAGGACTAAATTTGACAAGTTATGATTTAAAAGGACCTTTATGATTTTTTCTTTTGAAATTATATGCTGGGGGTGTTTTTGACAATTTTGAAACTTGGGGGACTAAAAGCGCAATTTTGCAAATTTGATATGTTTTCATCGATTTTGGTATTTTGCATAAAACACATAAAACAACGATTTGTGATATTTTTGATCATTTTGATGTGTTTTAGAGTGTTTTGGATGATTCTGAGTTTATATTATACAAAATGTAGTATTCACTCGTGATCCCCATGAGATATTGCTAGTCCTAGCAATTTTGAAAACTTAATGGATTTCATCTCTTTACCAAAGCCATCACTTAAGGTTGCCAAATGTTTTGGGTTCAACAAGAACCATGGTACGTGGATAACATGTGATTTTGAGAAACCACCATTTGTCAGCCGGATTTGATTTTGTGTCTTTACGAAGGCGGTACCCATACGGACTAGCCAACTCTTAGATAAATTATCAATATTATCTTTGGTGGTGAATACCAATTATGGATTTCCTTTGCCTTTACCACAAGCCATAATCTTGCGGAAATTTGCTTGACTCTTCACTTTTTTGGGATATGGTGAGGTTGAGAACCATACAATTTGGGCGGTGCAGAAGCCATGTAAAGACGTGTTGATAATCTTTGCAAGAG
>OU343219.1:123287722-123387540 GCA_910596185.1 Chrysanthemum makinoi
GGCATACACGTCTCATTCTTGGTGATAGCCGTAAAATCATCCTTAAATGCTCGCCGTGCTCTTCTTTGCTCTTGGAGTAGATCAAGATGTCTTCAATGAACACTATAACAAACTTGTCCAAATACGACACAAACTCTATTCATGAGATCCATAAGACCGCCGGTGGCATTAGTCAATCAAGCGGCATCACTTGAAACCGTAATGACCGTAGCGTGTTCTAACTTTGTTTCGGAATATCCTCTTCGAACTTCGAAGCTGATGATAACCCGATCGAAGGTCAATCTTGGAGTAAATACTTGAACCTTGCAACTGATCGAACAAGTCATCAATTCGGGAGTGGGTACGATTCTTCACCGTTAACTTGTTCAATTCTCTATAATCTATGCACATTCGGAAGGATCCATCCTTCTTCCTCACAAACAAGACCGGTGCTCCCCAAGGCGAGGAACTCGGCCTAATGAATCCTTTGTCCAGAAGCTCTTGCAATTGATTAGACAATTCTTGCATTTCGATGGTGCTAGGCGATACGGTGCTCGCGCAATCGGTGGCCTCCGGGCCACTAAGTCAATTTGAAATTCTACTTGTCTGCGGTGGAAGTCGGTAAATCCTCGGAAATACTTCCGAAAATTCACGAACATATAGAACATCTTCAAGTCGCTTCTCCTCCGAGCTTTTTCTCGTTACATGAGCTAAGAAAGCAAGACAACCTTTCTTAGTACTTCTCCGTTTGATGCACGATATGATACTAAGTCGGTTCCCCGTTTCCCCACAATAATCAAAGTTTACGCCGTTATAGGGAAGATGAACGACTTTCTCTCACACAAATGATCTTCGCACCGATGCTTAGATAACCAGTCTGCCGATGACGACCGTCAAAACTACCAAGCTCTACGGGCATGAGGTCTATGTTGAAGGGATGATTAATAAAATTGAATGTGCAAAACCCGCGACAATGGTGTTGGTGCTAACTAAATTACCATTAGCTAATTCGACCATGTATGATGTATCTAAGGTAGTTGGCTTAATGTTGAGCAAAGGTGCAAATGCATTGGACACAAAACTTTTATCGGTACCCGAATCAAATAAAGGCGTAACGATTATTGAGAAGAAACGTGCCCGTTATGACATTGGGTCCTCCTATCTTCTCCGCCTCCAATGACGTAAACCCTTCCTCGTGCCAAACCTTCTTGATTAGGATTTGCTTGATTCTTTCCTTTCTTACAATCCCATTGTAGTGTCCCAGTTCCCCGCGCCCCCCAAACAAGTAACTTGTGGTGCGCTTGCAATCCTAGACGGTGACCAACTTTCTTGCAATTCTCACACGGATCAGGACATCGACCCGGATTGTGGTGACTCAAACATCTGTTACATTTCGGCAAAACTCCCGTATATCCTTTTCCTTCCTTTCGGTCCCGCAACATAAGCCTTAGCAACCTCTTGCCTCTTGGGGGTTGTTGAGTACATTCCTACCCCTGTTGTCCCACTTCGCATTGTTGTTTGTTGCTATTGTTGTAGTTGCCCTGTTGTTATTGTTGAAACGGTTGTTGGGGTTGTTGTTGTTGCTTCGGTTGGTGGTGGTGTACTTACCTCGCTTCACCACTTGTGCCATCAATTTCTGAGTCACACGAATAGCTTCCTCAATTGTCTGTGGATCAAACGAAGTCACATCTCCTTGAATGACCTCGGGGAGTCCCCCGATGAAAGCCTCTAGCAACTTCTCATTATCAGAAACCATCGACGGGCATAACGCGGCTAATTCCTGGAATCTCCGAATGTAAGTGTCAATATCGTAACCAATAGTGACCAATTCATAGAACTCCGTCTCCAAACTTTTGATTGTCCGGGACAAAACTTCTTAGTCACCAAAACCTTAAATTCCTCCCCACGAAAGCTTAAAGCATTCTCCATACCAATCGGTTAGCGGTGAATTCCACCATGACAACGCTCCACGAGTAAAGTGCTCGTGGCAAACTTGACCTACTGTCATCCGACATTACAAAGCAAAAACACCGATTCCAATTTCTCAAACCATCGTACCATTGCAGTAGCTCCCTCGGTACCTCGAAACTTAGTGGGTTCACCACTCTTGAAGTCCTTGTACGAACATTTTACCCCATCCTCCGGCATTACAGTAGCAGTAGCTAGCCTCGGCTTCAGCAGCACCACTGTTTCCCTTTCGACTCTTAGTGCATTAGCAATGCTATCATTCACCAACTTTTGAATTTCTGCTTGGGTCATTTCCTGTGTAACTTTCTTAGGCGCCATAATTCTTCAAAATCACAAGATGAAACAATCATGAGAACTCGTAAGTAGAAACAACCATCAAACAAATATATCCACAACCACATCATGCATAAAGATAAATGGAATCACAACGGAACAATACGAAATATCACAAATATAATCACAACACACGTGGATAATATACATGAAAATTTCGGCCTACATGGACCGATATCATAGATAATAATAACCATTCCTACATAGTAGAGTCAATACTTGATAATTTGTTTGTACAACAACCAAAATACAACAAGTTCTTTGAACTACGTCCACACCCCCGACTAGGATGATAATGGTCAAACTATACAATGACAAAGTCTACATAAGTACCTCATGGTGCTCCGCCACCCGTCCTGAAGATCGCGAACCTGATAACCAAACTATCCACCAAACTCCTCAACTCATCAACTGAACCTCAAAGAAGCAATAGTCTCCCTGTCCTCTAACGCCTATTCGAATACTCTTATGAGATAAGTCAATACAAACCCCGCCTAATATCAAACCCTCGACCTCCTCGCGATGGGTTCAATCCATCTACCGACAACTCCCCAACTTGTCGTGTCAAACTATCAAGCTGTAACTGCTGAGCATCAATGCGGGCTCCTAGTGCCACTGTAGAAGCTGACGTGCTCCAGCTGCCCTAGAACTCTCGCCTAACTCAAATCTAACGGGTGGCTCGGGCGTAGATGACTGGTGTAGGGATATCAAAACGAGCACGCTTTTTGGCGCAAGTCGTCGTGAGGCAAAGGATCTCTAATGAAATGTGATGAAGATGGTGATGATGGTGGTGATGGTGCTAGTAGTGGGCGGGTGGACGTGAGTCGGGCTAACGTGAGGAGTGGGTGCAACCTCGCCCTCCTCGAAGGGTTCGGTCTCAGCGTCGGTCATGATCAGTGGGAAGGCTGCAGTGGATCCAATAGAAGATACAATCTCAGTGGAGTGTGATGAATCATCATCCATGATGGGGTTAGCTGGAACATCATCCGAGCTAGAGTCCGATGATATGGTGATGGGATGTGAATCTGAAGACATGTCTGTGACAACCGATGTGAAATAAATGTAAATAATCTCGAATAAAGTGTAAGTGAATCCGCATGATAACAATGAATATGTACTATGATGAAATGATGAGATGCTATGATAATGTAGCTATAGTCTAGGGTCAATGATGCAGCCTAGTTCTCTATAACCTGCTCTCGATACCAATCTGTCACACCCCCAATTTACCTGTTTTGCAGCGGAATGGAATTCCTTGGGGCATTGACTGTCATAGCACCACATCACAGTTATATTGAACGACCTAAAGTGTCGTTTTAAAAACACATCGTTGGATATTTCATAAAAACATTCAGAGTACAACATCGGTCCCAAAAGGTTTACAAAGTTTGCGGAAATACAAATATGTTACAAATCCAAACGATGTTTTGAAATGAAGTGCCATAATGTACATAATGTAAGTCGACGCCGCGACTCAAAATGTAGGTCCCTAAACCATGTCATGATGATAATGCCTCAGTTACCTGAAAATACATTGCTAAAAACGGTCAACAATAATGTTGGTGAGAAATCATAGGTTTATGTAAATGTTTTATACGACTACACAAGTATCTATCATGCATGACCATCAAGTCACGTAAAAATAATGTTACAATTGCCTTAAGCCCATGACCCCGAAACTAGACTGATCAATTATGTATGCCCATCTGTCACACCCCCAATTTACCTGTTTTGCAGCGGAATGGAATTCCTGGGGGCATTGACTGTCATAGCACCACATCACAGTTATATTGAACGACCTAAAGTGTCGTTTTAAAAACACATCGTTGGATATTTCATAAAAACATTCAGAGTACAACATCGGTCCCAAAAGGTTTACAAAGTTTGCGGAAATACAAATATGTTACAAATCCAAACGATGTTTTGAAATAAAGTGCCATAATGTACATAATGTAAGTCGACGCCGCGACTCAAAATGTAGGTCCCTAAACCATGTCATGATGATAATGCCTCAGTTACCTGAAAATACATTGCTAAAAACGGTCAACAATAATGTTGGTGAGAAATCATAGGTTTATGTAAATGTTTTATACGACTACACAAGTATCTATCATGCATGACCATCCAGTCACGTAAAAATAATGTTACAATTGCTCTAAGCCCATGACCCCGAAACTAGACTGTTCAATTATGTATGCCCCTCCACAGAGTGTTTGCCAGACAACTCAGTAATGAAATCAAATGAAATGCATCCGTTTCCTCGGTTGGGATTCACCAACCCCGATGGAGGCGTCACCCTCGATAGATCTATCCACTCATCCTCGCTTCAAAGATTAACGGTTCATGGTTCAGGAAATTGGGACTTTCAAATTGGCAAATGCGGTAACTTAAGCAATGTAATGAATTTAACATACTTGGTATCGCACAAAGAAAAATGTAGTGCAATGTATTCTCCCCAGTGGTTTGAAAATAATCAAAAGCATGTAAAAACAGGGCTATGAAAACTCACTTGGATAAACTGGAATAACGGCAAAAGTGAGTACACTGAGGTTTAATGTAATGCGCCAACCGACCTATTATCAATGATATGATATGTCATGAGTTGCAATGTAATGTTATGCATGCACTTGATATGTTATTTATACCATTTACGACCTTTTGAAAATATTACTCGTCGTCGAAAAATACTCTTTTGACGCCTTGACCAAACAAAAATCACTTTACATGTTTTTACGCCAAAATGTCATCCTACAATGGTTTTATAATGATTTTTAGAGAAATTACCACTTTTCTTCGCAAAACAATGTCGTCGGAAAAATCATGAAATTGCCAAAATGGCTCCGAAAAACAATCGTAAAACAGTACACGTTGATCGTTAGAGAACGAAATCGACGGTTTTGGAAAGTTTGTATCCATATCTAAAAGTTTCAGTTCAGGAGTTTTCATCCAAAAGGTCTCGATCATAAAGATATTAAGGGTTAAAGATGGTGGTTTTTGGCTAATAGTGTGCAGAAAATTAGTTACGGCAAGTTTAAGAAAAAGTGCATATCTTTGTCGCTTCAACCGTTTTCTACGCTTAATATGTCCTTAGCTTCGTATCAAAGTATACTAATATATTTTTGAAAAGTCGAAATAATTTGTGAAGCTTAAGGCTCATTTTTTGACTCGGACAAAATAAATACATGTTGCTGAAATTCCAGAAAATAATATTTTTCGTCAGTCAAACTTGTAAAATCCATAACTTCTTCGTTATAAGTCCGTTTTTATCCGCTCAAGCGGCCACGGATTCGTTTTAAAGTATATTTTCTAAAAATCAAGGCCAAAAGTCGTGCCTACTGTCGGATTTTCCAGAAAAATGAAACAAGGACAGAACATAATATATAGTTATCGAAAATAGTTTTTCTCGGACAAAACCTATTCTAATCCCTTCAAATCAACTCCAAAACTAATCTAATCCTACCATACACCTTCTTAGGGTGTCATGGGTTCCTAATCACCATCAAGACCAACCAAAACCATGGGAATAATTATAGGATGACCTTAGGTATATATATATAACTTAAAAATCATGACATAAATGGTATAAATCACAATACTTGCATAAAAGCTCCAAGAATGATAAGAAACATATGAAATGAAAGAGGAAACATAAAAATGATGAAAAAATGCTTACAAGAGAAATGAAGAGGTGTAGGTAACAAGGATTACACTTAAATATCCTTGGTTTTTATTTCAAAACCATGAAAAGGATATGATCTAGGTTGATATAACACTTGAACTTGCAAGAAAAATTTGATCCCTTGGCTCTTGGATGCTTGGCCGGTTTTGGAGAACACAAAGAAAGAGAGAAATCAACTTTTTAACACCTTGGTACTATGAGAAGAATGAAGTGAAAATGTAGTAAGTAAGACTTTGTAGGATTTAGTGAAATTATTACAAGACATAATCCATACCAACATTTAAGACACACCCTCCCCTTGGCCGGTTTTTGGGGAGGGGTTGTCTCTCAAATTTATTTATTTTTTTTTTTCTTGCAACTTGTGTAAAATTTGTAAGACTTTGATAAAAATGTAGTAAATGGTGTAAGTATTAATCAATTGTAGAGTAAATGATGAGTTTTGGTACAAGTAAATTTTTATTAGGTCAAAATAGATTGTAATGATATAATAAAAATTGTAAAAATACTTTCCTTGTGAAAATCGGGTGATAAAATAATTATCGTAAGATTTTTAAGAAAAACGACGTAATAATTAAACGTTAACGATTAAAATACCAAATAAATTTGAAACACTAGGAAAACTAAAAATATAGTTTTTATAAACTAAAGGTAAGTTTAAAATACCTCGGGATCATTTTTTTTTTTGAAAGTAACGGGTTAAATATTTAAAATAAAAACTCACGCGATAAAGATTATTAAATATAAAAATTACACGTATAAAGTGAAATGAAATGTCGTGAATGAATTTATGAGATGCACATGATGTCCATGGAATGTAGACTAATCATAGTCCATATGAAATGTACGTGATGTCATGATCATGAATTCGCCTCTAAACCTCCAAGGTTACGCGAATTTGAAACAAGTAAACCAAGTTTACTAAAAATGTTGAATTAATGAAACATGAATCGTATCGAGAAATAACCTGAAAGTACGGATTGTCACATCCGCATAAGGAGGAAATTGAGCCTCTTAAGCTTCAAAAGCCAGAAAACACGATTAAACCATCAATTAAGGAAAATCCTACAATGGTGTTGAAAGATCTTCCAAGTTAATAAGGATTTAAAAGGTACACTTTTGAGGGGTCATTTAAGCCCTTAATCAACCACTTTTATATCCGTTACTGCTTAATTTCGTTCCTTTTCACTTTTTAGGTCTCTTGAAGGAAAAATGCTGGAATGACACTTATTTGGACGAAAAGGAGTGAATATATGAAGAAAATGGCTAAAGTCAAGATCAAGACACTCAAGCTGCTGGAAATGCACCCGATGGCGTCACAGATAAAGGGCGACGCCGTCCCTCTAATTGAGATGGCTCAGGAGTGAAATTACTATTTTGTACCTGACGGCCGAGCTTTAAAGAGTAGGCGGCCACAACTCAGACGCCTAGATC
The DNA here is from genome assembly GCA_910596185.1 of Chrysanthemum makinoi. Classification (NCBI taxonomy): domain Eukaryota; kingdom Viridiplantae; phylum Streptophyta; class Magnoliopsida; order Asterales; family Asteraceae; genus Chrysanthemum; species Chrysanthemum makinoi. Next base: position 123,295,113 of record OU343219.1, read on the forward strand.
CAGATTTAGACGGCGTCAGAAGATGAAGCCGACGGCGTCACAATTACAACGTGACGCCGTCACAAAGTTGACTTGGTCAAGATGAAACCCTAATGGCGGTGATCCGACGGCGTCACAATTAAAGAGTGACGTCGTCGCAGTTGTAACTTTATATATAGAATTCGAATTTTCAGACTTTTAAAGAGGGAGAATTATGGAGTAAAACCCTAAAACGATTTTGGTTTGTCTTGGTTAGTATCTTAGGGTTCTCATACCCTATTGTACATCATTATGTCTTCGTTTGTATGTGTGTATGCTTGCATCTTTACCATGTCCAGCTAATTTACTTGTGTGTTTGCTTAGATCTATGAATTTAGTTATTAAATATTGATTGGTTGTCTCTTCTCTTAATTATAATTGGCTTAGGATTGCAATAGGCCATCGTTGTGTTTTTAATGCTTGAGTAATCTTTGTGAACATTAGTTTATAATCGCCTAGAGTTATTGTAGGCTAAAAATCCAAAGATAACCTTAGAGTTAGTTTATAAATCCTAGAGATTTTGTAGGCAATAACCTTAAGGTATTCTCAAAGAGTTAGGGAAAAAAGCATACCCTACGACCTTAGAAGACACAACGCGTTAAGAATAAGGACGTGACAATTCAACCATCAATAAAAGATAACTATGGAGTAATAGTATTTAGGTAGACGCATTTTTAATCATCATACGAGCACACATAATTTAGACATAAACTAGCCCTTAGCTTAATTAATTAGAATAGATAATAGTAGAGTAATCGGTAGAAATACCACCCCCAAATCTAATACCCCGAGATTCGTACCTTTTAATTTTCTTAAAAAATATAAAAAAAATAAAAAATAATCTTTCTCAACCCCAACCTTAGCGTAGTAATTTATCACTAGCATTTCTATTCCCCTAGAGAACGATATAAATCCCGAGGCTTACCCTAATACTACACTACAACGATTAGGTTCACTGCCTACGTGGTTGAAAAATTTCCTCGAAGAAAAGGAAGTTTCCTTTGACCCCGAACGCGCGTTGTACGCGTATCAAGTTTTTGGCATCGCTATCGGGGAATAGAATAGCTAGTTAGATTTTTATCTCATTTAGGTTCCCTTGCTTGATTCCTATCAAGTAAGAATTTTTTATCATTTTTTAGCTTCCTTGTAGTCTATCCCCCTTCTTTGTGTTTGTGTTCGTAAAACCCTTTTCATTTGTTGCTATGGCAAGTTAAGTTGCAATTGAACCATTAACAAATGAGGAACAATTGAATTTCACAAATTGGTTTGCTTTTTATTGTTCTAATAAATTTGTGAGTAATCTTAGAGATATCCAAAAGGAGACGGGTGTAAGGTTGGATGGATTTGATAAATTTTGTGCTTGTGTGGCTTCTATTCAACGATCATTGTTAGAATCAACTCCTTTTAGTGAGACTATCTGGAAATTTTTTGAGAAAAGCCTCCTAAGCATAAACCATCAGTTGAATGATCTTAGGCACCATGATCAAAAAGACCTAGTTTTTAAGAACATGGAACCTAAACCCGAACAAGATTGTGAGATGGTTAGAGTTGAACTACCTAGTTGCATGTGTGGGATAGATTACAAAATATATGACACGCATGAGGAATCCTGTAGGCAAATTGAACATAGTGATCAAATTTTTGAGAATGATTCTTATGAATCGGACCAAGAATTTGAAATGGCTAAAGAAGGATTTGAGATACTTAGGAGTGCATTTGGGTTAGATCATACTAAACCACATGATGAACATTTAGGAGATCTAGATATAATGGAGAATGAGGTGGAAACTCCAAGCCCACAAGCCCTACCATCACTTGAGGAACACACATCGCCTATAACTTACCCGGAAGAAGTAGAAGAGACTATAGGAACCCCGATTGATATAGAACCTTTGGACCAAATGCCACTAGAGAATGTAGGTTTAGATGCTTGTTGTGATGACCTCTCTCTTAGTCCTAGGGAAGTTCCTTATTTTGATGAACCGGAGCCTCAACCAAAAACCTTACCTAATTTTCCGTCTTTAGATGTGAATCTAGGAATTGACTTAGGCCCAATCCACCCATCAAAATAAATAGTCCGGGTAGTTGCTTGATAAAGGTAGTGGACTCTAGGCCATGTAGAGTGGAAGCTACTATAGGAGTAACCCATGACCTTACACACTTACATCACCCATTCATGGTTGATAACAAAAAACATTATGGGTTTAAACCGGGTTTATTAGGCCAAGATGGATCCTTAACTGAGAATATCTTGAAGTTTATAGAAGATGATCCATTTCTAGGAGAAAGACTTGATTCACCCGCTACACCCATAGAATTAGGTAAGGTTATAATGAATGGAGCACACCCATTTGAGCATATAAATCACCCATCACCCTCTCTTCACTTAGGAAATTTCCACCCTAAGGGTGTGTATCGCTACTATCACCCGCACTTAAGCTTAAGTGTATAAAAACTTCCCCTTTATCCGTTAAATAAGGGTTGAGTCAAGCTCGTGACTCGAACAAAAACAAGCGCTTCTTGGGAGGCGACCCATGCTTGATTGTTTGCTTGTTTGTGTGTCATATATCTTTTCATTTATTGTTTATTCTCATGTTTGAATTTTTGAAAATGCGTTATTTTGTCTTTAACCTCGTCTTAATTATATATAAAGGTATTTTACAAAAAGGATAAGTGTAGGGAAGATTACACACGTTTTTAAAAGAACGTGAACGTGAGAATTACAATTCTTGAAAAAAAAATATATGTGTGTTTGTTTGAGTCAAATGCTTGTATCGATTCATAATGGATGTTTTGCAGAAAGTTTTCCAGATTCTAAAGATGTAATTTTTCCAGAATTTTTCCAGAAAAATGCAGCAGACCATTTTCTGTCAGGATAACCTGACGGCGTCAGGATTGCAACCTGACGGCGTTAGGTGGAGCAGAAACAGCTTACTTATTTTCTCTCGTTTCCTGTGCTACTTATAAATTTTGGAATTTCTCAGGTCTTAATTTTCCAGAAAATCTGCAAACATCCATTCCACAAGCATTATATCCTATTTTAGTAGAGTCATATATAGATTTACCGCCGATTTTACGCGAAGGTTTCGTCTATTTTCTTAAAGTGTGCAGGTTTTATTTATCAAGAAGAAGATACATAAGATTGGATGGAGCTTTTCACGCATATATTCTTCTTGAAGAATAATTTTACCACTACTTCACTCGGATCCTAATGAGCTAATCAGGGGAGTATTAGTTTCTTTCTCTTTTAATTACCTTCCATTATCATAACTTTGATACCTTCGGGGAACATTGGGGACAATGTTCAGTTTAAGTGTAGTGAGGGAGAATAAAACGGGAACTTTGAAACTATGCTTATCCTTGATTATTTGTCTTGTCCAATTTTATATGTGTAATAAACCATGAGAAATATCGGTTAGGGTAATTTTAGCACCAAATTTAAATTTTTTCATGACATGTAGGAGTGGGCCATTAGTCTTAATAAAGCGTCTCATGGATAGAAAGTTATATGACTAGTACAAAACCCTTTACAACTCAAATTCCACCCCAAAAATGTGAGGTTCGCCCCTAGATCTATAGGAATTAAAGCATTCACCTTTAATGCTTTGAGAGTGTACTGGTAGTATAATAGATTCTAGAACTTGTTTTGTGACGCATCCCGAGATCGGTAGTGAGACTACACTTGTGTAGTTAGGAATAACTAAATGATAAGAGGCATTAGGATATTCCTTGTTTCATACCCGTATTATAATTACTTCTTCCACATCGGTTGAGTAATTCCCCCACACCCTTGCGATGTACTCATCTTTAGTACACGATACCCCTAGTTAACCCCTCAGAGCCTATCCTTTTCGCGGTTCTCGTGATGTTTTGGTTTCCCAAAATATCAATGAAGAGCATTCTTTACAATCCACCCCCAAATGTACACCCAAATTGCCTTAGCCTACCTTGAATGCACTCACTTTTCGTGCATTATTGTTATCATACTAAACCCTTAGTTCAATTTTCTAGTTACTTGCATAAGTTGCTAATTCGAGTTATATCCTTTGTATACAGTTTTGGGATGATTGTGACTCATGGGTAAAGTTAAATTTTATGGAGTGACGGGAAAGAACGTTAAATTCAAATTCTCTTTATTTACGTAATAATGTACTTCAAGTGTTTTGATCTTTTTAATTCGGATCAAATTAGTGTTAGAGTAATAAAAACTCAAGTGCAGGGATGTGCCTATAAATCCCTTATATTTTGATGTTATCATAGAGGATGGTAGAGTAAAAGTGTATGAAACAAAAAATGTACGGGCTACCATCCTACATCTATCTTTAAATTTATGTTTGTTTGTTTCAAAGTTATCTATAGTTTAGAGTGTCGAGTCTTGGCTTACCAACGCCATTCTTCTCATGCTTGTAACATAAAGATTTTTGACTTGCCACAACTAAATCGCCTATCCAACCAAACCCTTTGTTTCCCTACCGTAAGCCTAACGTTACAACCCTTTAAAATACCCCTTAGATAGTTTTTCCTAGGTGCTTACGCCAAAGCGATGGAGGTTTGATCTAGTCTCAAGCCTATGGTAATATATGTACTAGGACCGGTTAATGAGTGTTTATCTTCCATTTCTAATTTGATATATTTCATAAACACCCGAGTGATGAGAGTATCCAAACACCACTTGTGAGGTGCTAGTATGTAATTTCCGTACTTGTTATGAATTTTGCGGGGCTTATACTTGTTGTGAATTGTTTTAAACCAATGCTTCATGCCCCCTAACTTATAAATTAATTGGCCAAAAGCACATTTTCTTGAGGACAAGCAAATACCAAGTGTAGGGATATTTGATAAGGATTTAAAAGGTACACTTTTGAGGGGTCATTTAAGCCCTTAATCGACCACTTTTATATCCGTTACTGCTTAATTTCGTTCCTTTTCACTTTTTAGGTCTCTTGAAGACAAAATGCTGGAATGACACTTATTTGGACGAAAAGGCGTGAATATATGAAGAAAATGGCTAAAGTCAAGATCAAGACACTCAAGCTGATGGAAATGCACCTGACGGCGTCACAGATAAAGGGCAACGCCGTCCCTCTAATCATGATGGCTCGAGGAGTGAAATTACTATTTTGTACCGACGGCGCCAGGCTTTAAAGAGTAGGGCGTCCAACTCGACGACGAGATCCAGATTCGTGACGGGCGGAAACGCGGTCGGCCACGGCCACAATCACAACGTGATGCCGTCACAAAGTTGACTTGGTCAAGACGAGACCCTAATGGCGGTGATCCGACGGCGTCACAATTAAAGAGTGACGTCGTCGCAGTTGTAACTCTATATATATAGAATTCGAATTTTCAGACTTTTAAAGAGGGAGAATTGTAGAGTAAAACCCTAAAATGATTTTGGTTTGTATTGGGCAGTATCTTAGGGTTCTCATACCCTATTGTACATCAAGATAAGTAATTTACTTCATTGATTTCATTATGTCTTCGATTGTATGTGTGTATGCTTGCATGTTTACTATGTCCGACTAATTTACTTGTGTGATTGCTTAGATCTATGAAACCTAGTTATTAAATATTGATTGGTTGTCTCTTCTCTTAATTTTAATTGGCTTAGGATTGCAATAGGCCATCGTTGTGTTTTTAATGCTTGAGTAATCTTTGTGAACATTAGTTTATAATCGCCTAGAGTTATTGTAGGCTAAAAATCCAAAGATAACCTTAGAGTTAGTTTATAAATTCTAGAGATTTTGTAGGCAATAACCTTAAGGTATCCTCAAAGAGTTAGGGAAAAAAGCATACCCTACGACCTTAGAAGACACAACGCGTTAAGAATAAGGACGTGACAATTCAACCATTAATAAAAGATAACTAGGGAGTAATAGTATCTAGGTAGACACATTTTTAATCATCATACGAGCACACATCAATTAGACATAGACTACCCCTTAGCTTAGTTAATTAGAATAGATAATAGTAGAGTAATCGGTATAAGTACCACCCCCCAAATCCAATACCCCAAGATTTGTACGTTTCAATTTTCTAAAAAAATATAAAAAAAATAAAAAATAATCTTTCTCAACCCCAACGTTAGCGTAGTAATTTATCACTAGCATTCCTATTCCCCTAGAGAACGATATCAATCCCGAGGCTTACCCTAATACTACACTACAACGATTAGGTTCACTGCCTAGGTGGTTTAAAAACTTGCTTGAAGAAAAGGAAGTTTCCTTTGACCCCGAACGCGCGTTGTACGCGTATCACAAGTCATCTGGAATATGCCTTCCTTCAGGAGGCATATCGGCTCCCTGTATTCATAAGCTCCTCCCTGACCCCCGAACAAAAGGGGAAGCCCTTGGAAGTCCTTAGAGAATACAAATGAGTGATCGCATGGAGTGTTGCTGATATCAAGGGAATTAACCCTACTTTTTGCACTCATAAAATTCTTATGGAGGAAGACTACAAGCCCACCGTTCAACCTCCTTGATGCTGGTTTAATTTACCCCATTTCAGACAGTCCTTGCGTCAGCCTAGTCCAAGTAGTCCCAAAAAAGGGAGGTATGACTGTGGTGAAAAATGATAAGGGTGATTTGGTTCCTCAGAGAACGGTTATAGGTTGGCGGTTGTGTATCGACTATAGAAAATTGAACGATGCCATCCGAAAGGATCACTTTCCCTTACCATTCATCGATCAAATGCTAGAAAGGTTAGCTGGGCATGAGTACTATTGCTTTCTTGACGGGTTCTCAGGGTATTTTCATATCCTTATTGCCCCTGAAGATCAAGAAAAAACCACTTTCACATGCCCCTATGGGACTTTTGCTTACAAACGAATGCATTTTGGGCTATGCAATGCTCCTGCTACCTTTCAACGACGTATGATGGCTATATTCCCTGAATTGATTGAGGATAGCATGGAAGTTTTCATGGATGATTTTTAAGTGTTTGGAAATTTTTTCGATCTCTGTTTGTCCAATCTCAAAAAGATGCTAAAGCGGTGTGAAGAAACTAACTTGGTCTTAAATTAGGAAAAATGCCATTTTATGGTGAGAGAAGGGATTGTCTTGGGACACAAGGTCTTCGGGAAGGGGATTGAGGTTGACAGGGCTAATATAGAGGCAATATCCAAATTACCATATCCTACAACCGTTAAAGCTATCCGAAGTTTCCTTGATCATGCGGGTTTTTATAGGGGGTTTATTAAAGACTTCTTAAAAATTACCCGACCAATGACCCAACTTCTCGTCAAAGACGCACCCTTTGACTTTCCAGAGGAATGTAAGGGCGCGTTCAATCGCTTGAAGCAAGATCTTACCCAAGCTCCTATAATGGTTACTCTTGATTGGTCTCAACCATTCTAGATCATGTGCGATGCTAGTGATAATGCTGTGGGGCCGTTTTAGGCCAAAGAAAAGAAAAGCATTTTCAGCCAATTTGCTATGCTAGCAAGACCATGAATGTGGCACAAGAAAATTACACCACCACCGAAAAAGAGCTTCTGGCTGTGGTCTTTGCCTTCGATAAATTTAGGCAGCATCTCGTTCTTTCTAAAACTATCGTCTTCACTGATCATTCTGTCTTACGATATTTGTTCTCAAAACAAGATGCAAAGCCCCGACTTATTAGATGGATTCTATTGCTCGAAGAATTCAACATTGAAATTCAGGATGAAAAGGGGGTTGAAAATCTCGCTGCTCATCATCTTTCACGGTTGGAAAATCTGGACTTGGTGAAATTAAACAATGACGAGATTCGAGACTCCTTCCCTGAGGAGCAGCTAATGTCCATTAAGAATATTGAGCCATGGTATGCGGATTATTCTAACATTTTATCTAGTAGGGTATTACCAAATTATATAACGAGGCAAGATAAGAAAAGATTCTTCACTGAGCTAAAGTATTATTTTTGGGAAGAACCCTTTCTATTCCGCATGTGTCCCGACCATATTATCCGATGTTGTGTTGCAGGAAGGGACATTGATCGGATTATGAGAGAGTGTCATGCGGGATAGTCAGGAGGGCATCACGGTATAAATGTTACGGCACGGAATTTTTTTGATGCCGGATTCTACTGGCCTACTGTATTTAGCGATGTTAAGAAATTCGTTCAAACTTGTGATGCATGCCAACGATCGAGGAACATCTCGAGAAGAGATGAAGCACCCTAGAACTATATCCAAGTATGCGAAATATTCGATGTCTGGGGTATCGATTTTTTGGGGCCTTTTTCATCATTTGAAGGAAATGAATACATTCTTTTCGCAATTGATTATGTGTCCAAATGGGTGGAGGCGCAAGCCCTTAGAACTAATGATTCGGGGGTAGTCATTCTTTTCCTCAAGAAACTCTTCGCGCAATGCTCAAATGGAAAAGATAATGAAGAAGTATGGTGTTCCTCACAGGTTCTCTACGACATATCATCCTCAAACAAATGGAAAAATGGAAAACACTAATAGAGCGTTAAAACGAATATTAGAAAAAACGGTCCACAAAAACAGAAAGGACTGGTCATTTAAACTTGAGGAAGCTCTTTGGACATTTAGAACGGCTTGTAAAAGGCCCATTGGAATGACTCCTTTTCGCTTAGTGTACGGGAAAGCATGTCATCTCCCGATCGAGCTTGAGAAAAAGGCAAATTGGGCACTAATGGCCTGTAACATGGATTATTCTAAGGCAGATTCAAATAGGTTCTTGTAGCTTCAGGAGCTAGATGACCTAGGACTCGAACCCTACGAGTCCTCAATCAGGTACAAAGAAAGAGCAAAACAATGGGATGACCAACGAATAAAGAGTCCTAAGGAGTTTGTGGAGGGAGACAAGATACTCATATATAATTCAAGATTAAGGTTATTCCTGGGAAAACTCAAATCAAGATGGTATGGAACCTTTTCGGTAAAGAGGGCATCAAGTGGTGGAGTCGTAGTGTTGCTAGATAATGATGGGAGAGAATTTACCGTGAACGGAAAATGTGTGAAACATTACCAAATAGACAATAACGAATTAATCAATGATGAAGATATTATTTTGGATAATGAGATGACGTAGGGGCACGACTTCGAGTCTAGTTACAAGACTCATAAATAAAGAAAATCGCTTCTTGGGAGGCAACTCATGCTTCATTATTTGTTTGTTTTGTTTTTCAATTTTGTTTGTGTGTTTATATATCTTTTTCATTGTTGTTTATTCTCATGTCTATTTTGTGAAAATGCTTTATTTTGTTTTTAACCTCGTCTTAATAGGGATGATCACATATGTTGTAAGAACATGCATGAACATGAGATTAACAATAATTGGAATTGTAAATATTTGTGTGTTTGTTAGAGTCAATTTCTTGTATCGAGTCATAATGTGTTAATACAAATAAGCCGGTAAAAACGTTTATTTATATTTTACGATCTTCTAATGTTTTGTCGATAACAAACGTAAAATCATTTTAATGAAACAAAAAGAATACGTAAATAGTTTGAGTCAATAGTTTCCTAAAACACTTACGTTTTCACATAAAACGCTAAAACAAGTATAAGTGACTTTATGATTTAGATATATATGTACAACAACTAGTGTTTATATATTGGGTTAGCATATACTTAAACTAAGTATACTAAAATAGGTAAAAACAAGTATATACTAAAATGGGTAAAAACAAGTATATACTAAATGGGTAAAAACTAGCAAATGGTATTGACCCATAACCCATGGTTTTATATATACCACTTAACCAAGTTCATTGTATCTAGAAAGAAAACCATGGATCAACCCATAACCCATGATCCATGACCCATGACCCATAACCAAAATTACCCATGGGCAAAAAGGAGCATTCCACGGATCCCTAACATTGTGCTAGCCGGATCCCAAGTGGAAGGGATCCGTGGGATCCGGGGACCAGTAGAGAGTTTTCTCTATAAATAGAGAGCCATTTCTTCCTTTCTACTCATCACTTTACACACATACTTCCCAAGTATTCTAACCCTCTAACCTCAGATCCAAGTGATCTATGTAGTTTGTCTTTTGTTTTTGTGTGATCTTCTAGGTTCCTCTTAAAGGCAAGATCACCACTTCTTGAAGACGAGCAAGCTAAATCCATGAGTTGCCATGCTTCGTCATCATCAAGACAACTAAGGTTCTCTTGTTGATAGTTCTTCCTTTCTCCATAGATGTTGGGTTGAAGGCAATAGTGAAGAATGCCAAAAGTGTCAAGATGAAAGCATTAGTGAAAGATGCTCACCATCCGTGTCAAAGCATTAGTGAAGAATGCCAAAGGTGTCAAGACGAAGGCATTAGTGAAGGGTGCCAAGCGTTGCGTCAAAGGCATTAGTGAAGGATGCCGAAAGAATCAAATCAAGTCGCATTTGGAAAGAATGCCTAGGTCATATAATCGATGAGGTGCATCGTTATACATATAAGTATTTATTTATTTCCAAGGATGGTGATATCCTTGATGATGGTGTAATAAGGAGTTGATCTCCTTGATATTAGGTGTTGTGTTGTGAAGGGTAGTAGTTTCTCCATAGTAATGGAACTAGGTGCTTAGCCTAGTACCTAATAAAGGGTAGGGGACGTTGTGATAGGATTAGTTCTCCTTGGTGTGAAAGAACTCGGTGGTTAGCCTAGCACCGTATAAAGGGTAGGCGACGTTGTGTTAGGTGTGGTTCGCCTTGTTGTGAAGGAACTCGGTATTTAGCTTTGTACCGGAAAAAGGTTAAGCGACGTTGTGAAGGCTTCTACGCCATAAGGAGTTGGTGTAGTGCTTACGAACTCTCGAGTAGGTGACTCGGGGAGTGGAGTAGGGCAAGGAAGGTGTCCTTGTAGCCGAAACACTATAAATAACTTGTGTCGTGGTGATGTGCTTCTTACTCTTTATCTTTCATTATACGTTTATATATCTATCTATCAACGTCCAACATAAACAACCAAATAGATTGACATAAGTCGATCTAAATTATTAAAAGGAAGTTTTTAATTGGTAAAACTATTCAACCCCCCCCCCCCTTCTAGTTTTCCACAATTGGCATCAGAGCTTCGTTACCAAGTTTCTTTGAGTATGTGGTAGTTTAAAAACTTGATACGATCCATGTATGTTTGAAAACTACAAAGAAGGATTATTTTTGTCATATTTCAAAAATCATTATATTGTTTATTGTTGGACAATGATAGAATGTTCTAACATTTTCTTTAAGCATTATCCATACTTGGATTTGGAGTTACCAAAAAGATCATAAAGAATTTATCTAAATATTTCTTTTCGCAAAAAGAATGTTTAGTATTCTTACAAAATAAATCTGGAGATTCCAAGAAGATCACAAAACATCTAAATACTTCTTTTCTTAAAAAGAATATTTAGCAAAGGTATGATCTTTGATTACTTACCTTTATTGTTATTATTAAAATCTTAGTTGCATGATCTATTAGTAATTGTTCTAGTAGTTATTCATATTATAGTCATCATCTAAATAGTACTCTTTGACTTATTTGTATTGACTACATTACCAACTTGTAATAATGATATCTTGGTTATTCGATAACCTCAATCATTATTCATCACAAAGGATTTATTGACACTTCATCTATGTCAATAAATATCCATGTGAAACTTCTTACATTATAATAAAATGGGATTTTATTATAATATTTGAAAAATAATTCCCAAAATAATTATGACCAATTCTTTAAAAGGAAACTACGTCAAATAAGATTAGCTTAACATCATCAAAATATCAACCACAAGTTTTAGAACCTAAAACATCAAAACTCTAGGCACTTTAGAACTCCCAAACCAAAGGTATCAAGGAATGCTTGAGCTGATTTTTGCTGTCATGCCGGATCCCTGGACTTACACTAGCCGGATCCCAAATGAGAGGGATCCGCGGGATCCGCGCAACAGAAGATAACTAAAATGAAAGAATGATCACTGTGGATGTTCCACAAACTACATTCCCCTTAAAGACTCATGAACAAAAACCTGACTATTGTTCACAGGAGCAACTTGATCATCTCTCTCAAGCATAACAATCACTTGTGTAAGTATAATCTTCACTACATTGTTGATTTCATTCTTTGATTACTAGGATTACAAGTTCTTCATTTTAGAGGTTGGGTTCAAATGGGTTTGTCATAATTTGTTACCACATTGTTTTCTAATATAACCCAAATCAAAGAATTAACATTTTTAATACAAATTAAATTCATTTCTTGAATTCAATAAAAATGAATTGAGCAAAATTGTGATCAAACCCTCTAGGTTACTATTCACAATTAACACCACATTGTGGTTGTATTGTTTAGGAACAATCATGCCAAGCAACAAGCAACAAGATTACCAAGACACCGCACACTACATACCCATGTATCATAGGAAAGATGGATTAAGTCCGGATGATAGAAAAGCCTTTAAATTGCTTGAAATGAGACTCTTTCATGAAGGTAGAGTTGTTGAACGATCATTTCTTGCAAATACCGACATAAGGGAAGTATTTGGAACTATTGGGTTTGATTGTTTATTGAATATAAACGAGATAATTTTCCCGGTCTTTGTACTTGAATTCTACAAGACAATGGGTATAATTAGAAATGATGATGGGTCCATCTCAATTGAATTCACCATCAATGAGCGAGAGTTTAGTCTTTCACTTATAGAGTTTGGAAGAATTATAAGGGTTCCATATCAAGGTGTTTGTATGTACTCCAATGAATGGTCTTTGGAACAACTACACACAATGGTTGTTCATCACGACATTTATCACCAACAATCAATCGGAAGCAACCACGGTAGAGACCCTGTTTTTGCCAAGAGCATCCCCATCAAGGGTTACTAGGAAGTCGAAAGTGATCTATAGGGATCCTTTCCAAATGGAGCTCTCGGAGATGTACCCGTTATATATAAAATGGGAAGATGTGATTAGGGAGAATGTGGTGTGTCTAGTAGGAAACAAGGATCACCCCAACGCATGTCTAAGCTTCATGATATATTGTCTAGTGACCGAAACTCGCTTCAACATTGCCTACTACATGGTCAAGAGAATGACAAGTGTAAGAAGCATGGACAAGATGGTGATTCCGTATGCAATGGTTCTAACCCGTCTTGACAAATTCATCTTTGCATTAGACCCTTCCCCACAATCCTTGGATCATAGCTTTTGCAATAAGGTTATGGTACCATTAACCGAGGGTAGAACAACAAAGTTTATGGTGGAAGGCAAGAGGCCACACCCACCCACGAATTCCTCAGACGAAAGGGAGAGGCAAGGAGAATGTGAAGGGAGTAGTAGCAACCCACTCGAAAATATGGATCTTGACCCCTTGGACTACATTAACCAATTATCAAACATCCCTAATGAATCACCCGAATAGCAACAAACCAAGGGAATCTTCAAATGCTTCGCCAATTTCTTGAAGAAGAAGAAGTGAAGATAGTTTGATAAAGAGTGGAGGACGGGTGAAGAAGTGAAGGAGGAAAATAAAGGTAAGGTCTTAGGACTCTAGTGTATGATGAACAATCTCAAACAATGGTTTGTAAACACTTTAAACTATGCTCGTAGTATGTAGGTATTGCCATATCTTGGCACTAAACAATCCTAACTTAGGTATTTTGAAAATGAGATTTTGCGACCCCTTGAGTGGTCGTCGTCACTCATTCTAGGAATTTTAGCTCTTCCTACTTTGATATACATTATATTAGTTGTGTTATTGCATTTAGTCCCCATAGAAACAACTAGGAAAAGCATTTACTATAAAGTGCAAAGTTGCACATTTCCTGAAATCTCTCTGATCTGCAGTTAGCTATGGATCCCACTTTTGAACTAGCCGGATCCCTCCCATAAGGGAACCGCGGGATCCGTGGTATCTGTTATGCAATACAGATTTGGCTACATCAAAATAGTCAACTAGATCACCTAGAACAAGTCAAACATAAGATACTAGAACCAACTAAGTCTTTCTCAAATAGTTTAAAACCTCACTCTCATCCATGGATTATCTAGAATATTTTTTCGAAATATCTTTGATTTATCAACTAGTCAAAACTCACCATAATTCTGCTCCAACACTCACACAACATCTATCACGTTTGATAACACTTAGTTTGGCCTATCCTTCAATTTTAGCAAATTGATCTCAATTATCTTTGACTCAAAATTAGGCTCAAAAATTAGTTTTTCATTTCGTTCTATTTTTTAAAGATTTTAGTAAATTGTTCTTAGGACATCATCTGGATTATAGGACTTGTTATCACCATTTCTCCACATCAAATTAAATGGAATCCTTGTCAAACATATAGTTTGACTACCCAAGGTCAAATTTTCTTGGCCAAAACCATCATTAAGCACCATTACTTGTTATGGTTGAGGATTTGAGATATCCAACAGCTAAAGACTTCAAAAGTTAGTCAAAACCTCGAAATCCATTAATAATAAACCTTACAAAAGCATAATGATTTCACCTAAACCCTGTCTGATAGCCGGATCCCTGGTCTTTAACTAGGAGGATCCCTGCTGAGAGGGATCCGCGGGATCCATAGATGCAGAAAGCATAAATCAGCTCCAATATTCAAATTCATGTCACCTTTTGGTTCACTAACCACTTTTAGCATACATTAATTGTCCTCCTAGAGCTGATCAAAACCTCAAGAGCATGCTTAGTCCTCTAAGTGGCCAAGAATTTAATTTCCAAATTCAAATTATCCTTTATAAACCAAACAACCATAGGTTTATGGCATTATCCTCAATTACCTTTCAAAAATCAGCAATTAGAAGCTCACATTAGCATCTTCATCATCATGACTAAGGCTCCTAGCAACAACTCTTCAAACATAGGATCATCCAAAAGAAATGGTCAAATGATCTATGAAATTTCATCCACCGAAACATCTCCCATTAGAGATAATGACACTAGAATCCCACCTCATCAAACCCATCCAACAAAAGCTAAGATAACCGCAAGGATTAGCATCAAACCTTTCGAACTAGAAAAAGGATCATCTAGTTCTAAACCAAACATGGCTAGTTCTAGCAAGCCATCAAAACCATCATTCATTGAGCATGGACTACACTCCTTGAATGAACCTCTCCCTCACCCGAACATCTATTCATTGTTCCATTCACCACCAAGAACCTCCCATTCACCAACCTTTTCATTGAATTGGGAACCACCTACAACACCAACTAGCCCATCATGGGAGATAAGGAACAACCTTGATCATATGGAAGAAGTTCCATTACCACCCTCATTTTTAGAACCTCTTCCTACTTCTCTAAATGAAGACCCGCAAACACACATTGAGCCCCCTCAAAATATCCATTTCCCTCCGGGTTCAAACCAAGACAATAATTGTCCAAATTGTCTAAACACTCAAGGACTTGTTCAAGAAGTACGAAATGAAATACATTTCATGTTTAATCATCTTCTTGCAAAGTTGGATCAAATCAACAAGTCCATGCATCCCTAGACTCAAGCACATTGTCGCGTTTTAAGTCTAGTAATTACTTAGCATTAGTAGTATTTGTATGGCTAAGTTCATTCTCTTAGTTTTAGAGATTTGGTTGATTATCTCTTATTTTATTGAATGAATACTTACATGCTATGATTATTTTGTGTGTTGTGCTTGTCACATTGTACATTTATCTCATTTCCTCATTTGCATTATTTGACATTTCTTCACTGCTGAAGAAACTGTCACCAGATAGCCGGATCCCTTCAGAATGCCTAGACGGATCCCTCCATGAAGGGAACCGTGGGATCCGTGGTACAGAAGCACAAACTTCTACTAACTTAAGTTTTATTTGCAGGAAATTTTGCACTATACTCTTGTTTTCTAACCTTTACTTTGTAGATTTTCAAAATACACATGAAGATTTTGACACCATAAAGCTAGGGGGAGCTTTGTGTCAAACAATATTGCAAAAGCATTTGCAATTTAATCCGATTTTGGATTATACTTCATGATACCCCATTGCATCTTTGCAATCTTCAAGGGGGAGCACGTTCTCGTCACTTAGTCGAACCATCAGCAACCATATTTGCAAACACAATTAGTTTATTTTATGTTATGTCCTTGACGCCCTCTCAAAGGGATGGAATCGTCAAGGGGGAGTTAAGACGAGTACCATTTCCATCACTTGCTCTCTATACATTTTTCTTTTTCTTATAAAAATTGTGTTAGTTTCTTTTAACACTTTTTGTTTCGACAAAAAGGGGAGAAGAAAGTAAAAACTACTAATTCAAACTCGCTACAAATTTTAGTTTTTCTTAAAATAATTTTATGTTTTGTCATCAACAAAAAGGGGGAGATTGTTAATACAAATAAGCCTGTAAAAATGTTTATTTATATTTTACGATCTTCTAATGTTTTGTCGAAAACAAACGTAAAATCATTTTAATGAAACAAAAAGAATATGTAAATAGTTTGAGTCAATAGTTTCCTAACACACTTACGTTTTCACATAAAACGCTAAAAGAAGTATAAATGACTTTATGATTTAGATATATATGTACAACAACTAGTGTTTACATATTGGGTTAGCATATACATAAACTAAGTATACTAAAATAGGTAAAAACAAGTATATACTAAAATGGGTAAAAACAAGTATATACTAAATGGGTAAAAACTAGCAAATGGTATTGACCCATAACCCATGGTTTTATATATACCACTTAACCAAGTTCATTGTATCTAGAAAGAAAACCATGGATCAACCCATAACCCATGACCCATGACCCATAACCAAAATTACCCATTGGCAAAGAGGAGCGTTCCACGGATCCCTAGCATTGTGCTAGCCGGATCCCAAGTGGAAGGGATCTGTGGGATCCGGGGAACAGTAGAGACTTTTCTCTATAAATAGAGAGCCATTTCTTCCTTTCTACTCATCACTTTACACACATACTTCCCAAGTATTCTAACCCTCTAACCTCAGATCCAAGTGATCTATGTAGTTTGTATTTTGTTTTTCTGTGATCTTCTAGGTTCCTCTTAAAGGCAAGATCACCACTTCTTGAAGACGAGCAAGCTCAAGTCCATGAGTTGCCATGCTTTGTCATCATCAAGACAACTAAAGTTCTCTTGTTGATAGTTCTTCCTTTCTCCATAGATGTTGGGTTGAAGGCATTAGTGAAGAATGCCGAAAGTGTCAAGATGAAAGCATTAGTGAAAGATGCTCACCATCCGTGTCAAAGCATTAGTGAAGAATGCCAAAGGTGTCAAGACGAAGGCATTAGTGAAGGGTGCCAAGCGTTGTGTCAAAGGCATTAGTGAATGATGCCGAAGAATCAAATCAAGTTGCATTTGGAAAGAATGCCTAGGTCGTATAATCGATGAGGTGCATCGTTATACATATAAGTATTTATTTATTTCCAAGGATGGTGATATCCTTGATGATGGTGTAACAAGGAGTTGATCTCCTTGATATTAGGTGTTGTGTTGTGAAGGGTAGTAGTTCCTCCATAGTAATGGAACTAGGTGCTTAGCCTAGTACCTAATAAAGGTAGGGTACGTTGTGATAGGATTAGTTCTCCTTAGTGTGAAAGAACTCGGTGGTTAGCCTAGAACCGTATAAAGGGTAGGCGACGTTGTGTTAGGTGTGGTTCGCCTTGGTGTGAAGGAACTCGGTATTTAGCTTTGTACCGGAAAAAGGTTAAGCGACGTTGTGAAGGCTTCTCCGCCATAAGGAGTTGGTGTAGTGCTTACGAACTCTCGAGTAGGTGACTCGGGGAGTGGAGTATGGCAAGGAAGGTGTCCTTGTAGCTGAACCACTATAAATAACTTGTGTCATGGTGATGTGCTTCTTACTCTTTATCTTTCATTATACGTTTATATATCTATCTATCAACGTCCAACATAAACAACCAAATAGATTGACATAAGTTGATCTAAATAATTAAAAGGAAGTTTTTAATTGGTAAAACTATTCAACCCCCCCCCCCTTCTAATTTTCCACATAATGGATGTTTTGCAGGAATTTTTCCAGGTTTTAAAGAGGTAATATTTCCAGAATTTTTCCAGAAAAACACAGCAGGCCCTTTCTGTTAGGACAACCTGATGGCATCGGGATTAAAGCCCGACGGCATCAGGAAATGTGTAAAAAAATTCTCAGTTTCGTTTTCTGTCTAGACTTGTGATTTTTGGCAACTTCCAATTCTTAATTTTCCAGAAAAAAACTGCAGACATCCATTCCACAAGCATTATATCTTATTCGCTTTCTAGTATAGTCTTTATATATATAGTTTTACCGCCTATTTTACGCGAGATTTCGTTTCGTTTTCTTATAAGTGTGCAAGTCATATTAGACAAGAAGAAGAAATACATATTGAAAGCATTTATTACATGCTCATTCTTCTTGGAAGAGGATTTAACCGCAACTTCATACATATCCTACCGAGCTAATTAAGGGAGTACTAGTTTCTTTCTCTTTTACTTACCTTCATTTATCATAACTTTGATACTTTCGGGAAACATTGGGTACAATGTTCAGGTTAAGTGTAGGGAAGGAGAATAAAACGGGAACTTAGAAACTATTCACTCATTTGATTTTTGTCTTGTCCTTGGTAAATTTTGTAATAAACTATGATAAATATTTGTTAGGGTAATTTTAGCAGAAAATTTAAAATTTTTCATGGCATTTACGAGTTAAACTTTAGTCTTAATAAAGCGTCTCGTGGATAGGAATTATATGACTAGCACAAAAACCATATGCCACACAAATTCCACCCCAAAAATGTGAGGTTCGCCCCTAGATCTTTAGAAATAAAATCATTCATCTTTAATGCTTAGTGGGTGTACCGGTAGTATAATAGATTATAGAACTTGTTTTGTGATGCATTCCAAGATCGCTAGTGAGACTACATTTGTGTAGTTAGGATTAACTAAATGATAAGAGCCATTAGGATAACCCTTGTTTTAAACTTGGAATTTAATTATCTCATCCACATCGGTTGAGTAATTTTCCCCACACCTTTGCATTGTACTCATCTTTAGTACACGATACCCCTAGTTAACCCCTCAGAGCCTATCATTTTCGCAGTTCTCATGACGTTTCGTTTTCTGGAATATCAAAGAAGAGCATTGTTTATAATCCACCCCCAAATGTTACACCCAAATCGCCTTAGATTACCTTGTATGCACTCATCTTTAGTGCATTATTGTAATTATTCATAAACCCTTAGTTCAATTATCTTGTTACTTGCATGGTTGCTAAGTCGAGCCATATCATTTGTATACAGTTTTGGGACGATTAGAACTCATGAGTTAAAGTAATATTTTATGGAGTAACGGGAAAGAACGATACATTCAAATTCCTTTTGTCTACGTAATTAAGTACTCCAAGTATTTTGATCTTTTCAAATCGGGTCAATTAGTGTTGGTGAAATAAAAACTCAGAATGCTTCTATAAATCTCTTTATTTTGATGTTATCGTATAGGATGATAGAGTAAAAAGGTATATATATATATTTATAAAAGAAAAAGTGTTATATATATATATATATATATATATATATATATATATATATATATATATATATATGTATGTATATATAGGCGCCGGTTCCACTATGAAGGTTTTTATTTTGAGAAGATTGTGAAATCTTTGTTTGAGCAAATTGATTCATGTTTTTTTATTTGATTCACAAGTAAACATCATTTTATGGTGAATCGAATCTATAAATCACAAATTTGATTCAAAAATCATTGTTAAAATCGATTTATGATGATGATTCATTAAATTTGTACAAATGATTCAGTATTCTATATATATTGCAAAATCGAGAGATTTTTAACATTGATTCAAATTTTTTTTACACATTTTGAATTTTAATCACATTAAAATGAGTTTTACGCTTGAAAAACATGAATCAAAGTTAAAAATCCATCGTTTTTGAAAACCTTCTCAATCGATCCGGATTTTATATATATATATATATATATATATATATATATATATATTTACTATAATATAAAGCATTTAGGACTTTTATTTTTAGAAGTCTTAAAAATTTTAAGCTTACACACTTGCTATTATTAGTAATTTATGAAATTAAAATTTTAAAAACACACTAATTGCATATTAAATTATCACATTAAATAGGATGCATGTTACAATAATAAAATATAACATACAATGAATTTAATATGTTTATAGTTAAAATTACTAACCTTTTTAATTTGCATATATAAATCGTTAAACAATATTCAGCAAAAAAACGTAAAATCAGAAAATCGTTAAACATAATTCGCTTTTGAATCCGCTGCTTTGTGCGGGTACCATGCTATATATATATATATATATATATATATATATATGTATGAGAAAAACATATGGGCTACCATCCTACCTCTATCTTTATGTTCATGTCTTTGAGTTTATATTTATGTCTTTGAGTTTATGTTTATGTTTTGTTTCAAGTTATTTAGTGTTAGTGAGTCGAGTTTTGGCTTAGCGACGCCACGCTTTACATGCTTGAAACATAAGATTTTTGACTTGCCACCACTAAACACCCCTTATCCAACAAAACCCTTTACTTCCCTACCCGAAGCCTAACATTACAACCCTTTGTAAAGACCTCTTGGATAGTTATTCCTAGGTGCTTACGCCAAAGCGGTGGAGGTTTAATCTATTCTCAAGCCTATGGTAATCTATGTACTATGCCAGGTAGTGAGTGTTTATCTTCCATTTCCTTACATGTTATATTTTATATAAACCCGAGAGATGAGAGAATCCAAACACCAATTGTGAGGTGCTAGTGTATAATTTCCATGCTTGTTATGACTATTGTGGTGTTTGTATTTGTTGTAAACTATTTTAAACCAATGCTACATGCCCCCTAACTTATAAATTGATTGGCCAAAAGCATATTTGCTTGAGGACAAGAAAATTCCAAGTGTAGGGATATTTGATAAGGATTTAAACATACGTTTTTAAGGGGTCATTTAAGCCCTAAATCGATACATTTCATATCCGTTACTACTTAAAATCATTCCTTTTCACATTTTAGGTCTTTTCGAAGAAAAATGCTCGAATGAAGCATATTTGAACGAAAAGGAGCGAAAACATGAAGAAAAAAGAAAAGTAAAGATCCAAGGCTGTTTTTCAAGCCTGACGGCGTCCCAACCCAAATGGAGACGCCGTCCCCAAGGAAGTTTTCTAATTAGATTGCACGCAACAACTCAGGTGAAAATTTGGTTCTAAAGCACGATGGCGTCACGCCTATAATCTGGAAGGCGTCTCCCTTAGTTTCTACGCCAGACGTCCAAGAACCATCTCAAGATGTCGTCCCTCATGAAGACAGACGGTGTCACACTTCTCAACTGACGTCGTCGCACTTGTAAATCTATATATAGAATTTGATTTTTCTGCATTTAGTGAGGTAGAATTTTGGAGAGCAAACCCTAGTTCATGTGTAGTCCGACTTGGACAATATTTTAGGGTTCCAAACCCTTCTTTACATCATATGATAAGTTTGTTAATCCATTATATAACCATGTTTATCCTATGTTTAATTGTTTGTGTGTATGCATGCTTATCTACCATGAGTAGCTAAATTACTATTGTGTTTGCTTAGATCTATGAAACCTAGTTGTTAATTGTTGTTAGGTTGTGTCTTGTTTTAATCGGTAGATGCTAGAGTAAGGAAAATTGGATTCTTCTTTAATTGTTGCGAGCTTGAACGTCCTAAATAGCATAAATCTTGAGAGTGCACTTAAGCCATCATTGTGTTTATTGCATGAGTTGTATCTTTTGGATAATAGAGTATTCGGGGGAGACACTACGGTACTTGGAAATCCTGGATAGTCTAGATGATAGTTAC
The DNA here is from genome assembly GCA_910596185.1 of Chrysanthemum makinoi. NCBI lineage: Eukaryota > Viridiplantae > Streptophyta > Magnoliopsida > Asterales > Asteraceae > Chrysanthemum > Chrysanthemum makinoi. Next base: position 123,316,922 of record OU343219.1, read on the forward strand.
AATTCATAGAACTAGGGAATTAGCCCCCCCCCTATGACCACACGGAATACAACACACCAATTAATATGAGGATGTGACAATTCAACCTACCAATAAAAATAACTAGGGAGTAAGAACATCTAAGTAAACACACTTTTAATCATCATAAGAAAAAACTTTACAATACATAGCCTATCTTATCATTTTTATTAGTTATTATTTTAATTAATTAGCTGTTAAAATTGGTAGAAGTACCAACCCCACTCCTATACCCCGAGATTTTACCTTTATTTCTAAAAAACATAAAAAGACTAAAATGAATCCCCCTCAACCTTACCTTCTCGTCATACATCTCTACCTAGCATGTCTATTCCCCTAGAGAACGATCAACCCCCTGGGCTTACCCATACTACACTGCCACGATTAGGTATACTACCTAGAGGGTTGTAAAGATTGGTCACATAAAAGGAAGTCTTTCAACCCCGAACCCACGCATCATTTGCAATTCATAGTCAGGAAATTAAGCAAGCGACTTTACCTAGGGATACCAAAATTTATGACGATTCTATGTCATCCTGTTTAGGATCTTCTCCCCCGCCTAGTCCATTATGCTCCGTAGGATCTTCTTTACCATTTAGAACCACTACACCACCCTTAGATTATACCTTATATGAATATATGTTTGCAGAACTAGATAACTCACTATGGATTATACCGAGACCCTTAGGAAGTGAACTAGCTCCTGAGGAACCTAATGCTCATTAGTAGAGCATCTGTCTCTAGTTTTAGATTTCCATATCCTCTGTATTATCCTACAGTGTTCTAAATGTTAGAATTTGTATTCTCAATCCTCTTTCTTACCCTACAACATTCTAAGCATTAAAACTTGTACTTCTAATCTTCCGTCATACATCAATGTTCTATTATTTAGAGGTTATAAAGAATATCTACGTCGATCTTCATAATTCTCATTATGTTCGAATTATGATATTATTCTTATCCCTTCCTATTTCTCGCTAAGAATGCCTCGCACGAGATCGTCAACCCCCGCCGATCCTGCCATGTATCAGGATACCATCCGAAAACTAGTTGCTGCCAGTGTGACTGCAGCACTAGAATCCCAAGCTACTAACATGGCAAATGATAATAACGCGAATAGAAACCCTGAGCCGAGGGAAGTTCCTGTAGCGAAGAAGAGTAGCTACAAGGAATTCATGAGCTTCCAAACTTTTAATTTCAAAGGTACCGAAGGCGCTGTTGGACTAATCTGGTTCGAGCGAAGCGAATCAGTATTTTCTAATATAAAATGCTCTGAGGACTGTAAAGTCAAGTTTGATACAGGTACTCTTACAAAAGAGGCTCTATCTTCGTGGAATTCATATGCCCAACCTTTGGGAATAGAGGAAGCATATAAAACAACTTTGATTGAGTTCAAGCATCTTTTGATTAAGAAATACAGCCCTTGAACCGAAGTCAAGAAAATGGAAGATGAGTTTTATAAATTGACTGTGAAGGGGAATGATATCAAAACTTACATTAGGAGATTTCAAGACTTGGCAACTTTGTGTCAAACAATGGTGCCAACTACTAAAAAGACAATGAATGTTTTTATCGGAGGTTTTCCCACAAGTATCGAAGGGAATGTTACTGCCTCTAAACCTAAAAATTTAGAGGAAGCCATTACCATCACTCAAAGGTTAATGGATCAAGTAACAAAGCACAACTCTGTGCTAGTGCCCTGAGATAACAAGCGAAAGTTCAACGATGGATGAACTTTCAATAACAACTACCATAACCCTAACACTAACTCCTATACCCCAAATCCATACCCACAACCGAACCGAAGGAAAGAAGCTTCTAGAGCTTATGCCACCACTCCAACTGACGGAAATGGTTATGCTAGAAAATCCCCTTTGTGTAACAGATGTGCTCTACATCACACATGACCATTCTTTGTTAAGTGTAATGCTTGAAACAAGGTGAGCCATCAAAATAAGGATTGCAAACGCAGGGACCCGCTATCGAGAAATCAGCTACCAGTGACGATCACTTGTCATGCTTGTGGAGAGAAAGGGCATTATGCAAACCAATGCCAAAGGAAAAATGATGGTGCCGAGGGGAGAGCCTACGTGTTAAGGGATAGAAACCTTCCGCAAGACCCCGAACGTAGTTACAGGTACGGTCCTTCTAAATCGTCATTTAGATAGAGTTCTATTTAATTTTGGAGCATACAAAATCTTCATATCCTTACCTCTTGCTTCTAGACTTAGGATTCCACCCCTTGCCTTAGAAACCCACTACGATTTAGAATTAGCCAATAGAAACTTAGTTAGTACTAACACCGTTATCCAGGGTTGTACCCTAACTCTGTTAGACTAACCTTTCAAAATTGATCTCATGCCAATTAAACTTGGTAGTTTTGACGTTGGTGTTGGTATGCATTGGTTGTCCAAGAATCATGCTAGGATTCTTTGTGACGAGAAAACCGTTCATATTCCAATAAACAACGGTGAGACTTTAATCATCCGAGGAGATCAGAGTAAAACTCGTTTAAATCTCATCTCCTACATCTAAACCAAGAGGTATATATCTCGAGGTTGTCCCGTCTTCGTAATCCAGGTAGTGGAGAAGAAGCCATACGAAAAACGACTGGAGGAGATCCCTATAGTTACGGAATACCCAAAAGTTTTTCCTAATGATTTACCTAGCCTTCCTCATGTCCATCAAGTAAAATTCCTATCGAATTAATTCCCAAAGCGGCACTTGTAGCCCGAGCACCCTACAGGTTAGCCCCTTCAGAGATGAAGGAACTCTCTAAACAACTCTAAGAATTAGCCGATCGAGGTTTCATCCATCCAAGTACATCAACTTGGGGAGCTCCTGTCTAATTCATTAAGAAGAAAGACGGATCTTTTAGGATGTGTATCGATTATCATGGGCTAAAAAAACTCACCATTAAGAATCGTTACCCATTACCCAGGATTTATGACTTATTCGATCAACTCCATGGTTCGAGCGTCTATTCGAAACTCGACTTAAGATCTGGTTATCATCAACTGAGAGTGAGGGATGAGGAAATTCCTAAGACTGCTTTCAGAACGAGATTTAGACACTACGAATTTCAACTGATGCCATTTGGTTTTACAAACGCACCAATGGTTTTCATGGACCTCATGAACCATGTGTGCAAACCATATTTGGATAAATTCATAATTGTGTTCATATATGATATCCTTATCTACTCTGTTAACGAGGACAAGCATGCCGATCATCTCGGATACTTGATTGATAATCAAGGAATTCGCATTGATCCTGCCAAAATAGAAGCCGTTATGGATTGGGCGTCTCCCAGTACGCCTACCAAAATACGCCATTTATTAGGACTCGCTGGTTACTATCAAAGGTTTTCCAAGGATTGCGAAACTTTTGACTGAGTTAACCCAGAAAAACAGGAAGTTTGTTTGGGGAGAGAACCAAGAGTCAACTTTCCAACTTTTGAAGAGAAAGTTGTGTGAAGCTCCAATTCTGCCATTACAAAATGGAAATGACGATTTCGTTGTTTACTGTGATGCCTCTCATCAAGGTCTAGGAGCTGTGTTGATGCAAAGAGAAAAGGTCATTGCCTATGCATCATGATAACTCAAAACACATGAGAAAAACTACACCACAAATGATCTAGATTTAGGAGCAGTCATGTTCGCTCTTAGAATATGGAGACACTATCTGTATGGCACAAAATGTACGATTTTCACTGATCATAAAAGCCTACAACATATTCTTGATAAAAAGAGCTGAACATTAGACAACGATGTTGGCTAGAACTGCTCGCTGATTACGATTGTGAGATTCGTTACCACCCTGGCAAGGATAATGTAGTAGTAGATGCCTTGAGCCGAAAGGAACGAATCAAACCTCTTAGAGTTAGGTCATTAGTAATGACTCTCTATCCTAACCTACCTTCCCAAATCCTTAAAGCCCAAACCGAAGCCCTCAAAGAGGAAAACCTCAAATCTAAGAACTTGCGAGGAATGGACAAAGCCTTTAAAGTAGGTCTTGATAGAACTCGTTGCTTCAAGAACGAAGTTGGTTACCATATCTTAGTAATATAAGATACTTGATCATGAACGAGTCCCATAAATCCAAGTAATCTATCCTTATGAGTTCTGATAAGATGTATCTGGATCTGAAGAAACACTATTAGTGGCCTAACATGAAAGCATCCATTGCTGAATATGTTGGCAAGTGTTTAACATGATCTAGAGTGAAGGCTGAATGCCAGAAGCCATCCGGCTTACTGATTTAACCTAAGATTCTCATATGGAAGTAGGAACAAATCACTAATGACTTCATTACAAAACACCCGAAATCATCAGTGGACTTGACACAATTTGGGTAATTGTGGATCGTCTCATAAAATCCGCTCATTTCATCCCCATCCGAGAGACTGATAATATGGAAACCCTTACAAGGTTTTACATAAAATAAATCGTCTCCCGGCATGGAGTGTCAATATCTATCATCTCGGATCGTGGTTCTCGTTTCACGTCTAGATTTTGGCAATCGATGCAAAGTGCCTTAAGTACTCAGATAGACATGATTACGACATATAGTCCTCAGACCGACAGTCAAAGTGAAAGAACTATCCAAACACTCAAAGATATGCTTCGAGCTTGTGTGATAGATTTTGGAAAAGGATGGGAGAAACACTTAAGGTTGATCGAATTCTCTTATAGTAATAGTTATCACGCCAGTATTAAGGCGGATCCATTCAAAGCACTTTATGGTCGAAAGTGCAGATCCCCTGTCTGCTGGGCCAAAGTTGGAGAGGTTCAATTTATAGGTCCAGGGATAATCCATGAGACCATAGAGAAAATAGTTCAAATCCGAAAACACTTACAAGCTGCGAGAGATCAGAAAAAAATTTATGCCAATATAAGACGTAAGCCATTAGAATTCCAATTCGGAGATCAGGTTATGTTAAAAGTGTCACCTAGGAAAGGTGTCATTCGTTTCGGAGAGCAAGGAAAGCTTAATCTGAGATACATTGGACCATTTAGGATCCTAGAACGGATTGGTCCATTTACGTACAGAATTAAGCTTCCGGAAGAGCTCAGTAATGTACACAACACCTTCCACGTCTCAAATCTTAAGAAATGCCTATCCAACGAATCTCTCGTCATCTCTATGAAATAGCTTCACTTGGACAATAAGCTCAATTTTATAGAAGAACCTATAGAAATAATGGACTACGAGGTCAAATATCTGAAACAAAGTCAAATCCCTATTGTTAAGGTCTGTTGGAACTCTAAGAGAGGACCAGAATTCACGTGGGAATGTGAGGACCAAATTCGTGCAAAATACTCTCATCTATTCCCAAACTATCCGCCCACTTCTAACTAAAATCTCAGGACGAGTTTTCCTTTTAGGAGGGTATACTGTAACAACTCACTGAATTTCACTAACAACTCACACAACTCACTCATTTCACTAACTTCTCCTATTCTGCCTACATTTATGATCCTTATAAGATCATTTTCCCGGCGTAAAAGTTTTGCCTTATTCCCACTAGGTTAAGTGCCTTAGGTGCCTTAAGTAGCCCACTAGCCGCGCTCACGCAACTACCTATGCCAAATATCTCTATGTTTACTTTACGTAAACCTCCTAGTATGTCAAGTCTATGTTTAAAAGATCATAATACCAAGTATACTATCAATCTAAAGTACTATTATTAACACTATACTAAATCAAGCCCTATAAGTTTACGGTTAGTTCAAAAACCCTAAATTCGAATCTAAACTAGTTTGAAAGTGTTCAAGGCTTATATAAAAGTTACCTTAGCCAACTTTAGAGTATCCTTGCCTCCCTAAACCCTAGTACAACCACTTAGAGCATGATGTACAAGCCCTTTAAGATTAGAAACCAAATTAGGTCATTTAGGTACCTAAACTAGGTTTAAACCTTACCATTTCTTTAGCACAAGTTACAAATACTTAGTACATGATTCCTAAACCCTAAACTTACTCCCTAATTAGCTACAAGACCCTAATCTATGTACTAAACCCTAACCTAAACCCTAATCTACTCCTAATACTAAAATAAACCCTAACCTAGAATTAAACCTAGAAACTAGTTAAACCTAGCAACATAGAACCACAACCACCCAAGCTACCTACCAACCACCTTCATCACCACCTTGTTCTCACCAACCAACCACCCAATCACCACCTCATCACCACCTTACCAACGCGACCCTATCACCACCACAAACACCCTGGCTACTATCCTAGCTCATCCTAGTGACACTATAGCTATCCTAGTCATCACCCCCCTCCTTGGCCACCACTCCAAGTAAACTTGACCACCACTCACTATTCGACCTTATAAATACCCGATCATACTACCTCATTCGAACACACATCTAAAACTCTCACCACCTCTAAAAATCACTCTCACCTAGTCTTAGAAGTAGCATAAGGTCCTTAGGAAGCCATTAAGCTAAGAAAAACTGAGCCTATAACCCCCCTCGATCCTCTTTCTTTTCGAGAAACCCTAAACCTCTCGTTAAACCCATTTCAAGTAAAGTAAGCTTTAGTACTAGTTCTCTAAGCTCTTTTTTGGTTTTAGGATGCTCATAAGGTTTGTTAGATCACATAGGAACCCTCGTTCAAGTCTTGAACCGTAAAAACCTACGCGTTTTTTTTAAAACCCTAAAACGACCCATTTTGACATTTTTAGGTCATAAGCTCTTATAATAAGCTATAAGCTTGTAAAAGCTACTTATATAAGTATATACTAATAATCCATAATCTATAAAACTCTTTAGGATTCTAAAAATATACTTTGCATGGTTTTAGGACTAGTTTCGTAATGCTTTTCATGCAAAAGGGTATATATTGTAACCTTTAAAAACCTATAAGTATAAGGGTTAGTTTTGCTATTTTCTAAAGATATAAGTATAAGGACCTATTTTGCAGATTATTCAATTCTAAGGATTAATATATATATAGTTATTTATAAAGGACTAATTTTGTAAAAGTTTATAAGTTAAGAGTATATATTGGCAATTTAAGAACTTAAAGGTATAAATGAAGTATTTTCTTATAAGTTAAAAACCTATATTTTATTTAACAACGTATCACAATACTAGGGAGCTTTATTTGAGAAGTTTCATTTAGGTATACGTTTTGACGAGTTTGTTGGGTTTATGACTTAAAGTGCCTTGGCTCCTCAAACGTATACTACATGACCTCTGAATTATGATGACCTGAATGGTGTTACATTATATCTAAATCTAATGAATCTAAGAAACCTATACCTCAGAAAACTAAGTTATAAAACGTAGACAAACCAACAAAGACTTGGCATACATACTACACCAGGTTGCGTGAGTAGGCCATCTATTATCTGAGTCACTTTTGACATCAATCAGATTTCCCTTATCTAAGGTGAGTTAATAGCCTCACTTTTTAAAATGTTTTATAAAATCGTGAGGGGGATGTATTACTTTAAACTGAATACAACTATGTTTCTCCTGATTGATTATTGCACGAGTACATCTCTTGCCACTGTTACACACATATTTCATGAACCATAATCACTTGGAAGTGAACGCGAGTATAGTGGATAGATATGTCTGGAGTTTGACAACTCCCGTTGGTGTACCACTTCCGTGTACCAATTAGCACTATATTTGAGAACTAAAAGGTTAACCTTGGCAAGTTAACCTTATATCAATTCATGATTGGTTTGCAGTGCTATCATTAGACTCGGACTGTTAATGTGAGGTGTCATGAGCTTAGTGCAATAATACTAAAACTACTTTCCTTGAGGGGTGTAACAACTAAACCCCGTGGAACTTGTTTTCAAACCTATTACAACTAAACCTATGGATTCACTCAACCTTAGTGTTGACTTTTAAGCATGCTATCCTAGGTAACTAAGCCTTTAGGACTTATGCCACGGAGTGACATTGGACATGAGGACGTCGAAACCCGTTATCATTCATCCTCTTTTGCTTTAAAACGTATCTTAGGGATCTCTCTTTAGTAAAAGCCTAGCTTTTAATGTAAAAGTCTAATGAAATAAATGAATGATAACTTATTTTTCAAAAACGTCTCTTTCTGAGTCATTTTCAGTTATTGTGACTGTTGTATCATGAAGTAATACCCCAAGATCTAGCTTCCACTGATATCTGTGAAAATGGGGGTGTTACAACAAGGAAACCAAGAATTACACGATCCAAATTAGTTCCAACGGAGGCTGCTAGGGTTTCGGTCTGGAGAGTGGAGATGATGAGCCTCATATATTTGTGAGGGATAAAAGAGAGGTGTGTATTTATTTAGGGTTAAAGAAGCCGTGTATTTTGGACTAAGGGAACCACCATATCTTCTATTTGTAAATAATCATTTTCTCTTATCTTTGAGGTAAAGATAATGTATGATTAAGGGAGGGATAGTGAAATTTTTTTTTTCAAGAATCACAAGGGAGGTGTACCAAATTTGTAACTTAGGACATGTAGATTTATTTTGTATTTAATTTATGAGGAGAGTTATTTTACATATCAAACTTTTCTCACATACCAAGGGACTCATCTCAACCATTCATCTAAAAAGAAAATCAATGGCTGAGATTTAAAAACATTTTATTATTTCACCCATTTTTTATAATTTAAATATCTCTTAAACCGTTTATCATTAAGCGAAAATATTTACACCGTCACGACGAGCATTTAATTATCTTTCTATAAACGGGCACTTTGATATACTTTCGAAAAAAGAAAAAACATTTTTCACTTTTTTTGTCTTTTTTTCGTTTATTTTACATTACTGAAATTTGCATAAATTAAATCATATATGATAAAACACTAAATTGAATATCTCATGTGATATTAGTGTTAAATCATATATGATATGTAATATCACATGTGATATCATATGTGATTTTACACTAATATCACATATGATATTACATATCATATATGATTTTACACTAATATCAAATTAGTGTTATATAATATATGATTTTTCAATGCAAATTTCAGTAACGTAAAAAAAACAAAAAAAACTTAAACAAAAGTGAAAAATACGAAAAAAAAATTTTTTTATCGAAAGTATATCAAAGTGCCTATCTATAGAAAAATAATTAAATGCTCGTCGCAATGATATTTTTTTCCCGCTTAACGATTAACAGTTTAAAAGTTATTAATATTTGAAAAAAAAATATGAAAGTTGGTTTTTTATATTGTTTGATTAATCTCATCCATTAGATCAAATAAAAATTGAGGATGAAGATTGATCCCTTGGTATGTAAATAATATTTTGTCCTCAAATGATCTTATATCTTAATTTATAGTGTAAATTTTAGGATTAATATTATTCAAAATCATAACATATAGTTTAAATTTAATGTCAAACTTAGGTTATAATTTCACTTATCAAATAAGTGTGGTTACGGATTCTAGGGTTTAACAAGATACCTAGATAACTTGTATCTTAAGTTCCTACACTCCTCTAGTCAATTAATATAGAACTAATAGAATCACCTCTGTCTAGTACCCGTCCCTATAGGCATTAGCTACGAAACCTGGTCATTACATGTCCCTTTAGTTAGAATTGGTAAAAGAAATCTTAGGCATTCGGTCAATCAAGGAGTGACAATCAGTAGGTAGAATTGGATAGCTAGCAAAGAGTAGTGAAACCTAGACAGATATGCTTTTACCTCTCGCTGATTCACATGAAAAATTACTTTTCTTGTTATTATAGTTTTCTCGCATTTATGTTTAATATTAGTTCTAAACCGAACTCTCTCAAAATCCTGGATTTTTACTTCCATTCTAACAAAAATAAAATACCAAAAATACTCTCATTCCTCATTTAGATCAATTTGTCATACATCTCAAACCTACCTCACTATTCTCTTAGAGAAAAATATTCCCACAGTCTTGTCTATACTACCTAAAGGGTTGTAAAACTTTAGTGTTGCAAACGCTACATCATAAGGTAGAATAGACTCCAATCGAAGCTAACTAAACCACTCACTATTAGAAAGCCACAATCATGTCCATCTAATATAATAACCTCAAGTTAAGCATTAAAACCAATTCTTAGGTATTATGAGATTTAATCTTGTAAACCTTATTGTCCGTAAGTACTTACTAACTACACTAGTTGTCCAACTTATATGTAATTAACATGCGAATATGATCCAATTAATAGTTTAACGCTATCCAATTACATGTCCAAGTTTCATTAATGAACATATAACAAGTTAAACATCCAAAGAAAATAAATCAAAACTCCAAGTTTGTCTGATTTAAGTGAATAATCAAGTAGGGATTCAACTAAGCATTAACCAAATCCTAATCTTATGTTATCTTTAACTCAACTCATGAATACAAACCATAAACATTAACACGATTTTATTAATTAATCAAAAAACTAAATTCAATACGTTGAACTAGAGTTCATCTTGTTTAAGCAAACATAAAGGTATTAGTCCACAATTGACCTAACAACAACTATCATAACAATAGAGTATTGTTTCAACATGTCATAAATAATTGAAAGATCAAATCAGGTACATAAGATGTATGGTTGTTGGTTCCGTCATTAAATCTTAAATACTCTAGCCTTCTAATGAGTGATATATGAAACGACTGAATGTTGATGATGATTGATTGATGGTTTTTATTAACGTATCATGTGTGTGAAATGGGTATAAGTCGGGTCGTCAGGTTTCCCGTGTAGAATGGTAAGGATCCGTGATGCGAGATATTACAACCTCACAAGGAGTTTTACTTCTTGAGGGATCTCAAGAAGTTTTGCAATCCTCCAGGCAGTGTACCTGATCGTTGTAGTGTAGTATAGGTAATTCCGGAGGATTGATCGTTATCTAAGGGAATAGTGTCGTTAGGTTGAAGTGTATGTTGAATTAAGTCTAAAGGTAAGGGATAATATTTTTTTATTTTCATATTTTATGAAATGAATTAAAATCTCGGTTTTGATGGGGAGGGCGAAATTAGTTTCTAGTCAACTAACCCAAAAGCTACTAATGAAACTAAAATGCATGAAAAGTAAATTAGGGATCTACAAGAGAAGTGAAGCGTATCTACTTATGATGTATTACTCTTTGCTAGCTATCCAATTCTACCTACTGAATTGTCACATCCTTGTCTAATTGGTGCGTTGTATTCCGTGTTAGTCATAAGGGGGTGCATAATTCCCTAGTTCTATGAATCGTAACTCTCCTCTAGACTATCCGAGATTTCCAAGTACCTAAGTATCTCCCCCAAATACTCTACTATCAACAAGATACAACTCACGCAATAAACAAAATGATGGCCTAGGTGCACTCCTAAACGTTTTGCTATTTAGGACGTTCAAGCTCGCAACAATTAAAGAAGAAGCCAATTTTCCTTACTCTAGCCTCTATCAATTAAACAAGAGATAGTAGAATGCAAGAATTATAAACTAAATCAATTAGACTCATTGAAATTGTCACACCCTAATGATGAAGATAGACACAAGAATCACTAACAAATAAATAAGATCTAAGATCTAATTAATTATATACAAGTTTAATACAATCATAAGCAAACACAAGGTGAATTAGCCAAGCATAATCAATGAAGAGCAAGCAACAATAATGATAATTGAAGACATAACATAAGATTGAATCAATAAACAAACCATTACAAGATGTTTATGGATTAATTGAAACCATCTAAGTTGCTAGAAAAACACCTACCTAAACCCTATAATCAGACTTAGGGTTCAGGGCTTACAAAAAGTGAAGTAATAATGTTATACTAATAGGCAGATTTTCTTTCGGCAAAGAGTGATGGCGTCAGCTCAATAGATTGACGGTGTCTTGAAGACCTTTTCACCAAATTATATATTTTTTCGTCCTGATCGTTTCCATTTTTGAATCTCCTAAATCCAAGTTCGTATGCAAAAGTAATGGCCAAAACAGTATCAGCTACTTCCTTGCATGTTGTGATAGTCTTGATCAGCTTGTAAAAGTGTCGCTTTGTAGTTGTGCCGTCTGGGTAGCATGTGACGCCGTTGTAGAAAACCTCTGAAGCGTCTGGTGTAGAAGGATAGAGTGACGGGCATGTTGAGATACACGTGACGCCGTCATTTGTTAAGACCACAGAAAGTTCTGAGCCGTCGCTTGAGAGTTTTTTTGGAACACCATGTAGGTAAGGAATAGCCCTTTGAGTTGGGACGCCGTTAGGCTTCAGAAATTGCCTTGTTTTCTTGAATTTGTTGTTTTCTTCATGTTTTCGCTCATTTTCGTCCAAAATTCTTGATTCTAGCATTTTGCTTCCAAAATACTTAAAATGTGAAAAAGAATAATTTTAAGTAGTAATGGATATAAAATGTGTCAATTTAGGGCTTAAATGACCCCCTAAAAACGTATGTTTTAAATCCTTATCAAATATCCCTACACATGGAATTGCTTGTCCTCATGCAAATGTGCTTTTGGCCAATCAATTTATAAGTTAGGGGGCGTGTAGCATTGGTTTAGAATAGTTTACAACAAGTACAAGCACCACAATAGTCATAACAAGCACGAAAATTATACACTAGCAACTCACATATGGTGATTGGATTCTCTCATCTCTCGGGTTTATATAAAATATAATTTAAATGGAAATGGAAGATAAACACTCATTACCTGGCATAGTACATAGATTACCATAGGCTTGAAAATAGATCAAACCTCCACCGCTTTGTCGTAAGCACCTATGAATAACTATCTAAGAGGTCTTTACAAAGGGTTGTAACATTAGGCTTAGGGTAGGGAAGTAAAGGGTTTTGTTGGATAGGGGATATTTAGTGGTGACAAGTCAAAAATATTATGTTACAAGCATGTAAAGCGTGGCGTTGCTAAGCCAAGACTCGACTCACTAACACTAAAAAACTTGAAACAAAACACAAACATAAACTTAAAAACTTAAACATAAATGTAGGATGGTAGCCCGTATGTTTTTCTCTTTTTTTAATTTTTTTCATACCTTTTTACTCTACCATCCTCTACGATAACATCAAAATAAAGGGATTTATAGGAGCATCCCTACACTTTAGTTTTTATTTCACTAAAACTAATTGACCTGATTTGAAAGGATTAAAACACTTGGAGTACTTAATTACGTAGACAAAGAGAATTTGAATTTATCATTCTCTCCCGTTACTACATAAAATATTACTTTAACCCATGAGTCCCAATCGTCCTAAAATTGTATACAAATGATATGACTCGACTTAACAACCATGCAAGTAACTAGATAATTGTACTAAGGGTTTAATAATGATAACAATAATGAAATAAAGATGATTGCATACAAGGTAGCCTAAGGCGATTTGAGTGTAACATTTAGGGGTGGATTGTAAACAATGCTCGTCATTGATATTCCAGAAAACCGAAACATCACGAAAACCACAAAAATGATAGACTCTGAGGGGTTAACTAGGGGTATTGTGTATTAAAGATGAGTACATCGCAATGGTGTGGGGAAAATTACTCAACCGATGTGGAAGAGGTAATTAAATTACAGGTTTAAAACAAGGGTTATCCTAATGCCTCTTATCATTTAGTTAATCCTAACTACAGGAATGTAGTCTCACTAGCGATCTCGGAATGCATTACAAAACAATTTTATAGAATCTATTATAATATCGGTACACTCACTAAGCATTATATACGAATGCTTTTATTCCTAAATATCTAGGGGCGAACCTCACATTTTTTGGGTGGAATTTGAGTGGTAAACGGTTTTTGTGCTAGTCATATAATTCCTATCCATGAGACGCTTTATTAAGACTAAAGTTTAACTCGTAAATGCCATAAATCTTTTTTATTTGGTGCTAAAACTGCCCTAACAAATATTTCTCATAGTTTATTACATAATTTACCAAGGACAAGACAAAAATAAAATGAGTGAATAGTTTCTAAGTCCCCGTTTTATTCTCCTCCATACACTTAAACTGAATATTGTCCCCAATGCTCCCCGAAAGTATCAAAGTTATGATAAAGCAAGGTAAATAAAAGAGAAATAAACTAATACTCCCCTGATTAGCTTGGTAGGATATGTATAAAGTTGCGGTTAAATCCTCCTCCAAGAATAATGAGCAAGTAATAAGTGTTTCTTCCATCATGTACTTAATCTTCTTGTCCAATACAACCTGCACACTTATAAGAAAACGATAACCCAAAGCATCAAATCAAACAAAGAAAAATCACAAAAAGATGTAATTCCAGACTTAGAAATAAAAACAAAGCAAATAAGATATAATGCTTGTGGAATGGATGTTTGCAATTTTTCTGGAAAATTAAGAATTGGAAGTTTCCAAAAATCACATGTTAGACTGAAAACGAAACTGAGAATCTGTTTCCACATTGCTTGATGTTGTCCGGTTTTAATCCCGACGCCGTCAGGTTGTCTTTACATAAATGATACATATTGGTTTTCAGAAACACACAATCTAACTCATATATGGGTCGAGTAGTTTGAGTTCTGGAGAGAGAAAGTGTAAGAGAGTTAGGAACTTTAGTGAGACAAAGAAAATGTATTATGAAAGCTCCAACCCTTTTCCATGCTAGGAAAAGGGTATTTATTGTTAGTTACATGAGACGCCTCCTACGGGCTGTGGATCAGGCATACAGTGAGTAAAGACCCGTCCGTCCTCCACGGTGTTACATAACAGACTACTAACTATCACTAAATGACTACGACTCCGAGCTTTCTAACGATTACATATACTTGAGGTGACAGACTCTTTAACTACCGGACATTCTAAATCCTAACAATCTCCCCTAAGGGAGGTCACCTCAATTACAAACAGATATTACAATTTGGTGTTCTTGGATTCTTTCATAAGTTCTTTGCTTTGTAGCTCATAGTCTTTGATTCTTCATGTTCTGCATGTTGTGTTCATTAAGTGGAGGTCTTTAACTGATCCACGTAATGGTGAGTTATTGAGCCAGCTTTGAGATCTTCAGCCACAGCAAATCTCTGACTCATCCTTTCTTGTATCACCATTATGTGAAGTAGTGACTTTTGGACCGACATGCTCACATTTTGGATCATGATATCTTCTCATCAGAGTAGCGAAAGCTTTGTTGATTCATGATATTTGCAGCAGCGTAGCAGAAGCATGGATTGAAAGTATCAAAGCCAGTTGATGAAGATATGCACTTATCATGATTTCGTTAGAAGTGAATGTGATGTGTGAGCATGCGGTTATGGATTGAATCCTCAATTCTAATCAGCTGCAATGGTTGGGTGTCCCTACAAACAACAGTTAGCAATAAAGCGCACGAATGTGTCTTAGATCACTTTCATTGAATGGGGTTACAAGAACCACGGTTCCTCGTTGATCAGTAAAAGTACTGCCTGTAATAAGGTAGAGTTCCGAAGAACCTCCTTGACAGGGTTTCGCAGCTAATCAAGCCGTTCTCAAACCGGAACATCTAAAAGAAGACAGCACGGAGTGAGTGAACCAGCAAATTGAGATTCACTGATTGATGAAAAATGATTTGAAAAACAATCGTCTATTGCTTAATAGAAAGATTTTTGCAATACAACGAAGGTTTTATGGAAAATCAATTATCAATCACAAATACCCCTTTTTATTTTTGAAAACTTAATACACAGTTGATGTGGTGGAGAAAAGAGTTGTTGAGCACAACAACCGGTTTTTCAAAGGTATCCGTCAATCCATTTCTTGGACCAAGGTTGATTCAAGAGTGAATCGCCCCATCTTTCTATCCAGTTATCACAAGTTTGATCTTTCGAGAAGATCTCACATGTCACCCACCAACAGTTTGTTTGATGTTGGCTCTAGAAGGATTTCCATCTTCATCGTGAATACTTTACATATCATTCAGATGTTCTGGCAATACCACAAGGATAATGCGTAAGACTCTCAAAATATATTCTCACATTCCACATTGTGTGAAACTGTGAGTCTTCATTAATTGTGTCCTAATGATATTTTGTTAGGTCACCATATTAGTAACACAAGCATCAATAGAAGAAATGAGGTGAAGAAATGATCGGTTGAACAACACACACAAACAATATGCGTATAAATATATAGAAAGGTTATGCGTATGCAATAGTGAAAGAGAATGAATTGAACAACCAACCCTCAAGTGAGGGTTATTACATAGTATTTATAGGAGAGGGAGCTAGGGCAACACTCCTAGTCCCTCCCTTTCCTTATTGGACTTGGGCCTAGGCTTTTGGGCCTTCTACATAAGCCTAAGGCTAATTACTAACATAAAGGCCATATTAAGCTAACTATTACATATGAATCACTAACACTTGAATTAAGGTTTAGGAGTGATTCCAACAATCTCCCCCTAAGTGTTAGTGATGAATGAAAGAGTAATAAACGATGTAGGTTCTGATGTAATAGTAGCTTTGACGTCTTCTGACATTCTTCTTTTTTGTGAGAAGAAGTGTCGTGATTCGAACAATCTCCCCAGTGTAGAGAAATTGTTTCCTTTGAAGTATTCTGCTTTGACGTCTTCTGATTTCTTTGTTCTTTTGTTCTTTGTTCTTTGAGAGTGATAGTATGTTGTTGTTGTCTGCAGAGGTTAGCTTGTTGCTCTAGTGTCTCCACGTCTTTCTCCAACATGCTCACACACTCTTTGACGTTGGATTTCAGATCGATGAAGTTCTCTTAGTCTTTAAACTTTGTAGATTCTTTGACTTAGACGAAAAATCATTCTGACTTTGTGTTGCATTTTGAGTGAACTTCCATTAGTGATGTTGTTGGTATGAGCATGTGAAGAATCAGCACGATCAGTCCGCTCCAGAGCTTCCATAAGAAGTAAACATAAGAAAGGTTAGTAATAAGCGGATTCCGGCACTTACAAGTTTGAACTTCGAGATTGTTAACAGCATAGTGTGAAAACACAACTCTAATTCTCACAAAGGCCGTTCCTGAACGGAGTCCCACAAGTGAGATAACGCGATGTACTGAAGTACATCTACGGTTCAGATGAGTCGAGGTACACGAAGCATCACCCCACGATGTAGACCGTTTGAGACCACTAAGCATAATCCACGGGAGTTACCGGCGACCTGCTGTGGCTGTTTGATGTTGACCCGGCAAGAGTTTCCATTCAATCATCGAGGATCACAGATGTGAACCTCTCATAAATGTTCTCGCATTGCTAAGATCCGTGAAGGACTCGATAACGTACCACTATTGTTCTTATTGTTGAACGACTAGTGATGAAATGTCAAGTGTACCTAAGAGATCTTTTGATGAATCTCGTGGCTCTAGACTCAATAGTGCATTTTGGTTTTCTGAGCGGAGACTAGGGAGAGGGTCTCCTTCTTCAATGCCAGCAATCTCTAAGAGAAAGCCGATAGTTTACGTAGGGTTCCCTGTGAGAATGAAACAAGCTTCTGTTGAGAGAAACTAGAGTGGCTAAGAAGGTTTAGTGCATGCGTCACTGGGTCCATGATGACTTTTATCTTAAATACCGGTGTCATCTAGTGACAACCAGTAGCATATGAATTGAACCCGGTGTCTTCCCTAAGTTGAATAATCTGGAGGGCTATTTCTTTTTACCCTTATCTTTGCATTTCTTTTTAATTCTTCAACTCCTTCTTTCTCCGATTCTCATTTTCTCCTTTTTATAATCATACATAAGGAATTCTAATTCTAACTATTGGTAGTGTCCTTGGGTAGATCCCTCCGGCTCTGGCGGCTCATAGGACGGTTATTCCTAACCTTAATCACCTTATAACTCCATTGCCATAAAACGATTTTCATGAAAATCTCTCGAAGTGTTTGTGAATGAAAACATGTTTGAACACTTCAAGAGTTTTAGATTTTCAGAAATACTCCCCTCCACATGTGCTTAAGAGTTTTGACTGAAATCTGCACAGTGAGGAAAGAGCGCGCACTTTTTGAATTGATCGACTCAAGATAGACAATTCCTTGCGAGACACGATTACGTTGCATAGTTTAAAGCAGTGTTGCAAAACAAGGCCTACAAGGCCGATTAATCACCGATTAGGTGCTACTGGGCCACCAACCTTGCCGATTTGTGTAACTGGGTCAAACAAATCGGTCAACAACGGTCAATGGTGGTAAATGACTGTTAACGGTGGTCAAACTTGCTGAAAACTTGAAAATCTTGTCGAAAATACCCAAAACATGTCTTGAACAAGTTTTAATCAATTATATTTGATGTTTTTATCTGTTACAAGATGATTTTCAAGGAAAGTCTTGTCTAGAATACCAAAATCTCACCGGAAATACTCAAAAATTGCCGAAAATGCCAATCCGATTAATCACCGATTAATCCCGCCTTGACCGATTACAAGCTACAGGGGGGTCGACCGCCCGACTACCGATTCATGATTTTTGCAACCTTGGTTTAAAGAGATACATTGTCAGCTTTTAGGTGACAACTAGCTCTAATAACTACCTTGAAGATGTGGACAACCCCGAGAGGTTGTCAAACCCGTCAAAGTTCATGTCTATCAAGAGCTTCTCGAATGGGTACAATTTACTTGGATAAGTCTTGGAAGACGAATATTTTCAATGTATGATTGTTCAGTTCCCGTCAATTTATGGGTTGAAGTCTTTTCACACGAGGATTCAATAGCAAAACACAACATATTTCTTATCACATAGTTTTTCTCCTCCCTAAAAAATGGCATATAAATGTTATTTTTGAAGAAATGTTGAGAATAAATATGGCCATTTTGAGTTATGTGGGAAGATTACACAAAGAACAGTTTGTGAACAAAGTTTTTAAGTCAAATACTCCCCCTCAACAAGTGATATAAAAGATTGAGGTTTTGAAAATCATAAGGGGAAGTACTTGTTCTTTTGAATAAAAACCTTTGAAAAATGAAAGGTTTGATAAGGTTTTACTCAAAAGTAAGAAGCTTTCGCTCCTTTGATAAGGATTGTGGCACTGAAACATACCACAGGGTCCTTTATTTACAATTGCGGGTTGTACACTGTTATATGTGCACAAGCCATCGTCATATATAATCACAAATCCAAATAAATATGAAATTGAAACAGATTAAGGGGTACCAGGAATTTCAGGTAGGTCAGTAAGAACTTTAGGAATGCGAACTGGGCGTTGATAGCCTGTCAGATTAATGCGTTGACGACCACCTACTAAGCTTTCCAATGTTCTGAACTGGTCCCTTCGAAACAACCTTTCATCAATCATCTTGATGATTCTCTTTACATTCCATCTTTCCTGAGAATTCCATCTCGTTGGTGACCCGATGCCTTGTTGAATCACCTTTAACCGGTATGCTAGCCCATCCCTGACATGCTTCAATGTTGAATCTCCAAACTTATGAAGTTCATTACACGCCATCAATCAGCGTGTGGAGTGCACTGCGTAGACTACTCCAAAGGGTTTGTGATGAGAGTGAATTGAGGGAGATGGTTGATGTCGGAAGTTCTAGCCGAGGTCCGGTGAAGTTGACATGAGTATGATACGACTCAACAGCAAGTTGAAAATCTTCTACATGTTCCTGGATCACGATGCTTCCGATGAAGATGAGCAAGGACTTGATGTATTCGCGTTGAATTTCAGTCGAGAATTGTCTCATTCTTCCCTGTACTTTGGCAAGATGCAGATCTTCAATATCATTGAGAGAAAAATTCGAAAGTCCGCTTCACGTAATGCATAGTCCCTTTCGTCTTGTCGTTTGATGACAATATGCTTGAGAAAGGTGTAATCCCATTTGGACGAAAGAGCAACATGCTTAATAGCAACGATCCCTTGACCACTATACACTTCATGTTGAGATTTACGAACCGCAGCCTTTTGTATTAGATTCGTGTTCGGCCAATGGTGAATCCCATACATTGCATTGATGTCATACTCTTCCACTCCGTTGTTGAACATGTGGGTAGCCTTTTCTTCGATGGCTATGCAGTTGGAGTATATGGCTGTCGGGAACAGAAGTGTAAGTGAGGTAGCGTATTTCTTTGACACATCGCTACCATGTAGAAGAAATGGAATCTGAGGTTGATCTGGTCGACCAATGGTAGGTAGAGGTTTGGTCCAATCTGTGTAGTATGGAGCATTGTCTTTTCTGGTGTAGTCGATGTTTGCTTCAGGGTTGAGCCAATCAATGTTATTAGACATGGCTCGTGCTATGTTTTCAAGGTGATATTCAACTTCAATAGCACTTTCCGAGCTATCTTTGAGTATTTGAAAAGCTTCATTCTTGATTCGTTTCAACTCTTATTTCATCATCTTCTTCACTCGGAACTTTTCTTGTAGTAACTTTGCATGCTCCAATGTACTACCTCGACCATATCTTGGTCGCCGCCATAAGCGTGTAGCAGCCACAAGTGTGGAGACCCAATCATATTCGGTGTCATCGTCGTCTATCCATGAAACGACATCAGCCTTAGTCGTCTTCTTCTTCTTCTTCTTAGGCCTAGAGGAGGATGCTGGTTCCTTTGTTGTGCTGGGAGAGATGGGTTGTCGTTGGGGCTCAGGGATTTTCTCATCGTCACCACCCGTATACTCAAAGTGATCACCGTTTTCGAGTCCGGGGTGGTAACTCGTAATCCTAAGGTTTTCCAAGAAGAGCGAGGAGGAGATCGTGGTTGAGCCGAGTCCTTTGGGGTGGAGGTTGCATTGAAGATGATTCACCGTTTTCTTGACGCGTTTAGGCTCATCATTCTTATCCTTATCCTTATCTTCATCGCTCTTGGGACGTTTAAGCCTTTGAGCTTCTTCCCTGAAGTGATTTGAGTTGGTATTCCAGCAGTGCTTCAAACAATTTACTTTCGGAGGAAGTAAATGTTGCAGAATGTTTAGACATTTGAGCTACGAGCCTGTTAACCAATTCAAGATTCGAGAATATTATGGGATCAACTGGGTTGATGTTGACATACATTGGTGTTGATCTCATAGTTTGCTTGGCCAAATGTAATAGATTCGGATAGAGTTGTTTGGTAAACATCTCCTTTGTAACTCCAGGAACAATGTCAAGAAGGTACTTGTGAGTGTAACCTTTGATCATTTCGTTCATTTTCCCTTGAAGATCATCTTTCATGAGCGTCTGGACATATTCCCTTTCAACTTGCATCTTGTCATTCTCGCCATGAAGGTATGTACTGATCACGAGAAAATTCATTTCTTGTAAAGCACGTCTTTCTTTTCGACTTGTTTGACACTTTAACGTTTCGTGTCTTAGCTTGAGAGATCCAAGAGGCAGTTGGCTTCTTCACTAATTTGGATGTGGATCTGGTTGATCTTTTGGATGGTGGTGGTGAAGAATGAGAAGATGAGTCCGATGATGATGAGATGTGAGGTGATTTGAATTGGACTGTTGAGAAGAAAATCATCATAATCATCTTTTCCAATTTTAGTCTTTTCTGCAGCCTGAATCCTAGCTTCCTCTTCGCTTTGGCATGAGCGCACCTCTTCATCGATCTTTTCTTTCTCGACTTTTCATTTTCTCGGTTCCACCGGGCGTTTTGTTGTTGCTCAAGAGTGGTGGCACCGCCTCTTTATCGTGTTGATTAACCACATCAGGAATTGGTGTAGATTGAACTCCACCACTTGACCCTCCGGGGCCACCCATTTGATCCTTTGCAAATGCTTCGGCAAGATGTTTATTTCTGAGTTCCTTCAACTTCCTTTGATATTCCTTTTCTTCGTCAACTGGTTCTTCTTCAGAGCTCTCCTTATCATGTTCAATCACAGAAGTTTTCCCTTTACCTTTGTCACCGGTGGATGGGAGGTTTAGTTCGATGGAGTTATATCGGTTGCAGCTTCAGAGTAGAAGACCTCATCGTCTGATTCGGTTTCCTCGAGCTTTCGCCCACTAGCTTTCTTGGCGGTTCAGGCTTAGGTACGGGAATAGGAACAACTTCCTTAGAAGGAACTTTCCTTTTGAGTGGAGGTTTCCTCTTCGGGAACTTCCTTTGACTTTATATGCTTGCAACACTCCCCTGCTTCTCTTCGGTTTTCCTGGTAGGTGTACCTGAAGACTTATCATCGAGAGAACCAACTTTACCTTCATCAACTGCTACCAGATATCTTTTGTATGAGTAACGCTGTTTGATTTCATCAGAGAGAAGGTGATCTGGAAACACAGCACCTTGTTTCTTTGTTGTTGATTCCTTGAATCTGAATGTTAGAGTAGGTTCAGACAACATGTCGTGATTGTTGGGGTCATTGATTCTCTTAGGGATATTAGGGTTAAACCCAAGTTCTCTTTGGATCAACAGTTTTGTATATCTGATATAAGGGATCTTTGAGCCAAGATTCTTGAGGAATGTCATCATGTCGTCCCATATCAGAGCTTCGACTTCAATGTGCTTCATGTTGACCAAAGCCCAAAAGATTTGCAGTTCCATGAGCTCGGGATGCTCATAGCCACCGCCACGCACGTAAACAGATTTGGTGATGATGATGTAGAGAGTTCTCCAAGGTTGAGGAATATTCTTTAGATCCACATGTGAATGCTTAGTGATTACTCCTGTAGCTTCGTCATAACCAATATTGATCGTGAACGTAGAACGCAGTCTCTTTAGTTGGTGTGGCATTGAGTTTGGTTGGCTCGATGATCGGAATGAGAAGAGCAGCCCTTAAGTCTGCAGGTGTGATGGTGACTTGTTTGTCATTGAGAGTCACCGCCACATAGCGTTTTGTTCTTTGATCTTTTGCATTGTAGACCGAACTCGGTGAATATAGATCCGTGCATGTAGCGTAATTGGAGAGCATGTTCTAATAAGGATGATTCTTCGAATATCCACGCAATTAAACAAGAGGACTCGGCGGTGAGAGTTTCAAAGTCAACACGAAGGTTGTTCTTTCCAATCTTCATCGGATAACCATTTGGAAGATATCAACGGTGTGAAAATTTGGTGCATCCACATTCATTTGAGCGCCCATGTCGCGGATCTCGAAAGATATTTAGCCAAACGAACCAACATATCGAAAGACATTATGTTAGTCAACAGATGGTTTTATTGTCTACTTATTGAATGTGATGTGTCAATGATTGTTACGAGTCCAAAGTCACTTACATGTCCAATAGTCCAATGAAGTCGTGATAAGTTTCGTGAGTTAATTAACTTTAAGTTTTAAAGTCCATGTTATCACTTATTTCTCACAACATATTAAACGTTTAAATTTATTAGTGACATTATTGGTTTCGTGGTGTTATGATTTATTTATTTACAAGTTTGCACGCGTAACAATTCATAATAAAGATTAAACAAGGCTTAGGCGTAGAAATGGCAAGCTTATGCGTAAAAAGGAGAGGTATACGCGTAAACGCAAGCTTATGCGTAGGATCCCGACTTACGCGTAAGAAATATTACGCGTAGGAAAAGGGGACCTTATGCGTAGAGCTTACGCGTAAGCGCATATAAAACCTTACGCGTAAGGCTTACTCGTAAGAGTAGACCTTATGCGTAGAGGTCAATGTTTACGCATATCCTTCACAGGATACGCGTAGTCCCATTGTAGAACCTTACGCTGCACGCTTACGCGAGATTATTCTTACGCATAACCTTCTACGCGTAAGGTGATCCTTATGCGTAGATTGCTAATAACCTTGATTCTGAATTTCACGCTTAATAAACCTGAAATAAGTTAATCATAGTACAAATTATTAACACATACATTCAATATTCATCAGATCAAGCATGCAAAACTCATCGAACAGTTACGCGTAAGAAAACTTATGCGTAGACTTAAACCCAAATTATCAAAGATTACGCCTAAGTTATCTAGCCATAGAATTTGCACCAAAGGTTTTTCGAGGTATAAGAAGCATAGTAAGTTGTCCTATCCAAGTTTTAACATCAAATTCAAAGCCAATCAAGAATACCCAAATCGTATGAACATAAACCCTAATTACCAATTTATGAATCATTAGTGTTTCTGGGTAATATCTGGGCCTAGATATTATCAATTCAACTTGAAAACAACCTCATACAACTATGTTTATCACCAAAATCGTTCACATATGAAAACCCCCAAACTAACGTATGAACCCTAATTTTCAAAATCAATCAATTCGTGTTTCTGGGTATGTTTTTATGATCAAAATAGTTTCAATGATGTTATATGAACGTTTTGACACTATCATTTTAACCATAAACACACAAACATGATTATGTGTTCATACGCTTATGGGTAGAACACAAAATCACGCATATCTCACGTTTCAACCGTTGGATTTGTAAAAGATTCAAAACCGTTGTTTGTAAATACGTTAAGATTATGAAAACACTTACAAATTGAAGATCAAGAACTCGGATTTGCAGATTGAATTATAGGCGTAGGATTGGTTAGGTTAAATAATAAATGTGATGAATTTAATGAGTTAGGTGGAGTGTTTTGTGCAAAATAACTTTAAGATTTTGACAGTTTTAGCCCCTCCACCTTTTCCATTTTCATCCAATGCCTTTTAACTTCCATTTTGGTTACCAAACGAAGAATATTTGGAAATAACTTTGACGACACACCCCCTCGACTTAAGAAATAATGAAAGTTTATAAATTTTAGTCCGAGGAGTGTCGATGAACCAAAAATGACCATCATTATTAAAGAAACAACCGGGAATAGGTAACATGCACGTACAAGGTTTTTAATGAAACTGTTAAGTGATTGATTTCTCCCCCTCAACACTTGATCGAAAAAAATACTGAATTTTGAAAGATTTGAGTGTTGACGGAAGAATTGTACTTGCCATGTTTGAAGAAATATAGATAGAAGAATATTTTTGTTGTTTTATCTGATTTTATATTTTTATATTTTGTTTTTGAAAAATATTTACAAAAGAGGTTTTGGTGTTTGACTGGTTTTTAAGAATGGTTTAAGAGTTCATCCAGTTCCTCTTTGAGTCAAACACCGCATACCAATCCGGTGGACCAACTCATTAAACCTAGCAGGAGCTAAGGCTTTGGTGAGAAGATCTGCCAATTGGTATTCTGTACCACAAAGTATAATTCAACAGTACCATGTTCCTCATGGTCCATGATGAAATGAAATCGAAGATCGATTTGCTTTGATTTCGAGTGTTGAACTGAGTTGCACGAGATCGCAATAGCTCTCCGATTGTCGCAGTACATCGGGATTCTTTCAAATACATAACCATAGTCTTTGAGTTGCGTTCACATCCAAATGACTTGAGCACAACACACTGACATGGCTACATATTTTTCTTCGGTTGAGGACAGCGATGTACAATCCTGCTTCTTCGATTGCCATGACACCAGTTTGTCACCAAGAAATTGTAGTGCTCCTGAAGTACTTTTCCGAGAGTCTAAGCATCCTGCGTGATCAGCGTCTGAAAAAGCGATTAGTTCAAAACCAGAATCCTTCGTATACCAGATTCCCAAATTAATGGTTCCCTTGATGTATCGGAGGATTCTTTTAGATTCAGAGAGGTGGGTTTCATTGGTCGCGTGATAACGGGAGCAAAGATATACGGCAAATACAATATCGTGGCTGTCGTTAGATACATAAGAGACCCAATGATACTACGGTATTTGGTAGGGTCCACGAATTTCCCATGTAAATCGGATCTATCTTCTTGGTATGAGCCATTGGTGTGGCATAGGTGTCACAGTTTTGCATTCCAAATTTGTTTAACAATTCAAGGGCATATTTGGAGTGACTCAAGAAAATACCACGGGGTGATTGATGAACTTGCATTCCAAGGAAGAATGTGAGTTCACCCATCATTGACATTTCAAAATGTGTTGTCATAAGTTTTGCAAAAGCATTTGAGTATTTTAAATGTGTTGACCCAAAAATGATGTCATCCACATAGATTTGAACAATTAAAATGTGAGTCCCGTGATATTGTATAAAGAGTGTAGGGTCGACCGAACCTTTGGTAAACTTATTGGCAATAAGAAAGGATGATAACTTATCGTACCACGCCCGAGGGGCTTGTTTGAGACCGTAGAGAGCTTTCTTCAGTGTGTAGACATGATTAGGGAACTCTGGATCAACGAATCCTTCCGGCCGGCTTACATAGACCGCTTTCGGTTGTCCATTAAGAAAAGCAGTTTTGACATCCATCTGAAAGACTGTGATGTTCATGTGAGCCGCAAAGCCGAAAAATCCAAACGACCTCAAGACGAGCAACTAGAGCAAATGATTCTTCAAAGTCAATACCCTCTTCCTGTCTATAACCCTTAGCCACCGTGACGCGGACTTGTTTCGATTACGTTCCCTTCAAAGATCCAATTTGTTCTTCCAAATCCATTTTAGACCAATGACGAAGACCCCTGTTGGTCTTTCAACCAATTCCCATACTTCAACACGCTTGAATTGGTTGAGTTTTTCCTGCATGGATTCAATCGGATGTCCTTTGTCATTGCGTCTTTAATGTTTTAGGCTCAGATTGGCGACGGTGAGTGCATAAATGCAATGTTCACCATCGTGTGAAGACGTTGTCTCGTTACGATGGTTGATTCGGTTACCAATAATATTCTCAGGAGGATGGTCTTTCGTCCAACGATGTGTGAAAGGTTGATGTTGATATACATTATGCGATTTCGAGGATTCAAATGGCTTGTAGATGATTCCGCAACATCGGTGCAGCGGTCTCATTTAGCAAACGGGTTAAAGAACGCATTTGGATCAAAATCTACGGGTGGGGGTACTTCATTAAGAACATCATCACCGGTTCTGCGTCGTTGGATGCGCTTTGTTCAACTGTTGTTGTAGAGTCAACGGTGGTGCTTCTTCAACATAGTTGTTGTCGCAGTGTATCGTATAAGAGTATTATCGGGTTGAGCAGCGGAAACAAATCGGATACACCGGAGCACGTTCATCAATATCGCCATCAACGAGGAACAAATAGTCTTTCCATTTGTTGATGAGTAAGCTGAGGGCTTGTGTCAGCTGATGATGGGGTTTGGGGGAAGTTTAAGCTGTTGTGACCGGGTTCCAAGATGTTATACTCAGAAGCCATTTCAGTAAGCTCATCAAAATTAGCATGAATCATTTCCATAACTTGCTTTGTATGACGATTCCAGATTCGGTAACCTTTAGAATTCTCACAATATCCAATAAAGACTCCAATGTCAGCTTTGGCTTTGAAGTTTCCAAAGTCTCACGATCATTATTCAGATAGCAAAGGGATCCAAATACATGAAAGTGTTTAAGATTCGGTTTTTGGTTGTGGAGAAGCTCAAATGGTGTTTTGTTGTGGCGTTTTGTAATCATCGTGCGATTCTGAGTATAGCATGCGTTGACACCTTCACCCACAAGTAATCTGGAAGTTTAGCATTGATTAACATCGTTCCGCAGCTTCCACTAACGCATTTCGCCTTTCAACAACTCCATTTTGTTCTAGTGTGCGGGCAATAGATGTTTGATGCTCAATTCCCACTTTCTCATAATATTCTTGAAGAGTTTGATTTACAAATTCAGTTCCTTTGTCTGCTCGAATTTTTCCGACGGTGTTCCTGAGCTGAAGTTTGAATTTTCGTGAGAAAGGTGATGATCATCTGTGGAGCTTGGTCTTTACTTTGAAGAAAATAAACCCAAGTCCATCTTGAGTAGTCATCAACAATTACCAAGATGTAACGTTTGCCATTAATCGCTCAGCACAAGATCGGGCCACACAAATCCATGTGAAGAAGATGAAGCAAATGTGAGAGTGTGTTCCACCTTTGAAGGAAAATGAGCACGAGTGCTTTTCCCTTGTTCACAAGCTGAGCATAGGTGATCTTTATAATACCGGAATCATGGGAGACTTTCAACAAGTTTGTGTCGAGCAAGGTTGGTTATGGTTTGAAAGTTTAGATGTGTGAGACGACGGTGCCATAGCCAAGATTTTGTAGATGTAGCCTTTGAGAGTAGACATATGGGAGATGAAGCAATCATGTCTTTCATGGATATAGTGTAGAGATCGGATGAGCGTTGGCGGACATAAGATCATTTCCTTGTAAATCACTTAATGAAACAAGTTTTCTCCCGAAAGCGACTTCCAAGTGCCCATCACAAAATTGACCAACGAAAAAGATTGTGACCGAGGCCTTCCACATAATAAACCCTGCTAATTTCAATGTTTCCATTGATGTAATATCCGTAGCCCATGATAGGCTGAAGTGATCATTCCCGAATCTGACAGTGCCAATGAACTTTGCAACAAAGTTTGATAACAGTTTAAGGTTGCCTGTCATGTGTCGGGAACATCCGCTATCAACAATCCAGAGAATGATCAGTATCACCGCATTACATACGCATCGCATACGATGGAATAGAAGTAGACGTGGAACCCGATGAGTTAGAGGGTTCCTCAGCGTTTATAGTAGAAATACACACATCAATGATTTTAGGCATCCATTTAAATCCTAGTGTATTATGTATCCATTTCCGCCATCTCCAACTAGTCTTAGCTTTAGTCTTAGTGAATGCACTAGGTGGTACTACATTCCTTGGAGGTGATACTGGAGCTACAGGGACATCATTTTGTTTCTTAGAATCTAAAGAGGGCGGTTTACCTAGCAATGCACTTAGAAGCATTAGTGGGCCTAGAGGTATTCCAAGTCTTAGGATTCCGTAAACGAGACAAGATAGCCTTAGCAACACATTTATCATGACAATCAGAAAGCATACTTTTACGACAAATAACACACGAAGCATCAGACTTAATATCAAAAGTACTTAAAGGTTCAGCATTCGTTACAACACTT
The DNA here is from genome assembly GCA_910596185.1 of Chrysanthemum makinoi. Taxonomy (NCBI): domain Eukaryota; kingdom Viridiplantae; phylum Streptophyta; class Magnoliopsida; order Asterales; family Asteraceae; genus Chrysanthemum; species Chrysanthemum makinoi. Next base: position 123,345,595 of record OU343219.1, read on the forward strand.
TTTCCATTACATTTGCCAGACGCAATATCTAAAGTGGGTGCAACTGGAGTCTTATTCAAAGTCCTAGGGTGTTCTTCTACTTCAGGATTCTTTATTTGTCTTTTCTTAGGTCGCAACTTCCTATTCTTCCTTGTATTTCTCCTAGGCTGTGAAATGCGGACGTTTGGAAAAGAGGCAACTATTCCTGTTTCAATAGAGGGAAGCACATTAGTAACTTGTGTTTTGTAATTAGGCATTCTAGGTTCACGTTTACTAAGTGTTACAGGTGCAATTCTCTTAATGATGCTAGGCTGAACTTGTTCATACTTTCCTAACATTTCCCGTAACTTAATGATAGTGTGCACCAAATCTTGATTTTCAGAACGAAGATTTCCAGCAAAATTCATGACTTCTTTAGTGTGTGCAAGATAATGATCAAGTTCGTTTGATGCTTCATCACGAGTCTGTTTGAGTAAATCAAATATGACACCATATTCATGTTTAACTTTTGCAAGTTCTTGTTCATATTTTGAGATTTGAAACTTAAAAGACACGTTTTGATCATCCAGTTGCTCCAGTTTTGGATTAGGAGTTTTTGCACGCAACTGGGCAATTTTGTTTTGAAAAGCAAGTTGTTGATCGTGAATATCTTTTTGACACCAATTAAGACGATGTATTGCATTTGAAAGCTCGTTTGACAATCGTTCATTTTCAACTTTTAAAGACTTGAACTGAAGCACATTATCCGTATTTTCAACAATTTCAACAGAATCAACAGTATTAGAAGATATAGAATCAGATGCATATAGCAAAGAATGCAATAACACAACATTATAGATATCAGCACAGATAGCATCTTCCAAGAGTCGATCAGCATCTTTTCTCAATAGTTTCTTTTACGCTTAGTATTTGAAATCGATGTTTCTTTTCTCAAAACTGCTTTCATGAGACCAAGTTCCTTGTGAAAATCCCTTTCCCAATATAGTGCACAAGTTTTCAAATTTTTGACATGGGGTAAAATTTTTTTCTGAAGAATATCTCTATGTTCTCGCGCCATTGGCGATTGAAAATGTTGAACTTTGATTTCGAATGAAATTCAATCTCACGCTCCAAAATTTTAAGGTCGATAAGAAAGTGTCAAAATATTTGATAACGCGACAACTTTCGGCTTTAGTTTTACTTCACTAAGTGAAGGTAAAGGACCATTAATTTGTGCACCATTGTATTGGGGACTAACTTCAGAAACTAGTGTGATAACCAAAGGTTTGTTAGAAGTATCTTGTTGTGTGACAAAAGTTATGGCTTTTGAATAGTTAAATGGTTTGTTATAAACGACATTTTCCATTTTTGACCGACTCTCGCCATCGCATCTAATTCCTCCATCCGATTATACTCAACAACAGTCATAATTGAATTATCAATTCTATGTTCTCGATGTAAACTTGTGATTTGGTTTGAATGCTCTGTGTGAAAACTTAGGTTTATAATCGGCAAGATTCGGTCCATATCCATTTGGATTTGGTTTGAAAGAAAACTTTTGAATCCTTGTGATTGATTCACCATGTTTATAAAAAACAGTTTTAAACTCTTTGATTTTGTTTTGTAAGTCGACAATTTCCTCAAGATAGTCATCTATTCGTTTCGTTTAATGCTTTTTGTACTCGAGAACTTTTGACAAGTTAACAACTCAGCCTTTGCTTTTGAGTTTCCAAAGTAAGAGCGTTAATTTGTTGTTTATGTTCATGTTTCATTTGTTCTATTTGAGACAACAAAGCATTCTTCGAAGCGGCTAGATCACTAATCTGTCGTTCCAAAGATTTTTCGTTTTGATGTGATTTGGCAAAAGCGGCTTCAAAACCTTTTTCACGGTTTTCTTGAGTTTTGAAAAAGTTGATTTGTCGAATTAAGCATTCATTATCCCAAATTAACAGTGCATTTTTTCCTTTAATTTCGTGCAAATTTCCAAACGAGATTCTTGGTCTTTAATTAAGGTCAAGAGCTCAATTTCTCTATTAGACAGAAGCTCATCTTGTTCAACGTTAGTCTCAACATGATCATTATTTAGATCCTCAAATATAATCACGGAGTCAACTTGATTATCAATATTAACCATAAGGTCATCTTGATCATCAAATATAACTACCGGATCTATTTGATAATCATCGGAATGAGATGTGGATGGCTCATGTTGAACACTCTGATCCTTGTCGGATGCAGATATTGGCGGAGATATCGATCAAGAATGAGTATGTTTTGTTCGGCACTGAGACAAGCCATCTGTCATACATCGGGCCTGTGTCACTCATGTGTAGAGCTTGCATATGTGCCATCAACATCACTGCTGCATTAGCCTGCAAGTTCTCCATATCATCATCGAATCGAATCGCCATAAAGCTTTGTTCCTTGTTGGTAAGAGTGCCACCCGCTTCATCCTTGAGAGCCAAGAGCAAAGCCTCTTTGTGATAAGCACTGCCTCTTGTCCTCGGCTTAGGACATGCATTAGCTAGATGACCCTTATCATTACAGTTATAACAACGAAGACCATTAACCCCATTCCTACCATTCCCTTGTTCAACCACTTGAGCTCTCTGTTGTTGTGGAGCACCCTGGTTATTCCTGCCCATAGCATTAAACCCTTGACCACCTCCCATCTGACGACCATAACCACGATTCTTAACTTCAACGCGTCCATTGTTCACATGTACCGATTCCTTGTGTTTGATGAGGAAAGAATGCGATTGTTGGATCTGTTTGTATACCGGCCGAATGCTTTAGCAATCATAGCAAATACTTGTTGCAATTGATCAAAAGCATCGGAGTCCTCATCAGCTTCACTATAAAGTGCTTGAGCATTGTTGTTGTATGGAACCAATTGAGTTTGTTGAGGTTGTTGCTGTGACGGATCATATGGTGTGATGGTTGCAGTTGGTTGAGGAGCAGGTTGAGGAGGAACATTAGTTTGAGCCCACAAAGCAAGTTGTTGATTGTCCGGAAGTGATTGTGGAGCCGGGAGTCCACGGATAGCCCTTTCTTTGTAAACTACTTTTTGGTGAGGCTTCAAATAGTCGTACAACAATCCGTATGTAGCATGATGAAGATTTTTAGCTAGACGGAGAAAAATGACATACTTCTCCCATTCCGAACCAAGACTACTTAGGAACTTAGTGTTTGACACAATTCATGGCATGATGATATTGTGTTTGTCCAAATCATTGATGATGTCTGTAAAGCGATGATGATATGACTCTAATGTCTCTCCTGGTTCAATCATGAAGTGTTCATAAGCCAAGTAGATTTTGGATTCCATGTCTTCCTGATTGAGTGTTGTGCCTTCCATAAGAAGATGAATATGTTCCCACATTGCTTTAGCAGCCTTTTGAGCATCAACACTTCGAAGGATCGGATTGGGTAAACCCAAAAGGATGTATTGCATTTCTAGTTCATCGGCTTCAAAATGTAGAAGTTCATCACCGTGAGGTCCGAGAGTTGCAATATTGGTGACAGATCTCTTGGTGGATTGGCATTTGGATCTGCGGGTGTGATGTGAGTAGGCATCTGAAATGGACCTTCCATAATGACCTTCTTTAAGAACTTTCCATGTGGCTTCTTTAGATCACAGAACCTAAAGAACCTTATCACCCATTGATCATAATTCCCGGGAGTGAGCATTGGAGGTGTATCAAGTGAGCCAGCTTCATGAATTGATTGTTGGCTACTTAAGGCTTCACACATCTTGCCAAACCATGACGGTTCCTTCATAGTATTCCTGGATGGATGTTGATTGTAGAAGTTTGAGTAAGGTTGTACTTGAAGACTTGGTGGTGGTTGAACCATTTGAGGTTGTGGAATTGCTGCAAGTTGTGGAGTATGTTGTTGATTAAATTGTTGTTGATAAATTTGTTTTTGATGATTAAATTGTTGATGTTGTGGACTTAGTTGTTGTTGTTGTTGATTATAAGTGTAAGGGAAATAGTTAGAGTATGGTGGTTGTGACATGTTGAAAACTTGTGTTGTTAAATGGATCTTTGTAGTCGAATGAACCATTGTTGATGAAGTATCCTTAGGCGTAGAAATCACAAAAGAGCAAAGTACAACTTAAGCGTAAAAACACCAAAGATACGCGTAACAACAATAGTTACGCGTAGGATTAGCTTACGCGTAAGTAAGGAGAAAACACTAAAGTTATGCGTAAACAGGAAGTTAGGCATAGAAAACTTAGGCGTAGGATTAACTTATGCGTAAGACAAAGCTTAGGCGTAAGATAAATCTTATGTGTAAAAAATTCTACGCGTAAGCTTATGCTTATGCGTAATTTTTGGGTTTTGCCCAAATGATCTTTTACACTATCACAGAGGCAAAAGATATCCAAAGTCGATGTGTTTTCAGGCTTATCCAAGCAAGAAAACACGGAGTAAACCACGAAAACTGAAGATCAAACCAAGGAAATGTTACGCGTAAGATTAGGGTCTTACGCGTAAAAGTGAGCCAAAAGTGATTTCTGCCACTTGATGTTTCCAAACCAGATTTTTGTGATGAAATAGCTTCAATATCACCAAAATAACACAAAAGTGTGAAACTTGATGATCCAAAGCTCAAAAGAACAGTTATGCGTAGAACAAGAACCTCGTTCAAAACCTAGTTTAAAAACTATGATCCACGTGTAAAGTTTGAAACTTTTTAGATTGTTTAACACCTAAAAACGTTGAAAGGACAAGAATCTTGGATTAAAAGTGTAAAAAAAATCAATTTTTAAGCGAACCAAAGTATCACTCGTTGTTACGCGTAAGACCGAGACTCACATAAACAACGAAAATGATTCACCCAACTATTTGGCGAATGATACCACTGTTAGGTCACCATATTAGTAACACAAGCATCAATAGAAGAAATGAGGTGAAGAAATGCTCGGTTGAACAACATACACAAACACTATGCGTATAAATATATAGAAAGGTTATGCGTATGCAATAGTGAAAGAGAATGAATTGAACAACCAACCCTCAAGTGAGGGTTATTACATAGTATTTATAGGAGAGGGAGCTAGGGCAACACTCCTAGTCCCTTCCTTTCCTTATTGGACTTGGGACTAGGCTTATGGGCCTTCTACATAAGCCTAAGGCTAATTACTAACATAAAGGCCATATTAAGCTAACTATTACATATGAATCACTAACACTTGAATTAAGGTTTAGGAGTGATTCCAACAGATTTATTGATGATCTCTTGGCTCTAGAAAATAGTGAATATTTGGTTTCCTATGCCGAAGACTAGGGAGAGGGTCTCCTTCTTCAATATCAACAATATCTAAGAGAAAGTCGATAGATTATGTAGGTTCCCCGTGAGAATGAAGCAAGACCTTTTAAGAGGAACTTGAGTAGCTTGGGAAGTTTTAGTGCAGTGCGTCACTGGCTCCATGATGTCTTGTCTTCAATACCAGCGTTACCTTGGTAACCACCAAGAGTGCATGAATTGAACCTGGTTTTCGCCTAAGGTTGAATTAATGGAGGGCTATTTCTTTTCACCCTTTTTCACATTCATTTCTTTTTCATTCTTCAACTTCTTGCTTACCGAGACTTCATAACTAGAACCTTGTTGGGTTTATTCTAGTACTAGCTCTGTCTCAGTCCGCACTCTTCCCATATTCTCACTTTTCTCCTTTTTTTCATCATACCTAAGGACTTCTAAACTATCTAGTGGATTGTCCCTGGGTAGATCCCTCTGCTCAAGGGATTGTGGGAACGAATACCTAACCTAACCATCCTTATATCTTCATGCATAAAATAAATTGGTCGGTCTTTTGGTATTGTTCATTCCACTAAAACCAATTGAAAATCAATCAAGGTACTTGTGATATAAAATCAAAGCGTTTTGTACCTTAATTATTTTTTGATATTTTAGAAATGCTCCCCCTCAAAATGTGCTTCAAGTATTAGAAATTATTTTAGCTCATGGAGGCAAGAGGACTTTTGAAATCTTAGATTGAGAATGAAAGATCCAATCTTTGATTAACATTTTCTAAAATGATTATCATCACTTCCCGATCAAATCTTTTATTTTAAGTACTTTGGATGAGATATTTTGGGAAGGATGAGGTTTTCTTTTGATTGATCCCCTCAATGTGTGCATCGAGATTCGAAAGTGTTTTGCACATATTAGAGGGAACCTGCACTATGAGATAAATCAATCACGTTTCAATCCTTTTTGGTTTAAGATAAAGGCTCCCCCTTAACATGTGCATGGAAAATTTGAAATCGTATGGCACATGTAGGGAGGAGTGCTTGATATTATATTTCTAAAACCACGTATTGAATTATCAGTTTATATCCAATTTAAATCACAAAATCTCCCACGATCACAATTTTCAAACCCTTTGAGATTTGTAATCTCAATTGATTTAAATTATTTTTGAAAGGTTTTTGAGGAGACCTGTGACTTGCTTTTTAAAACGTTTAACTGATAAGGATCAGATTATGAGACTTTAAACTCCAACGATCAAACATGCGTAAGTATCTTATGAAAACACAATATTAGCCTTGGTCTGGATCCAATTATACAAAAAAATGTTCTTTTTGATTATCCAAATGTAGACCTTGCTCGATTACGTGCCAATTGTTTGAAAAATAACCTTTTTGTTTTGATTGAAATCATTCTCCCCCTCGATCAATGACCAAAGTTGTTGATTGAGTGATTGAGATTTTGACAAATGATAAGCCCAGATGATTTTCAAAATTAAGTCCGAGTTATTTTCAAAGAAATTTAGTTTTCATTAGATGACAAATATATTTTAGAAGAATATTTAGAAGGAAAAATATTTGTGAGGAAACATTTGTCTTTTTGGCGACAAATTTTCCTTATGAACTTTTGGTTTTAGAATCAGAGCATGAGGTTATCAAAACTAGATTAAGCATGGCTCTGTTCTTTCTTTTAAAAATGGGTTACTGCCTGAAATGACAATAAACCTACATTTTTCTCCATCTCATTTTTTTTTAATAAAATAAAAATATTTATTACTTCTGTTCGAACTTCATCTAAAGACCCGTGCCATTTTTGAATGACATATCAAAGTCCGTAGATGTTATCGAGACCATATAACATGATATGAAAAACAATATTTTTGGACTTTTTCAAAATATTCTGATTTTTATGTGTTTTGAAATTTTATATTTTTCTATTTTCTTTTTGTTAGTTTTATAATTTTCTATTTTGCTTTTTGATAAATTATGTACAAAGAATAAATGAGGAAACACCATTACTCCTCGTCTTCTTCTTGAAGACGTTTGAGTGTCTCAGGTTGTAGGCTCTTCAAGCCAAGTCGTGGAAGGATAAACACAAACCGTTCTCCAGGAAGAGCTTTAGTGAAGATGTCTGCTAGCTGATATTCAGTCCTTACGAAATATAGTTCAACCACACCTTTCTCCACTTGTTCCCTGATGAAGTGATCTCGAATATCAATGTGCTTTGATCTTGAATGTTGAACATTGTTGCAGCAGAGAGCAATGGCACTTTTGTTATCACAATACAGATGAACTTTGTTGAATACAAAGCCATAGTCAGATAATTGGATCTCAACCATATGATTTGAGCACAATAAGATGACATGGCTATGTATTCACCTCAGAGAGGATATAGACGTACTCATTTGTTTCTTTGAAGACCAACTTACTAACTTATCTCCTAAAACAGCACCTCCGACGCATTTTAGACGTGTAACTTGGCACGCATGGTCTGTGCATCTTCATATTTTGTTAGTGACATATCGGTGTCCTTCGGATACCAAACTCCCATGTTAATGGTTCCTTGGAGATACCAAAAGACCCGTTTAACCGCTTCAAGGTGCTTTTGGTAGGCTTAGCCTGGTATCTAGCACATATGCATACAGCGAACAAAATATCAGTCATCAAGGCAAATGAGGTACATCAGGGATCCAATCATGCTACGATATTTTGTTTGATCAACCATGATCCCTGAGTGGTCCTCATCCAGTTTTGTACGCTCCACCATGGGAGTGTCAACAAGGTCACAAGAATCAATTCTAAATTTCTTTAAGTTTTCATTAGCATATTTGGATTGATTTATAAAAATTCCTCCAGGACTTTGTGAAATTTGTAATCCCAAGAAAAATGACATTTGTCCCATCATAGACATTTGAAATTAGGAGCCCATCTCCTTAGAAAATTGGTCACATTCATTAGGGTCGGTCTAGGCAAAAAGAATATCATCAACATAAATTTGAACGTGAATTAAGTGTTTGCCTGACTTTCTGGTGAACAATGTGGGATCAACTGCTCCTTTGATGAATCCATTTGTCAAGAGAAACTTTGACAATGTATCATACCATGCACCCTTGGAGCTTGCTTCAAACCGTAGAGGGCCTTCTTCAAGCGGTAGACATGGGTAGGATGCTCAGGATTCACAAAACCTTCAAGTTCACTAACGCATACACCATTTCTTTGAGATCTCCATTAAGAAAAGCGGTTTTACATCCATCCGATAAACCACCATGTTCTTGCTAGAAGCATTAGCCGACGATTCGATAGCCTCAATTCGTGCAACCAGAGCAAATGATTCCTCAAAGTCAATACCCTCCTCTTTTCGGTATCCTTTAGCCACTAGCCTTGCCTTATTCTTCAGAACATCACCGTGATCGTCAAGATTTACTTTGAAGATCCACTTGAGAGAAATAATCAAAGCACAACTGGAGCGTGTACTAATTCCCATACATCAAGACGATCAAACTCATGGATTTCTTCTTGCATAGCACTAAATTAGCTGTCCTCAGACATTGTTGGCTTGACATCTTTAGGTTCGATCTTTGATAATAAAGAATTGAAGAAGCACCATAAGGCATCACATAAAGTTTTTTACGAGTGGATATCTTTGAAGGGTTCCCAATGATGTTGTCCAATGGATGTGTTTGGTCACTGATGAGTGCTTATTCACTCATCCTTTTTACCCATCTAAGCCCACAAAAACGTCTAAAAACACGGAAATATAACCAATTATGCTACAGATATCCTTGGAATGTGTTTTATGTATTTCGTACAAAGGATCAAACAGGACCAAAACGATGTAAATGAGCTTCGGATTGGAAAGCGTGCTTTGTGACAGTAGCCGGATGATGATTTTCTGCATTTTCAGAGAATACATATTTGGGAGTGAGCTTGGGGAATCGGACTAAAACCTAACCCTAAAACCCAAATTACCATCTACCCTCTACCGAACCCAAAATTACCATTTTACCCTTTTTCACAAAAATCCTAAAATATCATTTCTTTCTAAATCCTTATTTTTATTTAACACCAATTATTTTTCAAAAATCAATTTTTATTTTTAGTTTTCTTTAAAAAAAGTGGTTTAAAACAAAAATAAATACAAAAGTTTTAGTAAACCTTTTTAATAAAAACCCATTTACCCAAAACCCATTTAACCCTTCTCTTCCTCTTTACCCAAAACGAAACACAATCCCAAAACCCAGCCTTCACCATTTTGCCCGCCAAAACCCTCTCACCCCTCCTTGTCTTCTTCTTCCCAAGTCACTCTCAAAACCTGGTCCCCAAGCTCACCTTACCCCACACCCACATGGGTATGTTTGCCAAGCTGGCAATCCTAGTCTCACCCATTGGAGCTCATTAAAGCAACGGCTAGGATTTCTCACCTTGGTGCCCAAGTTGAGATGAAGGGCTGAGATGATCTCTAAGAAAGCACAAGTTGTCCATTTCTCTCATTTGCCTCACAAAAGAAACACAAGCTCAAGCTTTTGAAGACCAAGTAGACTAGTATATATAGCTAGCTCTTGTAAGCCTTGAAAGGCATTAGGTTTTAGTTATTTTAAAATTCAGCTTTGCTTTTATTAAGTGTATTGTTTTCTTTATTAATGAAAAAAAGTTTTTACATTATTGCTTAATTTACTAATAAGCACTTTAAGTGCTTATTAGCTTATTGTTCTCATTTATTTAGTTTTTAAATCTCATTCAAGGTACATTTCAGTTTTTGCTTAAGAAAACTCCAATTCATTTGATTAAAATCAGTTTTTCTTAACCTTTAACACCCCATCCAGGGGTGTTTGGCACAAGCTTATTTGAAGTCTAAAAAAAACTTTTTACCCATTTTGACTTTTATAGTCAAAGTCCAATTAAGATTTTTATGTTAGTTTCAAAGTTCTTAATCTGTTTTGACAAGTATTTTGAAGTTTGGTTGAGTTTTGAAAAGAAAAAGGTCATATCTGTTGTTGTCTCGCAGCAGCTGACTATAGTCTGCTGGTTACAAGCTTTTTCACAGCTTATTTATCATCAAAACTTCTTCAAAATTGCTTTTCTAGGATCCTCACATACCCACCTCAATATGTGTTTACTCTATTTGCCTTTAGGATAGCATTAGATAGCTTAAAATTTGCATCAAAATCTGTCCAAACCCACATCAGGATCTGTTTTGCAGCCCACTGCAGTCCCACTGCAGCCCCCTTTCCAGCTTATCTAGTGCTTATTAGTTAACCCCTTTAGCTTATTTAGGTTTACTTTAGTGCTTATTAGTTCCTTAGGTATAGTTAGTATACTGTTTTGCTTATTAGTACTTATTTAGCCTCTATCCATTGAATGCTCATTTTCCATTTTAGCTTAGGAATCTCTCTTGCTTATCCTGCGCTTTTGCTCCTATTTCAGCTTATAATCTATTCCCTTTAGCTTATTTTATGTTCTTATAAATGCATGCTAGCTTGTTGATTAAACTTTGCTTTTAAACTGCTTTTTCAATTGCTTTTTGTCCCTATAAAAACTGTTAAAGGGGTGTTTTTTTGCTTCTGTCATACTAGCTGTTGGAAATAAGCAGTTGTAAAACTGCTTATTCCAAGGTTTTGCAAGAAGTGTTTTACAAAAAGTCTTATGTTTGTCTTATAATTAAGTTGCAAAAAGAAAATTTCAAAAAAAAATTAGTTTGCAAAAAGGTGCCAGGCACCAGATTCGAACTCAGGTCTCTAGCCTCACCAACACAACACACAACCAACTGCCCTAGGGTCTTTGTTCAGTTTATACTTGCACCATTTAATATTTAACTACACATAACAGTTTCTAGCTTAGTAGCTTAATTAGCTTTTTAGTAGCTTATTTCCTTAAGTAGTACCACACTTTTTTATTTTTCCCACAATCAGCTTAGCTTAAAGTATTTTTAGTGAAATTTTCAGATTTTTCCAAAATAGTTTAGTATTTTTTATAATTAAATTAGATTAAATTAGTTTTTAAATCATAATAAATAATTTAAAAGTCGAAAAAATACCCGGCTTTTTCCTAAAATTATTTTTAGTCGTTTAGAACGTAGGAAAATTAGTTTCACATCCTTAGGCCTTAAATTGCATCATTTTCACTTTTTGAGGCTCGGGATTAGCCCGGGTTTTCACATTTTTGCATATTATCACTCTAGGACTTAGTGTAACTTAATTTTATTGTTCCGTATGCTTAGTAGTAGTTAGATTATCATTTACTTTGTTCCCGTAGCCTTAATTACTTTCCCTTTAGTTAATTTGTAGAAAACGTAATCAAAAACAAAAACCCGTAACATCAAGCATTTTAATAACAAACCTCAAACGAGATTCTCAATTCACACCTCGTTGGGAAACGACCCGGATATCCTTATCCGGTATCACATATCTCACTCACGGGATTTGATTGACTACCCTTTTTCCTAAAAGGTTTTCGATTAGATTCTCGCGTTTATTTTGATATTGATATTATCATACTATTTCATCCATACACACCACCCTTAACCCCAGAATCAGTGTCTGAACCGTTTTAAGTTTCTTACGGTTAGTCATTCACAAGTGGCTAGCTTGTGTGAGTTAACTTGACGTGTTTTGGCATTGAACCAAATTTTTACGCCGGGAGGTTGTGTCGCGACAATATCGTTAAGGTTTGACGATTAGTGACTCGAGATCCTTCCTTCGTGAAGTTATTGTTTTTATAAAAATCAAAAAGTAAAAAAATATTTTCCTTTTTATTTTGTATATATATATAAAAGATAAAAATACAAAAAGATTTTCCCTTTTGTTTTAAATAAAATAGAAGACACAATCAATATAACATTCTCAACTTGAGTGTTATCATTATAAGTTCCCGAACAAAAGATTTAAAACTTGCCTTTGTGTCGCTTGTGATTTGGTTTACTTCTATCGGTTTAACAAACTGTGTGAGGGGTATAAGGACGGCTCGACATTAAATTGTGGCTGAAAAGAGACGGGTTTTAATACGCATGACCTACTAAGTCTCTCTCGCTCCTTTGTGCGTTTACTTATAAAAGTGATCATTTCACGTGGGATTATTGGTATAAGTTCACTGTGTTTTGCCTCGGTCTTGTTTTAATTGAAAGTGTTTTTGGTAGTGCATGCGCACTCGTTCTTCTAATTCTTCTAGTCCCCTTCTTGAACTCGTCACAATTCCGCGAAGGCGAAATATACGCCCCCGCCAATAGTCGAACCCGAGATTCGTACTAATCCCAACCCTATTCCCGAAATGGCGGAGGATAACCGTTCTATGTTGGAACAACTCCAAGCACCCACCGAGGGTTATGGAGAAGCTATCTTCGTTCCACCAATCGCTGTCGACAATTTTGAACTTAAACACGGATTGATTAACTTGGTATCGTCAAGCCAATTTTACGGATTTGAGAGAGACGATCCTCACTCTCATATCCGACGGTTTAACAAGCTCACGTCTACAATCAAATACCAAAACGTGCCGGAAGAAGCAATCAAACTACTTCTTTTCCCGTTCTCACTTGAGGGGACCGCCCGGATTTGGCTCGAGAAACAACCCCTCAATCAATCACCACATGGGAAGATTTAGTTTCAAAGTTCACTAACGAATTCTTCCCACCACAAAAGACAACACACTTAAAAATGAAATCACAAAGTTTACACAAAAATTTGATGAATCATTTAGTGAAGCTTGGGATCGTTTCAAGGACTTACTTCGTCAATGTCCTCACCATGGCTTTTCCGAGTTACATCAACTCGATACTTTCTATAATGGTTTGAATGAAAACGATCAAGACTCTCTCAATGCCGCCGCCGGTGGTAATCTTTTGACACGCTCTACGAAAGATGTGTTGTCCATCATTGAGAACAAGTCTAAAGTCCGCACCTCACGAAGCAAACCAATTGCTTCCCGAGTGAGTGCTTCACCTTCTTCAGAAAATGTCTCTAGCACGGATGCTAAGATTGACAAGCTTACCGATGCTATCCAAGCATTGGTTCTCTCAAAATCTCTTTCTTCTCCATCTCCAAATCCACCCGCTCAAGTCAAAGTGGTGGCAACTACTTGTACTACTTGTGGTGGGCCTCATGCTTACTACAATTGTACCGCTACGGATGGTAACCCTTTTGAAGCAAATGTCGAGGCCTTACAATCAAGGAGGTAATCAATACCGTCCTCAAGTTGACCTGAGCTATCGTGCTAGCAATCAAGGACCACCCGGTTTTCCTCAACCTAACAATCAAAATAGGTTCAATCAAAATCAAGTGAAAGGGCAAAATGTTCCATATCAAGTCCCGATGAACCAATACCCTCCCCAAGGGGGTAATCTCAATCATGGTTATCAAGCTCCTAATTACCAAACCCCGGTTGGCCCTCTATTGAACTTTCCAACTACATTAAGTCTAATGAGGTTACAATTAGGGGTTTGCAAAGCCAAATCACTACTTTGAGAAATGAATTCCAAACTTCAATGTCAAAACAAGGAAATGAGTTAAAAATGAGTTGAACAAAACGAACAACAAAATTGATCAAAATCAAAACAAAATTGAAAATATGTTCAATAGTATCATGTGTCAAATGAATCAAGCTTCAACTTCTAAAACCCTTCCGGGTAATACAATTCCAAATCCGAAAGGAGAGTTGAATGCTATTGCCACCCGAAGTGGTAAGACATATGATGGACCCTCGATGCCTACACCCTCTCCTGTGAGGGAGGTAGCACAAGAAACCGAGGTGACAAAGGACAAAGTGCATTCTACAAGCCCACAAAGTACCGCACACGTCCAACCTCCGGTATTCCAAATTTCCATTCGAGCCCGATGTTCAAGATTAAGCCTTCAATCCCTTATCCTTCAAGGCTTAATGATCAAAAGGTCCGCGATAAATCTAATCAACAAATGGAGAAGCTTATCCAAATCTTCAAAGATTTTCACTTCGAGATTAGTTTCATGGATGCTCTCCTTCTAATGCCCATGTTTGGTCCGAAGATCAAGAGCTTGATGAGCAATAAAGAAAAAATTTCCGAGTTGGCTAAAACTTCCTTGAACGAGAATTGTTCGGCGGTAATCCTTAAAAAACTTCCCGAAAAGTTAGGAGACCCCGGGAAATTCCTAATCCCGTGTGATTTTCAAGGGATAGTTCAATGCTCCGCTTTGGCCGATCTTGGCGCGAGCATTAACTTGATGCCACACTCGATGTGGAAAAAGCTTTCATTACCTCCTCTTACTCCAACATGTATGATCCTCGAGCTTGCCGATCGTACAAGTTCTCGTCCATTAGGTATAGCCAAGGATGTTTGTGTGAGAGTAGGAAAATTTTATTTCCCCACCGACTTTGTTGTCGTCGAGTTTGATGCCGATCCCCGAGTACCCCTCATCCTTGGGAGGTGCTTCTTGAAAACGGGTCGTGCATTGATCGACGTTGATGAAGGGGAAATCACTTTGAGGGTGAACAAAGAAGCCGTAACTTTTAATCTTGATCAAGTTACGAGATACTCCCCCGTATATGACGATACGTCCGTCAACAAAATTGATGTCATTGACATTGTGTCGGAGGAGTATTCTCAAGAAATTCTTGGATTCTCGAGTGGCAATCCCACTTCGGTTGATCCCATCATTGCTCTCTCTTCCCCTTCCCTCACTCCATTTTACAATGAGGAAAGTGACTTTATCTTGGAAGAGATTGAAGCTTACTTGTCTAGTGATTCTGTCCCATGGGAAATTGATCACGCCCCCATCGACATCGAGGGAGATATTCTTCTCATCGAGAAGATGCTCAATGATGATCCATCATCACTCCCTCCTCAAGAACTTCATATTGAGGAAATCAAAAACATTGAAAATGCTAATGATCCTCCGAGGTCGAACTTAAGGACTTACCGCCTCATCTTGAGTATGCATTTTTGGAGGGTGACAATAAATTACCCGTCATAATTGCTAAAGATTTGAGTGAGGAGGAAAAAGCCGCCCTCATAAAGGTTTTGAAGTCACACAAGCGAGCCATTGCTTGGAAACTTTCCGACATTAAGGGTATTAACCCGGAATTTTGTACACACAAGATTTTAATGGAGGATGACTTCAAACCGGCGGTTCAACATCAAAGAAGAGTGAATCCTAAAATCCACGAGGTTATCAAACAAGAGGTTCTTAAACTTCTTGATGACGGATTGATTTACCCTATCTCGGATAGTTCTTGGGTGAGCCCCGTTCATTGTGTGCCCACAAAGGGTGGCATCACCGTTGTTGAAAACGAAGAAAACGAGTTGATTCCTACCCGATTGGTCACGGGATGGCGTGTTTGCATTGACTACCGAAAGTTAAATGAAGCCACCCGTAAAGACAACTTTCCCTTACCCTTCATGGATCAAATGCTTGAGAGATTAGCGGAAACGAATACTATTGTTTTCTCGATGGTTTCTCGGGTTATTTACAAATACCCATAGATCCTCAAGACCAAGAGAAGACCACATTCACGCGCCCTTATGGAACGCGTTTGCTTATCGGCGCATGCCTTTCGCTTATGCAACGCCCCGGTACATTCCAAAGGTGCATGATGGCCATCTTCCACGACATGATCGAGGAAACTATGGAGGTCTTTATGGATGATTTTTCGGTCTTTGGGGATTCTTTCAAATCATGTCTCTCCCATTTGGACAAGATGCTTAAACGTTGTGAAGACACAAATCTTTGTCTAAATTGGGAGAAAAGTCATTTCATGGTCAAAGAGGGCATAGTCCTCGGCCATAAGATCTCTAAAAGCGGGATTGAGGTTGATAAGGCTAAAGTTGATGTCATATCCAAATTACCTCATCCCACCACCGTTAAGGGTGTTCAGAGTTTTCTAGGTCACGCCGGCTTCTATCGTCGATTCATTAAAGATTTCTCAAAAATAGCCCGGCCGATGACCCGTCTTCTTGAAAAAGATACTCCGTTCATCTTCTCCAAAGAATGCATTGAAGCTTTCCAAACTTTAAAGAAGAAACTTACGGAAGCTCCTATTCTAGTTGCCCCCGATTGGGACCTACCTTTCGAGCTTATGTGCGACGCTAGCGACTTTGCTCTAGGTGCGGTCTTGGGGCAACGAAAAGCAAAACATTTCCAGCCTATACACTATGCTAGCAAAACTTTGACCGAAGCTCAAGCACATTACACTACGACGGAAAAAGAATTACTAGCCGTGATGTATGCTTTCGAGAAGTTTCGACCATACTTGATCTTGTCTAAAAGCATAGTGTATACGGATCACTCGGCCCTCAAATATCTCTTTGCAAAGCAAGATGCAAAGCCGAGATTGCTCCGGTGGGTTCTCCTCCTACAAGAATTTGATATCATCGTTCGTGATAAAAAAGGAGTCGAGAACCTCGCGGCTGATCACTTATCCCGTCTTGAAAATCCTCACCAAGGTGTGCTCGAGAAAAAGGAAATCAATGAAACATTTCCTCTCGAGACACTTAATGTGGTATCTCTAAGTGGAAATTCGAGTACCCCATGGTTTGCCGACTTTGCAAACTACCATGCGGGAAACTTTGTTGTTAAAGGGATGTCGTCCCAACAAAAAAATAAATTCTTCAAAGATGTTAAGCATTACTTTTGGGACGACCCCTACTTGTTCAAAGTCTGTGCGGATCAAGTCATCCGACGGTGTGTTCACGGCCAAGAAGCCGTTGATATTCTCAACGCTTGTCACAATGGACCCACGGGGGGACATCATGGCCCGAACTACACCGCCAAAAAGGTGTTTGATTCCAGTTTCTATTGGCCCACAATCTATCGCGATGCCCATGACTTAGTCAAATCATGTGACGCTTGTCAACGTCACGGCAAAATCTCACAAAAGGATGAAATGCCTCAAAATGCAATCCAAGTGTGCGAGATCTTTGGCGTGTGGGGCATCGACTTCATGGGGCCGTTCCCGTCTTCTCGAGGGAACAAGTATATACTCGGCATGGTCGATTACATTGTCTAAATGGGTGGAAGCAAAAGCGCTCCCCACCAACGACGCCCGAGTAGTTGTGAAATTTTTAAAATCTCTCTTTGCTCGCTTTGGAACTCCCGTGCCATCATTAGTGATCGCGGTACGCACTTTTGCAATGACCAATTCGCAAAAGTCATGCTTAAGTACGGTGTCACTCACCGTCTTGCTACCGCGTATCACCCACAAACTAGTGGTCAAGTGGAAGTCTCAAATCGTGGTTTAAAAAGAATTCTTGAGAGGACCGTAGGCGAAGTGCTCTTGGTCGGATAAGCTAGATGATGCACTCGGGCCTTTCGTCTTACAAAACACCTATTGGTTGTACTCCTTATAAGCTTGTGTACGAAAGGCGTGTCATCTCCCGATCGAGCTCGAGCACAAAGCCTATTGGGCCTTGAAGCATGCTAACTTTGATCTCAAGTCCGCGGGTGATCACCGAAAAGTTCAAATCAATGAATTAAATGAACTTCGTGATCAAGCCTACGAGAACTCTTTAATCTACAAAGAGAAGACAAAGAAGATCCATGACTCCAAAATCAAGAACCGCGTTTTCAACGTTGGTGACCGAATCCTTCTTTTCAATTCTCGATTGAAGCTCTTCTCGGGGAAACTTAAAACCCGTTGGATTGGGCCGTTCACCATTGCCAAAGTTTTTCCTTATGGTGCCGTCGAGTTATCTCAAACCGACGGACCAAACTTCAAAGTGAACGGCCATAGATTGAAACACTATTTTGGAGGGGACATACCTCAATTGGTTGTCCCGGATCTCCAAACCTTCCCCATGAACCAATGAATTCGGGATCGAGTCAAGCTAGCGACTCGGTTAACAAAAACAAGAGCATTCCATGGGTGTCCACCCATGTTTCTATCTTCTTTCTCTTTTTCTAACACTAAGTGTGGGGGGAAACCCCCATTGATGTTTGCTTGTTGTGTGTTTGCTCTCGTTTTCGGGATTCCCGTAGATCGTGATGATTGATGCTCTGCTTTCTATCCAAAAGCCCAATATCCGATCTTTTTTTGCTAACGATTATCTAGGGATATCTTATTAATCCTTTTGTGAAAAAAAATTTCGCTTCCACACTTGGCTAGTAGTATTACCTTTTTCCGTTCTATAGTTTCGGCTACGGCCGGTACTTTGAATATTGAGGGCAATATTCAATTCTAAGTGTGGGGGGGAATTCTAGCGAATTTTGATCACATGTGTACCTTCTAGTACCCTAGTACCCCCGTTTTGACCAAAATTTTTAAAATTTTTTCGCTTTAAGTCAAGTATTTACATTTACAAGAAGTGCTTTGCACAAAAATAATTCATTGATACTTCGGTATTAATGGTAGTTTAGTCTTGATTCGGCTAGAACAAGGGAATCCCGACTCTGCTAGAGTGTTGATCTAGCTGCTCTCTTAACATTTAGGCTAAGGTTTTACGCGTTGTGCAAATGAAAATGCTAAGCGTGGAGTAGTTGGTTCTCTTTAGAGCTTATATAAGTAATTTATGGCTTTTTCTCCCAAAGAGCTCTTAATTGAACCTAAAATACGTGCTCATTGTCAAACTTTTGAACATTCAAATAGTCTTGTTACAATAAAAAGTTTTAAGCAAAATTGATTTAGAGTCCGAGTTCAACTTTTTATTTAAATTTCCTAGAAAGCATACTTTCTTTAAATCTGAATAATGTTGCAAAATGAAAGTACCGTAAAGTGCTTGAATGATGCAAAAGTTGCAAGTTTAAAGTTCAAAGTCAAAAAAAAAAGTGTGAAAAAAAAATGTTGAAAAATGAAAAATGAAAAAAAAAATATGAGTTGCATGAATAAAAGCACTAAGTTGCTTATGAATAAATGTGCGAAACTTGCTTTTTCTTAAATTTAAATCGGAAGTTGAACTCGTATTCGTCAAAGTTGTCTAAAAGTTTGACGGTAATTTGGAAATCCTTGACTTCGAAGATCCCGAAAGCTCCGATACTATTCTCGAGGGTGAAAACCTAGCCTCCTCAAAAGGACAAGCTGAGAAGAAAGTCGCAACATGGAGTAATCTCACCTTTGAATCTCGAATTTCTAAATTGTCGTCGGTTGTAATCCATTTAGGTTTAGTTTTAACTTAACGGTAGCTTCGTAAATCTTTGGAATCAATTTCCCGCTAATTCCGGTACTATTCTCTCTGAGGTGTCAAAAGCCCGGTCACTTAAAACTTATGTTTTGGGATGTGCCGAGAAGAAAGCCGCTACATGGAAGAGGCCCTTTCAATCCTTAGACTTTCGTCGTTTCCGGTGGGTTAGTACTTTGGTTAAGTGGATAACAACCATAACAAATGTCGATTTCAATGGTCAAACCTTTGAAAATGAGCACACACACTTAAATTTTATGAATTGCGGGAGTGAAAAGTTAAGTCTCGACTTACATAGATTATTTGTATAAGTAGTGTTAGCATTTTACAAAAACGTTTGCACAATAAGTTTAAGCTTGGTTTGAGAGTATAAAAAAGAGGATGACGATTACAATTCCCCGGAAACACCCATTTTGCGTGAATCCCGTTCTATGATGCCATGTTTTGATAATCAAGCATTTTATTTATTATCGTCTTGTTTAAATTCCTAGTGTTGAATAAAAAAGTCGAGACGGGGTATTCTTGGTATTTTTGATCCTTTCAATACTTCATATGATCGGATTGCTAGGGACTAGCAATTGATAGTGTGGGGGATTTGATGAGTGCTTATTCACTCATCCTTTTTACCCATCTAAGCCCACAAAAACGTCTAAAAACACGGAAATATAACCAATTATGCTACAGATATCCTTGGAGTGTGTTTTTATGTATTTCAGGTACAAAGGATCGAAAACAGGACCAAAACGGACAGAAATGAGCTCGGATTGGAAAGCGTGCTTTGCTGACGGAGCCGGATGATGATTTTCTGCATTTTCAGAGCCGGAATACATATTTGGGAGTGAGCTTGGGGAATCAGACTAAAAACCTAACCCTAAAACCCAAATTACCAGTCTACCCTCTACCCGAACCCAAAATTACCATTTTACCCTTTTTCGCAAAAATCCTAAAATATCATTTCTTTCTAAATCCTTATTTTTATTTAACACCAATTATTTTTCAAAAATCAATTTTTATTTTTAGCTTTCTTTAAAAAAAAAAAAAAAAAATGGTTTAAAACAAAAAAAATACAAAAGTTTTAGTAAACCTTTTTAATAAAAACCTTTTACCCAAAACATAAACACAATCCCAAAACCCAGCTTCACCATTTTGCCCGCCAAAACCCTCTCACCCCCTCCGTGTCTTCTTCTTCCCCATCACTCTCAATCCACTGGTCCCCAAGCTCACCTTACCCCACACCCACATGGGTATGTTTGCCATGTTGGCAATCCTAGTCTCACCCATTGGAGCTCATTAAAAGCAACGGTTAGGATTTCTCACCTTGGTGCCCAAGTTGAGATGAAGGGCTGAGATGATCTCTAAGAAAGCACAAGTTGTCCATTTCTCTCATTTGCCTCACAAAAGAAACACAAGCTCAAGCTTTTGAAGACCAAGTAGACTAGTATATATAGCTAGCTCTTGTAAGCCTTGAAAGGCATTAGGTTTTAGTTATTTTAAAATTCAGGTTTGCTTTTTATTAAGTGTATTGTTTTCTTTATTAATGAAAAAAAGTTTTTACATTATTGCTTAATTTACTAATAAGCACTTTAAGTGCTTATTAGCTTATTGTTCTCATTTATTTAGTTTTTAAGTCTCATTCAAGGTACATTTCAGTTTTTGCTTAAGAAAACTCCAATTCATTTGATTAAAATCAGTTTTTCTTAACCTTTAACACCCATAAAGGGTGTTTGGCACAAGCTTATTTGAGGTCTAAAAAAAGCTTTTTACCCATTTTGACTTTTATAGTCAAAGTCCAATTAAGATTTTTATGTTAGTTTCAAAGTTCTTAACTGCTTTTAACAAGTATTTTGAAGTTTGGTTGAGTTTTGAAAAGAAAAAGGTCATATCTTGTTGTCCTCAAAACAAACAGCTGACTATAGCCGCTTTACAAGCTTTTTCACAGCTTATTTATCATCAAAACTTCTTCAAAATTGCTTTTCTAGGATCCTCACATACCCACCTCAATATGTGTTTACTCTATTTGCCTTTAGGATAGCATTAGATAGCTTAAAATTTGCATCAAAATCATCCAAACCCACATCAGATCCTGCTTTTGTTTCATCAGATTCCCCTGCAGCCCCCTTCCAAATTTTATCTAGTGCTTATTAGTTAACCCCTTTAGCTTATTTAGGTTTACTTTAGTGCTTATTAGTTCCTTAGGTATAGTTAGTATACTGTTTTGCTTATTAGTACTTATTTAGCCTCTATCCATTGAATGCTCATTTTCCATTTTAGCTTAGGAATCTCTACTGCTTATCCTGCTTTTTGCTCCCTATTTCAGCTTATAATCTATTCCCTTTAGCTTATTTTATGTTCTTATAAATGCATGCTAGCTTGTTGATTAAACTTTGCTTTTAAACTGCTTTTTCAATTGCTTTTTGTCCCTTAAAAAACTGTTAAAGGGGTGTTTTTGCTCGTCATATATTTAGTTGGAAATAAGCGCTTGTAAACCGCTTATTCCAAGGTTTTGCAAGAAGTGTTTTTACAAAAAAGTCTTATGTTTGTCTTATAATTAAGTTGCAAAAAGAAAATTTCAAAAAAAATTAGTTTGCAAAAGGTGCGGGCACGATTGAACTCGGTCTCTAGCCTCACCAACACAACACACAACCAACTGCCCTAGGGTCTTTGTTCAGTTTACACTTGCACCATTTAATATTTAACTACACATAACAGTTTCTAGCTTAGTAGCTTAATTAGCTTTTTAGTAGCTTATTTCCTTAAGTAGTACCACACTTTTTTATTTTTCCCACAATCAGTTTAGCTTAAAGTATTTTTAGTGAAATTTTTAGATTTTTCCAAAATAGTTTAGTATTTTTTATAATTAAATTAGATTAAATTAGTTTTTAAATCATAATAAATAATTTAATAGTCGAAAAAATACCCGGCTTTTTCCTAAAATTATTTTTAGTCGTTTAAAACGTAGGAAAATTAGTTTCACATCCTTAGGCCTTAAATTGCATCAATTTCACTTTTTGAGGCTCGGGATTAGCCCGGGTTTTCACATTTTTGCATATTATCACTCTAGGACTTAGTGTAACTTAATTTTATTGTTCCGTATGCTTAGTAGTAGTTAGATTATCATTTACTTTGTTCCCGTAGCCTTAATTACTTTCCCTTTAGTTAATTTGTAGAAAACGTAATCAAAAACAAAAACCCGTAACATCGAGCATTTTAATAACAAACCTCAAACGAGATTCTCAATTCACACCTCGTTGGGAAACGACCCGGATATCCTTATCCGGTATCACATATCTCACTCACGGGATTTGATTGACTACCCTTTTTCCTAAAAGGTTTTCGATTCGATTCTCGCGTTTATTTTGATATTGATATTATCATACTATTTCATCCATACACACCACCCTTAACCCTAGAATCAGTGTCTGAACCGTTTTAAGTTTCTTACGGTTAGTCATTCACAAGTGGCTAGCTTGTGTGAGTTAACTTGACGTGTTTTGGCATTGAACCAGTCACCATAAGTTAACACAAGGATCAATATGTAAGAAATATACAAGAAGGTGATCAGTTGAACAAACAAATACACACACGTATGAATATGATGAAAGGTTATGCATAGATATGTATTAGAGTGAACAACCAACCTTCAAATGAAGGTTTACAAGTGTATTTATAGGAGAAGGGAGCTAGGGAAACATATATATTCCCTTCCTTCCTTATTGGGCTTTGGCATAGGCTCATGGGCTTTCTACATGAGCCTAGACTTAATAACTAACATAAAAGCCTAATTAAGCAACCTATACATGTTAAATGACTAACACTTGAAATACAGGTTAGGAGCAATTCCAACAATCGCCCCCTAAGTGTTAGTGATGACTCCAACAATCTTGAATAAGTTGTTGGTGTTGATGTAATAGCAGCTGCTTTGACGTCTTCTGGCATTCCTCTTTCTTGTGAGAAGAAGTTCCTTGATTCCAACAATCTCTCCAAAGTGAGGATCTTGTTTCTTTTGAAGTTTTCAGCTTTGACGTCGTTGTATTCTTTGTACTTTGTTCTTTGTTGTGGATGTGGTGATAGTATGTGATTGTCTACCTCCGGTTAGCTACGTTGATTAGGTGTCTCCACATCTTTCTCCAACATGCTTATACGCTCTTTGACGTTGGATTTCAGATTTGATGTAGTTCTCTAGTCTTTAAACTTTGTAGATTCTTTGGTTGATGAAGAATCCTTTTGACTTTTGAGTTGCCTTTTGAGAGAACTTCAATTGAGTTGTTGTTGGTATGAGCATGAGGAGAATCAGCATGATCATTCCTTCCAAGATCCTCCATAACAAGAAAACATAAGAATTGGTTAGTGAAAAACACCAATCGATCATTGTGATCGTTTCTTAGAGAATTGACCACTACGATTGTACTTGATGAATGTCTTGATTCCATTCACCTTGGTCGGGCGAATCAGCCGTCCAAATCCCATAAGGGACAGTTGGTATTACATTGAACAAGTTCAAGTAATGACCCACATCTTCAGGACTCGATTCTTGAAAGGAATCTCCTTATTTGGATTTCCAAGACTTACAAGTTCGAACCGAGTGTTAATAGCATAGTGTGAAAATACGTCTCTAATTCTAGCAAAGGTCGTTCTGAACTAGAGTCCATCAAGTAGGATAACACAATGTATCGGGTACATCTACAGTTTAGGTGCATTCTTTGAGGTACGCTTTAAGCATCACCTCACGACTGTAGACCGTTTGAGACAACACTATACGTAACCCACAAGGAGTTACCAAAGCGACCTGCTATCACGGATATTAATGTTGACCTTGGCAGAAGTTTCCATTCAATCACTCAGGATCACAAGTGTGAATCCCCTCATAAATGTTCTTGACAGATTGCTAAGATCTGTGAAGGGCTCTAAAATGTATCACTTGGGTCCTTAATGTTGAACGACAAGTGATGAAATGTCAAGTGTTCCTAAGAGATCTTTTTATGAATCTCGTGGCTCTAGACTCAATAGTGCGCTTTGGTTTTCCTAAGTGGAGACTTGGGAGAGGGTCTCCCTCTTCAATGCCAATAGTCTCTAAGAGAAAGTCGATAGTTTATGTAGGGTTTCCTGTGAGAATGAAACAAGCTTCTGTTGAGAGAAACTTGAGTGGCTAAGAAGGTTGAGTGCATTGTGTTACTGGGTCTATGACGACTTTATTCTTCAATACCGGTGTCATCTAGTGACAGCCAGAAGCATATGAATTGAACCGGTGTCTGCCCTAAGTTGAATAATTTGGAGGGCTATTTATTTTCACCCTTTTCTTTACCTTTTTTTTTTAATTCTTCAACTCCTTCTTTCTCCGATTCTCATTTTCTCCTTTTTATAATCACACCTAAGGACTTCTAATTTCTAACTATTGGTGGTGTCCTTGGGTAGATCCCTCCGGCTCTGGCGGATCATAGGACGGTTATTCTTAACCTTAGTCACCTTATAACTCCATGACTATCCTATGTTGCCATAAAAACATTTTCTTGAAAATCTCTCAAAGTGTTTATGAATGAAAACATGTTTGTAACACTTTGAGAGTTTTGAATTTTCAGAAATACTCCCCCTCCACTCGTTGCTTAAGTGTTTTTGAGAAATGCACGGTGAGGGTAGAGCTCGCACTTTTGAATTGATCGACTCAAGATAGACAATTCCCCGCGAGACACGGTTACGTTGAATAGTTAAAGAGATGCATTGTTATCTTTTAGGTGACAACTAGCTCTAATAACTACCTTGAAGGTGTGGACAAACCTTGAAAAGGTTGTCAAACCTGTCAAAGTTCATGTCTATCAAGAGCTTCTCGAATAGGTACGATCTACTCGGATAAGTCTTGGAAGACAAATCTTTTCGATGTATGACAGTTCAGATCTCATCAATTCATGGGTTAAGTCTTAGTACACGATGATTCAATTACATTTTCAACATATTTGTATCACACAATTTTTCTCCCCCTCAAAAATGGCATATAAATGTTATTTTGATGAAATTTTGATATCGAATATGTCCATTTCGAGATTTTGTGGGAAGGTTTCCGAAGAACATTTTGTGAACAAAGATTTTAGCAAATACTCGCCTCAACAAAATACTAACTTTTGAGGTTTTGAAAACTTAAGGGAAGTACTTGTTCTTTTGAGCAAAACTTTGAAAATGATTAAAGTTTTGATAAGTTTTACCAAAAAGTAAGAAGCTTTCGCTCCTTTTATAAGGATTGTGGCGATGCGCACCACAGGGTCCTTTCATTACAAGTTGGGTTGTACAGCACATTATGTGTGCACAGGCCAAAATGAATATACCAATCAATCAAACCAAATATCAATCAAAATAGTTTTGAGGAGTCGAGAAAATAATTCAATTAGACTAGGGTTCTCTCTTGGCGTTGATATGTTATGTCGAGAAACTCGTCTTCCACCCACAAAGCTCTCAAACTTCCGCGATCGATCTCAATGAAACAACCTTTCATCCAGCCTCTTGATTATCTTCTTAGCATCCCTCTTTTCCTCAGAATTCCACCTCTTATTTGACCCAATACCTTCTTTGAATGTCCTTTAACCGATACGCTAACCCATCACGAACCATCTTCAACATGTGATCGCAGAACTTATGAACGTTGTTGTATGCCATGAAGCAATTATGGTGAAGTACTCTGTGGTAAACAACACCAAACTTTGGTTTCTTCAAAATGGCGTACTAAGATAGTTGGTTTATGTCGGGAAAGTGTAGCAACGGTTTTGTAAGGTTGACTTGCTTCTGATAAGATTCGATTGCAAGCTGGAGATCTTCAACACGTTCTCGGATCACTTTGCTTTGAATGAATATCGATAAGGCAGTGATGTCTTTGAAATTTGAATGTTGGTGGAGAATTGTCCCATCCGTCCTTGTACCTTAGCAAGATACATGTCTTCGATGTCGTTGAGTGACAATCTCAGAAAACCAGCCTCAGTGAAATCATATTCTTGTTCATCTTGGCATTTGACCTTGATTTCCTTCAAGAATGAATAATCCCATTTCGTAGTCAATGTGACATTAATTATAGCAATGATCTTTTTATCACTAAACACCTCCTTGTTCGACTTTAGAACTTGGCATATTCTGTAATATAGACTTCTCCTTGGTGGCCAATGGTGAATGCCATATTTAGCATCAATGTCATCGTCCACCAATTTGTCAACGAACATTCTGGTGGCCTCTTCTTCGAAGGCAACATTGGTGGAGAAGAATGCTGTTGTATGTTGAAGGTAAGTGATGTAACGTACTTCTTGCTGATGTCGCTACCGTGCTGAAGAAACTCTAGGTCATTGGTTGAAGAAGTAGCGGTTTGGTCCAGTCAGTGTAATATGGAGTGTTATCCTTTCTTGAGAAATTGATGTTCGATTCGGGGTTGAGCCAGTCAATGTTGTTAGACATGGCTCGTACGATGTTGTCGAGATGGTATTCAACTTCAACAGCACTGTCGGATCTGTCTTTTAGCAATTGGAAAGCATCGTTCTTGATCCTGCGTAATTCCCTCTTCATCATCTTCTTGACTTTTAATTCATCCTGGATAATTTTCACTTGTTCCATAGTACGACCGTCTACGGTTCTTGACCTTCCGGTAATCGAGGCATAGCATCAACTAACTTGCTAAACCAATCATACTCTTGAGTGTCATCTTCATCCAACAGGAGATGACGAGCTTGATCTCTTCTTCTTCTTTTGTTTGGAGGATGATCCCGGTTGTTGCTTAGTTGATGGTGGGGATGATGGCTGTTGTTGGGGCTCTAGGCGTTCTTCGTCTTCACCCCGGTGTATTGAAAATGATCACCAGTTTTCTCCAATGTTGGTGGAGACTCGAGAACTCGAGGTTTATCGGATGGAGGAGTTTCTTGAGATGCTCGTGTAGTAGATGTGGTGGTGGTCTTTGGCGGTGGCATAGATGATGAAGACTTCGCATGTTTTCTTCGAGCGTTTTGCATGTGGATCTTTATCCTTGTCATCATCATCTCTGTAATGCTTCTCAATACCAGCAGCTTTCTTGCATGTATTCTTGATTGATGAGCAAGGAGAACCTCAATAAATTTCAATTCATCAAATGTGAGTGTCGAAGATCGAGCGGTCATCCGAGTTATCAACTGTGAAAGTAGGTCGGTTTACGTGACATGAGGTGGCTGGATGGTCGAAGTCTGCATCATCACGGTGTTGTGACAATTGTACGTCCGATTAGTGTTCTCAAAGTTGGATATAGTTGTTTGGAGAACATGTCTTTGTTATTCGGGAACATATTGAAGAAGGAGCGATGAGTGTATTCCTTGATCTTCGTCTATTTCTCCTTGAATGTCTCTGTTCGGGAATAGCTTGATTTGATCTCTCGTCAATGAATGTGTTCATCTAATCGCAAATAAATTTACCACAACCGACGGCCGAGTTCTCGCTTGCCATCAACCATATCGTTTCCTTGCTTGTTTCACAACTTTTTGGATCTTGGTCTTGGCCCGAGATGCCCACATATCTGTAGTTTTCTTGACTGATTTGGATGATGATCGTGTTGTTGTATCTTTTTATGGTGGTGGTGAAGACTGAGATGATGATTCAGTTGTGCAAGGGTCATGTGGTGGCTCTGAAGATTGTTCAGGATTGTGTTCAGGATTATCTCGGATGTAGCTGTATGTTTCAATTCGAATCCTTTCTTATTCTTCCTTCTTAGCAAGTGCTTCTTCATCAGCCTTTTCCTTTGCCCTTTTTTCCACATCTTCATCAGTTATTTTCTCTGTCGTTTCCTGCTCTTCTTCCTCAAAATCAAACTTAACTTCGTAGTCCTGCTGCTGCTGCTCCGTAGATTCCTTTGTGGTGTCACCAGTTCCCTTATCAGGTTGATTAACCGCATCAAGAACTGGTGTGTCTGGAGCACCACCACTAGAACCTCCAGGGTCTTTTAATTTTTAGCTTCAAAATCTTTGCGACTTCTTTGCAATCTCAGATCTTGAGTCTTCTAGTATTCTCTTTCTTCATCTTTTGGAGCATTCTCTTCATCAAATCCTCTTCTTTTCTCCAATGGCTTCTTCCCTTTGTCGGATGAGGGACTTGGAGGTTTGTCTTTTGACATTGGTGAGGATGTATCATCTTATTGCGATTGAGTAGTAAGTCACCTCTTGACTTAGTTTCAGAGTCGCCGTTCTATGGAATAGGTTACGGTTTAACTTGAGGCGAGCGATCAGCTGGGACTCTTTTCTTACTTGGGTGGGTGTCTTTTCTTGTACTTTGTTGTAGTCCCATTCTAGTGCTTCGAGTGCTACCTAATCTTCTAGTCTTCTTAGTAGGCGCTTGAGTCTTTTCATCCATGAACCCAACTTTACCCGCTTTCACTGCTTCTTTATAATGTAGATACGAGGGTTGACCCTTGATTGTGTCGGTGAGTAGGCAATCAAGTAACTCTTGCACCTTGTTTCGTGTTGATGAGTCCTTAAACCTGACAACGTTCAAAGTTGGCTCAAATAACATTGAGTGAGTCTTGGGGTCATTTATTCTTATTGGGATGTCCGATTCTTCGAGAATATTTTAAATCAACAACTTTGTGTATCGATAAAGGGAATCTTTGACCCAGAGGCTTAAGATCTTTGCATCATGTCTTCCCATATCAGACTTGCGTAGTCAATGTGTTCTTTGTTGACTATGCCCCAAAATGTCTGAAGGTGCATTAGTTTAGGATGTTCATGACCGCTGCTCTTCCGATCTGAGACATAGCGATCATGATGTATAGTGTCCTCCAGGGCTGAGGGATGTTCTTCACATCAATAGTGGAGTGCTTGGTAATGATTCCAGCAGCTTCATCATAACCAATGTCGACCATGAACTGCATTATTGCCTCTTCAGTAGGAGTTGCCACATAATCTGCAGGCTGAATGGCTAGTAGAAGAAGGATTGTGCGAAGATCAGCTACCGTGACTGTGACTTCCTTGTTTTTGAGAGTCACTTTGACAGCATCTTGACCGTCAATCTTCTCCATTGTGTGCCAGAATTGATGGATATTGATTTCTGGTACTGTAGCCGAGTAGGATAGCATGAGGCGGTAAGGATGTTCCTTGAGAATGTCCACAGCAACTCTGCACGATGATTTTGAGCAGGTGAAGTTATCAAAATTGACTCTAAGGTTTTTCTTTCCAATCGTTTTGCGATAATCCGTTGGGAAGATATCTTCCATTGTGAGTTCATTGGATGCATTGAGATTTTCCATGACGACATCCATTTTGTGATCTGAAAGGTATTGAGACAAAAGAACCAACATATCGAAAGACATTATGTTAGTCTAAAGTTGATTTTATTGTCCAATATTGATTAAAGTTGTTATGTTTATGATATTACGAGTCCAAAGGCACATTTAGTCCAATAGTCCAAAGTTGGCGTGATAAGTTAAGTAGTATGTTAATTTTGAATTTTAATGTCCAAATTTCACTTAATCACACAATGTTTTAACTTTTTGTAGCTTATTAGTGACATTTTGGTTTTGTGACATATGATAAACTTATTACAAGTTTTATGCAGCGTAACATTTCAAAATAAAGTTATAAGTTGGCAAAGTAAGCAAGTGAGCTTATCGTAAACATGACGACCTTAGGCGTGGCGTAAGCTTAACGTAGAGTAACCCGTGGCGTAGATGTCTTCTGGCGTAGGAGTATACTCGTAGCTTATAAGCTTATCGCGTAGGCAGGCAAAGGACTTACGCGTAAGGTTTACTCGTAAGAGTAGCCCTTAGGCGTAGAAATCTAAGTTTACGTATATCCTTCCGGGATCTGTACGTATCCTAGACCCTTATGCGTAAGTGTTACACGTAAGATTGCTCTTATGCGTAACCTTTACGCATAAGGTATTCCTTAAGCGTAAGCCAAGAACACCTTGATTATGAATCTTTTATGCGTAGAAGCCTGTAACAAGTTAAACATAACAAACTGATTATTTTTATTCCAAACACTTTCAAGACAAAAAAATATGTCAAGATCCCAATCAGTTACGCGTATACATGCTTAGGCATAAGTTTATACTTAAACTCTAAACCCTATTCTTACGTGTAAAAGATTTAACCATGTAAAACTCACAAAACTTTTTTTGCACTACCTTAGATGTTAATTAAACAAGTTCCAACAAGTTTTAACATTAAACACTCACAAAATCAAAAAGTTCATGTTCATACGCATATAAACCCTAAAATCATAATTCTTCAATTTTGTTGTTTCTGGGTGTGGTTCATGAGTGTATATGATTAATTGAACATGTTAAGAACCTATTCTAATCATCTAATCAAGCTAGAACACTCACATGAAGAAACGCCTAAATTTGAATATAAACCCTAATATTCGAAACACATTGAAACAAATTTCTGGGCATGTTTTGATGATAGAAATGGGTATAATACTTGTTTTCAAATATTTTGACACTCCCTATTTCATCAAAAACACATTATATCAAAACCATGTTCATACGCGTATGCGTAGACCCAAAAAATCACAAGTTTTCATAGATTTAACCGTTAGATTCGAGTAAAATTAAAAACCAATGTTTGTTTTTACGATTAGAAGCTATAACAACTTACAAATTTTGGATTTGAAGCACGAATTTGCGTTTTGATTCTTAGGCGTGGATATGAGTTGGTTGAAGAATTTAATGTAAGTAATAAATGATTTTGAAATGTTAGGTGGAGAGTTTTATTAAAATGAGTTTTCAACTTTGACAAGTTTGGCCCCTCCACCACAACAATTTTCAACCAAGACCCATAACTTCCACTTTGGTTAAGCAAAACATAATTATTTTGGAAAGAAACTTGATGATACTCCCCCTCGGCTTTTGAAATGATAAAATTTTAAAACATTTGAGTCCGAGGAGAGTATATGAGAAGAAACGTATCCACCATTTCTGAAGAAACAACATCTTTTGGTAACATGCAAGTACAAGGTTTTATAAAACTGAAAAATATTTACGTTCTCCCCCTCAACACTTGTTCAGAAAAAATGGTGAAAGGTTTGATGGAACAAAGTGTTGACGGAAGATTTGTACATGCAATGTTTGAAAGAAATTTAGATAGAAGAATATTTTTAGATTTTATCAGATTTTATAATTTTCTATTTTTGTTTTTGAAAAATTTATTTACAAGAGAGGTTTTGGTGTTTGACTATTTTCAAGAATGTTTTAAAGTTCGTCAGGTTCTTACGAGTCAAACACCTCATACCAATCCGGTGAATGAAATCAGTAAACCTTGCTGGAGCTAAGGCTTTAGTGAGAAGATCCGCCAGTTGGTGTTCAGTACCTACAAAGTATAATTCAACGGTACCCTTTTCCACATGCTCTTTGATGAAATGATATCGAAGATCAATATGGTTTGACTTCGAATGTTGAAAGGTGTTGCACGAGATCTCAATAGCACTTTGATTATCACAGTACACGGGATTACATCCAAATACATAACCATAGTCCTTGAGTTGTGTTCTTATCCAAATGACTTGAGCACAACACGCAGTCTTGTTTCTTTGGTTGCTATGACACCAATTTATCACCAAGGAATTGTAAACCACACAAGTACTTTTTTTCGAGAGTCTAAGCATCTTGTATGATCGGCGAAAAGGCTATTAGTTCAAAACCGAATCGCCGGATACGGATCCCAAAATTAATGGTTCTCTTTACGTATCGGAGGATTCTTTTAGCCTTAGTGAGGTGTCGTTCAGTTGGTCTTGATTGATAAAGGGAGCAAAGATATAAAGAAAATACAATGTCATGTCTACTGGCTGCTGGCTGTTAGATACACAAGAGACCCAATAATACTTCGGTATTTGGTAGGGTCAACCAATTTCTGTAACATATTGGATTTCACAAATGTCACACCCCCAAATTACCTGTTTTGCAGCGGAATGGAATTCCTGGGGTTGACTGTCATAGCATCACAATCACAGTTATATTGAACGACCAAAAGTGTCGTTTTAGAAACACATCGTTTGATATTTATATAAAACATACAGAGTTACAAGATAGGTCCCAAAAGTTGATAAAGTTTGCGGAAATATAAGTTTAATACAAGTCCAAACGATGTTTTGAAAAGAAAACCATAATATACAATGAAACAATTCGACGCCGCGACTCTATGAGTTTCCTTAATCGTGCCATGATGCGAATGTCTTAATTACCTGAAAATACATTTCTAAAAGTGTCAACACAATGGTTGAGTGAGTTCATAGAGTTTAGGTAAATGTTTAATACGACTACCACAAGTATAAATTATGTATGACAAATATGTCACAAAAATGTTACAATTGCTATAAGTCCATGACACCGAAACTAGGCTGATTATGTTGTTAAAGAGTGTTTGCCAAACAACTCAAATAATGATATTAAATGAAATGCATCCGTCCGGTTGGAATCCGCCAACCCGGATGGAGGAGTCACCCTCGATAGATCTATCCACTCACCCTCGCTTCTATGAAATTACCGGTTCATGTTATATAATGGGGACATTCAATTGGCATGAGGTAACTTAAGCAATGTAATGAATTTGAAATACTTGGTATCGTAATAAAAATGATGTGCAATGTATTCTCCCCGTAGGTTTGAAATAAAGTAAAAACTTGAATAAATCGGGGCTATGAAAACTCACTTGATGAATTGATGCGATGACAAAAGTGAGTACACCGAAATGTAGCGTGAATCTTAAAACTCGACCTATTATGAATGATATGATACATAATAAGTTATGATGTAATGTTATGCATGCAATCGGATGATATCTATACCACTTATGAATTTTTGAAAATAATACTTTTTCGTGAAAAATAATCTTTTAACGTCTTGACCATTTTTAAATTACTCCACATGTATTTACGTTGAAATGATATCCGGCGATAATCATTTAGTGATTTATTGTGAAATTATAACTTTTTCGCTAGTAAAAATAATGTTGTTGGAATATTCATGAAAGTGACAAAGCGGCCTCTAAAAACCATTAGTAAAAATGGTGCACATTGAGTATTAGGAAACGTACTCAATGGGTTTGGGAAGTTTGTATTATTATCTCTAAGTTTTAGTACATGAGTTTCCATCCTAAAGGTCTCGAACATAAAGAAAAATATAGGTTAAGTATGGTACTTGTGTCCCAAAAATATAGTTTAAGGATGGTTTTCACAGCCAAATGTTTGAGTAGCCATAATTAATTCATTACAACTCCGCTAAACAAACGGTCGGACATTTTAGAAAATATACTTGGCAAACTCACTTTTACTAGAAGACTTTACTTTATAAAAATTTCTACATCAATGTTAAAAACAACCTTCAAAATGGTCACTTATATTTTCCAATACTTGCCTATTAGAAATTAATAGTTTTTCTTATAAAATGAAGTTACGTCAACTTTTTGTAAACGTGTATAATTTGATCATTACAAATCCGTTTTCCACGTTTTATAGGTCCTTAGCTTTGTATCAAAGTATACTAGTATATTTTTGATAAGTCGCATAATTTTATAACGCCTAAGTTTCATTTTGACTCGTACAAAATAAATATATAACATGCTGAAATTTCGAAAAAATATAGTTTTAAAATGCCAACTTGAAAAATTCATAACTTCTATAGCTCTGTTTTAACCGCCAGCGGCCACGTTTTGCTTTTAAAATGTATTTTCTAATTATCTAGGCCAAAATTTTACTTTTACTCGCTTTCCATATTTTGAAAATAAGGACAGACCCTTTTGCAAACTTGTCGAAATGAGTTTTTCTCTCGCCAAACCTATTCTAACCCATTCAAAACAACTCCGAAGCTATTCTAATCCTACCATACACCTTCTTAGGGTGTCAGGGGTTCCTAGACATCACCAAGAGTGATTTATTACAAGGAATAATTATAGGATGACAAAATATATATAACTCTTAAAAATCAAAGAAAAAGTGGTATAAACCTCATGAGACTTGCATGTTTTCTCAAATAAAATGAAATGACCATAACAATGAATATGAAATAAACACATGAATATGGATGCTTACAAGTAACTTGATGAGGTTTATGGACAATGGATTTTTCCTAATCACCTTAGGTTTTTATTGCAAAACCTTAATAACAAGTGATACTAGTGTGATAAAAACCTTGTCTTGAAAATTTTGATGAAATCCTTCCTTGGTCTATGTGGTTTCCGGTCTTGGAGAGAAGAGAGAAAGCAAATGGGTTTTGATCTTTTGATATTATGAGTGAGTATGAGTTTGTTTAATGTATAATACTTTACATAGATGAGATATTTTGCAAACTAATACATGACTCACCCCTTGTGTCAACAAGGGGTGTTAGTCATCCACTTTGTTATGTTTTTTTTTTTTTTTATTATGTACAAGTAGTTTTAGTGTAAGTAATTTGAGGATATGTGGTAAGTTAAATACACATTTGAGTATTTAGGGTAGCATTAGATAAAAATAACTTTTAACGGGTCAAGATAAAATATTTTGAGATCATAAAAATTATAAAAATACATTTCTTGCAAAATTTGAGTGAAATAATAATTATCGTGTAGTATTTAAGAAAACCGTCGTAATTATATAAATATAACAATTTAGATACAAAATAAATTTAAAACACTGGGTAAACTTATAATATTATTTTTATAAACATTATATGAGTATAAAAATATATTGGAATAATTTTTGAAAGTAATGGATCAATTGTTCAAAATAAATAATTACGCGATAACGTTTATTTAATATGAAATTATACGTTTAATGTAAAATGCAAAACCATGCATGAACTAATATAATGATAATGATGATAATGATATGTAGACTAAACTTAGTCCATATGAAATGACCTTGATGATTATATATGAATTCACAGCCTAAACCATTACTAAGCGTGAATTTGATGCTCATAACGTAATTTCGATAAATGATAAATGATGAAGCATGAGTAATGTTTTGAAATATGACCGAAAATTTAATTGTCACATTCGCCCATCAAAAGGAATTCACCCCTGAATCTCCTGTTGGGTCCTATGTTGTTGGTGAAAAGATGAGGATATTTGAGGGCATCTCGGCCTCCGTTCCCAAGTAAACTTCGGGACCTCTTGAGAATTCCACGAACCTTCACAATAGGAATAATGACTTTGTTTCAACTTCTTGACCTCGCGGTCCATGATTTCTATAGGTTCCTCCACGAAATTGAGTTTATCGTCGAGTTGAATTTCTTCCAATGGAATAACAAGTGATTCATCTGAAAGACATTTCTTCGAGTTTGAAACGCGAAGCGGTTGTGTATGCGTGACTAAGTTTACGTCTGGAGATCAAGTCGATAAGCTAAGGGCCGACTTCCGCTCAAAATTTTGAATGGCCCAATGTACCTCGGTTCAACTTCCCGCTTCCCAATCGTACCATGCCTTCTGCGATACTTTCAACATCACTTTTCCCACTTGAAATTCTAACGGTTTAGCTCTCAACATCAAGCGTAATTTTTCGTTGACTCCTGCACCAGTCTATCTCGAATTTGGACTATCTTTTCTTGTTTCGTACCATTTTCGACTAAAGGAGTTGTGCGTCTCAACCTCGCCCAACAAATGTGTGATCGGCATTTTCGACCATAAAGTGCCTCAAATGGTGCCATTATACCGTGTGATAAATATTGTTGTACGAGAATTCAATCAATAGCAAATGGTTAGCCCAACCATTTCCAAAATCAATCACACTTGCTCATGCATATCTTCTAAGGTTTGAATTGTCCTTTCACTTTGACCATCACTTGTGGATGATATGTTTGGCTCATCTCTAATTTGGTTCCAAATGAATCTTCTAATGATTTTAAGTTTGAATGAATCGACTATCTCTGTTGGAAATGATGGAAATTGGTGCTCCATGCCTTGAGACTATTTCCTTGACATAAAGTCTAGTAAGTTGTTACATGGAATAAGTCTCTCTAATTGGTATGAAATGAGCTGATTTGGTAAGACGATAGACGATTACCCATATTGCATCGTAACCTCCCGATGTCTTTGGAAGTTTCATGACAAAGTCCATTGTAATGCGTTCCCATTTCCATTAATCTCCGGTTGTTGGAGTAATCTTGAAGGTTTCGATATTTAACTTTTACTTTGGAACAAGACATTTGCTCACACGTAGCAATCTCCGCCATGTTTGACCACCAATAAAGTTTCTTGAGATCCGATACATCTTATCGGATCGGGTGAATAGAATACTTTGACTTATGCGACTATGCATAATCAATTTCGTATCCCGCCTTAACATGGTACCCACATTCTTTCCTTGAAGCATAATACTCCATCTGCTCTCTTTACAAAACCATTTGCATTTTCGAGCATACCATAAAGATTTTCACTTGGGGCTTTCCTCCTTGTTCCTCGATTTGTGCCTCGAGTATTCTTGATGGTAAGGTGAAGCGATTGTCATTCCTAATGATCGAACTCTTAAAGGTTTCGGTCTTTCTTTCCGCTAAGAGCATCACCACAACATTGGCTTTTCCCGGATGATACTTGATTTCACAATCATAATCGCTGATTAATTCCAACCAACGACGTTGCCTCATGTTAAGTTCCTTCCTCGATCAAGAACATAATCAAACTCTTGTGGTCCGTAAACACTGCACTTTGTATCAGAAGGTAGTGTCTACAAATATTGAGTGCAAAAACTACGCCCCAACTCAAGATCATGTGTGGTGTAATTCTTCTCATGAACCTTAAGTTGTCGGAAGCATGCTATCACCTTCTCGTTTTGCATTAATACAGCCCAAGCCCTTTATGTGAAGCATAACGATACAACGAAGTTCTCAATTCCTTCTAGTGCAAATTGGTGCAATCAGAAGCTTTTGCTTCAACAAGCTAAAAGCAGCTTCTTGTTGCTTTCCCCATTCGTATTCCTCTTGTTTTTCTCGTGTCAACTTAGTCAAAGCCTTAGCTATCTTTGAAAATCTTCATGAATTTTACCGGCAAGTCCTAAATTGCCGGATTTGAGGATTTTGTCTAGTAGCCTAATCTTTTAACTTAAATCTTGCAGGATCAACTTGTAATCCTTGACTATCAATGACATGACCAAGAAATTGTACTTTGCGATTCCAAAAATCACACATCGAAAATTTGGCATACAACTTCTCATTCTTGAGTAGTCCTAAAATCGTTCTTAAACGCCCTTCGTGCTCTTTGCTCTCTTTGAGTAAATCAATATGTCGTCGATGAATACTATAACAAACTTGTCCAAATACGGTTTACATACCCTATTCATGAGATCCATGAATATTGCAGGTGCATTAGTTAATCCTAAGCAGACATTTGAAACTCATAATGTCCATAACGTTGTTCTAAACGTCATTTTGAAAATATCCTCCTCCCGTACTCTAAGTTGATGAGAACCTGACCTTAGGTCAATCTTTGAATAGATACTAGAGCCTTGCAACTGATCGAAAAAGTCGCCGACTGGGAGTGGGTAACGATTCTTCAATTTTGTTAACTTGTCAAATTCTTATAATCTATACACATTCGAAGGATCCATCTCTTTCTTCTTCACAAACAAGACCGGTGCTCCCTAAGGCTTAGGAACTTTAACAATGAATCCTTTGTTCAGAGTTATTGCAACCGGCTTAGACAACTCTTGCATTTCTGATGGTGCTACCTTAGTGTGTCAGCGCACCGTGCCCGGACACTAAGTCAATATGAAATTCTACTGGACGCCGGGTGGAGTCCCGCAAGCTCCTTGGAAAGACTTCGTGAAATTTCGGATAATTGGGCATCCTCAAGTCGTTTTCTTCCGAACACTCTTCTTTATAGGTGCAAGAAAGCAAAACAACCTTTCTTTATGTACTTACGTCTTGACGATGATATAATATTGAGCCTATCGAATATGAGTTTTATGACATATCGAGGAGAGAAAACATGAGGAGGTTTCGATTTAAGGTTTCTATGATTAAAGGTGTAAAACATCAAAGTAAAGAGAATATTAGATGAATCTCCCATATATAATCACGAAATTGTCTAAATACTCATCATTTTATACCGCTTAATGCCAAACATCCTAAACACTGTAAATGCATTAAAATGATGAAAATATCACAAATAATTGTTTTATGTGTTTTAAATGCAAAAATACAAAAAACAGGTGAAAAACGTATCAAGTTTGTATAATTGCGCTTTAGTCCCCAAGTTTCAAAAGTTGTCAAACTAGTCCCTTGTAAATCAAAATAATGAAAATGTTATTTAGAGTCCTGGATTCTTGAGTTGTCATAACTTGGTCCTTGAAATTAAAATTGAAATTACAAATAGTCCCTAAAGTTTGAAAATTGCCAAAAATAGTCCTGGATATTTAAAATGAAATTATCAAATATTATCTTGTACTATTAAAGTTTCTGGTCCTTTGATAACTTTAATTTTTTGTGTTTGGTCCTTCAAGTTTGCTAAATTATAAATGGTCTTAGAAAGAATTTGTAATCCAAACCGACTTTATTATTATCCACCCAAAAATAAGCTCTGCCCAACTTGACCCCTCACCTTGAAGTCCACCATTCATTTTAATTATCAAATACCCCATAGAACTCCCCCGGCTATTATTAAAAACTCTACTAAACCCCGCCAAACCAGCTACTCCCTGTTTATCTCTCTTCACCAAGCCTCAGAAACCAAACCGCTGGTTTTCCCCACCTCTCCACTCCCACCACCACCACTACCACCTCTACACTGTCTAACCACCCTTCCACCTCCACATCCACCAAATTGCATTAAATGCAAAAAACCCTCAAAAAGATATTTGGCTAAAATTCCACATGACGATTAAGATGATATAAAGCCTATCCAATGGTGGGAAACAATCAGAGGTCGACAAGGAGTCTAATGGATCATTATAAAGATAGAGAAAAGCAGAATTTTTTTTTGTCAAAGTCTTAGACCAAATTAAGTAGTGTAAAACTTTAAATTCTTTGTGAACTTTTAAATTGATTTTATTTTCAAAGTTGTATCATGTTTCATGGTTAATGAAAGTTATTTCAATAGGTTCTCAGTTTCAATTCTCAAGTTTGAATTCAATCTTTAGCATTTTCAAGCAAAATTGACACTTTGCTTTAATCTTGTTAAATATTGTTGTTCTTGTTCATTTAATTACATTTGATTTACCTTTTAAGCTTTTTGAAGCTTTGCTATCACTTAGAGGACTTGTAACTTAGTTTACTTAAAAAACATAAAAATCAAAGAAAATAGAAATAAAATAAAATGAGTGTTCATGATGATGAAGGCTTGGAGCAGGGTTGCTCATGGATTGCCCTGGGTTAGATGCCTCAAAGGAGGCTATAGGATATGGTAATGGTTCTTGGATAACTTATTCTCAGTTTAGATCAATTTGTAAGCCATTTTCTATATTTTAGTGTTTTATTGTAGAATTGCTTAAAATCTGCTTATCTTTGTTATTATATGCTTATTTGGCCTTCTTAAGTTAATTTGTTGCTTTATATTATATGTTTGTTCATTGGGATATTTGTTTGTTCGGTTTTCATTTTCAATGCCAATTTTAGCATAATCATGATCAATGAGTCTTTGTTGTTTAAAGTTGTGTTTCTGTATTTCATTAAGCTTATTATCCCATATTAAGACCTTATGATTCAGTTTTATGGTTTAAAACAGTGATTTACTTTAAAAACCTCATTTTAAGTTATTTTAAGGAATGTTTGTTCAGTTGTAACTCACGAGTTTCAGTGAGTTTTATTGGGTCCAAGTGCTTTAAACAAGTCATATTAAGTTCCTTTAGGTCATTTAAGAAATAAAAACAGTGTCTTTTTGGAGAAAAGTCAAAATTATCTTTAAACTCCTTAGTTAGTCAATGTTAGGATTTTTGATTGCATAATCATCATTCTAGCTTTAAAAGTTGTTAAGATTAGTTAAACCAGTCTTATTATAGCTTAAAACAACATAATCAGTCAATTAGAAGTAATCAAAGTTCATTTAAGTCAACTACTTAGTGTAAATTAAAAAGTCAAAATTTTTCAATAACAGTTTTTGAATAAACTTAAGGATTTTATTGTGAATTTAATACCAAGATTTAGCTTATCATCTTTTAGGTTTCTAATATTCAATTGCTCAGCTTAATCATAGTATTTTTTATAAATTTTAGTTCAGCTTATTAAGTGCTTATTTCTTAGCTTCTTTTGAACTCTTTTTCAAAAACATGACGCCCTGACTTTTATATCCATTTTCACAAGCTCATAAAAGCTAATCATTGAACCCGTGTTGTGAATTTTGGCTTTTTTGTGAGCTAACCTAGCTGTCTAGCTTATTTGATAGGTCCGCCATTAGCTTTTGTTTTCACCATTTCATCTAGTACACCGAGTAATCGCTGTTTACTGATTTTCATAAGCTATTTAAAGCTCTCTAGTGAACACCACAGTGAGAGTTTTAGCTTTTTAGAGAGCTTAGCTAGTGTACTTGCTAGTTCAATTGTTCCTTTTCATTTCATAGCTTATTTAAGTGCTTAAATATTAGCTAGAAAGTACCTAGAAAACCAAATAGTGTCCCTGCTTGTCGGTTGCTCGTGCTTATTTGATTTGTTTAGTGCTTATTTCTAAGTAATTATGCTTATTCAGGTTGTTATATTAGCTTATTATCAAGAATCTAGCTTATTTTCGCTAACATTTTGCTTATTTATTAACTTCTTAGCTATTTGGCTTAAATCTTGTGCTTATTCCTTTTCTTGTTCAACTGTTGATAAATCATAAGCTCAAACTTAGCTTATTAGTTGTTTTATAAAAGTTGTAGTTTTGAAATTTGTTTATCTTATTGTACTTTAATCAGTTTGTAAAGAAAAAACAAAAATAAAATATTTTGCAAAAGGGGAGTTCTTGGGATTGAACCACTGGCCACCCGACTCCACCCACCCACACATACCATCACATACTTGGGTCTTTGGTGGTATATGTTTGCAAAATTTAATACATAACCTTTGTTTTCTAATTTAGCTTATACGATTAAGTTAGCTTATTTACAGCTTAT
Source organism: Chrysanthemum makinoi (assembly GCA_910596185.1). Lineage (NCBI taxonomy): Eukaryota > Viridiplantae > Streptophyta > Magnoliopsida > Asterales > Asteraceae > Chrysanthemum > Chrysanthemum makinoi. The sequence continues at coordinate 123,386,858 of OU343219.1, forward strand.
TCAAATAAGCTTTCATACCTTTTGAATTTTTCCTAGCCTTGTATTGTTATTAAGTATTTTATAAAAAAGTTTCAAAATTTTCTTAATAGTTTTAGTATTTTTAAACATTTAATTAGTTTAAAATAGAATTTAATTCATAATAAAAAATATAAAAGTCAAAAAATATAAATCTTTTTTCTAAAATTTTCTTTTGTCATATATTAAGTAAGAAAATTGTTTTTACACTTGTAGGACTTTTATTTTACAAATATTACGTTTTCTTGCTTAACGGCGTAATTTTTATATATAGCATACGTTTTCATTTGTAGGACACGTTTTTATATAATTTAAGTTTACGTTTTAATTAAAATAGTTTATTTAAGTTATTTTTTTTTATAAATCAAGAAAAAATCAACTTTAAAATAGTGATGGCGTTTATTTAATATATTTTAGCTTTTTAATTTTCTTTAATTTGCATTTAAGCCCACATGATTTACAAACTTTCTCTTTAGGTATAATTATTCCAAATTCACAAACCTTTTCCCATTCAATATCACCCGATCACAAATTCGTTCTATTCACGGTGTTCACACTCGTTTGGGACTTAACGACGAGAGGATACACTATCTCCTCTAGATCTTAATTGCATTTCGTTTTGGGGTTGTTTGGACTTTTTATTACGGTTGACCATTCACAAGTGGTTT
>OU343219.1:123387640-123463790 GCA_910596185.1 Chrysanthemum makinoi
GGTCGACCCAACACTGTTTATCCAATATCACGGGGTACACATTTTAATTGTCCAAATTTATGTGGATGACATCATTTTTGGTTCTACTCACAAAAAGTACTCAAACGCTTTTTCAAAACTAATGATTTTTTTTTAAATGTCCATGACGGGTGAACTTACGTTCTTCTTAGGACTACAAGTTCATCAATCACCCCGTGTTAGTTTCCTAAGTCAGTCCAAATATGCTCTTGAAATTTTAAACAAACATGGAATGCAAAGTTGTGACACCTATGCAACGCCAATGGCACATACCAACAAACTGGACGTTGATTTACATGGGAAATTGTTAGGAATTAGAAATTCCAGGTATAAAAGAGTCGGTCGCCTCAAGTATATATATTCGTTAGAAAGCTCGTAGTCGTAGTTATTTTATGTTAAGTAGTATTTAGTTAAGTAACACCGTGGAGGACGGACGGGTCTTTACCCACTGTATGCCTGATCCAGAGCCCGTTGTGTGGCATTTTATTGTAAGACTATAAATACTCTCTACCTCCCAAGGTAGAGAGTTGGAGCTCATAATAAGATTTTTCTTTCTCTCACTAAGTTCCCTAAACCTCTAACTTTCTCTCTCTAAAAACCTTCTTGTACGCCACTTGTGATTATGGTTTAGTGTTTTTGTGAAATCCAATATGTTACAATTGGTATCAAGAGCCATGGTTAGATCATCTCTTACATATCTTTGGATTTCTAGTGGTTTTAGGTGGTTTTTGAGTTTGAAAAAGTTTAGTGGTTTTGCATCATTTGGTTGATTTCTAGTGTTAAAGTTTGGATTTTGATTGTACTTTTGTGTTTAGAATCATCACAAGTGTTTAGGTTTTGATTTAGAAGGCTTGAATCATCGTGGTTGGATTGTTTTTGGATTGAAAAGTGGTGTTTATGTGTTTTCATGCTAGCGACTTGAGCCACGGATAAGTGTTCTTGCTAGCGACTTGCTTTGTTATTTGGTAGCGATTTGTAATTGAAGGTCTTAGCGAGTTGGATTAGCGACTTGTCTATTGAGACAAGCCGACAAAAGGTACACTTAGTGGATTCTCCACTACGGGTAGCGACTTGGTGTAAGTTAGCGACTTGTACTTTATATTGTTAGCGATTTGGTGTTAGCGAGTTGGTACCTAGCGAGTTGCTATTTAGCGACTTGACAAATTAGCGACTTAGTGCTTAGCGAATTGCTGTCAAAATTTTGCTAGCGACTTGGGATTATAGCGACTTGGCACTTAGCGACTTGGTTCAAAGTTTCCTAGCGACTTGGGTGATATCCTTTGAATACGGTTTTCTCTTGATTTAGTAAAATCCCGTGAAAGAATCTATTTCCCGGTTTAATCATAGAGTTATAAAATCCCGTTCAATCAGCCATCATGTCTACCAACGCTCCTACAATCATCTCCACTGTTGCCGAGGATGTTCAAGCAGCTGGTTCAGATACTCGTCCACCTATGCTTGACAGAACTGACTACAACTCTTGGGCTCAAAGAATCAGATTGTACTGTCTTGGAAAGGAAAATGGGGTCAACATTCTCAAATCGATTGATGAAGGACCATATCGAGTTGAGACTACTAGGGACATAATTGATACAGCTGAAGATGGAACGATGATCTATGGAATAGACTGACCAAAGACGTATGATGAGCTCAATGATAAGGAGAAGAAGAGATTCGATGGGATATCGGGCTTCTAACATCATATTGCAAGGTCTTCCAAAAGACATCTACAAGCTTATCAATCACAACACTGAAGCAAAGGCTGTATGGGATAATGTCAAGATGCTTCTTTCTGGTTCTGAATTAACTATGGAAGACAGAGAATCACAACTCTATGATGAATTTGAGCACTTCAAGATGAAACCAGATGAGAGTGTCTATGAGTATTACGTGAGATTCCACAAGCTTGTTAATGACATGAGGAACATCAGAATGACCATGCCTAACATTCAGCTGAACTCAAAGTTTGTAAACAACATGAATCCCGAATGGCACAAGTTTGTCACTTCTGTGAAGCTCACTGAAGGATTGAAGAATACAAACTATGAGCAACTCTATGCCTTCCTTCTTCCGAATGAGAGACATGCCATGTTTGAAAAGAGGATTCTTGAACAATTCAAAACAAATCCAGGAGAGACAAGCTCATCAAATGATTCAACTGCCTTCTACTCAAACATTAGGATTACCACAAAGCTTCATAAAGTTATACCCATGGGTGATGGAACTCACAAACTCATTCCCGATCCAATGTTCAAACAAGCCGATGCCGATGCATCCGTAGGAAACTTCATTAGTCAACTAGCTCTCATGATCAATTCAAAACATGAACACTCTCCACACACCAACAACAACCTCGACAAAGATCCAATCCACACAATCAAGACTCGAGATGGGAAGGTTATGGTGCAACCAGTCCAAGAAAGGCAGATCGATCAGAGAAGGGTGGAGGCTATGGAGGAAATCAGAATCGGGAAGGAATGGAAATCAAGGACAAGTCAAGGCGGTTAAGTGTTACAACTGTGGTTGTGAGGGACACATTGCAAGGAATTGCACATCTCCAAAACGTCCTCGAATGGAATACTTCAGGATAAGATGTTGCTAGTGCAAGCTCAGGACAATGGAGCAACCTTGGATGAAGAGGAGTTGTTGTTTCTTTGTGAAGGCAATGCTAAGACATATGATGCGATGTGGATGAGCAACCTATTCAGGAGATTAGGTCACAATCATCGAATGCCTTTCAAGTCGCTAAGCGTGATGCATATGACTCGATGTTGATGATGGACCTTCTGCACAAACAATTTTCATGGCTAGCATTTCTCCAATGGTCTCTCCTAAGGTCTCTACTTCACCACAAGCTGGACCATCCAAAGACAAAATCATCTCCGAGGTATTAAAATTATATGATGAAGTTGATGTGCAAAAGATACATAATGAAATACAATCAACTAAAATCATTGAGTCGATATTGAAAATATGGGTAATATCAATGTTGTCCCATATGATCAATATGTGAAACAAAGTGAAAGTGTGATTGTATCAAGTGATGTAACTCCTGCAGTCAATGATGATTATGTCTGTGATGAATACCCTGCATGTGCCCCTGATGATTTAGTTATCTCTCGAACTTAATGCCTATAAAGAACGAGTTGCCATTTATGAACAACGTGCTAAGTTTGAGCTAAATACTCGTGAGCAGGAGTTGGATAACCAAATGCATAAAATTATTAGAAAAAGTAATTTTAGAGAAGAAGTGTTAAAACAAGAGTTAAATTCCTTACAAGAAAAGCTTTCTAAAACTGCTAAGCAAAAACAAGAACTTCAAGAAAAACTTAAAGTGCTTAAGCTGGAATTTCATGCTAAGGAATCAAAACTTTTGAATGATTTTTCCAATCTAAAAACATTGAAGAACAAGCTTGAAAATAAGTTGTACGTACAAGGGAACACCATTCAGACTACCCACATGATCACTAAGCATAGAGTCTTAAGCGATAAGCATAGCATTCCCATGGTTGAGGAACCAAATCCAGAGGTCATTAAAAAGGCTAGAAATGCTCATAAGGTATTCTATGATGGCAATGAAATCCTTAAACCTAGACAGAAACCTAGTTGCGCTGAGTGCACTGAGGAAGATAATAAATCTGATGAAGTCACTAGGGAAAGGATGAACAAGAAGTTAGATGATCCAATATGTAAAGAGAAGAAAATAATTATCACACCCCATGATTACAAGAAGGAGAATTGGATTTACTTAAACAAATTTAAGCCTCAGACGTTGTTAACACCTGAACAAGTGTTCTGGAAAAAGGATTTAGATAAGCAAAAAGCAGAGAATCTTGTTGAAACAAACCCCCCTTTAGGAAAATGCCTTGGCGATGTGTATCCTCCCAATACACCAATGCATTTAGTTCCTAGGACTATTGCCACTAAAAGCAAGACCCTAATCAGTCAATATGTTATTCTTCAACTATTTGTCGATTTTGAGAAAACTTGTAAGAAAAGGATCACACCCACTGGGATAACTGAATGGGAAAGGGGTTTTGAGCAAACAAAATAATGCTATCTAACTGAGGTCATGCCTTTCTTCAAACTACTAAAAGATCATTTTGAGAGTCTTAAAAAAGGGATAAGTTCAGATATTAAAGGAATGGAAAAGGAATTTGATGCAATGGTAGTTGAGGTTAGTGACTATGAGCGAGCATTAAAATATAATGAGATTGAGAGGAAAAACTTGCATACCTTGAATGAGAATCTTATTTCTGAATGTATTGCTCAAGATGTTTTTTACACTGCTACGAATTGCTCCATTAATGCTTCTCAATTTCATGAATTATCTGTTGCTCCGAAAGTCTCCCATGATCGTGTCATTGAGCTTGAAAAGATTAATTCGAAACTTAATGAGAAAATTGATCAGGATGATCACGATAATTTGGTAAAGCATCTTTCTAAACTAGAAGTTGAACATTTTGATTTACAACTAAAATATCAACATCTAAAAGAAAATGTTAAAACCTCAAATTTCAAGACTTCCTTGGATGCTCCTGAATTTGATGCCGTTTTTGAAATTAGCAAACGTGATGAACAGATTCGAGCTCATTGTAACACGATCAAAAAGTTGAAAGTCCAAATCTCTCAATTGAAGGGTGAAAAGAACAATGTAACTGGATCCCAAATGCCTCCTCCTTTAGATTCTCAGTACTCTCAAACTTTTCATCTTCAAAACTTGGTAAATGCCTTACAAAAGGAAAACGAGTTTTCTAGAAGAAAATGAAAAAGTTAAACGACACTTTAAAGAGTTATATGATTCAATGAAAGTCACTCGTGACCAAAACAACGAAAAAATAACGTCTTTACAAAAGGAAATTGAGAATCGGAAGTCAGTGAAAATGGAAACCGCCACTTGTTTTAATAAGAATGTTGTTTCAAATTCACTCTTAGACTACAAATACACTGTGACGGTTAAATATATTCTTCCTCATCTTAGTAATAATGAACCTGCATTTCATGACTATTGTGCTCACCTTAAGGATAGTCTAGAATGTCTCCGTGAGATTGTTGAAGAGGATTTCATTAATAAACCTCTTGATAGAGAAATTAGGTTTGCTTGCCTCCAGGCCAAACGATCTCAAGAGCTGCTTGAATGTGTAATTGCAACATGTCCAAAATCCTTAGGTGCAAAAGGCAAAGCTGTGAAGCCTTGTTTTATGCCTAGTGCCAAGCAGGAAATCCGTTCTATGCCCAGTCTTAAGAAAGTAAACACTAATGTGCCTTCAAGTAGTTCAGATTCCAAATATGTTAGTGCTAAGAAAGTGAACTTTAGTGTGCCTGCAAATAGCTCAAATCACAGTCTTAAAAAAGTAAACACTAATGTGCCTTCTAGTAGTTCAAATCCTTGCACATCAAGTTCAGGAATGCAAAAAATAGATCAACCAACTAATGTTCCCATTCCCTACAGAGTAATCAGTGACATTAAAGCGAGCCGGTCAAAGTCTCAAGACAATACAAGGAATGATAGGACCTTGCAAGCTAAGAATGTGCATTGGAAGAGAGTAGAAGACCAATCTAGGAACTTTAAGCTTGAGTTGAATAAAACGAATCGTGTTGATTCTAGTATTATCCATATGCGTACTGTAATTAATTCGAATTCTGATACTATTTGCAAACCTTGTAATGATGTCTGCTTGAATTCTGTTGCTAATCATGAATGTGGTGTGAATGCTTTGTCTAATGCTATCAAAGGCCCAGTTAAAGTTGTTAATGCTAATAATCATGCAAAGAAGGCAAAAACGAAAGACTGTTAGAAAACAGTGGAAACCCACAAGAAGAACATTTATAAAGATAGGTTATTATTGGATACCTTTTGGCCATAAGAATAATCAGTTTGCCCTCAAACTACTAACAATATGCCCACTAGAAAATGGATGCCTACTGGTAGAACTATTCCTTAAGAAGTGAACATACTTTGAATAGGTCAAATCTGAGACACCAACATTGCATCTATTCCTAATGATTCCATTGCTTCTACTTCTGATATGGATGTTTCTATTTACGATGTGGGTGTTCCAATTACTGTTACTAACCAAGTGGAACCCATTCTTGCATGGGGATCCCAATTATCGAGTTATCCATTCTTGTCTGTGTTCAACTGCAGATCGTTCAAATCGTTATGTGGTACTTGGACTCATTTGTTCCAAGCATATGACTGGAGACCGGTCATGGCTCATGAACTTCGTGAGCAAATTCATCGGGACAGTTAGATTCGGGAATGATCATTTCCGTGCAATTAAGGGTTATGGAGATTATGTTGTTGGAAAAAGTGTTATCTCCAGGGTATATTATGTGGAAGGTCTTGGTCATAACCTGTTCTCTGTTGGTCAATTCTGCGATTCAGATCTAGAAGTAGCTTTCATAAAACATACATGTTTCGTTAGAGAACTTGATGGTAAGGAACTTTTAAGAGGAACACGTGGTTCAAACCTATACACCATCTCTATCGAAGATATGATGAAGTCTTCTCCAATTTGCTTGTTGTCAAAGGCTTCAAAAACAAAGTCATGGTTATGGCATCGTCGTCTCAATCACTTGAACTTCGGCACCATCAATGATCTCTCCAGAAAGGACTTAGTTGTAGGTTTACCTAGACTTAAGTATGAAAAGGATCATCTTTGTTCAGCATGCCAATTGGGAAAAAGCAAGAAGTATGCCCATAATCCCAAACCTACAAACTTCGGTCTGAAGTTCTTCATACAATTCACATGGACTTATGTGGACCCATGAGAGTGCATAATATCTTTGGAAAGAAATATGTGTTAGTTGTGGTTGATGATTTCTCTAGATTCACCTGGGTAAAGTTCCTAAGGTCAAAGGATGAAACTCCGGATATCATCATCAAACTCATCAAACAGCTGCAGGTTCGTCTTAACAAAACGGCCAGAATCATTCGAACATACAATGGAACTGAGTTTGTTAACAAACAACTTAGTGAGTTTTATGAAAGTATTGGAATCAGTCATCAAAGAAGTATTCCTCAAACTCCTCAAGAGAACGGTGTAGTTGAAAGACGAAATCGAACTCTTGTGGAAGCCACAAGGACAATCTTTGATTTACTCAAAGGTTCCAATGTTTCTCTGGGGTGAAGCCATCGCCACTGCATGCTACACCCAAAATCGATCTCTGATTCACACTGCTCATGGAAAAACTCCATATGAACTTGTTCACAACAGAAAACCTAATCTCTCATTCCTTCGTGTGTTTGGTGCATTGTGTGATACAACTAATGAGGGCCAAGATTTAGGAACACTTAAAGCTAAAGCAGACCGGTCAAATGGCTCCTGGACAATCCAGTTCAGGACCCGCACTTCAAAGCAGTCCCATTGGTTCATCTCTTGTACCAAAATCCTCATCTGCATCTCCATATGTACCTCCCTCTAAGATGATTTAAAGAAACTGTTTGACCCAATGTTTGATGAACAATTTGAGCCAAGTAACAATGATATGTCAGTCCAATCAACAGAGGCTTCTATCCCCTGTCAATGAAATTAACCCTTCAACTTCTATGTCATTAAGCCAAGAAGCGTCTGCTGCTGACCAATCTGGTTCATCAACAAATCTTCAATCATCAAGTGTGCATCATGGAAATGCTTCGATTCACGGATGAAGTCAATCCCTTTGCTACTCTCGAAGATGCTCCATTTGAAAATATATTTGCTCCTGAATCATCATCTGAACCATCTTATACAGGAGACATCGACTCTGCTACTTCAGTCCCTCAACAACTACCACATGAACACCCCAGAAAATGGACTCACGATCATCCATTAGACAACATCATTGGAAATCCCTCTCGTCCAGTATCCACATGGAAACAACTTGCAACCGATGCCTTATGGTGCTTCTTCAACTCAGTACTCTCTAAGATCGAACCAAAAGATGTTAAAACCGCCATGAATAAAGACAGCTGGTTCAATGCCATGCAAGAAGAAATTCATGAGTTTGATCGTCTTGATGTATGGGAATTAGTACCGCTCCAGTTGTGCTATGATCATTGCTCTCAAGTGGATCTTCAAAGTAAAGCTTGATGAGCATGGTGATGTTTTAAAGAATAAGGCTAGATTGGTTGCAAAAGGATACCGTCAGGAGGAGGGTATAGACTTTGAAGAATCATTTGCTCCAGTGGCTCGAATCGAGGCAATCAAAATATTCTTGGCTAATCTTTGCAAGTAAGAACATGGTAGTCTATCGGATGGATGTAAAGACGGCATTTCTGAACGGAGATCTTAAAGAAGTCGTCTACGCCAGCCAACCTGAAGGCTTTGTGAATCCAGAGCATCCTACTCACGTTTATCGTTTGAAGAAAGCTCTTTACGGTTTAAAGCAAGCTCCAAGGGCATGGTATGATACACTATCAAAGTTTCTTCTATCTACAGGATTCAGCAAAGGAGCAGTTGATCATACTCTATTCACCAGGAAGTCAGGCAAACATTTAATTCACGTTCAAATTTATGTTGATGATATCATCTTTGCCTCGACTGACCCCAATGAATGTGATCGTTTTTCAAAAGAAATGGGTTCCAAATTTCAAATGTCAATGATGGGACAAATGTCATTTTTCTTGGGATTACAAATTTCACAAAGTCCGGGAGGCATTTTCATAAATCAATCTAAATATGCAAATGAGATTTTAAAGAAATTTGGATTTGATTCAAGTGACCCCGTTGACACTCCCATGATTGAACGAACCAAGCTTGATGAGGACCACTCAGGGATCATGGTAGACCAAACGAAATATCGTAGCATGATCGGATCCCTAATGTACCTCACAGCCAGTGAGACGATATTCTTGTATGCATGTGTGCTAGATACCAGGCTAAGCCTACAAAAAGCACCTTGAAGCGGTTAAACGGGTCTTTCGGTACCTCCAAGGAACCATCAACATGGGACTTTGGTACCTGAAGGACACCGGTATTTCACTAACGGCATATGCATGCAGATCATGCAGGGTGTCAAGATACTCGTCGAAGTACGTCTGGAGGAGCTCAATTTTTGGGTGATAAGCTTGTGAGTTGGTCTTCAAAGAAGCAAATGAGTACTTCTATTTCCTCTACAGAGGTGAATACATAGCCATGTCATCTTGTTGTGCTCAAATCCTATGGATGAGATCTCAATTAACTAACTTTGGCTTTGTATTCAACAAAATCCCTCTCGCTGTGATAATAAAAGTGCTATTGCTCTCTCATGCAACAATGTTCAACACTCAAGAGCAAAGCATATCGACATTCGACATCATTTCATCAGAGAACAAGTGGAAAAAGGTGTGGTGGAGCTCTATTTTGTGAGGACGAATACCGGTTAGCGACATCTTCACCAAAGCTCTTCCAAGAGAACGTTTTGAGTTTATTCTTCCACGACTTGGCTTGAAAAGCCTTCAACCAGAAACACTCAAACGTCTTCAGGAGGAAGACGAGGAGTAAAGGTCTTTCTTCATCTATCTCTTGTAAATATTTATTCGAAAAACAAAATACAAAATTATAAAATCTTCAAAAAAAAAAAAAAAAAAAAAAAAACTTGAAAATTCCAAAAAATATTGTCTTTTTATCATATTTTTCTCGATTCGAAAAATATCTACGGTTTTTGTGCTGTCATTCAAAGAATGACACGGGACTTTAGATGTTGTTCGAATGTTAATATTAAAAAAAAATCAAAAATAAAAAAAAAAATCAAAATATCAAAAAATATTTTTGGGAGAAAGTAAAAAAAATGGTTTATTGTCATTTCAGGCAATAACCCGCTTTTCAATGAAAGAATAGAGCCATGCTTTAAATTGATTTTCAAATCTCATGCTCTGATTCTATAAAACAATCACCGACTATCTAATGAAAACTAATTGCTTTGAAAAATTACTCGGACTCAATTTTTGAAAATCATCAGTACTTAACAGTTGTCAAAAATATATATCTCTCGATCAACAACTTATGTCATTGATTGAGGGGGAGAATGATTTTTCAAATTAAATCAAAAAATGTATTTTTCAAACAATGGTACCAGACCTTGGTTACTATTATGTTTTCAAAAGATAATCATGCATGTTTAATCAATGGAGTTTAAAGTCTCATAATTCGATCCTTATCAGTTAAAACGTTTTCATAATCTAGTCACAATTCTCCTTAAAAGCTTTCAAAATCAATTTAAATCTACAGAGATCACAAATCTCAATGATTTGATAATTGTGATCGGGGGAGAATTTGTGATTTAAATTGGATTTAAACTGATGATTTGGCAAATGGTTTGCAAATGGTTTTATAAGGATGTACAAGTTATCCTCCCCGCATGTGACAAACGATTTCAAATTTTCCATGCACATGTTGAGGGGAGCAAACTTGTGAAAACCTCATCCTTCCAAAATGCTTTATCTACTTGATTTGACTTGCCTCCATGTGCTAAACGATTTCAAATACATGATGCACATGTTGAGGGGGAGCTCTCTTTCTAAAAATATCAAAAACAATTCAGGTGAAAAATGCTTTGATAAAATATCACAAGCATCTGGATTAATTTTCAAATGGTTTTCAATTGCTTCCAATGGCAGATGAACAATACCAAATAGACCGACCAACTTTACTTTATGTATGGTGATATAAGGATGATAAGGTTAGGTATTTGTTCCCATGATCCGCCAGATTCGGAGGGATCTACCCGTGGACAATCCACTAGATAGTGTAGAAGTCCTTAGGTATGATGAAAAAGGAGAAAAGTGAGATATGGGAAGAGTGCAGACTAAGACAGAGCTAGTACTGGAATAAACCCAACAAGGTTCTAGCTATGAAGTCTCGGTAAGCACTGAAGGGGTTGAAGAATGAAAAAGAATTGAATGTGAAAAAGGGTGAAAACAAATAGCCCTCCATTTATTCAACCTTAGGGCAGAAACCGGGTTCAATTCATATACTACTAGTGGTTACTAAGGTAACACTGGTATTGAAGACAAGTCGTCATGGACCCAGTGACGCACTGCACTAAACTTCCCAAGCTACTCAAGTTCCTCTTAATAGGGCTTGTTTCATTCTCACGGGGAACCGACATTATCTATCGACTTTCTCTTAGAGATTGTTGATATTGAAGAAGGAGACCCTCTCCCTAGTCTCCGATATAGGAATCTAAATATGCACAAATTGAGTCTAGAGCCACAAGATCATCAATTAATCTCATTAGGACATGTTCAATGAAGACTCTTTGTTTCACACAATGTGGAAAGAGAGATTATATCTTGAGTCCTACGCATTATCTTTGTGGTATTGCTAGAACATCTGAGTGATATGCAATCATATTCACAATGAAGATGGAAAGCCTTCTGGAGACAACATCAAACAAGCTCCTGGTGGGTGGCATGTGAGATCTATTCTATAGATCAACCATGTGACAACTGAACCGAAACGATGGGGCGATTCAATCTTTTGAATCAATCCTGGTTCAGGTTATGGATTGACGGATACCTTTGAAAAACCGGTCGTTGTGCTTAAAAACTCTTTTCTCTAGCACATCGACCATGTACGAAAATTTCAAATTAAAAGGTGTTTATGATTGATAATTGATTTTCATTAAAACCTTCGTTGTATTGCAAAAACAATTTCTATTGAGCGATACACGATTGTTTTTCAAATATCTTTTCATCAATCAGTGAATCTCTATTCGCTGGTTCACTCACTCCGTGTTGTCTTCTTTGAGACGTTCCGGTTTGAGAACTAGAGCAATTTGAAACCCCTGTCAAGGAAATTCTTGAATTATACGATCACGAGCAGTACTTGTACTGATCAACCGGGAACCGTGGGCCGTGTACCTCAATTCGACGAAAGTGGTCAAAGACACTCTCGTGCTCTTTATTGCTAACTGTTGTATGCGTGTACGCCCGACGTTGCAGCTGATCAGAATGGAGCGGTCAATCCATAGCCACATGATCACACTACACATTCATTTCTAAAGAAATCATGATTAGTGCATCAATGACTCTGATATTATCACTCCATGCTTCTGCTACGCTGCTGCTAATATCATGAATCAACTAAAGCTTTCGCTACTCTGATAAGAAGAAATCATGATCCAGAATGTGAGCATATCGGTCCAAATGTCACATCATCACATAATATCAACACCACAAAGGAAGAGTCAGAGATTTAATGTGGCAGATTATCTCAAAGCTGGCTCAGATCTCATTATCACGTGGATCAGTAAAAGACCTCCACTTGGATCAACCAAACATGCAATGAGAAGAATCAATGACTACGAGCTACAGAACAATGAACATGAACAAGAACTCAAGAACCATCTCAATGTTATATCCGTTTGTTTTCTATGTAATTTTAATGTGTGTTTGAGGTGACCTCCCTTAGGGGGAGATTGTTAGGAATTAGAAATTCCAAGTATAAAAGAGTCGGTCACCTCAAGTATATATATTCGTTAGAAAGCTCGTAGTCGTAGTTATTTTATGTTAAGTAGTATTTAGTTAAGTAACACCGTGGAGGACGGACGGGTCTTTACCCACTGTATGCCTGATCCACAGCCCGTTGTGTGGCATTTTATTGTAAGACTATAAATACTCTCTACCTCCCAAGGTAGAGAGTTGGAGCTCATAATAAGATTTTTCTTTCTCTCACTAAGTTCCCTAAACCTCTAACTTTCTCTCTCTAAAAACCTTCTTGTACGCCACTTGTAATTATGGTTTAGTGTGTTTGTTGTGACAATTCGTATTTTCAGGTCATATTTCAAAACATTACTCATGCTTCATCATTTATCATTTATCGTAAATTAGGTTTACGAGCATCAAATTCACGTAACCGTAATGGTTTAGCTGTGAATTCATATATAATCATCAAGGTCATTTCATATGGACTAAGTTTAGTCTACATATCATTATCATCATTATCATTATATTAGTTCATGCATGGTTTTGCATTTTACATTAACCGTATAATTTCATATTAAATCAACGTTATCGCGTAATTAATTATTTTGAACAATTGATCCATTACTTTCAAAAATTATTCCAATATATTTTTATACTCATATTAAGTTTATAAAAATAATATTATGAGTTTACCCAGTGTTTTAAATTTATTTTGTATCTAAATTGTTATATTTATATAATTACGACGGTTTTCTTAAATACTACACGATGATTATTATTTCACTCAAATTTTGCAAGAAATGTATTTTTATAATTTTTATGATCTCAAAATATTTTATCTTGACCCGTTAAAAGTTATTTTTATCTAATGCTACCCTAAATACTTAAATATGTATTTAACTTACCACATATCCTCAAATTACTTACACTAAACTACTCTTGTACATAATAAAAAAAAAAAAAAAAAAACATAACAAAGTGGATGACTAACACCCCTTGTCGACACAAGGGGTGAGTCATGTATTAATTAGCAAAATATCTCATCTATGTAAAGTATTATACATTAAACAAACTCATACTCACTCATAATATCAAAAGATCAAAACCCATTTGCTTTCTCCCTTCTCTCCAAGACCGGCAACCACATAGACCAAGGAAGGATTTCATCAAAATTTTCAAGACAAGGTTTTTATCACACTAGTATCACTTGTTATTAAGGTTTTGCAATAAAAACCTAAGGTTATTAGGAAAAATCCATTGTCCATAAACCTCATCAAGTTACTTGTAAGCATCCATATTCATGTGTTTATTTCATATTCATTGTTATGGTCATTTCATTTTATTTGAGAACACATGCAAGTCTCATGAGGTTTATACCACTTTTTCTTTGATTTTTAAGAGTTATATATATTTTGTCATCCTATAATTATTCCTTGTAATAAATCACTCTTGGTGATGTCTAGGAACCCCTGACACCCTAAGAAGGTGTATGGTAGGATTAGAATAGCTTCGGAGTTGTTTTGAATGGGTTAGAATAGGTTTGGCGCGAGAAAAACTCATTTCGACAAGTTTGCAAAAGGGTCTGTCCTTATTTTCAAAATCTGGAAAATTCGACAGTAAGTAAAAATTTATGGCCTAGATAATTAGAAAATACATTTTAAAACGAAAACGTGGCCGCTTGAGCGGATTAAAACGGAGCTATAACGAAGAAGTTATGAATTTTTCAAGTTGGCGACGAAAACTATATTTTTCTGGAAATTTCAGCATGTTATATTTATTTTGTACGAGTCAAAAATGAAACTTAGGCGTTATAAATTATGCCGACTTATCAAAAATATATTAGTATACTTTGATACAAAGCTAAGGACCTATAAAACGTAGAAAACGGATTTGTAATGATCAAATTATACACGTTTACAAAAACTTGACGTAACTTCATTTTATAAGAAAAACTACTATTAATTTCTAATAGGCAAGTATTACGGCAAAATAAGTGACCATTTTGAAGGTTGTTTTTAACATTGATGTAGAACTTTTTATAAAGTAAAGTCTTCTAGTAAAAGTGATTTTGCCAAGTATATTTTCTAAAATGTCCGACCGTTTGTTTAGCGGAGTTGTAATGAATTAATTATGGCTACTCAAACATTTGCCAAAAACAATCCTTAAACTATATTTTGGGACACAAGTACCATACTTAACCTATATTTTTCTTTATGTTCAAGACCTTTAGGATGGAAACTCATGTACTAAAACTTTGAGATAATGATACAAACTTCCCAAAACCATTGAGTACGTTTCCTAATACTCAATGTGCACCATTTTACGACTAGTTTTTAGAGGCCGTTTTGTCACTTTCATGAATATTCCAACAACATTATTTTTACGACGAAAAGTTATAATTTCTTAATAAATCACTAAATGATTATCGTCGGATATCATTTCAACGTAATTACATGTGGACTAATTTAAAAATGGTCAAGACGTTAAAAGATTATTTTCAATGACAAAAGTATTATTTTCAAAAATTCATAAGTGGTATAGATATCATCCGAATTGCATGCATAACATTACATCATAACTTATTATGTATCATATCATTCATAATAGGTCGAGTTTTGAGATTCACGCTACATTTCGGTGTACTCACTTTTGTCATCGCATCAATTCATCAAGTGAGTTTTCATGGCCCCGATTTATTCAAGTTTTTACTTTATTTCAAACCTACTGGGGAGAATACATTGCACATCATTTTTATTACGATACCAAGTATTTCAAATTCATTACATTGCTTAAGTTACCTCATGCCAATTGAATGTCCCCATTATATAACATGAACCGTTAATTTCATAGAAGCGAGGGTGAGTGGATAGATCTATCGAGGGTGACTCCTCCATCCGGGTTGGCGGATTCCAACCGGACGGATGCATTTCATTTAATATCATTATTTGAGTTGTTTGGCAAACACTATGTTGGGGCGAACAACATAATCAGTCTAGTTTCGGTGTCATGGACTTATAGCAATTGTAACATTTTTGTGACATATTTGTCATACATAATTTATACTTGTGGTAGTCGTATTAAACATTTACCTAAACTCTATGAACTCACTCAACCATTGTGTTGACACTTTTAGAAATGTATTTTCAGGTAATTAAGACATTCGCATCATGGCACGATTAAGGAAACTCATAGAGTCGCGGCGTCGACTTGTTTCATTGTATATTATGGTTTTCTTTTCAAAACATCGTTTGGACTTGTATTAAACTTATATTTCCGCAAACTTTATCAACTTTTGGAACCTATCTTGTAACTCTGTATGTTTTATATAAATATCAAACGATGTGTTTCTAAAACGACACTTTTGGTCATTCAATATAACTGTGATTGTGATGCTATGACAGTCAACCCCCAGGAATTCCATTCCGCTGCAAAACAGGTAATTTGGGGGTGTGACAGATTGGCATCAGAGCTTCGATTATAGAGAACTAGGTTGCATCATTGACCCTAGACTATAACTACATCATCATAGCATCTCATCATTTCATCATAAGTGCACGTTCACTTTACATGCGGATTCATATACATTTTATTCGAGTTATTTACTTTCATTTCAAATCGATTATCACATAGATGCCCTTAAATACCCATCCCATTATCATTTCCTAATATTCTAATGTGGAGAATGCTTTGTCATTCCCTATCGCAATTTTTATATCGGTGATTCATCACCGATGGTGTCAGTGCCGAGCTAAAATCTTTAAGTACGCAGTGAAGTCTCTCACTCCTTTGTTCCACCACTAACATGTGGAGTTATGCGTTATTCACACATTAAGTCACTAAACCATCATACATTTGAAGCACTTACGACATCTCATAACCCATCTTTTGGGAACCCGTCGATCATTTTGAAAATAACCTTAAACTTATCACCTCACATCACATCTCCTTAGGCGTTTTTTAACATAGGACTTTGCTACGTCTCATTTTCCTCTTATTTTGAAGAGTTATGGTAGAATAAAGCTCCACCGGCTATGACAAATTTGCTATCCAAAGGTATATAGAGGATAGTATAAAGCTAGGGCACTAGAAAGAACGAGCAACGGTAGCTGCTGCTACTCAGCTGCTACTATTGAAACCTGCTAGACTTGCACTCTTTGCTGCAGAGCTGCAGGAGGGTCTGGAGTTCGAAATGGTACATACCAGGACTTTAAGAGCGGTGATCCCCCAAGTTTCAAGGGCAAGAAGGGCCATTGCTATGATCCGTTGGTTGGAAAAGATCGAGTCATTATTTCTTATATGCGATTGCCCGGATGCTTGCAAGGTGAAATTCGCTACTAGTACACTCTTGGATGAGGCAATCTCATGGTGGAATTATTATGCACAACCTATTGGTATGGAAAATGCTTACAAGCTCACATGGGATCAATTCAAGAAGTTGTTGACTAAGAAGTATTGTTCGCACACTGAGGTGAAGAAATTGGAAATGGAATTTTATAAGTTAGTGACCGTTGGTTATGACATGAGACCTACATCAAGGTTTCAAGAGTTGGATGCTTTATGTCCATCTATGGTTTTGGACAATGAGAAAATACTGAAAGGTTTCATTGGAGGACTTCCAAAATGTATTCAAGGAGATGTAACCTCTTTCGATTCACAAACAATTGAAGAGACCATTAAGATAACTCAAATACTCATGGCTCAGGTTGTAAAGAGGGAAAACATTATCGACAATAACAACAACAACAACAACAACGACGATAACCAAATCAACTACACCAACAAAAGGAAATGGGAATATGACCCAAGAGGTTATAATAACAACCAAAACCGTAACACTAACCATCACCAACAACAGAACAAAAGACAAGAAGCCGCCAGGGTTTATGTTGCTACACCAACAAAGGGAAGAGCTTATGCTGGAAACTTACCAAGATGCCACCAATGCACGCTACATCATGATGGCCCATGTGGTATATGCTTTAGTTGTCGCAAAGTGGGACACCTTACCAAGGACTGCAAAGGCAAAGGATATGTTGGAACTCAACCACTATGTAATCAATGAAAGCTTCATCACTTTCGGTCTTTGCCCTGCCAAGTGCTACAAGTGCCAAAAATTGGGGAGCAAGGACACTATTGGAACCAATGTCCCCGGAACCAAGGTTAACAAGTTGAAGGAGCTCATGGGAAAGCAAATATGTTAGAAGGAGGAGAAGCTCAACAAGGTATCAACAACGCGAAAGACCGAAGTAGTTCGGAAACTAATAGTCTTATCTTTCCTTATGTACTATGTCGTACTAAGTTTATGTCTTCCATCGTATCCGAACCTTTATAACTTAAGATGTATTGCTGGTTGATAAACCACTCGTTGTAAAATATTCTCATCTATTGTACCTTATTTTCTTTTCGATTTGTTATGATTTACGAGAATTTTAATTCCTTTTACTTTAACAACCATTTTAACGAACGGCTTAAATCCTTGTAAACATTGAGAGTTATAACAACTAAACCGAATGTCACATTATCGTTTCCTAATTATACATAGCCTAGCTAACTATGTCTAATTCTGGAGGGATCATGTTATGTTGGGAGCAGTTATTTATAAATCTTAGTGCAAGCAAAATTTTAACATATTCCAAGTCAAAGTGTTACTGATCCGCTCCAGACAGTCAGGTTTTATCACACAAGTCAACCACTTGTGAATGGTCAACCGTAATAAAAAGTCCAAACAGTCTGAAAACGAAATGCAATTAAGATCTAGAGGAGTATAGTGTATCCCCGGGTCGTTAAGTCCCAACGAGGTGTGAACACTGTAATAGAACGAATTTGTGATCGGGTGATATTGAATGGGAAAAGGTTTGTGAATTTGGAATAATTATACCTAAAGAGAAAGTTTGTAAATTACAGGGGCTTAAATGCAAATTAAAGAAAATTAAAAAGATAAATTATATTAAATAAACGCTATCACTATTTTTAAAGTTGGTTTTTCTTGATTTATAAAACAAAATAACTTAAATAAACTATTTTAATTAAAGCGTAAACCTAAATTATATAAAAACGTGTCCTAGAATGAAAACGTGCGTTATATATAAAAATTACGCAGTGCAAGAAAAATGTAAAATTTGTAAAATAAAAGTCCTACGAGTGTAAAACAATTTTCTTACTTACTATATGACAAAAGAAAATTTTAGAAAAAAGATTTATATTTTTTTGACTTTTATATTTTTATTATGAATTAAATTCTATTTTAAACTAATTAAATGTTTAAAAATACTAAAACTATTAAGAAAATTTTGAAACTTTTTTATAAAATACTTAATAACAATACAAGGATAGGAAAAATGCAAAAGGTATCAAAGCTTATTTGAATAAGCTGTAAATAAGCTAACTTAATCGTATAAGCTAAATTAGAAAACAAAGGCTATGTATTAAATTTTGCAAACATATACCAGTCAAAGACCCAAGGGCAGATGGTATGTGTGTGGTGTGGTGAGCTGGGTGGCCAGGGTTCGAATCCCAGCAACTCCCTTTTTGCAAAATATTTTATTTTTGGTTTTTTTTTCTTTTACAAACTGATTAAGTACAATAAGATAAACAAATTTCAAAACTACAACTTTTTATAAAAACAACTAATAAGCTAAGTTTGAGCTTATGATTTATCAACAGTTGAACAAGAAAAGGAATAAGCACAAGATTTAAGCCAAATAGCTAAGAAGTTAATAAATAAGCAAAATGTTAACTGAAAATAAGCTAGACACTGATAATAAGCTAATATAACAACTGAATAAGCATAATTACTTAGAAATAAGCACTAAACAAATCCAAATAAGCACGAGCTTAACTGATTAAACAGGACACTATTTGGTTTTCTAGGTACTTTCTAGCTAATATTTAAGCACTTAAATAAGCTATGAAATGAAAAGGAACAATTGAACTAGCAAGTACACTAGCTAAGCTCTCTAAAAAGCTAAAACTCTCATTGTGGTGTTCACTAGAGAGCTTTTAATGAGCTTATGAAAAATCTGGTAAACACTGATTACTCAGTGTACTAGATGAAATGGTCAAAACAAAAAGCTAATGGCAGACCTATCAAATAAGCTAATAAGGTGAAAATAAGCACTGGACTAGCTAGACAGCTAGGTTAGCTACACAAAAAGCCAAAATTCACAAGCTGGGGTTCAATGATTAGCTTTTTATGAGCTTGTGAAAATGGATATAAAGCTGTGCACAGGGCATGTTTTTGAAAAAGAGTTCAAAAGAAGCTAAGAAATAAGCACTTAATAAGCTGAACTAAAATTTATAAAAAATACTATGATTAAGCTGAGCAGTTGAATATTAGAAACCTAAAAGATGATAAGCTAAATCTTGGTATTAAATTCACAATAAAATCCTTAAGTTTATTCAAAAACTGCTATTGAAAAATTCTGACTTTTTAATTTACACTAAGTAGTTGACTTAAATGAACTTTGATTACTTCTAATTGACTGATTATGTTGTTTTAAGCTATAATAAGACTGGTTTAACTAATCTTAACAACTTTTAAAGCTAGAATGATGATTATGCAATCAAAAATCCTAACAGTGACTAACTAAGGAGAGTTTAAAGATAATTTTGACTTTTCTCCAAAATAGACCTGGTTTTTATTTCTTAAATGACCTAAAGGAACTTAATATGACTTGTTTAAAGCACTTGGACCCAATAAAACTCACTGAAACTCAGTGAGTTACACTGAACCAAACATTCCTTAAAATAACTTAAAATAAGGTTTTTAAAGTAAATCCACCGCTTTTAAACCATAAAAGCTGAATCATAAGGTCTTAATATGGGATAATAAGCTTAATGAAATACAGAAACACAACTTTAAACAACAAAGACTCATTGATCATGATTATGCTAAAATTGGCATTGAAAATGAAAAAGGAACAAACAAATATCCCAATGAACAAACATATAATATAAAGCAACAAATTAACTTAAGAAGGCCAAATAAGCATATAATACCAAAGATAAGCAGATTTTAAGCAATTCTACTGATAAAACACTAAATATAGAAAATGGCTTACAAATTGATCTAAATTGAGAATAAGTTATCCAAGAACCATTACCATATCCTATAGCCTCCCTTGAGGCATCTAACCCAGGGCAATCCATGAGCAACCCTGCTCCAATCCTTCATCATCATGAACACTCATTTTTATTTTATTTCTATTTTCTTTGATTTTTTATGTTTTTTTTAAGTAAACTAAGTTACAAGTCCTCTAAGTGATAGCAAAGCTTCAAAAAGCTTAAAAGGTAACTGAAATGAGATTAAATGAACAAGAACAACAATATTTAACAAGATTAAAGCAAAGTGTCAATTTTGCTTGAAAATGCTAAAGATTGAATTCAAACTTGAGAATTGAAACTGAGAACCTATTGAAATAACTTTCATTAACCATGAAACATGATACAACTTTGAAAATAAAACTGAATTTAAAAGTTCACAACAGAATTTAAAGTTTTACACTACGAATTTGGTCTAAGACTTTGACAAAAAAAAATTACTGCTTCTTTCTCTATCTTTATAATGATCCATTTGATTCCTTGTCGACCTCTGATTGTTTCCCACCATTGGATAGGCTTGATATCATCTTAATCGTTCATGTGGAATTTGGCGCCAAATATCTTTTGAGCAGGTTTTTGCATTTAATGCAATTTGGTGGATGTGGAGGTGGAAGGGGGTGGTTAGACAGGTGTAGAGGTGGTAGACAGGTGGTGGTGAGGTGGAGAGGTGGGGAAAACCACTGGTTTTGGTTTTACAGGCTTGGTGAAGGAGATGAATAGGGTAACTGGTTTGGCGGGGTTTGACCGGGTTTGACCGAGTTTTTAATAATAGCTGGGGGTTCACAATGGGGTATTGGCAGGGCAAAATGAATGTGGACTGGCTCAAGGTGAGGGGTCAAGGTTGGGCTTGGGCTTATTTTTGGGTTGGATAATAATAAGGGTCCGGTTTGGATTTTTGGAATTAATAACACATAAGGACCATTTATGTAATTTAGCAAACTTGAGGGACCAAACCTGTCAAAATTCCAAAGTTATCAAAAGGACCAAACTTGAAAAACTTTAATAGTACAAGGATAATATTTGATAATTTTCATTTTTTTAAATATCCAAGGACTATTTTTGACAATTTTCAAACTTTAGGGACTAAAGTTGTCATTTTGCAATTTTAAATTTCAAGGACCAAGTTTGACAACTCAAGAATCCCTAGGGACTCTAAATAACATTTTTCATTATTTTGATTTACAAGGGACTAGTTTTGACAACTTTTGAAACTTGGGGACTAAAGCGCCAATTATGCAAACTTGATACGTTTTCACATGTTTTTGTATTTTTGCATTTAAAACACATAAAACACTTGTTTGTGATATTTTTATCATTTTAATGCATTTCGAGTGTTTTGGATGTTTTTGGCATTCTAACAGTATAAAAATGATGAGTATTTAGACACTCATCAATCCCCCACACTAAAGATATTGCTAGTCCCTAGCAATGTTTTGAGAAAAATTAATGGATTTCATCTCTTTACCAAAAGCCATTACTTCTGGAGTAGCCAATTGTTTTAGTTCAAGTAAGAACTTTGGTACAATGATAACCAAATGATTTTGAGCAAATCACCCGCTTTCAACGGTTTTGATTTGTCTTTACCAGAAGCCGTTTGCTTCTTGACTAGCCAACTCTTAGATAATATATACTATCTTTGGTGAGTGATTACCAATTATGGTTTTCCAACTGCCTTTACCACAAGCCATAAACTTGCGGGCTAGCCAACTCTTCAATAATTAAAGATATGGTGAATGAACACCATACAATTTTGGGCAAATTGCAAGCCGTAAGGGATTTGAGATATCTTTACCAAGAGCGTTTGCTCTGGATTAGCCAATCCTTATGTGGGTTGACATGGTGGACTGATTACCATTTGTTGTGTTTAGTACATAGTACTTCCACTAAAAAAATTTAAATTTGGCCATTTTGGGGGAAAAAAAGGACTAAAAGGGTACATTTATGATCAAATTAGCGAATTTCCCCCACTTAGAAATGAATATTGTCCTCAATATTCAAAGTGCAAACTATTATGCGAAACTTAGAACGATAAAAGATAACATTACTAGCTAACACAACAATTATTCTCTTTTTTAATATTTACAATTTTTATTCATTTTTTAGATCTATATACAACATGTAGGCATCTCCCCACACTAGGGTGGTACACGGGTGAAAACCCATGTTTAACTCTTGTTTTTGATTACCAGAGTCGCTAAGCTTGACTCGACCCGAATTAATTTGTTCATGGGGAAGTAAGTGGAAGAGACAATCTCCATCGGACTTTCATTCAAGATGTTTGTATAAACATTGAAATGCGTGAAAGTTCCACACCGATGAGATCTACATAGAACCGGCTAAAAAATGATAAATGAAAATGCCAGGGGTCAAAATAATGTCTTCATTCGAAGGAGTGAAGAACAGGAGGCCACAGGATAGGTGAAGAAAGAAAGTCATGATAAAAATCATGACTAACTCTTCATCCTCAAATGGAGAATTCATAGTTTCATGAATCTCATCAGTTAAGCTCACTTGAACAAGACATATTATGGGTGTGTCTAGATCAAAGTAGAAATTATCATACTCCGGCGGAGATATGATATGAGTGAGTTCACAGGAGGACTCCTCAAAGGCGAATGATTCATATTCGGGATTGATTTGAGTGAGTTCACTAGGGAACTCCTCAAAAGTGAATGATTCATAATCGGGGAGAGAATTATGAGAATGAGAAGTGGTAATACCACTAATCTTCTCTCCTATATGATCAAAATGGAATGTTTGCAAATCCGGAATAGAATCATTGAACAAAAGTTCACTATCCTCAAAGGGATAGGATATGAAGTAGGCTTTTTATTAAAAGCCTCGATTCTAGAAATGAGAAGATTAACATTCAATAATGTAAGACGAAGAGCTTCGTCTTGGATTATATCTTCATCATTCTCTCTCTCTCTAAGCTGAGGCTCGAAGGTAATTCCCCATATAACTTATGTCTCCACAAGATAAAGAATAGTCCTCATGAATCGAGAGAACATCTCAATATGATCATTTTGGAAGACAAGAGGAGGAGGGATATCACACACATGATCAAGAATTCCTTGTGATTCTCTTGGATTGGGACAAGGTTCTCAACACTAGACTTTATGAATTCGTCGAATTCCTTTTCAGGAACAGTGTCAAGATGCTCATCCCCACATGTTGAGAGTGAGTGGGAATATGGTGTGATAACAATTGCGATGAGGGAGTTGAGAAGGACTAGCATACATATGTTTTATACTTTCCATTTGTTCTTCCGCTAGTAATTCCATCATAGTCTTTTCTCCCTGATTTTTCATGGAATGAATTTCAACTGATGAACTTGATGAACCTGTACAAAATTGATGAATATCAAGGGTAACCTCATCATCATCGTCATCGAGGAATGAAAGCGGAATCGAGAGCTAGATTTGGCTGCTTTTTCTTTTGCAATTGATTCCCTAATAGATTTTTCAAAGGCAATTTGGGAATTTAATTTAGCAATCCGCTCTTCGGCTAACAAAACTTCCATGGATTTTGATTTTGATTATCTTGGGAATGGTTACCTTCCTTCAAATCTTTCACTAAATCCAAAAGATCAAGGAGAAGATTTTGAGGAAGTGGCTCAGGCCGAGGTGGTGCCTGATTCATTTGGTACTGTAGAGGTTGGTCATGATACGAAGAGTAGTAATTGTTACAAGGAAATGGATTCCTGTTTGACAATCCGAGCTAGAGTGAGGACCTCCACAATACTCCAACAGATAAAAGCCTGATGTGGGCGTGAGTTATATGTGTTGTAGTCATAATTGTTATCGGGAACACGCTCATAGACAAGCGTGTTTCGATTGACAATCAGAACTGTGTGAACCACCACATTACTCACAACAGTAAAACTAGCTGGAGTCTCACAGTGTGGTAGCTGATGGAATAAATCAGGTTGTGTTATGATAGGAATAGGGATCACTGGTTATAGACAGGACCCGTTTCTGATTCCACCATGCTACAACCGGGGCAATTGCCACCATTATAAGGACCACCACACCATTGACAACCAAGAGGGTGAGGATGAGACATAGAAAGAATCAAAGGTTTACAGAGGGTTGGGATGAAGAATCAAAGATGTGAGAGGGTAAAGATGGATATTTTTGGATTTTGAAAACATGTTGTAAAAATAAGAAAGAAAATCTTTTGGGTTTTGTGTTTTGTTGAAAACTTGAATAATAAAAAAATGTTTTTGAATGTGTCGATCATCAAATGAATTAACTTCACGATAATTTTGGTTTTATATGAAAACAAGGAAATATGGACAAAGATGGAAAATATACAATGGGTCTATATTCAACAATCACGGATTCTTCAAATTCATTAGAAACGCACACTACACCTGGCGCATAAAATTTGATCCAGCTCGTGGCATCAAGTTTTATCACACAAGTCAACCATTTGTGAATGGTCAACCGTAATAAAAAGTCCAAACAGTCTGAAAACGAAATGCAATTAAGATCTAGAGGAGTATAGTGTATCCACGGGTCGTTAAGTCCCAACGAGGTGTGAACACTGTAATAGAACGAATTTATGATCGGGTGATATTGAATGGGAAAAGGTTTGTGAATTTGGAATAATTATACCTAAAGAGAAAGTTTGTAAATTACAGGGGCTTAAATGCAAATTAAAGAAAATTAAAAAGATAAATTATATTAAATAAACGCTATCACTATTTTTAAAGTTGATTTTTCTTGATTTATAAAACAAAATAACTTAAATAAACTATTTTAATTAAAGCGTAAACCTAAATTATATAAAAACGTGTCCTACAATGAAAACGTGCGTTATATATAAAAAATTACAGCGAGTCGTGCAAAAAGAAAAACATAATATTTGTAAAATAAAAGTCCTACGAGTGTAAAAACAATTTTCTTACTTAGTATATGACAAAAGAAAATTTTAGAAAAAAGATTTATATTTTTTTGACTTTTATATTTTTTATTATGAATTAAATTCTATTTTAAACTAATTAAATGTTTAAAAATACTAAAACTATTAAGAAAATTTTGAAACTTTTTTATAAAATACTTAATAACAATACAAGTCTAGGAAAAATGCAAAAGGTATGAAAGCTTATTTGAATAAGCTGTAAATAAGCTAACTTAATCGTATAAGCTAAATTAGAAAACAAAGGTTATGTATTAAATTTTGCAAACATATACCATCAAAGACCCAAGGCAGATGGTATGTGTGTGGTGTAGTGAGTTGGGTGGCAGAGGGTTCGAATCATGCAACTCCCTTTTTGCAAAATATTTTATTTTTGGTTTTTTTTTTCTTTTACAAACTGATTAAGTACAATAAGATAAACAAATTTCAAAACTACAACTTTTTATAAAAACAACTAATAAGCTAAGTTTGAGCTTATGATTTATCAACAGTTGAACAAGAAAAGGAATAAGCACAAGATTTAAGCCAAATAGCTAAGAAGTTAATAAATAAGCAAAATGTTAACTGAAAATAAGCTAGACACTGATAATAAGCTAATATAACAACTGAATAAGCATAATTACTTAGAAATAAGCACTAAACAAATCCAAATAAGCACGAGCTTAACTGATTAAACAGGACACTATTTGGTTTTCTAGGTACTTTCTAGCTAATATTTAAGCACTTAAATAAGCTATGAAATGAAAAGGAACAATTGAACTAGCAAGTACACTAGCTAAGCTCTCTAAAAAGCTAAAACTCTTTGTAGTGTTCACTAGAGAGCTTTTAATAAGCTTATGAAAAATCGGTAAACACGATTACTCAGTGTACTAGATGAAATGGTCAAAACAAAAAGCTAATGGCAGACCTATCAAATATGCTAATAAGGTGAAAATAAGACCTTTGGACTAGCTAAGAGGACGAAGCTAGGTTAGCTACACAAAAAGCCAAAATTCACAACCTGGGGTTCAATGATTAGCTTTTTATGAGCTTGTGAAAATGGATATAAAGCTGTGCACAGGGCATGTTTTTGAAAAAGAGTTCAAAAGAAGCTAAGAAATAAGCACTTAATAAGCTGAACTAAAATTTATAAAAAATACTATGATTAAGCTGAGCAATTGAATATTAGAAACCTAAAAGATGATAAGCTAAATCTTGGTATTAAATTCAAAATAAAATCCTTAAGTTTATTCAAAAACTGTTATTGAAAAATTTTGACTTTTTAATTTACACTAAGTAGTTGACTTAAATGAACTTTGATTACTTCTAATTGACTGATTATGTTGTTTTAAGCTATAATAAGACTGGTTTAACTAATCTTA
Source organism: Chrysanthemum makinoi (assembly GCA_910596185.1). Taxonomy (NCBI): domain Eukaryota; kingdom Viridiplantae; phylum Streptophyta; class Magnoliopsida; order Asterales; family Asteraceae; genus Chrysanthemum; species Chrysanthemum makinoi. The sequence goes on from OU343219.1 coordinate 123,414,434, forward strand.
ACAACTTTTAAAGCTAGAATGATGATTATGCAATCAAAAATCCTAACAGTGACTAACTAAGGAGAGTTTAAAGATAATTTTGACTTTTCTCCAAAACAGACACAGTTTTATTTCTTAAATGACCTAAAGGAACTTAATATGACTTGTTTAAAGCACTTGGACCCAATAAAACTCACTGAAACTCAGTGAGTTACACTGAACCAAACATTCCTTAAAATAACTTAAAATGAGGTTTTTAAAGTAAATCACTGTTTTAAACCATAAAACTGAATCATAAGGTCTTAATATGGGATAATAAGCTTAATGAAATACAGAAACACAACTTTAAACAACAAAGACTCATTGATCATGATTATGCTAAAATTGGCATTGAAAATGAAAAAGCGAACAAACAAATATCCCAATGAACAAACATATAATATAAAGCAACAAATTAACTTAAGAAGGCCAAATAAGCATATAATAACAAAGATAAGCAGATTTTAAGCAATTCTCTGATAAAAACACTAAAATATAGAAAATGGCTTACAAATTGATCTAAAGCGAGAATAAGTTATCCAAGAACCATTACCATATCCTATAGCCTCCCTTGGGCATCTAACCAGGGCAATCCATGAGCAACCCTGCTCCAAGCCTTCATCATCATGAACACTCATTTTTATTTTATTTCTATTTTCTTTGATTTTTATGTTTTTTTTAAGTAAACTAAGTTACAAGTCCTCTAAGTGATAGAAAAGCTTCAAAAAGCTTAAAAGGTAACTGAAATGTGATTAAATGAACAAGAACAACAATATTTAACAAGATTAAAGCAAAGTGTCAATTTTGCTTGAAAATGCTAAAGATTGAATTCAAACTTGAGAATTGAAGCGAGAACCTATTGAAATAACTTTCATTAACCATGAAACATGATACAACTTTGAAAATAAAACTGAATTTAAAAGTTCACAACAGAATTTAAATTTTTACACTACGAATTTGGTGTAAGACTTTGACAAAAAAATTACCGCTTCTTTCTCTATCTTTATAATGATCCATTTGACTCCTTGTCCGACCTCGATTGTTTCCCACCATTGGATAGGCTTGATATCATCTTAATCGTCCATGTAGAATTTTGGCGCCAAATATCTTTTGAGCAGGTTTTTGCATTTAATGCAATTTGGTGGATGTGGAGGTGGAAGGGGGTGGTTAGACAGCAGTGTAGAGGTGGTAGGCAATTGGTGGTGAGGTGGAGAGGTGGGGAAAACCACTGGTTTTAGTTTCTTTTGTCAGTGAAGAAGGAGATGAACAGGGACTTTGGTTTGGCGGGGTTTGACCGAGTTTTTAATAATAGCTGGGGGTTCACAATGATGGGTATTTGGGGGGGCAAAATGAATGTTGGTGGCTCAAGGTGAGGGGTCAAAGGTTGGGCTTGGGCTTATTTTGGGTTGGATAATAATAAGGGTCGGTTTGGTTTTGGAATTAATAACACAAGGACCATTTATGTAATTTAGAAAACTTGAGGACCAAACCTGTCAAATTCCAAAGTTATCAAAAGGACCAAACTTGAAAAACTTTAATAGTACAAGGATAATATTTGATAATTTTCATTTTTAAATATCAAGGACTATTTTGACAATTTTCAAACTTTAGGGACTAAAGTTGTCATTTTGCAATTTTAAATTTCAAGGACCAAGTTTGACAACTCAAGAATCCCTAGGGACTCTAAATAACATTTTTCATTATTTTGATTTACAAGAGACTAGTTTTGACAACTTTTGAAACTTGGGGGACTAAAACTGCCAATTATGCAAACTTGATACGTTTTTCACCTGTTTTTGGTATTTTTGCATTTAAAACACATAAAACAATTATTTGTGATATTTTCATCATTTTAATGCATTTACGAGTGTTTTCGGATGTTTTGGCATTCTAAACGGTATAAAAATGATGAGTATTTAGACACTCATCAATCCCCCACACTAAGATATTGCTAGTCCCTAGCAATGTTTTGAGAAAAATTAATGGATTTCATCTCTTTACCAAAAGCCATTACTTATGGAGTAGCCAATTGTTTTAGTTCAAGTAAGAACTTTGGTACAATGATAACCAAATAATTTTGAGCAAATCAAGACTTTAAGCGGTTTGATTTGTCTTTACCGTAGAAGCCGTTTGCTCGGACTAGCCAACTCTTAGATAATATATACTATCTTTGGTGAGCTGATTACCAATTATGGTTTCCAACTGCCTTTACCACAAGCCATAAACTTGCGGGCTAGCCAACTCTTTCACTAATTAAAGATATGGTGAGCTGAACACCATACAATTTTGGGCAAATTGCAAGCCGTAAACGGGTTTGAGATATCTTTACCAAGAGCCGTTTGCTCCTGGATTAGCCAATCCTTATGTGGGTTAGACATGGTGGGCTGATTACCATTTGTTGTGTTTAGTACATAGTACTTCCATTAAAAAAAAATTTAAAATTTGGCCATTTTGGGGGAAAAAGGGACTAAAAAGGTACATTTATGATCAAATTCGTAAAATTTCCCCACACTTAGAAATGAATATTGTCCTCAATATTCAAAGTCCAGCTGTTATGCGAGAAACTTAGAACGTAAAAGATAACATTACTAGCTAAGTGTAGAAACACAACAATTATTCTCTTTTTTAATATTTACAATTTTCATTCATTTTATAGATCTATATACAACATGTGGGGTATCTCCCCCACACTAGGGTAGTACACGGGTGAAAACCCATGTCTAACTATCTGTTTTGATTACCGAGTCGCTAGCTTGACTCGACCCGAATTAATTTGTTCATGGGGAAGTAAGTGGAAGAGACAATCTCCATCGGACTTTCATTCAAGATGTTTGTATAAACATTGAAGTACGTGAAAGTTCCACACCGATGAGATATACATAGAACCGCTCACAAATGATAAATGAAAATGCCGGGGTCAAAAATAATGTCTTCATTCCCGAAGGAGTGAAGAACAGGAGAAGCCACGGGATAGGTGAAGAAAAGAAAGAAAGTCATGATAAAAATCATGACTAACTCTTCATCCTCAATAGGAGAATTCATAGTTTCATGAATATCATCAGTTAAGCTCAGCGATCAAGACATATTATGGGTGTGTCTAGATCAAAGTAGAAATTATCATACTCCGGCGGAGATATGATATGAGTGAGTTCACTGGAGGACTCCTCAAAGGCGAATGATTCATATTCGGGATTGATTTGAGTGAGTTCAATGGGGAACTCCTCAAAAGTGAATGATTCATAATCGGGGAGAGAATTATGAGAATGAGAAGTGGTAATACCACTAATCTTCTCTCCCATATGATCAAAATGGAGCGTTTGCAAATCGGAATAGAATCATTGAACAAAAGTTCACTATCCTCAAAGGGGATAGGATATGAAGTAGGTTTTTTATTAAAAGCCTCGATTCTAGAAATGAGAAGATTAACATTCAATAATGTAAGGCGAAGAGCTTCGTCTTGGATTATTTCTTCATCATTCTCTTCTCTCCTAAATTTGACAGGCTCGAGAAGGTAATTCCCCATATAACTTATGTCTCCACAAGATAAAGAATAGTCCTCATCGAATCGAGAGAACATCTCAATATGATCATTTTGGAAGACAAGAGGAGGAGGGATATCACACACATGATCAAGAATTCCCTGTGATTCTCTCGGGATTGGGACAAGGTTCTCAACACTAGACTTTATGAAGTCGTCCGATTCCTTTTAGGAAGCAGTGTCAAGATGCTCATCCCCATGTTAGGAGAGTGAGTGGGAATATCGGGTGTGATAACAACAGACTGAGGGAGTTGAGAAGGACTAGCATACATATGTTTTATACTTTCCATTTGTTCTTCGACTAGTAATTCCATCATAGTCTTTTCTCCCGATTTTTCATGGAATGAATTTCATCGATGAACTTGATGAACACTGTACAAAATTGCCGAATATCAAGGGTAACTTCATCATCATCGTCATCAGGAATGAAACGGAATCGAGAGCTAGATTTGGTTGCTTTTTCTTTTGCAATTGATTCCCTAATAGATTGTTCAAAGGCAAATTGGGAATTTAATTTAGCGATCCGCTCTTACTAACAAAACTTCCATGGATTTTTGATTTGGATTATCTTGGGAATGGTTACCTTCCTTCAAATCTTTCACTAAATCCAAAAGATCAAGGAGAAGATTTTAAGGAAGTGGCTCAGGTGAGGTGGTGCACGATTCATTTGGTACTGTAGAGGTTGCTCATGATACGAAGAGTCGTAATTGTTACAAGGAAATGGATTCCTTGTTTGACAATTCGAGCTAGAGTGAGGACCTCCACAATACTCACAACAGTAAAACTGATGTGGCTGTGAGTTATATGTATGGTAGTCATAATTGTTATCGGGAACACGCTCATAGACAAGCGTGTTTCGATTGACAATCAGAAGCTGTAGTGTGAACCACCACGATACTCCATGATAAAATTCTTTGAGTCTCACAATGTGGTAGCTGATGGAATAAATCAGTTGTGTTATGGTAAGAATAGGGATCCTGGTTATAGACAGACCCGTTTCCTGATTCCACCATGCTACAACTGGGGCAATTGCCACCATTATAAGGACCACCACACCATTGAAAACTAAGAGGGTGGGGATGAGACATAGAAAGAATCAAATGGTTTACAGAGGGGTTGGGATGAAGAATCAAAGATGTGAGAGGGTAAAGATGGATATTTTTGGATTTTTGAAAAACATGTTGTAAAAATAAGAAAGAAAATCTTATTGGGTTTTGTGTTTGTTGAAAACTTGAATAATAAAAAATGTTTTTGTGTCGATCAATCCAAAGAATTAACTTCACGATAATTTTGGTTTATATGAAAACAAGGAAATATGGACAAAGATGGTAAATATACAATGGGTGTATATTCAACAATCACGGATTCTTCAAATTCGTAGAACGCAACACACCAAGGCGCCAAAATTTGATCCGCTCAGACAGTCGGGTTTTATCACACAAGTCAACCACTTGTGAATGGTCTTAAGTAATAAAGTCAAAATGCGTCTGAAAACGAAATGCAATTAAGATCTAGAGGTATAGTGTATCCCGGTCGTTAAGTCCCAACGAGGTGTGAACAACTGTAATAGGCGAATTTGTGATCGGGTGATATTGAATGGGAAAAGGTTTGTGAATTTGGAATAATTATACCTAAAGAGAAAGTTTGTAAATTACAGGGGCTTAAATGCAAATTAAAGAAAATTAAAAAGATAAATTATATTAAATAAACGCTATCACTATTTTTAAAGTTGATTTTTCTTGATTTATAAAACAAAATAACTTAAATAAACTATTTTAATTAAAGCGTAAACCTAAATTATATAAAAAGCGTGATCCTACAATGAAAACGTGCGTTATATATAAAAATTACGCGAGTGCGCAAGAAAAAACGTAATATTTGTAAAATAAAAGTCCTACGAGTGTAAAAACAATTTTCTTACTTAGTATATGACAAAAGAAAATTTTAGAAAAAAGATTTATATTTTTTTGACTTTTATATTTTTTATTATGAATTAAATTCTATTTTAAACTAATTAAATGTTTAAAAATACTAAAACTATTAAGAAAATTTTGAAACTTTTTTATAAAATACTTAATAACAATACAAGGCTAGGAAAAATTCAAAAGGTATGAAAGCTTATTTGAATAAGCTGTAAATAAGCTAACTTCATTATAAGCTAAATTAGAAAACAAAGGCTATGTATTAAATTTTGCAAACATATACCAGTCAAAGACCCAAGGGGAGATGGTATGTGTGTGTGGTGTGGTAATTTGGGTGGCGAGGTTGAATCCAGCAACTCCCTTTTGCAAAATATTTTATTTTTTAGTTTTCTTTTACAAACTGATTAAGTACAATAAGATAAACAAATTTCAAAACTACAACTTTTTATAAAAACAACTAATAAGCTAAGTTTGAGCTTATGATTTATCAACAGTTGAACAAGAAAAGGAATAAGCACAAGATTTAAGCCAAATAGCTAAGAAGTTAATAAATAAGCAAAATGTTAGCTAGAAAATAAGCTACTGATAATAAACTAATATAACAAGCTGAATAAGCATAATTACTTAGAAATAAGCACTAAACAAATCCAAATAAGCACGAGCTTAAGCGATTAAACAGGACACTATTTGGTTTTCTAGGTACTTTCTAGCTAATATTTAAGCACTTAAATAAGCTATGAAATGAAAAGGAACAATTGAACTAGCAAGTACACTAGCTAAGCTCTCTAAAAAGCTAAAACTCTCATTGTGGTGTTCACTAGAGAGCTTTTAATGAGCTTATGAAAAATCTGGTAAACACTGATTACTCAGTGTACTAGATGAAATGGTGAAAACAAAAAGCTAATGGCAGACCTATCAAATAAGCTAGACAGCTAGGTTAGCTACACAAAAAGCCAAAATTCACAACACAGGTTCAATGATTAGCTTTTAATGAGCTTGTGAAAATGGATATAAAAGCAACTTGCACAGGGCATGTTTTGAAAAAGAGTTCAAAAGAAGCTAAGAAATAAGCACTTAATAAGCTGAACTAAAATTTATAAAAAAATACTATGATTAAGTGAGCAATCTAATATTAGAAACCTAAAAGATGATAAGCTAAATCTTGGTATTAAATTCTAATAAAATCCTTAAGTTTATTCAAAAACTGTTATTGAAAAATTTTGACTTTTTAATTTACACTAAGTAGTTGACTTAAATGAACTTTGATTACTTCTAATTGACTGATTATGTTGTTTTAAGCTATAATAAGACTGGTTTAACTAATCTTAACAACTTTTAAAGCTAGAATGATGATTATGCAATCAAAAATCCTAACAGTGACAAACTAAGGGGAGTTTAAAGATAATTTTGACTTTTCTCCAAAACAGACCTGGTTTTTATTTCTTAAATGACCTAAAGGAACTTAATATGACTTGTTTAAAGCACTTGGACCCAATAAAACTCACTGAAACTCAGTGAGTTACACTGAACCAAACATTCCTTAAAATAACTTAAAATGAGGTTTTTAAAGTAAATCACTGTTTTAAACCATAAAACTGAATCATAAGGTCTTAATATGGGATAATAAGCTTAATGAAATACAGAAACACAACTTTAAACAACAAAGACTCATTGATCATGATTATGCTAAAATTGGCATTGAAAATGAAAAACTGAACAAACAAATATCCCAATGAACAAACATATAATATAAAGCAACAAATTAACTTAAGAAGGCCAAATAAGCATATAATAACAAAGATAAGCAGATTTTAAGCAATTCTCTGATAAAACACTAAAATATAGAAAATGGCTTACAAATTGATCTAAACTGAGAATAAGTTATCCAAGAACCATTACCATATCCTATAGCCTCCTTTGAGGCATCTAACCGAGGCAATCCATGAGCAACCCTACTCCAAGCCTTCATCATCATGAACACTCATTTTTATTTTATTTCTATTTTCTTTGATTTTTATGTTTTTTTTAGTAAACTAAGTTACAAGTCCTCTAAGTGATAGCAAAGCTTCAAAAAGCTTAAAAGGTAACTGAAATGTAATTAAATGAACAAGAACAACAATATTTAACAAGATTAAAGCAAAGTGTCAATTTTGTTTGAAAATGCTAAAGATTGAATTCAAACTTGAGAATTGAGCTGAGAACCTATTGAAATAACTTTCATTAACCATGAAACATGATACAACTTTGAAAATAAAACTGAATTTAAAAGTTCACGACAGAATTTAAAGTTTTACACTACGAATTTGGTCTAAGACTTTGACAAAAAAAAATTACTGCTTCTTTCTCTATCTTTATAATGATCCATTAGACTCCTTGTCGACCTCTGATTGTTTCCCACCATTGGATAGGCTTTATATCATCTTAATCGTCCATGTGGAATTTTGAAGCCAAATATCTTTTGAGCAGGTTTTTGCATTTAATGCAATTTGGTGGATGTGGAGGTGGAAGGGGGTGGTTAGACAGGTGTAGAGGTGGTAGACAGGTGGTGGTGAGGTGGAGAGGTGGGGAAAAGCACTGGTTTTGGTTTTACAGGCTTGGTGAAGGAGATGAACAGTGAATTTGGTTTTGGCGGGTTTGAGGGTTTGGCCGAAGTTTTTAATATAGGTTGGGTTCACAATGGGGTATTTGGCGAGGTAAAATGAATGTGGTGGCTCAAGGTGAGGGTCAAGGTTGGGCTTGGGCTTATTTTGGGTTGGATAATAATAAGGGTCGGTTTGGATTTTTGAATTAATAACACATAAGGACCATTTATGTAATTTAGCAAACTTGAGGGACCAAACAATCAAAATTCCCAAAGTTATCATCAAGGACCAAACTTGACAAACTTTAATAGTACAAGGATAATATTTGATAATTTTCATTTTTTAAATATCCAAGGACTATTTTTGACAATTTTCAAACTTTAGGGACTAAAGTTGTCATTTTGCAATTTTAAATTTCAAGGACCAAGTTTGACAACTCAAGAATCTAGGGACTCTAAATAACATTTTTCTTATTATTATTTTGATTTACAAGGGACTAGTTTTGACAACTTTTGAAACTTGGGGACTAAAAGCGCCAATTATGCAAACTTGATACGTTTTCACATTTTTTTGTATTTTTGCATTTAAAACACATAAAACAATTATTTGTGATATTTTCATCATTTTAATGCATTTCTGAGTGTTTTCAGATGTTTTTGGCATTCTAAACGGTATAAAAATGATGAGTATTTAGACACTCATCAGTTACTCATGGGAGATTCATCTAATATTCTCTTTACTTTGATGTTTTATACACCTTTAATCATAGATAACCGTAACGAAACCTCCTCATGTTTTCTCTCCTCGATATTCATCATAAACTCATATTCGATAGACTCAATCCTTATGTGGGTTAGACATGGTGGACTGATTACCATTTGTTGTGTTAAGTACATAGTACTTCCCTTTGAAAAAATTTAAAATTTGGCCATTTTGGGGGAAAAAGGGACTAAAAAGGGTACATTTATGATCAAATTCACGAATTTCCCACTTAGAAATGAATATTGTCCTCAATATTCAAAGTACCGGCTGTTATGCGAAACTTAGAGAACGTAAAAAGATAACATTACTAGCTAAGTGTAGAAACACAACAATTATTCTCTTTTTAATATTTACAATTTTCATTCATTTTTTAGATCTATATACAACATGTGGGGCATCTCCCCTACACTAGGGTGGTACACACGGGTGAAAACCCATGTCTAACTCTACATTTTTTGATTACGAATTAAGCTAGCTTGACTCGACCCGAATAATTTGTTCATGGGAAGTAAGTGGAAGAGACAATCTCCATCGGACTTTCATTCAAGATGTTTGTATAAACATTGAAGTACGTGAAAGTTCCACACCGATGAGATATACATAGAACCGGCTCATAATTGATAAATGAAAATGCGGGGTCAAAATAATGTCTTCATTCGAAGGAGTGAAGAACAGGAGAAACCGCGGATAGGTGAAGAGAAAGAAAGTCATGATAAAAATCATGACTAACTCTTCATCCTCAATAGGAGAATTCATAGTTTCATGAATCTCACCAGTTAAGCTCGCTTGATCAAGACATATTATGGGTGTGTCTAGATCAAAGGAGAAATTATCATACTCGGCGAGATATGATATGAGTGAGTTCCGCAGGAGGACTCCTCAAAGGCGAATGATTCATATTAGGATTGATTTGAGTGAGTTCACGGGGAACTCCTCAAAATGAATGATTCATAATCGGGAGAGAATTATGAGAATGAAGTGGTAATACCACTAATCTCTCTCTATATGATCAAAATGGAACGTTTGCAAATCCGGAATAGAATCATTGAACAAAAGTTCACTATCCTCAAAGGGGATAGGATATGAAGTAGGTTTTTATTAAAAGCCTCGATTCTAGAAATGAGAAGATTAACATTCATTAATGTAAGACGAAGAGCTTCGTCTTGGATTATTTCTTCATCATTCTCTTCTCCTAAGTCGAAAGCAATTTCGAAGGTAATTCCCCATATAACTTATGTCTCCACAAGATAAAGAATAGTCCTCATCGAGAATCGAGAGAACATCTCAATATGATCATTTTGGAAGACAAGAGGAGGAGGGATATCACACACATGATCAAGAATTCCCTGTGATTCTCTCGGGATTGGGACAAGGTTCTCAACACTAGACTTTATGAATTAGGTCCCATTCCTTTTAGGAGCGGTGTCAAGATGCTCATCCCCATGTTCAGAGGTGAGTGGGAATATCGGGTGTGATAACAAGAGACTGAGGGAGTTGAGAAGGACTAGCATACATATGTTTTATACTTTCCATTTGTTCTTCCGCTAGTAATTCCATCATAGTCTTTTCTCCCTGATTTTTCATGGAATGAATTTCATCTGATGAACTTGATGAACACATGTACAAAATTGGCGAATATCAAGGGTAACTTCATCATCATCGTCATCAGGAATGAAACGGAATCGAGAGCTAGATTTAGTTGCTTTTTCTTTTGCAATTGATTCCCTAATAGATTGTTCAAAGGCAATTTGGGAATTTAATTTACGATCCGGCTCTTATTACTAACAAAACTTCCTTGGATTTTTGATTTGGATTATCTTGGGAATGGTTACCTTCCTTCAAATCTTTCACTAAATCCAAAAGATCAAGGAGAAGATTTTGAGGAAGTGGTTCAGGCTGAGGTGGTGCCTGATTCATTTTGTACTGTAGAGGTTGCTCATGATCTAGAAGAGTCAGTAATTGTTACAAGAAATGGATTCCCTGTTTGACAATCCGAGCTAGAGTGAGGACCTCACATATACTCTACAAGATAAAGCTGATGTGGTACATGAGTTATATGTGTTGTAGTCATAATTGTTATCGGGGAACCTGCTTTCATAGACAAGCGTGTTTCCCGATTGACAATCGAAGCGTAGTGTGAACCACCACGGTACTCACAACGTAAAAATTCTGGAGTCTCACAGTGTGGTAGGCTGATGGAATAAATCGGTTGTGTTATGGTAGAATAGGGATCACGGTTATAGACGGACCCGTTTCCTGATTCCACCATGCTACAACTGGGGCAATTGCCACCATTACAAGGACCACCACACCATTGAAAACCAAAGAGGGTGGGGATGAGACATAGAAAGAATCAAATGGTTCTACGAGGGTTGGGATGAAGAATCAAAGATGTGAGAGGGTAAAGATGGATATTTTTGGATTTTTGGAAAAACATGTTGTAAAATAAGAAAAGAAAATCTTATTGGGTTTTGTGTTTGTTGAAAACTTGAATAATAAAAAATGTTTTGGTAATCGATCGTCAAGCGAATTAACTTCACGATAATTTTGGTTTTATATGAAAACAAGGAAATATGGACAAAGATGGTAAATATACAATGGTTGTATATTCAACAATCCGCATTCTTCAAATTAAGTAGAGCACAACACACCTCGGCAGCGCGCCTAAAATTTGATCGCTTCCGAGACGGTCGGGTTTTATCACACAAGTCAACCACTTGTGAATGGTCAACCGTAATAAAAAGTCAAGCATGCGAAAGCGAAATGCAATTAAGATCTAGAGGGTATAGTGTATCCCCGGGTCGTTAAGTCCCAGCGAGGTGTGAACACTGTAATAGAGAACAATTTGTGATCGGGTGATATTGAATGGGAAAAGGTTTGTGAATTTGGAATAATTATACCTAAAGAGAAAGTTTGTAAATTACAGGGCTTAAATGCAAATTAAAGAAAATTAAAAAGATAAATTATATTAAATAAACGCTATCACTATTTTTAAAGTTGATTTTTCTTGATTTATAAAACAAAATAACTTAAATAAACTATTTTAATTAAAGCGTAAACCTAAATTATCTAAAAACGTGTCCTACAATGCGTCGTTATATATAAAAATTACGCTTGAGTCGCATAAGAAAAACGTAATATTTGTAAAATAAAAGTCCTACGAGTGTAAAAACAATTTTCTTACTTAGTATATGACAAAAGAAAATTTTAGAAAAAAGATTTATATTTTTTTGACTTTTATATTTTTTATTATGAATTAAATTCTATTTTAAACTAATTAAATGTTTAAAAATACTAAAACTATTAAGAAAATTTTGAAACTTTTTTATAAAATACTTAATAACAATACAAGGCTAGGAAAAATTCAAAAGGTATGAAAGCTTATTTGAATAAGCTGTAAATAAGCTAACTTAATCGTATAAGCTAAATTAGAAAACAAAGGCTATGTATTAAAGTTTGCAAACATATACCAGTCAAAGACCCAAGAGCGGATGGTATGTGTGTGGTGTGGTGAGGTGGTTTGTAGGGGTTCGAATCCGAGCAACTCCTTTTTGCAAAATATTTTATTTTAGTTTTCTTTTACAAACTGATTAAGTACAATAAGATAAACAAATTTCAAAACTACAACTTTTTATAAAAACAACTAATAAGCTAAGTTTGAGCTTATGATTTATCAACAGTTGAACAAGAAAAGGAATAAGCACAAGATTTAAGCCAAATAGCTAAGAAGTTAATAAATAAGCAAAATGTTAACCGAAAATAAGCTGACTTACCGATAATAAGCTAATATAACAACTGAATAAGCATAATTACTTAGAAATAAGCACTAAACAAATCCAAATAAGCACGAGCTTAAGCTGATTAAACAGGGACACTATTTGGTTTTCTAGGTACTTTCTAGCTAATATTTAAGCACTTAAATAAGCTATGAAATGAAAAGGAACAATTGAACTAGCAAGTACACTAGCTAAGCTCTCTAAAAAGCTAAAACTCTCAATGTGGTGTTCACTAGAGAGCTTTAAATGAGCTTATGAAAATCTGGTAAACAGCGATTACTGTGTACTAGATGAAATGGTGAAAACAAAAAGCTAATGCACCTATCAAATAAGCTTCAGACAGCTAGGTTAGCTACACAAAAAGCAAAATTCACAACACGGGGTTCAATGATTAGCTTTTTGATGAGCTTGTGAAAATGGATATATAAAGCTTGCATTAAGGGCATGTTTTGAAAAAGAGTTCAAAAGAAGCTAAGAAATAAGCACTTAATAAAATTTGAACTAAAATTTATAAAAATACTATAGATTAAGGCTGAGCAATTGAATATTAGAAACCTAAAAGATGATAAGCTAAATCTTGGTATTAAATTCACAATAAAATCCTTAAGTTTATTCAAAAACTGTTATTGAAAAATTTTGACTTTTTAATTTACACTAAGTAGTTGACTTAAATGAACTTTGATTACTTCTAATTGACTGATTATGTTGTTTTAAGCTATAATAAGACTGGTTTAACTAATCTTAACAACTTTTAAAGCTAGAATGATGATTATGCAATCAAAAATCCTAACGATGACTAACTAAGGGGAGTTTAAAGATAATTTTGACTTTTCTCCAAAAGACAGGACTTTTTATTTCTTAAATGACCTAAAGGAACTTAATATTACTTGTTTAAAGCACTTGGACCCAATAAAACTCAATCAAAACTTCGGTGGAGTTACACTGAACAAACATTCCTTAAAATAACTTAAAATGAGGTTTTTAAAGTAAATCACTGTTTTAAACCATAAAACTGAATCATAAGGTCTTAATATGGGATAATAAGCAATGAAATCTGAAACACAACTTTAAACAACAAAGACTCATTGATCATGATTATGCTAAAATTGGCATTGAAAATGAAAAACTGAACAAACAAATATCCCAATGAACAAACATATAATATAAAGCAACAAATTAACTTAAGAAGGCCAAATAAGCATATAATAACAAAGATAAGCAGATTTTAAGCAATTCTACTGGTAAAACACTAAAATATAGAAAATGGCTTACAAATTGATCTAAACTGAGAATAAGTTATCCAAGAACCATTACCATATCCTATAGCCTTCTTTGAGGCATCTAACCCAAGGGCAATCCATGAGCAACCCTGCTCCAAGCCTTCATCATCATGAACACTCATTTTATTTTATTTCTATTTTCTTTGATTTTTATGTTTTTTAAGTAAACTAAGTTACAAGTCCTCTAAGTGATAGCAAAGCTTCAAAAAGCTTAAAAGGTAACTGAAATGTAATTAAATGAACAAGAACAACAATATTTAACAAGATTAAAGCAAAGTGTCAATTTTGTTTGAAAATGCTAAAGATTGAATTCAAACTTGAGAATTGAAACTGAGAACCTATTGAAATAACTTTCATTAACCATGAAACATGATACAACTTTGAAAATAAACCGAATTTAAAAGTTCACAAATGTAATTTAAAGTTTTACACTCACGAATTTGGTTCTAAGACTTTGACAAAAAAATACTCAGCTTTTCTATCTTTATAATGATCCATTAGACCCTTATCGACTCCATTGTTTCCACCATTGATAGGCTTTATATCATCTTAATGCCCATGTGGAATTTTAATGCCAAATATCTTTTTTTATGTGTTTTATTTAATGCACTTTGTGGATGTGGAGGGAAGGGGTGGTTAGACAGTGTAGAGGTGGTAGGCAGTGGTGTGAGGCGGTGGGGAAACCAATCGGGTTTTGGTTTGCTGAGCTTATGAAGAGAGAGAAGGGTAACCTGGTTCATGGGTTCACCAGTTTTAAATAATACTTGGGGTCCACAATGGGGTATTTGGCGGGGGTAAAATGAATGTGGACTGCTCTGAAGGTGAGGGGTCAAGTCAGTTTCTGGGCTTATTTTCTGGATAATAATAGGGTCCGTTTGGATTTTAATTAATAACACATAAGGACCATTTATGTAATTTAGCAAACTTGAGACCAAACTTCAAAATTCCAAAGTTATCAAAAGAATCAAACTTGACAAACTTTAATAGTACAAGGATAATATTTGATAATTTTCATTTTTTTAAATATCCAAGGACTATTTATGACATTTTTCAAACTTAGACTAAAGTTGTCATTTTGTAATTTAAATTTCAAGGACCAAGTTTAACCTAAGAATCCTGGACTCTAAATAACATTTTTCATTATTTTGATTTACAAGGACTAGTTTTGACAACTTTGAAACTTGGGGACTAAACGCCAATTATGCAAACTTGATATTTTCACCGTTGTATTTTTGAAAAACACATAAAACAATTATTTGTGATATTTTCATCATTTTAATGCATTTCGAAAGTTTTCGGATGTTTTAGATCTAAATCCAATATAAAATGATGAGCATTAGATACTCATTACTCATGGGAGAGATTCATCTAATATTCTCTTTACTTTGATTTTATACACCTGAATATAGATAACCGAATGAAACCTCCTCATGTTTTCTTCTCTCCTCGATATTCGTCATAAACTCAAAATTCGATAGACTCAGTATTATATCATGCGTCAAGCGTAGGAAGTACAAAAGAAAGGTTGTTTGCTTTCTTAGCACCTATAATCGAGAAGAAGTCGGAAGAGAAATCGACTTGAGGATGTACCAATATCCAGAGAATTTCCTGAAGTCTTTCTGGAAGACTTGCCGGGACTCCACAACGGGCACGTCAAGTAGAATTTCATATTGACTTAGTCCGGAGTTGCACTAACAATTGTGAGCATGGTAATTTACCGATTAGCACCATCAGAAATGCAAGAGTTGTCTAAACAGTTGCAATAACTCTTAGACAAAGGATTCATTAGGCCAAGTTCCTCGCCTTGGGGAGCACCGGTCTTGTTTGTGAAGAAGAAAGATGGATCCTTCAGAATGTGTATAGATTATAGAGAGCTGAACAAGTTAACGGTGAAGAATCATTACCCACTCCCCGAATCGCTACGACTTTTTCGATCAGTTGCAAGGCTCTAGTATCTATTCAAAGATTGACCTAAGGTCAGGTTCTCATCAACTTAGTACTGGAGGAGGATATTCCGAAAACAACGTTTAGAACACGTTATGGACATTATGAGTTTCAAGTAATGCCGTTCGGATTAACTAATGCACATGCAATATTCATGGATCTTGAATAGGGAATTTATGTAAACCGTATTTGGACAAGTTTGTTATAGTATTCATCGACGACATATTGATTTACGGCTCAAAAGAGCAAAGAAGAGCACAAAGGGCATTTGAGAACGATTTTAGGACTACTCAAGAATGAGAAGTTGTATGCCAAAATTTTGAAGTGTGATTTTTTGGAATGCATCAAGTACAATTTCTTGGTCATGTCATTGATAGTCAAGGATTACAAGTTGATCCTGCAAAGATTTAATGTAAATTTGTAGATTGGGCTACTCGACAAATCCTCAGAAAATCCGACAATTTCTAGGACTTGTCGGGTATACCGAAGATCATCGAAGGATTTTCAAAGATAGCTAAGGCTTTGACTAAGTTGACCTGAAAAACAAGAGGTGCGAATGGGAAAGCAACAAGAAGCTGCTTTTCGGTTGTTGAAGCAAGTTGCATGATTAAAGGTAACCAATGCTTTGGCACTACCCGAAGGAATTGAGAACCGTTTGTATACTTTGCGATGCTTCACATAAAGGGCTTGGAGCTGTATTAATGCAAAATCGAAGGTGATAGCTTATGCTTCTCGACAACTTAAGGTTCATGAGAAGAATTACACCACACATGAACTTGAGTTGGGGGCCTGTAGTTTTGCACTCAATATTTTGTAGACACTACCTTTACGGTACAAAGTGCACGCAGTGTTTACGGACCACAAGAGTTTGATATGTTCTTGATCGAAGGAACTTAACATGAGGCAACGTCGTTGGTTGGAATTAATCAGCGATTATGATTGTGAAATCAAGTATCATCCGGGAAAAGCCAATGTTGAGGCTGATGCTCTTAGTGAAAGAAAGGCCAGAAACCTTTAAGAGTCTGATCATTAGGAATGACAATCAGTTCACCTTTACCATCAAGAATACTCGAGGCACAAATCGAGGAACTTAAGGAGGAAAACCGACCAAGTGAAAAGCTTTATGGTATGCCCGAAAATGCAAATGGTTTTGTAAAGAGAGCAGATGGAGTATTATGCTTCAAGGAAAGAATGTGGGTACCATGTTAAGGCGGGATACGAGAATTGATTATGCATGAGTCGCATAAGTCAAAGTATTCTATTCACCCAGGATCTGATAAGATGTATCAGGATCTCAAAAACCTTTATTGGTGGCCGAACATGAAAGCGAGATTGCTACGATATGTGAGCAAATGTCTTGTTCCAAAGTAAAGTCGAATATCGAAACCTCAAGATTACTCCAACAACCAGAGATTCCCCAATGGAAATGGGAACGCATTACAATGGACTTTGTCATGAAACTTCCAAAGACATCGGGAGGTTACGATGCAATATGGGTAATCGTCTATCGTCTTACAAATCAAAGCTCATTTCATACCAATTAGAGAGACTTATTCCATGTAACAACTTACTAGACTTTATGTCAAGGAAATAGTCTCAAGGCATGGGCACCCAATTTCCATCATTTCCGGCAGAGATAGTCGATCACTTCAAACTTTCTGGAAATCATTAGAAGATTCATTTGGAACCAAATTAGAGATGGCACAAAGATATCATCCACAAACCTGATGGTCAAAGTGAAAGGACAATTCAAACCTTAGAAGATATGCTGAGAGCAAGTGTGATTGATTTTGGAAATGGTTGGGCTAACCATTTGCTATTGATTAATTTCGTACAACAATATTTATCACACCAGTATAAAACCGGCACCATTTGAGGCACTTTTATGAGTGAAAATGCCGATCACCGGTTTGTTAAATGGGCGAGGTTGGACGCACAACTCTTGGTCCTAAATGGTGCGGGAAACAACAGAAAAGATAGTCCAAATTGAGATAGACTCGGAACTGCCGAGTCAACAGAAAAGTTCTGCAGATGTTAGACGCAAACCGTTAAATTTCAAGTCGCGAAAAGTGATGTTGAAAGTATGCACGCCTGGCAAGGCATGAGTACGATTTGGAAAGCGGAAGTTGAAACCGAGGTACATTGGGCCATTCAAAATTTTGGCAGAGTCGGCCTGTAGGCTTGATCGACTTGATCTTCCGGTTTAACTTAGTCACGTACACAACATCGTTTCACGTTTCAAACTGAAGAATGTCTTTCGGACGAATCACTTGTTATTCCATTGGAAAAAATTCAACTCGACGATAAACTCAATTTAGGTGGAGGAACCTAGAAATCATGGACGAATTAGGTCAAGAAGTTGAAACAAAGTCGTATTCCTATTGTGAAGGTTGTTTGGAATTCGAAGAGGTCCTGAGTTTACTTAGGAGCGGGAGACGATCGCCCCTCAAATATCCTCATCTTTTCACCAACACTTACACTGTAGGACCCAACAAGACTGAATTCGTGAATTCCTTTTTGATGGAAGAATGTGACAATTGGTATTTTGGTCATATGGTTTCAAAGATTACTCATGCTTCATCATTTATCATTTATAGTAAATTACGTTTCACGAGCATCAAAATTCACGTAACCGTAATGGTTTAGCTGTGAATTCATATATAATCATCAAGGTCATTTCATATGGACTAAGTTTAGTCTACATATCATTATCATCATTATCATTATATTAGTTCATGCATGGTTTTGCATTTTACATTAAACGTATAATTTCATATTAAATAAGCGTTATCGCGTATTTATTATTTTGAACAATTGATCCATTACTTTCAAAAATTATTCCAATATATTTTTATACTCATATAATGTTTATAAAAATAATATTATAAGTTTACCCAGTGTTTTAAATTTATTTTGTACCTAAATTGTTATATTTATATAATTGCGACGGTTTTCTTAAATCTCTACACGATAATTATTATTTCACTCAAATTTTTCAAGAAATGTATTTTTATAATTTTATGATCTCAATATATTTTATCTTGACCCGTTAAAAGTTATTTTTATCTAATGCTACCTAAAATACTCAAATGTGTATTTAACTTACACATATCCTCAAATTACTTACTTAAACTACTCTTGTACATAATAAAAAAAAAAAAAAAAAATAACAAATTGGATGACTAACACCCTTGTTGACACAAGGGGTGAGTCATGTATTAGTTTGCAAAATATCTCATCTATGTAAAGTATTATACATTAAACAAACTCATACTCACTCATAATATCAAAAGATCAAAACCCATTTGCTTTCTCTCTTCTCTCCAAGACCGGAGAACCACTAAGATAGACCAAGGGAAGGATTTCATCAAAATTTTCAAGACAAGGTTTTTATCACACTAGTATCACTTGTTGTTAAGGTTTTGCAATTAAAACCTAAGGTGATTAGGAAAAATCCATTGTCCATAAACCTCATCAAGTTACTTGTAAGCATCCATATTCATGTGTTTATTTCATATTCATTGTTATGGTCATTTCATTTTATTTGAGAAAACATGCAAGTCTCATGAGGTTTATACCACTTTTTCTTTGATTTTTAAGAGTTATATATATTTTGTCATCCTATAATTATTCCTTGTAATAAATCACTCTTGGTGATGTCTAGGAACCCATGACACCCTAAGAAGGTGAATGGTAGGATTAGATATAGCTTGGAGTTGTTTTGAATGGGTTAGAATAGGTTTGGCGTGAGAAAAACTCATTTCGACAAGTTTGCAAAAGGGTCTGTCCTTATTTTCAAAATATGGAAAATCCGACAGTAAGTAAAAATTTTTGGCCTAGATAATTAGAAAATACATTTTAAAAGCAGCGTGGCGGCAGGCGGATTAAAAGCGAGCTATAACAGCCGAAGTTATGAATTTTTCAAGTTGGCGGCGAAAACTATATTTTTTACGGAAATTCAGCATGTTATATATTTATTTTATGCGAGTCAAAAAATGAAACTTGAAGTTATAAATTATGCGACTTATCAAAAATATATTAGTATACTTTGATAAAGCTAAGGACCTATAAAGAAAGCGAAAGCAGTTTGTAATGATCAAATTATACGTTTACAAAAAAGTTGGCGTAACTTCATTTTATAAGAAAAACTATTAATTTCTAATAGGCAAGTATTACGGAAAAATAAGTGACCATTTTGAAGGTTGTTTTTAACATTGATGTAGAAATTTTTATAAAGTAAAGTCTTCTAGTAAAAGTGAGTTTGCCAAGTATATTTTCTAAAATGTCCGACCGTTTGTTTAGCGGAGTTGTAATGAATTAATTATGGCTACTCAAACATTTGCCGAAAACCATCCTTAAACTATATTTTGGGACACAAGTACCATACTTAACCTATATTTTTCTTTATGTTCGAGACCTTTAGGATGGAAACTCATGTACTAAAACTTAGAGATAATAATACAAACTTCCCAAACCCATTGAGTACGTTTCCTAATACTCAATGTGCACCATTACTACGACTGGTTTTAGAGGCGTTTTGTCACTTTCATGAATATTCCAACAACATTATTTTCTGACGAAAAGTTATAATTTCTTAATATATCACTAAATGATTATCGTCGGATATCATTTCAACGTAATTACATGTGGAGTAATTTAAAAATGGTCAAGACGTTAAAAGATTATTTTTCGTGAAAAGTATTATTTTCAAAATTCATAAAGTGGTATAGATATCATTCGAATTGCATGCATAACATTACATCATAACTTATTATGTATCATATCATTAATAATAGGTCGAGTTTAAGATTCACTACATTTCGATTGTACTCACTTTGTCATCGCATCAATTCATCAAGTGAGTTTTCATAGCCCCGATTTATTCAAGTTTTACTTTATTTCAAACCTACGAGGGAGAATACATTGCACATCATTTTTATTACGATACCAAGTATTTCAAATTCATTACATTGCTTAAGTTACCTCATGCCAATTGAATGTCCCCATTATATAACATGAGTTAATTTCATAGAAGCGAGGGTGAGTGGATAGATCTATCGAGGGTGACTCCTCCATCCGGGTTGGCAGATTCCAACCGGACGGATGCATTTCATTTAATATCATTATTTGAGTTGTTTGGCAAACACTCTGTTAGGCCGAACAACATAAATGATCTAATTTGATTGTCATGGACTTATAGCAATTGTAACATTTTTGTGACATATTTGTCATACATAATTTATACTTGTGGTAGTCTTATTAAACATTTACCTAAACTCTATGAACTCACTCAACCATTGTGTTGACACTTTTAGAAATGTATTTTCAGGTAATTTAGACATTCGCATCATGTACGATTAAGGAAACTCATAGAGTCGTCGACTTGTTTCATTGTATATTATGGTTTTCTTTTCAAAACATCGTTTGGACTTGTATTAAACTTATATTTCTGCAAACTTTATCAACTTTTGGGACCTATCTTGTAACTCTCATGTTTTATATAAATATCAAAGCGATGTGTTTCGCGACACTTTTGGTGCGTTCAATATAACTGTGATTGTGATGCTATGTGATCACCAGGAATTCCATTCATTTTGCAAAACAGGTAATTTGGGGGTGTGACATTTGTGAAATCCAATATGTTACAGAAATTGGTTGACCCTACCAAATACCGAAGTATTATTGGGTCTCTTGTGTATCTAACAGCCAGTAGACATGACATTGTATTTTCTTTATATCTTTGCTCCCTTTATCAATCAAGACCAACTGAACGACACCTCACTAAGGCTAAAAGAATCCTCCGATACGTAAAGAGAACCATTAATTTTGGGATCCGGTATCCGAAGGATTCTGGTTTTGAACTAATAGCCTTTTCAGACGCTGATCATACAAGATGCTTAGACTCTCGAAAAAAGTACTTCAGGTGGTTTACAATTCCTTGGTGATAAATTGGTGTCATGGCAATCGAAGAAACAAGACTGTACACCGATGTCATCAACTGAAGCAGAATATGTAGCCATATCTGCGTGTTGTGCTCAAGTCATTTGGATAAGAACACAACTCAAGGACTATGGTTATGTATTTGACAGAATCCCGGTGTACTGTGATAATCAAAGTGCTATTGAGATCTCGTGCAACACCTTTCAACATTCGAAGTCAAACCATATTGATCTTCGATATCATTTCATCAAAGAGCATGTGGAAGGGTACGTTGAATTATACTTTGTAGAGTGAACACCAAGGCGGATCTTCTCACTTAAAGCCTTAGCTCGGCAAGGTTTTCTTGATTTCATTCATAGGATTGGTATGAGGTGTTTGACTCCAGGAAGAGCTGGGCGAACTTTTAAAACATTCTTGAAAATAGTCAAACACCAAAACCTCTCTTGTAAATAAATTTTTCAAAAACAAAAATAGAAAATTATAAAATCTGATAAAATCTAAAAATATTCTTCTATCTAAATTTCTTTCAAACATTGCATGTACAAATCTTCCGTCAACACTTTGTTCCATCAAACCTTTCACCATTTTTAGAACAAGTGTTGAGGGAGAAGCAATAAATATTTTTGGTTTATAAAACTTGCTTGCATGTTTACCAAAAGATGTTGTTTCTTGAGAAATGGTGGATCGTTTCTTCTCTCATATACTCTCCTCGGACTCAAATGTTTTAAAATTTTATCATTTCAAAAGCGGTATCATCAAGTTTCTTTCCAAAATAATTATGTTTTGCTTAACCAAAGTGGAAGTTATGGGTCTTGGTTGAAAATTGTTGTGGTGGAGGGACTAATCTTGTCAAATTAGAAAACTCATTTTTTACAAAACTCCACCTAACAATTTCAAACTCATTTATTACCTACATTAAATTCTTCAACCAACTCATATCCCGCCTAAGAATCCAAAGCGCAAATTCGTTGCAAATCCAAAATTTGTAAGTTGTTATAGCTTCTATCGTAAAACAAACATTGGTTTTAATTTTACTCGAATCTAACGGTTAAATCTATGAAAACTTGCGATTTTTTGGGTCTACGCATACACGTATGAACATGGTTTTGATATAATGTGTTTTTGATGAAATGGGGAGTGTCAAAATGTTTGAAAACAAGTATTATAACAATTTCTATCATCAAAACATGCCCGAAATTTGTTTCAATGTGTTTGAATATTAGGGTTTATATTTATTCCAAATTTAAGCGTTTCTTCATGTGAGTGTTCTAGCTTGATTAGATGATTAGAATAGGTTCTTAACATGTTCAATTAATCATATACACTCATGAACACACCAGAAACAACAAAATTGAAGAATTATGATTTTAGGGTTTATATGCGTATGAACATGAACTTTTTGATTTTGTGAGTGTTTAATGTTAAAACTTGTTGGAACTTGTTTAATTAACATCTAAGGTAGTGCAAAAAAGTTTGTGAGTTTTACATGGTTAAATCTTTTACGTGGGAATAGGGTTTAGAGTTTAAGTATAAACTTATGCCTAAGCATGTATACGTGGCTGATTGGGATCTTGACATATTTTTTGTCTTGAAAGTGTTTGGAATAAAAATAATCATTTGTTATGTTTAACTTGATACGAGGCTTCTCACATAAAAGATTCATAATCAAGGTGTTCTTGGCTTACGCTTAAGGAATACCTTATCGTAAAGGGTGCATAAGAGCAATCTTACGTGTAACACTTGCATAAGGGTCTGATCGGGACTACTGCGTATCTGGGAAGGATATGTAAACTTAGATTCTACGCCTAAGGGCTACTCTACGAGTAAACCTTACGGCGTAAGTCCTTTGCCTAAGCCTACGCGCGCAAGCATAAGCTACGAGTATACTCCTGGCGTAAGCATTCTTACGCCTGGGTTCTCTTACGGTTAAGCTACGCCTACGCCTAAGGTCGTCATGTTTACGCATAAGCTCACTTGCTTACGCCTAAGCCAACTTATAACTTTATTTTGAAATGTTACAGCATTACAAAACTTGTAAATAAGTTTATCATATGTCACAAAACCAAAATGTCACTAATAAGCTACAAAAAGTTAAAACGTTGTGTGTTTAAGTGAAATTTGGACATTGAAATTCAAAATTAACATACACAAACAACTTATCCGTCAACTTTGGACTATTGGACTAAATGTGCCTTTGGACTCGTAACATTCATAAACATAACAACTTTAATCAATATTGGACAATAAAATCAACTTTAGACTAACATAATGTCTTTCGATATGTTGGTTCTTTTGTCTCAATACCTTTCGGATCACAAAATGGATGTCGTCATGGAAAATCTCAATGCATCCAATGAACTCACAATGGAAGATATCTTCCCAGCGGATTATACTTAAAGTTGGAAGAAAAACCTTAGAGTCGAATTTTGATAACACAAACTCAAAATCGTGCAGGTTGCTGTGGACATTCTCAAGGAACATCCTTACCGCTCATGCTATCTACTGCATTTCTGATGCAGAAATCAATATCCATCAATTCGGCACACAATGGAAGATTGATGGTCAAAATCATCAAAGTGACTCTCAAAAACAGAGTCACGGTCGCGGTAGGTGATCTTAGCACAATCCTTCTTCTACTAGCCATTGACTGCGGATTATGTGGCAACTCCTACCGAAGAGGCAATAATGCGGTTCATAGTGCGACATTGGTTATGTGATGAAGGCTGCTTTGGAATCATCACCAAGCACTCACTATTGATGTGAAGAACATCCACTCATACTGAGGAGGACGTATACATCATGATGGCTATATGCGTATGCGGAAGAGACAGCGGTCATGGTTTATCCTAAACTAATGCACCTTGAACATTTTGGGGCATAGTGACAAAGAACATTGACTACGCATAGTGCGATATGGGAAGACATGATGACATCTTAGGCACGGGTCAAAGATTTCCTTTATCGGATACAAGTTGTTGATTTAAAATATTCTGGAAGAATCTGGACATAATAGAATAAATGACCCCAGACTCTTTCGATGTTATTTGAGCCAACTTTGAGCGTTAATGAGGTTTAAGGACTCATCAACACGGAAACAAGGTGCGAGTTACTTACGTCTACTCCCGACACAATCAGGGTCAACCCTCGTATCTACATATAAAGAAGCGGTGAAAGCGGGTAAAGTTGGGTTCATGGATGAAAAGACTTCTGCGGTGCCTCAAGAAGACTAGAAGATTAGGTAGCAACGGAAGCACTAAACACGGGGACTACAACAAAGTACAAGAAAAGACACCCACCCAGTAAGAAAAGAGTCCCAGCTCAGATCGTTCGCCCTCAAGTTAAACCAGAACCTATTCCATAGAACGACGACTCTGAAACTAAGTCAGAAGAGGTGACTTACTACTCTGAATCGCAATAAGATGATACATCTTCACCAATGTCAAAAGACAAACCTCCAAGTCCCTCATCTGACAAAGGGAAGAAGCCAGTGCCAGAAGAAGAAGAAGAGGATTTGGATGAAGAGAATGCTCCAAAAGATGAAGAAAGAGAATACTAGAAGACTCTGAAGCATCTGAGATTGCAGCAAGCTGCAAAAGATTTTGAAGCTAAAAAATTAAAAGGCCCTGGAGGTTCTAGTGGTGGTGCTCCAGACACACCAGTTCTTGATGCGGTTAATCAACCTGATAAGGGAACTGGTGACACCACAAAGGAATCTACGGAGCAGCAGCAGCAGGACTACGAAGTTAAGTTTGATTTTGAGGAAGAAGAGCAGGAAACGACAGAGAAAATAACTGATGAAGATGTGGAAAAAAGGGCAAAGGAAAAGGCTGATGAAGAAGGAAGAATAAGAAAGGATTCGAATTGAAACATACAGCTACATCCGAGATAATCCTGAACACAATCCTGAACAATCTTCAGAGCCACCACATGACCCTTGCACAACTGAATCATCATCTCAGTCTTCACCACCACCATAAAAAGATACAACAACACGATCATCATCCAAATCAGTCAAGAAAACTACAGATATGTGGGCATCTCGGGCCAAGACCAAGATCCAAAAAGTTGTGAAACAAGCAAGGAAACGTATTATGGTTGACTGAAAGCAGAACCTGCTGGCTGACAGGGTAAATTTACTTTGCGATTAGATGAACACATTCATTGACGAGAGAGATCAAATCAAGCTATTCCTGAACAGAGACATTCAAGGAGAAATAGACGAGAAGATCAAGGAATACACTCATCAGTTCCTTCTTCAATATGTTCCCGGAATAACAAAAGACATGTTCTCCAAACAACTATATCCAACTTTGAGAACACTGATCGGACAAACAATTGTCACAACACCGGTGATGATGCAGACTCGACCAGTCCAGCCACCTCATGTCACAGAAACCGACCTACTTTCACAGTTGATAACTCAGATGACTGCTCGATCTTCGACACTCACATTTGATGAATTGAAATTTATTGAGGTTCTCCTTGCTCATCAACTGAAGAATACATGCAAGAAAGCTGCTGGTATTGAGAAGCATTACAGAGATGATGATGACAAGGATAAAGATCCACATGCAAAACGTCAGAAGAAAACATGCGAGTCTTCATCATCTATGCCACCGCCAAAGACCACCACCACATCTACTACACGAGCATCTCAGCAAACTCCTCCATCTGATAAACCTCAGGATTCTGAGTCTCCACCAACATTGGAGAAAACTGGTGATCATTTTCAATACACCGGGGGTGAAGACGAAGAACGTCTAGAGCCCCAACAACAGCCATCATCCCCACCATCAACTAAGCAACAACCGGGATCATCCTCCAAACAAAAGAAGAAGAAGAGATCAAGCTCAGTCATCTCCTGGTTGGATGAAGATGACACTCAAGAGTATGATTGGTTTAGCAAGTTAGTTGATGCTATGCCTCGATTACCGGAAGGTCAAGAACTGGTAGACGGTCGTACTATGGAACAAGTGAAAATTATCCAGGATGAATTAAAAGTCAAGAAGATGATGAAGAGGGAATTACGCAGGATCAAGAACGATGCTTTCCAATTGCTAAAAGACAGATCCGACAGTGCTGTTGAAGTTGAATACCATCTCGACAACATCGTACGAGCCATGTCTAACAACATTGACTGGCTCAACCCCGAATCGAACATCAATTTCTCAAGAAAGGATAACACTTCATATTACACTGACTAGACCAAACCGCTACCAACCATTTGCCGACCAGAGAAACCAAAGATTCCTTACCGCTACTTCTTCAAAAATGACCTAGAGTTTCTTCAGCACTGTAGCGACATCAGCAAGAAGTACGCTACATCACTTACCTTCAACATACCAGCAACATTCTTCTCCACCAATGTTGCCTTCGAAGAAGAGGCCACCAGAATGTTCGTTGACAAATTGGTGGACGATGACATTGATGCTAAATATGGCATTCACCATTGGCCACCAAGGAGAAGTCTGTATTACAGAATATGCCAAGTTCTAAAGTCGAACAAGGAGGTGTTTAGTGATAAAAATATCGTTCCTATAATTAATGTCACATTGACTACGAAATGGGATTATTCATTCTTGAAGGAAATCAAGGTCAAATGCCAAGATGAACAAGAATATGATTTCACTGAGGCTGGTTTTCTGAGATTGTCGCTCAACGACATCGAAGACATGTATCTTGCTAAGGTACAAGGACAGATGAGACAATTCTCCACCAACATTCAGCTTCAGTACATCACAGCCTTACTGATATTCATTCAAAGCAAAGTGATCCAGGAACGTGTTGAAGATCTCCAGCTTGCAATCGAATCTTATCAGAAGCAAGTCAACCTTACAAAACCGTTGCTACACTTTCCCGACATAAACCAACTATCTTACTACGCCATTTTGAAGAAACCAAAGTTTGGTGTTGTTTACCGCAGAGTACTTCACCATAATTGCTTCATGGCATACAACGACGTTCATAAGTTCTGCGATCACACGTTGAAGATGGTTCGTGATGGGTTAGCGTATCGGTTAAAGGACATTCAGCAAGGTATTGGGTCAAAGAAGAGGTGGAATTCTGAGGAAAAGAGGGATGCTAAGAAGATAATCAAGAGGCTGGATGAAAGGTTGTTTCATTGAGATCAGATGCGGAAGTTTGAGAGCTTTGTGGGTGGAAGACAGAGTTTCTCGATTACAACATATCAACGTCAAGAGAGAACCCCTAGTCTAATTGAATTATTTTCTGGGACTCCTCAAAACTATTTTGATTGATATTTGGTTTGATTGATTGGTATATTCATTTTGGCTTGTGCACACATAACAGTGTACAACCCGAACTTGTAATGAAAGGACCCTGTGGTACGCATCAGTGCCACAATCCTTATAAAAGGAGCGAAAGCTTCTTACTTTTTAGTAAAACTTATCAAAACTTTAATCATTTTCAAAGTTTTGCTCAAAAGAACAAGTACTTCCCCTTAAGTTTTCAAAACCTCAAAAGTTAGTATTTCTTGTTGAGGCGGAGTATTTGCTAAAAATCTTTGTTCACAAAATGTTCTTCGTGGAAACCTTCCCACAAAACTCGAAATGGACATATTCGATATCAAATTTCATCAAAAATAACATTTATATGCCATTTTTGAGGGGGAGAAAGATTGTGTGATACAAATATGTTGAAAATGTGATTGAATCATCGTGTACTAAGACTTAACCCATGAATTGATAAGATCTGAACTGTCATACATCGAAAAGATTTGTCTTCCAAGACTTATCCGAGTAGATCGTACCTATTCGAGAAGCTCTTGATAGACATGAACTTTGACAGGTTTGACAACCTTTTCAAGGTTTGTCCACACCTTCAAGGTAGTTATTAGAGCTAGTTGTCACCTAAAAGATAACAATGCATCTCTTTAACTATTCAACGTAACCGTGTCTCGCGGGGAATTGTCTATCTTGAGTCGATCAATTCAAAAGTGCGAGCTCTACCCTCACCGTGCAGATTTCTGTAAAAACACTTAAGCACGAGTGGAGGGGGAGTATTTCTGAAAATGCAAAACTCTCAAAGTGTTACAAACATGTTTTCATTCATAAACACTTTGAGAGATTTTCAAGAAAATGTTTTTATGGCAACATAGGATAGTCATGGAGTTATAAGGTGACTAAGGTTAAGAATAACCGTCCTATGATCCGCCAGAGCCGTAGGGATCTACCCAAGGACGCCACCAATAGTTAGAAATTAGAAGTCCTTAGGTGTGATTATAAAAAGGAGAAAATGAGAATCGGAGAAACAAGGAGTTGAAGAATTAAAAAAAAAGGTAAAGAAAAGGGTGAAAAGAAATAGCCCTCCAAATTATTCAACTTGGGGCAGACACCGGTTCAATTCATATGCTTCTGGCTGTCACTAGATGACACCGGTATTGAAGAATAAAGTCGTCATAGACCCAGTAACACAATGCACTCAACCTTTTTAGCCACTCAAGTTTCTCTCAACAGAAGCTTGTTTCATTCTCACAGGAAACCCTACATAAACTATCGACTTTCTCTTAGAGACTATTGGTATTGAAGAGGGAGACCCTCTCCCAAGTCTCCACTTAGGAAAAACAAAGCGAACTATTGAGTCTAGAGCCACGAGATTCATAAAAAGATCTCTTAGGAACACTTGACATTTCATCACTTTTCGTTCAACATTAAGGACCCAAGTGATACATTTTATAGCCCTTCACAGATCTTAGCAATCTGTCAAGAACATTTATGAGGGGATTCACACTTGTGATCCTGAGTGATTGAATGGAAACTTCTGCCAGGGTCAACATTAATAGCCGTGACAGCAGGTTGCTTTGGTAACTCCTTGTGGGTTACGTATAGTGTTGTCTCAAACGGTCTACAGTCGTGAGGTGATGCTTCAGTGTACCTCAGCAATGCACCTAAACTGTAGATGTACTTTGATACATTGTGTTATCCTACTTGATGGACTCTAGTTCAGGAACAGCCTTTGCTAGAATTAGAGACGTATTTTCACACTGTGCTATTAACACCCTCGAAGTTCGAACTTGTAAGTGCTGGAAATCCAGCTAAGGAGATTCCTTTCAAGAACTGAGTCCTGAAGATGTGGGTCATTACTTGAACTTGTTCAATGTAATACCAACTGTCCCTTATGGGATTTGGATGGCTGATTCGCCCGACCAAGGTGAATGGAAACAAGACATTCATCAGAAGTACAATCGTAGTGGTCAATTCTCTAAGAAACGATCACAATGATCGATTGGTGTTTTTCACTAACCAATTCTTATGTTTTCTTGTTATGGAGGATCTTGGAAGGAATGATCGTGCTGATTCTCCTCATGCTCATACCAACAACAACTCAATTGAAGTTCTCTCAAAAGGAAACTCAAAAGTCAAAAGGATTCTTCATCAACCAAAGAATCTACAAAGTTTAAAGACTAGAGAACTACATCAAATCTGAAATCCAACGTCAAAGAGCGTATAAGCATGTTGGAGAAAGATGTGGAGACACCTAATCAACGTAGCTAACCGGAGGTAGACAATCACATACTATCACCACATCCACAACAAAGAACAAAGTACAAAGAATACAACGACGTCAAAGCTGAAAACTTCAAAAGAAACAAGATCCTCACTTTGGGGAGATTGTTGGAATCAAGGAACTTCTTCTCACAAGAAAGAGGAATGCCAGAAGACGTCAAAGCAGCTGCTATTACATCAACACCAACAACTTATTCAAGATTGTTGGAGTCATCACTAACACTTAGGGGGCGATTGTTGGAATTGCTCCTAACCTGTATTTCAAGTGTTAGTCATTTAACATGTATAGGTTGCTTAATTAGGCTTTTATGTTAGTTATTAAGGCTAGGCTCATGTAGAAAGCCCATGAGCCTATGCCAAAGCCCAATAAGGAAGGAAGGGAATATATATGTTTCCCTAGCTCCCTTCTCCTATAAATACACTTGTAAACCTTCACTTGAAGGTTGGTTGTTCACTCTAATACATATCTACGCATAACCTTTCATCATATTCATACGTGTGTGTGTTTGTTTGTTCAACCGATCACCTTCATCTATATTTCTTACATATTGATCCTTGTGTTAACTTATGGTGACCAAACACATCCATTGGACAACATCATTGGGAACCCTTCTCGCCCAGTATCCACTCGCAAAAAACTTTGTACTGATGCCTTATGGTGCTTCTTCAATTCTTTATTATCAAAGATCGAACCTAAAGATGTCAAGCCAACAATGTCTGAGGACAGCTGATTTAGTGCTATGCAAGAAGAAATCCATGAGTTTGATCGTCTTGATGTATGGGAATTAGTACCTGCTCCAGATTGTGCTTTGATTATTTCTCTCAAGTGGATCTTCAAAGTAAATCTTGACGATCACGGTGATGTTTGAAGAATAAGCAAGGCTAGTGGCTAAAGATACCGAAAGAGGAGGGTATTGACTTTGAGGAATCATTTGCTCTGGTTGCACGAATTGAGGCTATCAGAATCGTCCTGGCTAATGCTTCTAGCAAGAACATGGTGGTTTATCAGATGGATGTAAAAACTGCTTTTCTTAATGGAGATCTCAAAGAAATGGTGTACGTTAGTGAACCCGAAGGTTTTGTGAATCCAGAGCATCCTACCCATGTCTACCGCTTGAAGAAGGCCCTTTACGGTTTGAAGCAAGCTCCAAGGGTGCATGGTATGATACATTGTCAAAGTTTCTCTTGACAAATGGATTCATCAAAGGAGCAGTTGATCCCACATTGTTCACCAGAAAGTCAGGCAAACACTTAATTCACGTTCAAATTTATGTTGATGATATTCTTTTTGCCTAGACCGACCCTAATGAATGTGACCAATTTTCTAAGGAGATGGGCTCCTAATTTCAAATGTCTATGATGGGACAAATGTCATTTTTCTTGGGATTACAAATCTCACAAAGTCCGGAGGATTTTTTATAAATCAATCTAAATATGCTAATGAAAACTTAAAGAAATTTAGAATTGATTCTTGTGACCTTGTTGACACTCCCATTGTGGAGCGTACAAAACTGGATGAGGACCACTCAGGGATCATGGTTGATCAAACAAAATATCGTAGCATGATTGGATCCCTGATGTACCTCACTGCCAGTAGACATGATATTTTGTTCGTTGTATGCATATGTGCTAGATACCAGGCTAAGCCTACCAAAAAGCACCTTGAAGCGGTTAAACGGGTCTTTTGGTATCTCCAAGGAACCATTAACATGGGAGTTTGGTATCCGAAGGACACCAATATGTCACTAACAAAATATGAAGATGCAGACCATGCAGGGTGCCAAGTTACACGTCTAAGTACGTCAGGAGGTGCTCAGTTTTTGGGAGATAAGTTAGTAAGTTGGTCTTCAAAGAAACAAATGAGTACGTCTATATCCTCTACAGAGGCTGAATACATAGCCATGTCATCTTATTGTGCTCAAATCATATGGTTAAGATCCAATTATCTGACTATGGCTTTGTATTCAACAAAGTTCATCTGTATTGTGATAACAAAAGTGCCATTGCTCTCTGCTGCAACAATGTTCAACATTCAAGATCAAAGCACATTGATATTCGACATCACTTCATCAGGGAACAAGTG
Organism: Chrysanthemum makinoi; assembly: GCA_910596185.1. Taxonomy (NCBI): domain Eukaryota; kingdom Viridiplantae; phylum Streptophyta; class Magnoliopsida; order Asterales; family Asteraceae; genus Chrysanthemum; species Chrysanthemum makinoi. The sequence continues at coordinate 123,446,804 of OU343219.1, forward strand.
GAGAAAGGTGTGGTTGAACTATATTTCGTAAGGACTGAATATCAGCTAGCAGACATCTTCACAAAGCTCTCCTGGAGGAGAACGGTTTGTGTTTATCCTTCCACGACTTGGCTTGAAGAGCCTACAACCTGAGACACTCAAACGTCTTCAAGAAGAAGACTAGGAGTAAAGGTGTTTCCTCATTTATTCTATGTACATAATTTATCAAAAAGCAAAATAGAAAATTATAAAACTAACAAAAAGAAAATAGAAAAATATAAAATTTCAAAACACATAAAAATCAGAATATTTTGAAAAAGTCCAAAAATATTGTTTTTCATATCATGTTATCTGGTCTCGATAACATCTACGGACTTTGATATGTCATTAAAAAATGGCACGGGTCTTTAGATGAAGTTCGAACATAATTAATAAATATTTTATTCAAAAAAAATGAGATGGAGAAAAATGTAGGTTTATTGTCATTTCAGGCAGTAACCCATTTTTAAAAGAAAGAACAGAGCCATGCTTAATCTAATTTTGAATCCTCATGCTCTGATTCTAAAAACAAAAGTTCATAAGGAAAATTTGTCGCCAAAAAGACAAATGTTTCCTCACAAATATTTTTCCTTCTAAATATTCTTCTAAAAAATATTTGTCATCTAATGAAAACTAATTTTCTTTGAAAATAACTCGGACTTAATTTTGAAAATCATCTGGGCTTATCATTTGTCAAAATCTCAATCACTCAATCAACAACTTTGGTCATTGATCGAGGGGGAGAATGATTTCAATCAAAACAAAAAGGTTATTTTTCAAACAATTGGCACGTAATCGAGCAAGGTCTACATTTGGATAATCAAAAAGAACATTTTTTTGTATAATTGGATCCAGACCAAGGCTAATATTGTGTTTTCATAAGATACTTACGCATGTTTGATCGTTGGAGTTTAAAGTCTCATAATCTGATCCTTATCAGTTAAACGTTTTAAAAAGCAAGTCACAGGTCTCCTCAAAAACCTTTCAAAAATAATTTAAATCAATTGAGATTACAAATCTCAAAGGGTTTGAAAATTGTGATCGGGGGAGATTTTGTGATTTAAATTGGATATAAACTGATAATTCGATAAGTGGTTTTAGAAACATAATATCAAGCACTCCTCCCTACATGTGCCAAACGATTTCAAATATTCCATGCACATGTAAGGGGGGAGCCTTTATCTTAAACCAAAAAGGATTGAAACGTGATTGATTTATCTCATAGTGCAGGTTCCCTCTAATATGGGCAAAACACTTTCGAATCTCGATGCACACATTGAGGGGATCAATCAAAAGAAAACCTCATCCTTCCCAAAATATCTCATCCAAAGTACTTAAAATAAAAGATTTGATCGGGAAGTGATGATAATCATTTTAGAAAATGTTAATCAAAGATTGGATCTTTCATTCTCATTCTAAGATTTCAAAAGTCCTCTTGCCTCCATGAGCTAAAATAATTTCTAATACTTGAAGCACATTTTGAGGGGGAGCATTTCTAAAATATCAAAAAATAATTAAGGTACAAAACGCTTTGATTTTATATCACAAGTACCTTGATTGATTTTCAATTGGTTTCGAGGCGGAATGAACAATACCAAAAGACCGACCAATTTATTTTATGCATGAAGATATAAGGATGGTTAGGTTAGGTATTCATTCCCACAATCCCGCCAGAGCCAGAGGGATCTACCCAGGGACAATCCACTAGATAGTTTAGAAGTCCTTAGGTATGATGAAAAAAGGAGAAAAATGAGAATATGGGAAGAGTGCGGACTGAGATAGAGCTAGTAATAGAATAAACCCAACAAGGTTCTAGTTATGAAGTCTCGGTAAGCACTGAAGGGGTTGAAGAATGAAAAAGAATTGAATGTGAAAAGGGTGAAAAGAAATAGCCCTCCATTAATTCAACCTTAGGGCAGAAACCAGGTTCAATTCATCTGCTACTGGTGGTTACCAAGGTAACGCTGGTATTGAAGACAAGACGTCATGGAGCCAGTGACGCACTGCACTAAAACTTCCCAAGCTACTCAAGTTCCTCTTAAAAGGTCATGCTTCATTCTCACGGGGAACCTACATAATCTATCGATTTCTCTTAGAGATTGTTGATATTGAAGAAGGAGACCCTCTCCCTAGTCTCCGGCATAGGAAACCAAATATTCACTATTGTCTAGAGCCAAGAGATCATCAATGATGAATCTTGTTAGAATCACTCTTAAACCTTAATTCAAGTGTTAGTGATTCACATGTAATAGTTAGCTTAATATGGCCTTTATGTTAGTAATTAGCCTTAGGCTTATGTAGAAGGCCCATAAGCCTAGGCCCAAGTCCAATAAGGAAAGGAAGGGACTAGGAGTGTTGCCCTAGCTCCCTCTCCTATAAATACTATGTAATAACCCTCACTTGAGGGTTGGTTGTTCAATTTATTCACTTTCACTCTCCTACGCATAACCTTTCATAGTCTTACGCATAGTGTGTGTGTTGTGTTGTTCATCCGATCTCTATCTCTTCTCTATTTCTACATATTGATGCTTGTGTTACATATATGGTGACCTAACAGTGGTATCATTCGCCAAATAGTTGGGTGAACCATTTTCGTTGTTTATGTGAGTTTCGGTCTTACGCGTAACAACGAGTGATACTTTGGTTCGCTTAAAAATTGATTTTTTACACTTTTTAATCCAAGATTCTTGTCCTTTCAACGTTTTTAGGTGTTAAACTATCTATTTTTGGCAAAAAGTTTCAAACTTTACGCGTGGATCATAGTTTTTAAACTAGGTTTTGAACGAGGTTCTTGTTCTACGCATAACTGTTTTTTTTAGCTTTGGATCATCAAGTTTCACACTTTTGTGTTATTTTGGTAATATTGAAGCTATCTCATCACAAAAATCTGGTTTGGAATCATCACTTGGCAGAAATCATTTTTGGCTTGTTTCTACGCATAAGTAAAACCCTAAACTTACGCGTAACTTGTCCTTGGTTTGATCTTCAGTTTCGTGGCTTACTCAGTGTTTTTCTTGCTTGGATAAGCCTGAAAACACTTCGACTTTGGATATCTTTTGCACTGTGATAGTGTAAAAGCATTTGGGAAAAAACCCTAAATTTACGCATAAGCATAAGCTTACGCGTAGAATTTTTTACGCATAAGATTCATCTTACGCCTAAGCCTTGTCTTACGCATAAGTTAATCCTACGCCTAAGTTTTTCTACGCTTAACTTCTTGTTTAAGCATAACTTTAGTGTTTTCTCCTTATCTTACGCGAAGCTAATCCTACGCGTAACTATTGCTGTTACGCGTATCTTTGGTGATTTTACGCATAAGTGGTACTTGGCTTTTCTGTGATTTCTACGCCTAAGGATACTTCATCAACAACGGTTCATTCGACTACAAAGATCCATTTAACAACACAAGTTTTCAACATGTCACAACCACCATACTCTAACTATTTTCCTTACACTTATAATCAACAACAACAACAACAACTAAGTCCACAACATCAACAATTTAATCATCAACAACAAATTTATCAACAACAATTTAATCAACAACATACTCCACAACTTGCAGCAATTCCACAACCTCAAATGGTTCAACCACCACCAAGTCTTCAAGTACAACCTTACACAAACTTCTACAATCAACATCCATCCAGGAATACTATGAAGGAACCGACATGGTTTGGCAAGATGTGTGAAGCCTTAAGTAGCCAACAATCAATTCATGAAGCTGGCTCACTTGATAGACCTCCAATGCTCACTCCCGGGAATTATGATCAATGGGTGATAAGGTTCTTTAGGTTTTGTGATCTAAAGAAGCCACATGGAAAGTTCTTAAAGAAGGTCATTATGGAAGGTCCATTTCAGATGCCTACTATTGTCACACCCGCAGATCCAGATGCCAATCCACCAAGAGATGCTGTCACCAACATTGCAACTATCTCAGATCTTACTCACAGGTGATGAACTTCTACATTTTGAAGCCGATGAACTAGCAATGCAATACATCCCTTTGGGATTACCCAATCCGATCCTTCGAAGTGTTGATGCTCAAAAGACTGCTAAAGCAATGTGGGAACATATTCATCTTCTTATGGAAGGCACAACACTCAATCAGGAAGACATGGAATCCAAAATCTACTTGGCTTATGAACACTTCATGATTGAACCAGGAGAGACATTAGAGTCATATCATCATCGCTTTTCAGACATCATCAATGATTTGGACAAACACAATATCATCATGCCATGAATTGCTGTCAACACTAAGTTCCTAAGTAGTCTTGGTTCGGAATGGGAGAAGTATGTCATTTTTCTCCGTCAAGCTAAAAATCTTCATCATGCTACATACGGATTGTTGTACGACTATTTGAAGCCTCACCAAAAGAAGTTGACAAAGAAAGGGCTATCCGTGGACCCCCAGCTTCACAGTCACTTCCGGACAATCAACAACTTGCTTTGTGGGCTCAAACTAATATTCCTCCTCAAACAGCTCCTCAACCCGCTCCTCAACCAACTGCAACCATCACACCATATGATCCTTCACAGCAACAACCTCAACAAACTCAATTGGTTCCATACAACAACAACAATGCTCAAGCACTTTACAGTGAAGCTGATGAGGACTCCGATGCTTTTGATGAATTGCAACAAGGATTTGCTATGATTGCTAAAGCATTCGGCCGGTATACAAACAAATCCAACAATCGCATTCGTTCCTCATCAAACACAAGGAATCAGGCTGTTGTGAACAATGGACGCGTTGAAGTTCAGAATCGTGGTTATGGTCGTCAGATGGGAGGTGGTCAAGGGTTTAATGCTATGGGAAGGAATAACATGGGTGCTCCACAAAGAGCTCAAGTGGTTGAACAGGGTAATGCTCAGAATGGGGTTAATGGTCTTCGTTGTTATAACTGTAATGAGAAGGGTCATCTGGCTAATGCATGTCCTAAGCCGAGGACAAGAGGCAGTGCTTATCACAAAGAGGCTTTGCTCTTGGCTCTCAAGGATGAAGCTGGTGGTACTCTTACCAACAAGGAACAGAGCTTTATGGCAATGCGATTCGATGATGATATGGAGGACTTGCAGGCTAATGCAGCAGTTATGTTGATGGCACAAATGCAAGCTCTACACATGAGTGACACAGGCCCAGTGTATGACACTGACGGCTTGTCTCAAGTACCTGAACAAACAATTATCATTAATGAACTGATATCTCCGCCACTTCTCCATCGACAAGGATCAGAGTGTTCAACATGAGCCATCCACATCTCATTCCGATGATTATCAAATAGATCCCGTAGTTATATTTGATGATCAAGATGACCTTATGGTTACCATTGATGATCAAGTTGACTCCGTGGTTATACTTGAGGATCTAAATAATGATCATGTTTAGACTCACGTTGAACAAAATGATTCTATGTCTTGAGAAATTGAGCTCTTGACCTTAATTAAAGACCAACAATCCGAGTGGAACATTACCATGAAATTTGCACCAAATTAAAAGAGAAAAATGCACTGTTAACCAGGGATAATGAATGCTTAATTCGACAAATCAATTTTTTTTAAAACTCAAGAAAAACGTGAAGAAGGTTTTGAAGCCGCTTTTGTCAAATCACATCAAAACGAAAAATCTTTGGAACGACAGATTCGTGATCTAGCCGCTTCGAAGAATGCTTTGTTGTCTCAAATAGAACAAATGAAACATGAACATAAACAACAAATTAACGCTCTTACTTTGGAAACTCAAAAGCCAAGGCTGAGTTGTTAACTTGTCAAAAACAGTTCTCTGAGTACAAAAAGCATTCAACGAAACGAATAGATGACTATCTTGAGGAAATTGTCGACTTACAAAACAAAATCAAAGAGTTTAAAATTGTTGTTTATAAACATGGTGAATCAATCACAACGATTCAAAAGTTTTCTTTCAAACCAAATCCAAATGGATATGGACCGAATCTTGCTGATTACAAACCTAAGTTTTCACACAGAGCATTCAAACCAAATCCTGAAGTTTACAGTGCAGAACATAGAATTGATGATTCAATTATGACTGTTGTTGAATATAATCGCATGGAGGAATTAGATGCAGATGACGAGAGTCGGTCAAAAATGGAAAATGTCGTTTATAACAAACCATTTAACTATTCAAAAGCTGTAACTTTTGTCACACAACAAGATACTTCTAACAAACCTTTGGTTATCACACCAGTTTCTGAAGTTAGTCCCCAACACAATGGTGCACAAATTAATGGTCCTTTACCTTCACTTAGTGAAGTAAAAACTAAAGCCGAAAGTTGTCGCGTTATCAAATATTTTGACACTTTCTTATCTGACATCAAAATTTTGGAACGTGAGATTGAATTTCATTCTGAAATAAAAGTTCAACATTTTCAATCGCCAATGGCGCGAGAACATAGAGATATTCTTCAGAAAAGAATTTTACCCCATGTCAAAAATTTGAAAACTTGTGCACTATATTGGGAAAGGGATTTTCACAAGGAACTTGGTCTCATGAAAACAGTTTTCGAGAAAACAGAAACATCGATTTCAAATACTAAACGTAAAAAGAAACTATTGAGAAAAGATGTTGATCGACTCTTGGAAGATGTTATCTGTGCTGATATCCATAATGTTGTGTTATTACATTCTTTGCCATATGCATCTGATCATATCTCTGCTGATTCTGTTGATACTGTTGAAATTGTTGAGAATACTGATAATGTGCTTCAGATCGAGTCTTTAAAAGTTGAAAATGAACGATTGTTAAACGAACTTTCAAATGCAAAACGTCGTCTTAATTGGTGTCAAAAAGATATTCACGATCAACAACTTGCTTTTCAAAACAAAATCGCCAAGTTGCATGCAAAAAATCTTAATCCAAAACTTGAGCAACTGGATGATCAAAACGTGTCTTTTAAGTGTCAAATCTCAAAATATGAACAAGAACTTGCAAAAGTTAAACAGGAATATGGTGTCATATTTGATTTACTCAAACAGACTCGTGATGAAGCATCAAACGAACTTGATCATTATCTTGCACACACTAAAGAAGTCATGAATTTTGCTGGAAATCTTCGTTCTGAAAATCAAGATTTGGTGCACACTATCATTAAGTTACGGGAAATGTTAGGAAAGTATGAACAAGTTCAGCCTAGCATCATTAAGAGAATTGCACCTGTAACACTTAGTAAACGTGAACCTAGAATGCCTACTGACAAAACACAAGTTACTAATGTGCTTCCCTCTACTGAAACAGGAATAGTTGCCTCTTTTCCAAACGTCCGCACTTCACAGCCTAGGAGCAATACAAGGAAGAATAGGAAGTTGCGACCTAAGAAAAGACAAATAAAGAATGTTGAAGTAGAAGAACACCGTAGGACTTTGAATAAGACTCCAGTTGCACCCACTTTAGATATTGCGTCTGGCAAATGTAATGGAAAAAGTGTTGTAACTAATGCTGAACCTTTAAGTACTTTTGATATTAAGTCTGATGCTTCTTGTGTTATTTGTCGTAAAAGTATGCTTTCTGATTGTCATGATAAATGTGTTGCTAAGGCTATCTTGTCTCGTTTACGGAATCCTAAGACTCGGAATACCTCTAGGCCCACTACTGCTTCTAAGTCTGTGCTTGGTAAACCGCCCTCCTTAGATTCTAAGAAACGCATTGATGTCCCTGTAGCTCCAGTATCACCTCCAAGGAATGTAGTACCACCTAGTGCATTCACTAAGACTAAAGCTAAGACTAGTTGGAGATGGCAGAAATGGATACATAATACACTAGGATTTAAATGGATGCCTAAAATCATTGATGTGTGTATTTCTACTATAAAAGCTGAGGAACCCTCTAACTCATCGGGTTCCACGTCTACTTCTATTCCATCTGTGTCGTCTGTGTGTAATGCAGGTGATACAGATCATCCTTTGGATTGTTGATAGCGGATGTTCCCGACACATGACAGGCAACCTTAAACTGTTATCAAACTTTGTTGCAAAGTTCATTGGCACTGTCAGATTCGGGAATGATCACTTCGCAGCTATCATGGGCTACGGAGATTACATCAATGGAAACATCGAAATTAGCAGGGTTTATTATGTGGAAGGCCTCGGTCACAATCTCTTTTTTGTTGGTCAATTTTGTGATGGAGACTTGGAAGTCGCTTTCAGGGAGAAAACTTGTTTCATTCGTGATCTACAAGGAAATGATCTTATGTCTGGCCAACGCTCATCCAGTCTCTACACTATCTCCATGCAAGACATGATTGCTTCATCTCCCATATGTCTACTCTCAAAGGCTACATCTACAAAATCTTGGCTATGGCACCGTCGTCTCTCACATCTAAACTTTCAAACCATAACCAACCTTGCTCGACACAAACTTGTTGAAGGTCTCTCGCGATTCCGGTATTCTAAAGATCACCTATGCTCAGCTTGTGAACAAGGGAAAAGCACTCGTGCTCATTTTCCTTCAAAGGTGGAACACAGCTCTCAGCATGTGCTTCATCTTCTTCACATGGATTTGTGTGGCCCGATGCGCGTGCAGACGATTAATGGCAAACGCTACATCTTGGTAATTGTTGATGACTACTCAAGATGGACTTGGGTTTATTTTCTTCGAAGTAAAGACCAAGCTCCACAGATGATCATCACCTTTCTCACGAAAATTCAAATTCAGCTCCGGAACACCGTCAGACAAATTCGAACAGACAAAGGAACTGAATTTGTAAATCAAACTCTTCGGGAATATTATGAGAAAGTGGGAATTGAGCATCAAACATCTATTGCCCGCACACCAGAACAAAACGGAGTTGTTGAAAGACGAAACCGTACGTTAGTGGAAGCTGCCAGAACGATGTTAATCAATGCTAAACTTCCAGATTACTTGTGGGCTGAAGCTGTCTCAACTGCATGCTACACTCAGAATCGCTCAATGATTACAAAACGCCACAACAAAACACCATTTGAGCTTCTCCACAACCGAAAACCGAATCTTAAACACTTTCATGTATTTGGATCCCTTTGCTATCCGAATAATGATCGTGATGACTTTGGAAAGCTCAAAGCCAAAGCTGACATTGGAGTCTTTATTGGATATTGTGAGAATTCTAAAGGTTACCGGATCTGGAATCGTCGTACAAAGCAAGTTATGGAAACGATTCATGCTAATTTTGATGAGCTTACTGAAATGGCTTCTGAGTATAACAGCTTGGAACCCGGTCACAACCGCTTAAACTTCCCCCAAACCCCATCATCAGCTGACTCAAGCCCTCAGCTTACTCGTCAACAAATGGAAAGACTATTTGCTCCTCTGTTCAGTGACGATATTGATGATCGTGCTCCAGGTGTATCCGATGTTTCCGCTGCTCAACCTGATAATACTCTTATACCTGATACACCTGCTACAACAACTACTGTTGAAGAAGCACCACCAGTTGACTCTACAACAACAGTTGAACAAACTGCATCCAACGACGCAGAACCAGCTGATGATGTTCTGAATGATGTACCCCCACCTGCAGATTTTGATCCAAATGCATTCTTTAACCCGTTTGCTAATGAGACTGCTGCACCTGATGTTGCGGAATCATCTACAAGCCATTTGAATCCTCAGAATCTGCATAATGTATATCAACATCAACCTTCCACACATCGTTGGACGAAAGACCATCCTCTTGAGAATATTATTGGTAACCCGAATCAACCAGTCGTAACGAGACAACGTCTTCACACAGATGGTGAACATTGCATTTATGCACTCACTGTCTGCCAATCTGAGCCTAAAAACATTAAAGACGCAATGACAAAGGACAACTGGATTGAATCCATGCAGGAAGAACTCAACCAATTCAAACGTCTTGAAGTATGGGAACTGGTTGAAAGACCAACAGGGGTCTTCGTCATTGGTCTAAAATGGATTTGGAAGAACAAATTGGATGCTGAAGGGAACGTAATCAGAAACAAGTCACGTCTGGTGGCTAAGGGTTATAGACAGGAAGAGGGTATTGACTTTGAAGAATCATTTGCTCCAGTTGCTCGTCTTGAGGCTGTTCGGATTTTTCTGGCATTTGCGGCTCACATGAACATCACGGTCTTTCAAATGGATGTCAAAACTGCTTTTCTCAATGGACAACTGAAAGAAACGGTCTATGTAAGCCAGCCAGAAGGATTCGTTGATCCAGAGTTCCCTAATCATGTCTACAAACTGAAGAAAGCTCTCTACGGTCTCAAACAAGCCCCTCGGGCGTGGTACGATAAGTTATCATCCTTCCTTATTGCCAATAAGTTTACCAAATGTTCGGTCGACCCTACACTCTTTATACAATATCACGGGGCTCACATTTTAATTGTTCAAATCTATGTGGATGACATCATTTTTGGGTCAACACATTTAAAATACTCAAATGCTTTTGCAAAACTTATGACAAAACATTTTGAAATGTCAATGATGGGTGAACTCACATTCTTCCTTGGAATGCAAGTTCATCAATCACCCCGTGGTATTTTCTTGAGTCAGTCCAAATATGCCCTTGAATTGTTAAACAAATTTGGAATGCAAAACTGTGACACCTATGCCACACCAATGGCTCATACCAAGAAGATAGATGCTGATTTACATGGGAAATTGGTGGACCCTACCAAATACCGTAGTATCATTGGGTCTCTCATGTATCTAACAGCCAGCAGGCCTGATATTGTATTTGCCGTATATCTTTGCTCCCGTTATCAGTCGCGACCAACTGAAACCCACCTCTCAGAGGCTAAAAGAATCCTCCGATACATCAAGGGAACCATTAATTTGGGAATCTGGTATCCAAAGGATTCTGGTTTTGAACTAATAGCTTTTTCAGACGCTGACCACGCAGGATGCTTAGACTCTCAAAAAAGTACTTCAGGAGCACTACAATTTCTTGGTGACAAACTGGTGTCATGGCAATCGAAGAAGCAGGATTGTACATCGCTGTCCTCAACCGAAGCAGAATATGTAGCCATGTCAGCGTGTTGTGCTCAAGTCATTTGGATGAGAACGCAACTCAAAGACTATGGTTATGTATTTGAAAGAATCCCGATGTACTGCGACAATCGGAGTGCTATTGCGATCTCGTGCAACTCAGTTCAACACTCGAAATCAAAGCACATCGATCTTCGATATCATTTCATCAAGGACCACGTGGAACAGGGTACTGTTGAATTATACTTTGTGGGTACAGAATACCAATTGGCAGATCTTCTCACCAAAGCCTTAGCTCCTGCTAGGTTTAATGAGTTGGTCCACCGGATTGGTATGCGGTGTTTGACTCAAGAGGAACTGGATGAACTCTTAAAACATTCTTAAAACCAGTCAAACACCAAAACCTCTTTTGTAAATATTTTTCAAAAACAAAATATAAAAATATAAAATCAGATAAAACAACAAAAATATTCTTCTATCTATATTTCTTCAAACATGGCAAGTACAATTCTTCCGTCAACACTCAAATCTTTCAAAATTCAGTATTTTTCCGATCAAGTGTTGAGGGGGAGAAATCAATCACTTAACAGTTTCATTAAAAACCTTGTACTTGCATGTTATCTTATCCCGGTTGTTTCTTTAATAATGATGGTCATTTTTTTGGTTCACTGACACTCCTCGGACTAAAATTTATAAACTTTCATTATTTCTTAAGTCGAGGGGGAGTGTCGTCAAAGTTATTTCCAAATATTCTTCGTTTGGTAACCAAAATGGAAGTTAAAAGGCATTGGATGAAAATGGAAAAGGTGGAGGGGCTAAAACTGTCAAAATCTTAAAGTTATTTTTCATAAAACACTCCACCTAACTCATTAAATTCATCACATTTATTATTTAACCTAACCAATCCTACGCCTATAATTCAATCTGCAAATCCGAGTTCTTGATCTTCAAGTTGTAAGTGTTTTCATAATCTTAACGTATTTACAAACAATGGTTTTGAATCTTTTACAAATCCAACGGTTGAAACATGAGATATGCGTGATTTTGTGTTCTACGCATAAGCGTATGAACACATAATCATGTTTGTGTGTTTATGGTTAAAATGATAGTGTCAAAACGTTCATATAACATCATTGAAACTATTTTGATCATAAAAACATACCCAGAAACACGAATTGATTGATTTTGAAAATTAGGGTTCATACGTTAGTTTGGGGGTTTTCATATGTGAACGTTTTTGGTGATAAAGATTGTTGTATGAGGTTGTTTTCAAGTTGAATTGATCATATTTAGGCCCAGAAATTACCCAGAAACACTAATGATTCATAAATTGGAAATTAGGGTTTATGTTCATACGGTTTGGGTATTTTTGATCTATGGCTTTGAATTTGATGTTAAAACTTGGAACAAAACTTATCTCATTAGGCATCTAAGACCTCCCAGAATCAGTTTGGTGCAAATCCTATGGCTAAATTTCTTAGGCGTAATCTTTAAACCTTAGGGTTTAGTTTTACGCATAACTGTTCTTACGCGTAACTGTTTATGCGTTTCATGATATGATCTGAAAGTAAATGAATGTATGTGTTAATATTGATGTTATGATGATTACTTATTTCAGGTTTTACGCGTAAAAAACTTCAGAATCAATGTTATTAGCAATCTACGCATAAGGATCACCTTACGCGTAGAAGGTTATGCGTAAGAGTAATCTTACGCGTAGCTGTTACGCGTAAGGTTCTACATATGGGACTACGCGTATCCTGTGAAGGATATGCGTAAACAGTGACCTCTACGCATAAGGTCTACTCTTACGAGTAAGCCTTACGCGTAAGGTTTTATATGCGCTTACGCGTAAGCTCTACGCATAAGGTCCCCTTTTCCTACGCGTAATATTTCTTACGCGTAAGTCAGGATCCTACGCATAAGCTTGCGTTTACGCGTATACCTCTCCTGTTTACGCATAAGCTTGCCATTTCTACGCCTAAGCCTTGTTTAACCTTAATCATGAATTGTTACGCGTGCAAACTTGTAAATAAATAAATCATAACGCCACGAAACCAATAATGTCACTAATAAGCTTAAACGTTTAATATGTTGTGAAAAATAAGTGATAACATGGACTTTAAAACTTAAAGTTAATTAACTCACGAAACTTATCACGACGTCATTGGACCATTGGACAAACAAGTGGCTTTGGACTCGTAACAATCATCGACATAGCACATTCAATAAGTAGACAATAAAACCATCTGTTGACTAACATAATGTCTTTCGATATGTTGGTTCGTTTGGCTAAATATCTTTCAGATCACGACATGGACGCTCAAATGAATGTGGATGCACCAAATGTTCTCACCGTTGCTGATATCTTCCCAAATGGTTATCCGATGAAGATTGGAAAGAACAACCTTCGTGTTGACTTTGAAACTCTCACCTGCTCAGAGTCCTCTTGTTTAATTGCTGTGGATATTCTGAAGAATCATCCTTATCAGAACATGCTCACCAATTCTGCTACAGTACCAGAGATCTACATTCAGCAGTTCTGGAATACAATGCAAAGGATCAAAGGACAAAACGCTGTGACGGTGACTCTCAATGACAAACAAGTCACCATCACACCTGCAGACTTACGGGCTGTTCTTCTCATTCCGATCATCGAGCCAACCGAACTCAATGCCACACCAACTGAAGAGACTGTTCTACAGTTCCTGATCAATATTGGTTATGACGAAGCTACAGGAGTAATCACTAAGCATTCACATGTGGATCTTAAGAATATTCCTCAACCTTGGAGAACTCTCTACATCATCATCACCAAATCTGTTTCTGGTCGTGACAGTGGCTATGAGCACCCCAAGCTCATGGAACTGCAAATCTTTTGGGCTTTGGTCAACATGAAGCACATTGAAGTCGAAGCTCTGATATGGGACGACATGATGACATTCCTCAAGAAGCTTGGCTCAAAGATCCCTTATATCAGATATACAAAACTGTTGATCCAAAGAGCACTTGGGTTTAACCCTGATATCCCCAAAAGAATCAATGACCCCAACAATCACGACATGTTGTATGAACCCACTCTAACAGTCAGATTTAAGGAATCAACAACAAAGAAACAAGGTGTTGTGCTGCCGGATCACCTTCTCTCTGATGAAATCAAACAGCTTTACTCATACAAAAGGTATTTGGTAGCAGTTGATGAAGGTAAAGTTGGTTCTCTCGATGATAAGTCTTCTGGTACACCTACCAGGAAAACCAGAAGAGGCAGTGCAGGAAGTGTTGCAAGCACAGAAAGTCAAAGGAAGTTCCCGAAGAGGAAACCTCCACTCAAAAGGAAAGTTCCTTCTAAGGAAGTTGTTCATATTCCAGTACCTAAGCCTGAACCGCCAAGAAAGCTAGTGGACGAAAGCTCTGAGGAAACCGAATCAGACGATGAGGTCATCTACTCTGAAACTGCAACCGATATAACTCCATCAGTAGCTAAACCTCCCAGTCCACCAGCTGACAAAGGTAAAGGGAAAACTCCTGTGATTGAACATGATAAGGAGAGCTCTGAAGAAGAACCAGTTGACAAAGAAAAGGAATATCAAAGGAAGTTGAAGGAACTCAGACATAAAAATCTTGCCGAAGCATTTGCAAAGGATCAAATGGGTGGCCCCGGAGGGTCAAGTGGTGGAGTTCAATCTACACCAATTCCTGATGCGGTTAATCAACCCGATAAGGGAACTGGTGCCACCACTCTTGAGCAACAACAAAAACGCCCGGTGGAACCTGAAAAAGAGAAGTCTGAGAAAGAAAAGATTGATGAAGAGGCTGCAGCTCATGCCAAAGCAAAAGAGGAAGCTAGGATTCAGGCTGCAGAAAAGACTAAAACTGGAAAAGATGACTATGATGATTTTCTTCTCAACAGTCCAATTCGTTCCGAGGAGAAAACTTCTGATCCTCCAAAGGACCCAGAATCACCTCACATCTCATCATCATCGGACTCGTCTTCTCATTCTTCACCACCACCATCCAAAAGATCAACCAGATCCACATCCAAATTAGTGAAGAAGCCAACTGCCTCTTGGATCTCTCAAGCTAAGACACGAATCGTTAAAGCTGTCAAACAGGTCAGAAAGAAAGACGTGCTTTACAAAAAGCTGAATTTTCTCGCTGATCAGGTACAATATCTTCATGATGAGAATGAAAAGATGCAAGCTGAAAGGGAATACATCCAGAAGTTCATGCAACATGATCTTCAAGGGGAAATGAACGAGATGATCAAAGGTTACACTCACAAGTACCTTCTTGACATCGTTCCTGGAGTTACAAAGGAGATGTTTACCAAACAACTTTATCCGAATCTATTACATTTGGCCAAGCAAACTATGAGATCAACACCAATGCATGTCAACATCAACCCAGTTGATCCCATAATATTCTCAGATGTTGAATTGGTTAACAGGCTCGTAGCTCAAATGTCTAAACGATCTGCAACATTTACTTCCTCCGAAGGTAAATTGTTTGAAGCACTGCTGGAATACCAACTCAAATCAGCTTACAGGGAAGAAGCTCAAAGGCCTAAACGTCCAAGAGACGATGAAGATAAGGATAAGGATAAGAGTGATGAGCCTAAACGTCTGAAGAAAACTGGTGAATCATCTTCAATGCAACCTCCACCCCAAAGGACCCCAGCTCAACCACGATCTCCTCCTCGCTCTTCTACTGAAAAACCTCAGGATTCTGAGTTACCACCCCAGACTCAGAAAACGGTGATCACTTTGAGTATACGGGTGGTGACAATGAGGAAATCCCTGAGCCCCAACAACAACCCATCTCTCCCAGCACAACAAAGGAACCAGCATCCTCCTCTAGGCCTAAGAAGAAGAAGACTAAGGCTGATGTCGTTTCATGGCTAGACGACGATGACACCGAATATGAATGGTTTTCAACACTTGTTGTTGCTACACCCGCCTTAACTGACGACCAAGATATGGTAGAAGGTAGTACGTTGGAGCATGCAAAGTTACTGCAAGAAAAGTTCCGAGTGAAGAAGATGACGAAATCAGAGTTGAAACGAATCAAGAATGAAGACTTTCAAATACTCAAAGATAGCTCGGAAAGTGCTATTGAAGTTGAATATCACCTTGAAAACATAGCACGAGCCATGTCTAACAACATTGATTGGCTCAACCCTGAAGCAAACATCGACTACACCAGAAAAGACAACGCTCCATACTACACAGATTGGACCAAACCTCTACCTACCATTGGTCGACCAGATCAACCTCAGATTCCATTTCGATACTTCTTCAACAACGATCTGGAATTTCTTCTACATGGTAGCGATGTGTCAAAGAAATACGCTACATCACTTACACTTCCGTTCCCGGCAGCCATATACTCCAACTGCGTAGCCATCGAGGAAAAGGCTAACCACATGTTCAACAACAGAGTGGAAGAGTATGACATCAATGCACTGTACGGGATTCACCATTGGCCGGAACGCCGACGAATCTACTACAGAAGCTGCCAGGTTCGTAAATCTCAACATGAAGTGTACAGTAATCAAGGGATCGTTGCTGTTAAGCATGTTGCTCTTTCGTCCAAATGGGATTACACCTTTCTCAAGCATATTGTCGTCAAACGACAAGACGAAAGGGACTATGCATTCTGTGAAGCGGACTTTCAGAATTTGTCTCTCAATGATATTGAAGATCTGTATCTTGCCAAAGTACAGGGAAGAATGAGACAATTCTCGACTGAAATTCAACGTGAATACATCAAGTCCTTACTCATCTTCATCAGAAGCATCGTGATCCAGGAACGTGTAGAAGATTTGCAACTTTTTGTTGAGTCGTATCAGACTCGTGTCAACTTCACCAGACCGCAGCTAGAACTTCCTGACATCAACCAGCTCCCTCAATTCACTATCATCAGCAAACCCTTTGGAGTAGTCTACCGCAGTGCACTCTACCGCAACTGCTTGATGGCGTGTAATGAGCTTCATAAGTTTGGAGATTCAACATTGAAGCATGTCAG
>OU343219.1:123463890-123539689 GCA_910596185.1 Chrysanthemum makinoi
AACTCCACTTATACGCCCACTTTGTGTTATGGTTTGATGTGTATGTGAAATCCAATATCCTACAATTGGTATCAAGAGCCATGGTTAGATCATATCTTACATATCTTTGGATTTCTAGTAGTTTTTAGGTGGTTTTTGAGCTTGAAAAAGTTTAGCGGTTTTTGCATCATTTGGTTGATTTCTAGTGTTAAAGTTTGGATTTTGGTAGTACTTTTGTGTTTAGAATCATCACAAGTGTTTAGGTTTTGATTTAGAAGGTTTAAATCATAGTGGTTGGGTTGTTTTTGGATTGAAAAGTGGTGTTTATGTGTTTTTCATGCTAGCGACTTGAGCCACGGAAAAGGTTTCTTCGTAGCGACTTGCTTTACAATCTGGTAGCGAGTTGTAGTTGAAAGTCTTAGCGAGTTGGGTTAGCGACTTGTCTAGTGAGACAAGCCGACAAAAGTACAAGTAGTGGATTCTCCACTACCGTAGTTACTTGGTGTAAGTTAGTGACTTGTACTTTATTTTGTTAGCGACTTGGTGTTAGCGAGTTGGTACCTAGCGAGTTGCTATTTAGCGACTTGACAAATCAGCGACTTGGTGCTAAGCGAATTGCTGTCAAAATTTTGCTAGCGACTTGGATTGTAGCGAGTTGTTATATAGCGACTTGGGACTATAACGACTTGGCACTTAGCGACTTGGTTTAAAGTTTCCTAGCGACTTGGGACTATAGCGACTTGGCATTTAGCGACTTGGTTCAAAGTTTCCTAGCGACTTGAGTGATATCCTTTGAATACGGTTTTCTCTTGATTTAGTAAAATCCCGTGAAAGAATCTATTTCCGGTTTAATCATAGAGTTATAAAATCCGTTTAATCGGTCATCATGTCTACTAACGCGTCCTACAATCATCTCCATCGCTAGGGATGTTCAAGCAATGGTTGAGATACTCGTCCACCCATGCTTGACAGAACTGACTACGATTCTTGGGCTCAACGAATCATATTGTACTGCTTGGAAAGAAAATGGGGTTAACATTCTCAAATCCATTGATGAAGGACCTTGCCGAGTTGAAACTACTAGAGATGTACTTGATACTGCTGAAGATGGAACTTTGATTTCGGAATGGACGACCAAAGATGTATGATGAGCTTGATGATAAGGAGAAAAAGAGATTCGATGCGAGATATCCGAGCTTCAAACATTATCTTGCAAGGTCTACCAAAAGACATCTACAAGCTTATCAATCACAACACCGAGGCAAAGGCTGTATGGGATAATGTCAAGATGCTTCTTTCGGTTCCGAGCTAACTATGTTGAAGACCGAGAATCACAGCTGTATGATGAATTTGAGCACTTCAAAATGAAACCAGATGAAAGTGTCTATGAGTACTATGTGAGATTTCATAAGCTTGGTGAATGACATGAGGAACATCAGAATGACTATGCCTAACATTCATCTCAACTCAAAATTTGTAAACAACATGAATCCCGAATGGCACAAATTTGTTACTTCTGTGAAGCTCACTAAAGGATTGAAGAATACAAACTATGAGAAACTCTATGCCTTCCTCTTCAAAATGAGAGACATGCCATGTTTGAAAAGAGGATTCTAGATCATTCAAAACTCGGGGAGAAGCAAGTTCAACAAATGATTCAACCGCCTTTTACTCAAACATTGGGGTTACCACCAAAGCTTCTCAAGTTATACCCATGGGTAATGGTAATCACAAACTCATTCCTGATCCAATGTTCAAACAAGTCTTGATGCAGGCATGGAAAACTTCATTAATCAACGCTCTCATGATAAGTCAAAACATGAATTCTCTTCCCACAAACCAACAACAACCTCGAACGACCTCTAACCCACACAATCAAGCTATGTCGAGATGGGAGGATTGTTGTGCAACCGTTCAGGAAAGACAATATGATCGAAGAGGTGGAGCTGGTAGAGGTAATGTTGGTATCGAATCGAGGAAGAAATAGAAATCAAGGTCAAACTAAGCCGATCAAATGCTATAACTGTGGTGGTGAGGGACACATTGCAAGGCACTGCACATCTCCAAAAGCGTCCACGAATCTTGATTACTTGAGAGATAAGATGCTGCTTGTACAAGCTCGGGATAATGGTCTTTGCTTTGGATGAAGAGGAGTTGTTGTTTCTTCGAGGGCAATGCCAAGACCTATGATGCAGATGTGGATGAGCGACCAATTCGGGAGATAGGTCACAATCATCGAAATGCCTTTCAAGTCGCTGATTGTGATGCATACGACTGATGTGGATGATGGACCCTCTGCACACACAATCTTTATGGCTAGCATTTCTCCAATGGTTTCTCCCAAGGTCTCTTCTTCACCACAAGTTGGCCCATCCAAAGACAAACTCATCTTAGAGGTATTAAAACTATCGATGATCTTTGATGTACAAAAGATTCATGACAAAGTACAATCAACTGAAACTATTGAATCAAATATTGAAAATATGGGTAATATCAATGTTGTCCCATATGATCAATATGTGAAACAAAGTGAAAGTGAAGTTGTACCAAGTGATGCATCTTCTGCAGATCAACAATGACTATGTTTTTGATGAATACACCGCATGTGCCTGATGATTCTGTATCTCTGAACTAATGCCTATAAAGAAAGTGTTGCTATTTATGAACAACGTGCAAAATTTGAGTTGACCACCCGTGAGCGGGAAATGGATGACCAAATGCGTACAACTATTAGAAAAGTAGGTTTAGAGAAGAAGTATTAAAACAAGAGTTAAACTCCTTACAAGAAAAGCTTTCTAAAACGGCTAAGCAAAAACAAGAACTTCAAGAAAATGTTAAAATGCTTAAGCAAGAATTGAGTGCTAAGGAATCAAAACTTTTGAATGATTTTTCTAATCTAAAAACCTTGAAAAACAAGCTTGAAAATAAGTTGTACGTACAAGGAAACACCATTCAGATTGCTCACATGATCACTAAGCATAGAGTCTTAAGCGATAAGCATAGCATTCCCCTTGTTGAGGAACCAAATCCAGAGGTCATTAAAAGGCTAGAAATGCTCATAAGGTTCTTTATGATGGCAAGGAAATCCTTAAACCTAGACGAAACCTAGTTGCTTGAGTGCACGAGGAAGATAAGAAATCAGATGAAATCACTAGGGAAAAGTTAAACAAGAAACTAGCTGATCCAAAATGTAAAAAAAAGAAAGTAATCATCACACCCCATGATTACAAAAAGGAGAATTGGATTGCCTTAAACAAGTTTAAGCCTCAGACATTGTTAACTCCGAACAAGTGTTCGGAAAATGGATTTAGATAAGTAGAAAATGAAAATATTGTTGAAACCAACCCTTCCCTTTGGAAAATGCCTAGAGCGATGTGTATCCTCCAAATACACCAATGCATCTAGTTCCTAGAACAATTGCCACTAAAAGCAAGACCTTAATCAGTCAATATGTTATCTTTCAACTATTTGTTGATTTTGAGAAAACTTGCAAGAAAAGGATCACACCTTGGTATAACGAAGGAGAAAGAGGTTATGAGCAAACTAAAGAATGTTATTTAACTGAAGTCATGCCTTTCTTTAAACAACTAAAAGATCACTTTGAGAGTCTTAAAAGGGAATGAATTCAGACATTAAAGAAATGGAAAAGGAATTTGATGCTATGATAGTTGAGGTTAGTGACTATGAGCGAGCATTAAAATATAATGAGATTGAAAGGAAGAACTTGCATACGCTAAATGAGAATATGATTTCTGAATGTATTGCTCAAGATGTGTTTTTCACTGCTACAACTTGTTCTATTAATGCTTCTCAATTTCATGAATTATCTGTTGCCATGAAAGTCTCCCATGATCGTGTCATTGAGCTTGAAAAAACTAATTCTAAATTAACGAGAAAATTGAACTGGATGATCACGACAATTTGGTTAAACAATTTTCTAAACTAGAAGTTGAGCATTTTAATTTACAACTAAAATATCAACATCTTAAAGAAAATGTCAAAACTTCAAATATCAAGACATCCTCGGATGCTCGAGTTTGATCAGCTTTTCAAATTAACAAGCGTGATGAACAGATTCAAGCTCATTGCAACACGATCAGAAAGTTGAAAGCCCAAATCTCTCAATTAAAGGGTCAAAAGAACAATATGACAGGCTCCCAAATGCCTCCTCCTTTAGATTCTCGGAATTCTCAAACTTTTCATCTTCAAAACTTAGTTAATGCCTTACAAAAGGAAAACGAGAGTTTTCTAGAAGAAAATGAAAAAGTTAAACGACATTTTAAAGAGTTATATGATTCAATAAAAGTCACCGTGACCAAAACAACGAAAAAATAACGTCTCTACAAAAGGAAATTGAGAATCGAGAAGTCGGAAATGGGAAACCGCCACTTGTTTTCAATAAGAATGTTGTCTCAAAATCACCCTTAGATTGCAAATACATGTGACTTAAATATATTCCTCCTCATCTTAGGAATAATGAACATGCTTTTCATGACTCCTGTGCTCACCTTAAGGATAGTCTAGAATGTCTCCGTGAGATTGTCGAAGAGGATTTCATTAACAAACCTCTTGATAGTGAAATTAGGTTTGCTTGCCTCAGGCCAAACGATCTCAAGAGTTGCTAGAATGTGTAATTGCAACATGTCCCAAATCCTTAACCTTAGGTGCAAAGGCAAAGCTGTGATGCCTTGTTCTATGCCTAGTGCCGAGCCTTCAAACCATTCTAGGCCCAGTTTTAAGAAAGTATACATCAATGTGTCGCCTAGTAATACAGATCCTTGCACGTCTAGTTTAAGAATGCAAAAAGTAGATCAACCAACTAATGTTCCCATAATTCCCTCTAGAGGAGTAATCAATGACATTAAAGCGAGCAAGTCAAAGTCTCAAGACAATACAAGGAATGATAGGACCTTGCAAGCTAAGAATGTGCATTGGAAGAGAGTAGAAGACCAATCTAGGAACTTTAAGCTTGTGTTGAATAAAACGAATCGTGTTGATTCTAGTATTAGCCTTAAGCGTCTTGTAATTAATTCAATTCGATACTATTTGCAAACCTTGTAATGATGTGCCTTGAATTCATTTGCTAATCATGAATGTGGTGTGAATGCTTTGTCTAATCTTTGTCAAATGCCCGATTAAAATTGTTAAGCTAATAATCGTGCAAAGAAGGCAAAAGGCAAAACGAAAGACTGTTAGAAAACAGTGGAAACCCACAGGAAGAACTTTTATAAAGATAGGTTATTATTGGATACCTTTTGGCCATAAGAATAATCAGTTTTGCTCTCAAACTGCTAAGATTATGCCCACTAGAAAATGGATGCCTCCTGGTAGAACTATTCCCTTAAGAAGTGAACATACTTTGAATAGGTCAAATACGACACCAGCATTGCAACTATTCCCAATGATTCCATTGCTTCTACTTCTGATATGGATGTTTCTATTTCTAATGTGGGTGTTCCAATTCTTATTACTAACCAAGTGGAACCCATTCTTGCATGGGGATCCCAATTATCGAGTTATCCATTCTTGTATGTGTTCAAGCGAGATCGTTCAAATCGATTACGTGGTACACGGACTCAGTGTTCCAAGCATATGGAGACCGGTCGCTCATGAACTTCATGAGCAAATTCATCGAGACAGTTAGATTCGGTAATGATCATTTCGGTGCAATTATGGGTTATGGTGATTATGTTGTTGGTGATAGTGTTATCTCTAGAGTATACTATGTGGAAGGTCTTGGTCATAATCGTTCTCGTGGTCAATTACGTGATTACGATCTAGAAGTAGCCTTCTGAAAACATACTTGTTTTGTTAGAGAACTTGATGGTAAGGAACTTTTAAGAGGAACTCGTGGTTCAAATCTTTACACCATCTCTATCGATGATATGATGAAGTCTTCTCCAATCTGCTTGTTGTCAAAGGCTTCAAAACAAAGTCATGGTTATGGCATCGTCGTCTCAATCACTTGAACTTCGGCACCATCAATGATCTCTCGAGAAAGGACTTAGTTGTAGGTTTACCTCGACTAAAGTATGAAAAGGATCATCTTTGTTGAGCATGTCAATTGGGAAAAAGCAAGAAGTATGCCCATAAACCCAAACCTACTAACTCACGAAGTTCTTCATACAATTCATATGGATTTATGTGGACCAATGAGAGTGGAGAATATCTTTGGGAAGAAATATGTGTTAGTTGTAGTTGATGATTACTCTAGATTCACTTGGGTCAAGTTCTTAAGGACAAAGGATGAAACTCTTGATATCATCATCAAACTCATCAAACAACTGCAGGTTCGACTTAACAAAACCGTCAAAATTATCCGGACGGACAATGGGCGAGTTTGTTAACAAACAACTTAGTGAATTTTATGAAATCATTGGAATCACCATCAAAGAAGTGTTCCACGAACTCCTCAACGAGCGGTGTAGTTGAAAGGCGAAATCGAACTCTTGTAGAAGACGCTAGAACAATGCTGATTTACTCAAAGGTTCCAATGTTTCTCTGGCTGAAGCTATTGCCTTTGCATGCTACACACAAAATCGTTCCACGATTCACACTTGTTCATGGAAAAACTCCATATGAACTTGTCCACAACTGAAAACCTAATCTCTCTTTCCTTCGTGTGTTTGGTGCATTGTGTTATCCAACTAATGAGGGTCAAGACTTAGGCAAACTTAGAGCTAAAGCGGACATTGGAATATTTGTAGGGTATGCACCAAACAAAAGGGATACCGAATCTACAACAAAAGAACCCGAAATATCATGGAAACAATTCACGTACGTTTGATGAGTGACGGTCAAATGGCTCTGGACATTCAGTTCGGACCCGCACTTCAAATCAGTCCCATTGGTTCATCCCTTGTTCCAAACTCTTCTCAAGAAACTCCATATGTACCTCCTCGAAGATGATTTAAAGAAAATTGTTTGATCCTATGTTTGATGAACTTTATGATCCAAGTACTAATGATATGTCAATCCAATCAACAGGCGCTTCATATCCCTGTGAATGAAGTCAACCCTTCAACTCAATATCATTAAGTCAAGAAGCGCTGCTGGCGACCAATCTCGTTCATCAACAAATCATCATTCTTCAAATGTACATCATGGAAATGCCTTCGATCAATGATGAAGTTAATCCCTTTGCTACTCGTGAAGATGCTCCATTTGAAAACATATTTGCTCTGAATCATCATCGAACCATCTTCTTCGGAGACATCGACTCGCTACTTCAATCCCTCAACAACTACCACATGAACACCTTCGAAAATGGACTCACGATCATCCATTAGACAACATCATTGGAAATCCCTCTCGTCCGGTATCCACACGGAAACAACTTGCAACCGATGCCTTATGGTGCTTCTTCAACTCCGTACTCTCTAAGATCGAACCAAAAGATGTTAAAACCGCCATGAATGAAGATTGCTGGTTCAATGCCATGCAAGAAGAAATTCATGAGTTTGATCGACTAGATGTATGGGAATTAGTACCGCTCCAGATTGTGCTATGATTATTGCTCTAAAATGGATCTTCAAAGTGAAACTTGATGAGCATGGTGATGTTTTGAAGAACAAGGCTCGATTAGTTGCTAAAGGATACCGTCAAGAGGAGGTATAGACTTTGAAGAATCTTTTGCTCCTGTTGCTCGAATCGAGGCAATCGAATCTTCTTAGCTAATCTTTGCAAGTAAGAACATGGTAGTCTATCGGATGGATGTAAAGACGGCATTTCTAGCGGAGATCTTAAAGAAGTCGTCTATGTCGGCCAACCTGAAGGATTTGTGAATCCAGAACATCCTACCCACGTTTATCGTTTGAAGAAGGCTCTGTATGGTTTAAAGCAAGCTCCAAGGGCATGGTATGATACACTATCAAAGTTTCTTCTATCTACCGGATTCAAAGAAAGGAGCGATTGATCCAACATTGTTCACCAGAAAGTCGGGCAAACATTTAATTCATGTTCAAATTTATGTTGATGATATCATTTTTGCCTCGACCGACCCCAATGAGTGTGACCGTTTTTCAAATGAAATGAGTTCAAAATTTCAAATGTCAATGATGGGACAAATGTCATTTTCTTGGGATTACAAATTTCACAAAGTCCGGGAGGCATTTTTATAAATCAATCTAAATATGCTCTTGAGATCTTAAAGAAATTTGGATTTGATTCAAGTGACCTGTTGACACTCCCATGATTGATCGAACCAAACTAGATGAGGACCACTCGGGGATCATGATTGACCAAATGAAATATCGTAGTATGATTGGATCCACGATGTACCTCCGCTAGTAGACCGGACATCTTGTTATTTGTTTGCATGTGTGCTAGATACCGAGCTAAGCCTACTAAGAAGCACCTTGAAGCGGTTAAACGGGTCTTTCGGTATCTCCAAGGAACCATCAATATGGGACTTTGGTACCGAAGGACACGGTATGTCACTAACGACCTATGCAGATGCGATCATGCGGATGTCAAGATACTCGTCGAAGTACGCCCGAGGTGCTCGGTTTTGGGTGATAAGCTGGTGAGCTGGTCTTCAAAGAAGCAAATGAGTACTTCTATTTCCTCTACAGAGGAGGAATACATAGCCATGTCATCTTGTTGTGCTCAAATCCTTTGGATGAGATCTCAATTATCTGACTATGGCTTTGTATTTAACAAAATCCCTCTATCTTTGTGATAATAAAAGTGCTATTGCTCTTTCATGCAACAACGTTCAACACTCAAGAGCAAAGCATATCGACATTCGACATCATTTCATCGGGGAACAAGTGGAAAAAGGTGTGGTGGAACTCTATTTTGTGAGGTCGAATATCGGTTAGCGAAATCTTCACCAAAGCTCTTCCAAGAGTACGTTTTGAGTTCATACTTCCACGACTAGGCTTGAAAAGCCTTCAACCAGAAACACTCAAACGTCTTCGGGAAGAAGACGAGGAGTAAAGGTCTATGCTCATCTATCTCTTGTAAATATTTATTCGAAAAACAAAATACAAAATTATAAAACTTTCAAAATCCATAAAAATCGAAAAATTCAAAAATCTTCAAAAATATTGTCAATTTGTCATGTTTTTCTCGATTCGATAATATCTACGGTCTTTGTGCTTTCATTCAAAGAATGACACGGACTTTAGATGTTGTTCAATTCTTATTAAAAAAAAAATATATATATATATATATATATATATAATACTTTGAGAGAAAGAGAAAAAAATGGTTTATTGTCATGTCGATAACCAGCTTGTCAAAGAAAGAACGAGCCATAATGTTATCATATTTTCAAAATTCCATGCTCGATTCTAAAAACATTTATCTGAAAACTAATTGCTATGAAAAATAACTTCGGACTCTATTTTTGATAATCATCCGGATTTATTTGTCAAAATATCTATCTCTCAATCAACAACCTATGTCATTGATTGAGGGGAGAATGATTTCAATTAAATTAAAAAGTTATTTGGCATTCAATTGTTTTCAAAAGATAATCATGCATGTTTAACCAATGGAGTTTAAAATCTCAAAATCGATCCTTATCGGTTAAAACGCTTTCATAATCAAGTCACAATTCTCCTCAAAAGCTTTCAAAATCAATTTAAATCTATAAGAGATCACAAATCTCAAATGATTTGATAATTGTGATAGGGGAGAATGTGTGATTTAAATTGGATTTAAGCGATAATTGGGTAAATGGTTTTATAAGGATGTACAAGCTCTCCTTCCCACATGTGACAAAGGATTTTAAATTTTCCATGCACATGTTGAGGGGGAGCATCTATCTTAAACCTATGATTTGAAAGCGTGATCACTTATCTCAATGCGGGTTCCTCTAGTATGTGCAAAACTCTTTTCAAATCTCGAGGCACATATTGAGGGGAGCAAAATCATGAAAACCTCATCCTTCCCCAAATTACTACTTTTTTATTGAATGGAATTCAAAGGGGATTTCTTTCATAGCATCACAATCACGGTTATATTGAGCGACCACCTAAAATTCGTTTGGAAAATACCTCGTTTGATTTAATAAAATAATCAGAGTTTACAAAGTAGGTCCCAAATGAAAATCAATTTGTGCGAAAATAAGTTTGTTACAATACAAACGATGTTTTTAAATGTACACGTAAAACCCAAGTGAGGCGTCCCAGGATACCCGACTCCACGATGTGTCCCAATGCGTGCCATGAAGTGAATGCCTTAGATACCTGAGATTAAAACATGCTAAAAGTGTCAACACAAAGGTTGAGTGAGTTCATAGAGTTTGTTTTGAAATGAAAAGCCGTTCGAAATCGTTTATGCATCAAAGGCATTGTAAATCGTTGAAATGTAAAGACTTTCAAAATCGTTTATGTAGCAAAAGCATTGTAAATCCACTCGGTTCAAGTCCCGCCATACAAAACTTGCAACCTGTGTGTTCACAACCTTGCCCGGAATGTGTGTAGTTTATGTTCCAAACATATGATGTCAAATGAATTCACCATAGTACCTAACTCGACGTAGAACGATAGCACTTAATCAATAGCACTTAACTTCGGCGTAGAACAATAGCACATAATCCATAGCACTTAACTCAATTTATCGGTAGTCAATCTGATTTAGAGCTTATCTGACGTAAAGTACCGTAGCATAAACAAGAACAATTTAGATAGTATAACCTTTGATTTAGAAACAATGGTAATCATGATAGATTTTAACCTAAAAAATCTAAAGTACTTGTGAAAAATAATTGAGCATGTATCTCCCCAAAACGATGATGAAAACAAGTAAAAGCGGGCTACTGAAACTCACTTGGTAACCTGACGAGATGACAAGAGTGAGTACCGAGGTATAATGTGATGCGTTATCCGGTACCTAGTACCAATGATATGATATGATATGAGTTTCAATGTAATGTTATGCATGCACTCATGATGTAATTTATACCATTTACGGGTTTTTGAAAATATTACTCGTCGTTGAAAAATACTCGTTTGACGTCTCGACCAATCAAAAATGACTTTACATGTTTTTACGTCAAAATGTCATCCTACAATGGTTTTATAATGATTTTTAGAGAAATTACCACTTTTCGCCGCAAAACAATGTCGTCGGAAAAATCATGAAATTGCCAAAAAATGGCTTTTGGAAAACTAGTCGTAAAATGGTGTACGTCGATCGTTAGAGAACGAACTTCGACTGTTTGGAAAGTTTGTATCGATATCTAAAAGTTTCAGTTCAGGAGTTTTCGTTCAAAGGTCTCGAACATAAAGATAATAAGGGTTAAAGATGGTGGTTTTGGCTAATAGTGTGCAGAAAATTAGTTACGGCAAGTTTAAGAAAAAGTGCATATCTTTGTCGTTTCAAATCCGTTTTCTACGCTTAATATGTCCTTAGCTTCGTATTGAAGTAAACTAATATATTTTTGACAAGTCGAAATAATTTGTGAAGCTTAAGGCTCGTTTTGACCGAACAAGTAAAAACAAAAGCTGAATTTTCTGAAAATACTACTTTTCGTCAAACTTGAAAAATCCATAACTTCTTGTTATAAGTCCGTTTTATTCCGTTTAAGCGGCCACGGATTCGTTTTAAAGTATATTTTCTAAAAATCAAGGCCAAAGTTTCGTACCAACAGTAGGTTTTTCCAGAAATTCGAATTAAGGACAGAACATAAATATATAGTTATCGAAAATAGTTTTTCTCGGACAAAACCTATTCTAATCCCTTCAAATCAACTCCAAAACTAATCTAATCCTACCATACACCTTCTTAGGTTGTCATGGGTTCCTAATCACCATCAAGACCAACCAATACCATGGGAGTAATTATAGGATGACCTTAGGTATATATATAACTTAAAAATCATGACATAAATGGTATAAATCACAATACTTGCATAAAAGCTCCAAAAATGATAAGAAACATATGAAATGAAAGAGGAAACATAAAAATGATGAAAACATGCTTACAAGAGAAATGAAGAGGTGTAGGTAACAAGGATTAACTTAAATATCCTTGGTTTTTATTTCAAAACCATATAAAGGATATAATCTAGGTTGTAAACACTTGATTTTGCAAAAACTCTTGATCCCTTGGGGTCTTGTTGAGTGGCCGGTTCTTGAGAGCCAAAAGAGAGAGGAGAAAATTTTCTTGCTAACACTTTTGAGTATGTGAATGAATGAGAATTATTGTTAGTCATGTAAGACTTTTATGGAAGAGTAGAAACATGAAAAATCAAAGCCTTACCAATCAATTAATACCCCCCTCCTAGTGGCCGGTTTTGGGGGCTTTGTCCACCAAATAATATATATTTTTTTTTTATCAAATGCAACTTGCATTTACTTGTATATAATTTGTAAGAAAGTGTAGTAAAAGTGTAAGAAAATGTACAAGTATAGGAAATTGGAAATTTTTGGTACAATTAAGTTTTTAATAAATCAAAATAGAATGTAATGAGTTAATAAAAATTGTAAAAATACTTTCCTTGTGAAATTTGGGTGATAAAATAATTATCGTACAATTTTTTTTTAAGAAAAACGACGTAATAATTTAATTTTAACGATTTAAGTACCAAATAAATTTGAAACACTAGAAAAACTAAAAATATAGTTTTTATGAACTAAATGTAAGTTTAAAAATACCTCGGGATCATTTTTGAAAGTAACGGGTTAAATATTCAAAATAATAACTCACGCGATAAAGATTATTAAATATAAAAATTACGCGTATAAAGTGAAATGAAATGTCATGAATGTACTAATGAGATGCTCATGATGTCAATGAAATGTAGACTAATCATAGTCCATATGAAATGTACGTGATGTCATGATCATGAATTCGCTGCTAAACCTCCAAGGTTACGCGAATTTGAAACAAGTAAACCAAGTTTACTATAAATGTTGAAATAATGAGACATGAATCGTGTCGAGAAATGACCTGGAAATACGGGTTGTCACATTCCCCAATATGCTTTATCTACTTGATTCGATTAGGGAAGTGATGTTGATATTTTTTAGAAAATGGTAATCAAAGAAGTTAATTCTTTCTCTTGCCTCCGTGTGGAAAACTATTTCAAATACTTTATTCACATGTTGAGGGGGAGTTCTTCTTCTAAAAATATCAAAAACAATTTAGGTACAAAATGCTTTGATAAATTATCACAAGTATCTGGATTGATTTTCAAATGGTTTTCAATTGGTTCCTATGGTAGATGAACAATACCAAATAGACCGACAAACTTTACTTTATGTACGGTGATATAAGGATGATAAGGTTAGGTATTGGTTCGCATGATCCCGCCAGAGCCGGAGGGATCTACCCACGGACAATCCACTAGATAGTGTAGAGTCCTTAGGTATATTGAAAAAAGGAGAAAAGTGAGATACGGGAAGAGTGCTGGTGAGACAGAGCTAGTACTGGAATAAACCCAACAAGGTTCTAGTTATGAAGTCTCGAGTAAGCAAGGGGTTGAAGAATGAAAAAGAATTGAATATGAAAAGGGTGAAAAGAAATAGCCCTCCAATAATTCAACCTTAGGGGAGAAACCGGGTTCAATACATATTCTCTTGGTGGTTACTTAGGAAACTCCGGTATTGAAGACAAGACGTCATGGACCCAGTGACGCACTGCACTAAAATTCCCAAGCTACTCAAGTTCCTCTTAAAAGGGCTTGTTTCATTCTCACGGGGAACCTACATTATCTATCGACTTTCTCTTAGAGATTCTTGATATTGAAGAAGGAAACCCTCTCCCTAGTCTCCGATATAGGATCCAAAAAATGCACAAATTGAGTCTAGAGCCACGAGATCATCAATAAATCTCATTAGGACAATTTCAATGAAGACTCTCTGTTTCACACAATGTGGAAAGATAAATTATATCCTGAGTCCTACGCATTATCCTTGTGTTATTGCCAGAACATCTGAGTGATGTGTTTACATATTCACTATGAAGATGGAAAGCCTTCGGGAGCCAACATCTAACAAGCTCCTGGTAGGTGGCATGTGAGATCTATTATACAGATCAACCATGTGACAACTGAACGGAAACAATGGGGCGATTCAATCTTTTGAATCAATCCTGTTTCAGGTTATGGATTGACGGATACCTTTGAAAAACCGGTCTTTGTGCTTTAAAACTCTTTTCATTAGCACGTCGACCGTGTACTAATTTTTCAAATCAAAAGGTGTTTTATGATTGATAATTGATTTTCATTAAAACCTTCGTTATATTGCAAAACAATTTCTATTGAGCAATACACGATTGTTTTTCAAATCTCTTTTCATCAATCGTGGACTTAAATTATTTGGTTTACTCCATCCGTGTTGTCTTCTTTGAGACGTTCGGTTTGAGAACGGCTAGAGCAAACGAAACCACATCAAGGAAATTCTTGAATTATACGATCCTGAGCGTGCTTGCTGATCAACGGGGAACCGTGGGCCGTGTACCTCAATTCATCGAAAGTGATCAAAGACACTATCGTGCGCTTTATTGATAACTGTCTTATGTATGTACACCCTGACGTTTGCAGCTGATCAGAATGGAGCGGTCAATCCATAGCCGCATGCTCACACAACACATTCATATCATGAATCAACGAAAGCTTCCGCTACTCTGATGAGAAGATATCATGATCCAGAATGTGAACATGTCGATCCGAAAGTCACAACATCACATAATACCAACACCACAATGGATGTATCAGAGATTTTCTATTAGCGATGATCTCAAAAGCAGGCCCAACATTATTATCACGTGGATCAGTAAAAGACCTCCACTTGGATTAACCAAACATGCAATGAGTGGAATCAATGACTACGAGCTTGGGAGCAAAGTACTACATCAAGAATGCAAGATCAATTGTTAATGTAATATCGGATTGTATTCAATGTCATTTTAGTATATGTTTGAGGTGACCTCCCTTAGGGGGAGATTGTTAGGAATTAGAAATTCCATGTATTAAAGAGTCGGTCACCTCAAGTATATGTAATCGTTAGAAAGCTCGTAGTCATAGTACTTTTATGTTAAGTAGTATTTAGTTTAGTAACACCGTGGAGGACGGACGGGTCTTTACCAACTGTATGCCTGATCCACAGCCCGTTGTGTGGCGTTTTATTGTAAGACTATAAATACTCTCTACCTTCCAAGGTAGAGAGTTGGAGCTCATAATAAGAATTTTCTTTCTCTCACTAAAGTTCCCTAAACCTTTAACTTTCTCTCTCTAGAACTCCACTTATACGCCCACTTTGTGTTATGGTGTGATGTGTATGTGAAATCCAATATCCTACAATTCCTAACTGTCTAATTAATTAAATTAGTCAAATAAATAATTTTTAATAAAAGGATTGATAGTATTTAAGGTGTCACGTGATTAATTGGGCTGGTTCTCTGGTAAACAAGCTAATGAGAACGATAGTGATGCAATTCTTAAACCGAGTTCATCCACAAGTGAATAATTCGATAGACTCCTTTGGTCAATTCGCCTACCCTATGGTTCTTAGAATCCTCACCAAGATGAACAGGTCATCCGAGATCATTCGGCAATCTAATAGCAGTCATTAAGAGTCCGTCGTTTAATATCGCAATACATGGGTTCTAAAAGTCACTAGATTGTTGTTTCAAGTAGGGTTAAAGTCGAGAGGATAGCATTTGGTCAATTCGCCCAAACCTATCAGCAAAGATGCCACCACAGGAAAAGTCAGGTGTCCCCTCATAAGTCTTGTTATTCCTGGTCCCCTAAGCCAAGTCATTAAGTTCCGCTACATGCTAGACTTATAATAGTGAGTGTCCGGCCGTTAGGAACTTAGACACTCACCCCCTGATTCTTAAGTTTATCCAAACGGTAGGTGATCAGTTGGTCAATTCGCACAAGTAGAAAGGGTCATCAGTTGGTAATATCTTACCCTTCCCGGCTCAGTCTACTCACTTAGGGTCAGTTGGTCATATCACCTAAGCAACTAGCCTCTACCGCCATTAAAGACTACCGAAACACGGGTAGCTACTAATAAACTATGCATGCATACACTATAAACAATTAATAACGCACAAGCATTAATAATAAAAGAATCAAAACTAGGCCAAAACCTAATTTCCACATCAACAAAATACCCTATTGGAATGACAAATATAATTCCCACATAAAACACTAAATAAACAAAGATATAACATCAAATAATTAAATGACTAATATAAAATTAATAATCAATCAAATAGAACACAATAAGAATTAATACGCCAACAATTATATTGATAATCAAGATTATAATAAATAATAATGAAACCAAAATAATATTATGAGTCAGAAAATAATTACATATCGTGCCAATGATAAAGCTATCGATCCCCTAGTTGAGTACCGGTGCAAAACCCCGATTGGTTTGCCCCATAAAAACCTCACGAGGCAGCGCCTCCTTTTTCTTCTTTTTCTGCCTTCGTACAGTAACCACAAAAGTGGTACTCCAATTAATGAAAATTAGGTCCATGTACATTGACTATAATGCCACATAAGCCCTCTAACTTTCGTAAATTTGCATTACGGTCTTTTGCTTCTTTATACATTAAATACACATATAAATGTGTAGTAAATATGACCACTTTAGCCCCCTCTTCATACTTCTGCATTTATTCTTAATTCCTCGAAGTGGATAAAATAATTATAAACTTGCCGCATTTAATCCCTGGACCTCGAAACTTTGCGCCCAAGTAATTAATTACGGCGTAACTAATTATCCGAGTTACGCCGTAACCCTTTGTTAGCTCATACTTATCTACTCCGAACTTATCTCTACGGCGTAATTAATTCCATGTTACGCCGTAACCTTCAATAAATAATTACGACGTAACCATAAGAGATGGTTACGCCGTATCCTTCAAAACATCATATTTACGCCGTAACCTTATTAGGCAGTTACGGCGTAACCTTCACAACTAATTCAAAGGCCTTTGTAAATCAATCTTCAGAACATATGTTTGGCCTTAAATCACATCTTTTCCGCTCCAACGCCTCATTTACCCTGAAATGCAATTATGAACGAATATGAACCAATTAAGTACCATATTAATACAATTATACAAATGATGCCATAAACACGGGAATTTGACATATAAAGTATCAGGCTAATTTGATGTTATCAAATATCCCCCCACTTGAATCCTACTTGTCCTCAAGTAGACCCTTTAAATAATTCTTAAAAATATATCTCCCAGGATTAATTGGAAAATATGATTTGAAAAATCACCTAAGCTAGAAAATCCAAACCGAGCACCTCACGAAAAAGGAATTGAAATCACACTCTCTCTCATAATTCACATGTTTATTTTTGGGTGATCACTCAACTGCTCAGTCATGGCGAGTATTCTATCATAGGTTTGGTAAAGATACTAATCTCCACTACTAGAGTCTATAGATGCAGCTATTCTAAAAGGCAATGGGTTGACACAACATAGGCTTATGGGGTTATTTTGTCATTACTAACGAGCTACGGCGAAGGGGACAAAACCAATTATAGATGACCAAATCCATAGCCAAGATACCAATGATTGCTCGCTTCCTCACCTAAACTCGATTCATGACTAAGGGTAGGATAAAACATGGGAACACATTTAATGGGTGTAAATAAAAAGACACGAAACAAATAGATTCCTAAGTCCACAGTCGCCCCACCACTAGTTGCATTCAATCCCATAGCAAAAATCGAGGGTCAAGAGTCAAGCGGTCTTCAATACACGAGTCAATGCATATAAAATATAACGTAGTGCCTCATAAACTCCATAAACTCAGGAAAATAAGATGCATTAACCCGGCCTTCATCATCAATGAAAAAAAGTATGTGCTATAAAAAAATTTAAAATTTGGGTAATTTTAGCACATATTTTAACCAAAAACAACAATTTCTATCTCCCATCCCCCTACTTGAAATGTACAATGCCCCCATTGTACGAAAAATAAATTTTGACAAGCGAGATAGAAATGTTCGGGTTTCTAATTTTATTCGTAAAACAAAACGGATATGTAACAAATGCGCATAGTTGAACAAGGAGAGAATACTTAACACAATACGACACATAAGCTGATTTACATAATGATCAGCTATAAACAAACACTTGCTTGCATTCATTTTTTTTTCTTTTCTTTTTTCGCTTTTTTTTCACTTTTTCACTTTTTTTTTTTTTTTTTTTTTTTTTTTTTTTTTTTTTTGATGCAAGACAAGGTATACATGAATAAAAATAAAAAAAACACGAACAAATAAAGCATCCCCCTACTTGAGATCATCTATCATCTAAACCCGATTTTCTTCCGCAACCCTTTAATCAAAACCCGCGACTTTCATTAGTGGAACCAAAATTAACCAACAGCGCCCGGACTATGAACATAAGGAAACTACAGGGTAGGCTAGGCGATAGGTGTAACGAAACAATTATATTTGATGAACAAAATGAAAGGAATGGCTCTGAAGGGTGTATCTAGGGGTATCTTGCACTAATGGTGAGTGCAACACAAAGGGTTTAACAGGGGGATTGACTAATCGATGTGAAAAGTCAATATACATAAACATAAATGATGGGTTATTTGGGTTTAATCCTAAAATTTCCTTAAATCCTAGCTGCACCGATCACACCAAGTTACCTCAGTGAAATGCTCATGATAATGGTCTCGAAAAGATATGCAAGGCCAAGTTCTAAAGTCTACTGACCCACTTAGGCACACTCATTTTTAAGGATTTATGTATAAGGGGAAAACGGAAAGGCTTATCCTCACACAATGGAAATATAGGGTAGGTGTGCTCAGTCTAGATTAATCCAGTTAAGTAATGAAAAACATGTCAAAATTTAATTAATGAAACACTTTTCATAAAAAACTAGAAAAATAAAGGCAAGTAAAAACAAATGGGTGTCTACGTCTAATCCCTTCCCCCCACTTGGGTCATACTTAAGCATATAATGAAAGATAAGAAGGGCTAGAGATGGAACGAAAAACTCCCCTGGATTAGCTCGGTATGAATAATAACGCATGTTCAAAAACACGCTCCAATTATGCCTCCACGAGCACATCCATCTTCACATCAACACTCCTTGCAAACACAATAACACTCAACTAGGACGGATAAAAAGTGGTCCCTTGCAGCCAATCATAGCTCCATAACTCTTCCTGTATTGTTGCAAGAAAAATTAATACCAAAAAACATAATTCCGGATAAACAGCAAAAATAGCACAAAATGTAAAAATAAAAACAAATAAAGCCTAACTCACATTCGTAGGAATCACGGTTGCATTTATCGCATGCAACAAGCCTTTTAAACCCCTCGGTGTCCCGAGTGGACGAGTGAGGTCTCGTGAGGGTTTACAGGGAACACACCCACAAAGTTCATTTAATTACTAATACAAGGTTATGAAAATGTTTTAAAACTGTTTTTATTAACAATTTTCATATCAGATGATAGTTCTGAATGGCGGATCGCCCGATTACGGTAGGTGAGTTTACTTAAAAATGTTTACCGGAAGGGTTACGGCGTAATGGATCGCCCGATTACGGTGTAATAAAAAGCCCGAAAGAAGGTACTGGAACAAGAGAGGATTCTGGTAACTAGATCGGCCCTAGTTACTAGTTATGTAGAAGTGGGCAGATGGCCTTACTGATAGCCAGTTGCGGCATAAATGGATCGGCCCATTACGCCGTAATTTCATTCTGATGTTGTTGTGCCCCAAAATGTTAACTTCTTCCTACGTGATCAAGAGGAGTTATAGGAACTCCTTTCATCTATCCTTGGTATTGAAACCTGCAAACAAGATAACAAAACATACCAAACCTAAAACAAAATCTAAAAACCACAAAAATATCCAAAAATGTCTAAGAAATAAAAACAAAGAAAAATAAATCTAGGATAGGGACGGGTAGTCTCCCGACGAGCACTTTTCTTTATCCTCCCGAGTCTTTAAGTTAGACTCCTGCAACCATCATCAACGGGAATCCATTGGACGTCTCCAATCATGTCCATTGCTCCACTAATCTCGGCTTATGATTTTGTCAAGATTTTCCTCTGCTTGTTCTTCCTGCTCAACCTGCGCACTATCACAACCTCGTGCATTAAATGTGTAAAAATAATAAACATGAGCAACAAGTGAGTAATAACACATCATTTATAATTTTAAAATGACTCAGACTTGGTTTTGGCGAAAGTCCTATTAATAACTACGCCGTAACTTCAGTCTGAAAGAAACCTGATAATATATAAGAATAGATTACACCATAACCATGGCCAAAGTTACGCCGTAATCTCAAGAAAGAAGACATAATTGTAGAATAATATTAATCAAACGACCAAAAATACGAAGACCGTTCCCTGGCAGCGGCGCCAAAAACTTGATGCAGGATTTCTGACCAGGTTTTACATTTATAGTAACTCGTCAACCTATGGCCTACCTAATGCACTAACGGGCAGTGTACCCGGTTGCATGTAGTGAAGGAATGGTAAGACCGAGGTCGTCCCAAGAACGGTTGATTCCTAACTGTCTAATTAATTAAATTAGTCAAATAAATAAGTTTTAATGAAAGGATTGATAGTATTTAAGGTGTCACGTGATCAATTGGGTTGGTTCTCTTGTAAACAAGCTAATGGGAACGATAGTGATGCAATTCTTAAACCGAGTTCATCCACAAGTGAATAATTCGATAGACCCCTTTGGTCAATTCGCCTACCCTATGGTTCTTAGAATCCTCACCAAGATGAACAGGTCACCCGGGATCATTCGGCAATCTAATAGCAGTCATTAAGAGTCGGTCGTTTACTATCGCAATACATGGGTTCTAAAAGTCACTAGATTCTTGTTTCAAGAGGGGTTAAAGTCGATAGGACAGCATTTGGTCAATTCGCCCTAACCTATCAGCAAAGATGCCACTACAGGAGAAGTCAGGTGTCCCCTCATAAGTCTTGTTGTTCCTGGTCCCTTAAGCTAAGTCATTAAGTTCCGCTACATGCTAGACTTATAATAGTGAGTGCCTGACCGTTAGGAACGTAGACACTCACCCCCTAATTCTTAAGTTCATCCAAACGCTAGGTGATCAGTTGGTCAAATCGCACAAGTAGAAAGCATCGTCAGTTGGTCATATCTTACCCTTCTCTTCTCAGTCTACTCACTTAGGGTCAGCTGGTCGTATCTCCTAAGCAACTAGCCTCTACCGCCATTCAAAACTACCGAAACACGGGTAGCTGCCAATAAACTATGCATGCATACACTAGAAACAATTAATAACGCAAAAGCATTAATAATAAAAGAATCAAAACTAGGCCAATACCTTATTTCCACATCAACAAAATACCCTAGTGGAATGACAAATATAATTACCACATAAAACAATAAATAAACAAAGACATAACATCAAATAATTAATTGACTAATAATAAATTAATAATCAATCAAATATAACACAATAAGAATTCATTCACCAACAATTATATTGATAATCAAGATTAAAATAAATAATAATGAAACTAAAATAATATTATGAGTCAGAAAATAATTACATATCGTGCACATGATAATACTATCGATCCCCTAGTTGAGTACCGGGGCAAAACCCCAAAAGGTTTGCCCTATAAAAACCTCACGAGGCAGCGCCTCATTTTTCTTCTTTTTCTGCCTTCGTACAGTAACCACAAAAGTGGTATTCCAATTGATGAAAATTATGTCCATGTACATTGACTATATATAATAGTCAAGATATGGCACTATGCCACATAGGCCCTCCAAGTTTAGTAAATTTGCATTATGGTCTTTTGCTTCTTTATATATTAAATACACATATAAATGTGTAGTAAATATGACCACTTTAGCCCCCTCTTCATACTTCTGCATTTATTCTTAAGTCCTCGAAGTTGATAAATTAATTATAAACTTGCCGCATTTAATCTCTGGACCTCGAAACTTTGCGCCCAAGTAATTAATTACGGCGTAACTAATTATCCGAGTTACGCCGTAACCCTTTGTTAGCTCATACTTATCTACTCCGAACTTATCTCTACGGCGTAATTAATTCCATGTGACGCCGTAACCTTCACAAAATA
Source organism: Chrysanthemum makinoi (assembly GCA_910596185.1). Classification (NCBI taxonomy): domain Eukaryota; kingdom Viridiplantae; phylum Streptophyta; class Magnoliopsida; order Asterales; family Asteraceae; genus Chrysanthemum; species Chrysanthemum makinoi. Next base: position 123,485,899 of record OU343219.1, read on the forward strand.
ATTACGACGTAACCATAAGAGATGGTTATGCCGTATCCTTCAAAACATCATATTTACGCCGTAACCTTATTAGGCAGTTACTGCGTAACCTTCACAACTAAATCAAAGGCCTTTGTAAATCAATCTTCAGAACATATATTTGGCCTTAAATCACATCTTTTCCACTCCAACGCCTCATTTATCTTGAAATGCAATTATGAACGAATATGAACCAATTAAGTACCATATTAATACAAATGATGCCATAAACACGGGAATTTGACATATAAAATATCAGGCTAAATTGATGTTATCACCTATGAACTTATATTTACTTAAAAACTATTTTTGAAACCTTTGTATTTCACGACATCATAATATGACACGCCGTAATTATTTTCTTCACAACACTCATTGAGTGAATAACATTTATACATGATAAATGTTATGATAAACTACTTCGTGACCTCTTGATTTTAATAGCCAAACAACATTTAAGGAATACTTTAACTTAAGGATTCACGTACAACATTATAAGCCAACAAACTACATATACTTGTACACTTATATTGACAATATACTAAAACATGTATACTATGCTTTCGTAGGTAATTGTTAAAGATCGTGATCTTGTCATACTCTACCGTTGATAAACATTATATCGTTATACTCAGCTGCTGATCATTACCGTGAGTTCATAGCCCCACTTTCTATTGCTGAATTGTTTTACAAACCCTTGGGGGAAATACATGCTTTATTTTAAATCAAACACATTGCTTTGAAATTATACTTGAATGTATTATTTGCACTAAGTACCACTATTTCCAATCTTAAGTCCCTATTATCATGAACTATTAATCACTTGCGAGTGAACGTGAATAATGTGGATAGATCTATCGGAATTGACGAATCTCATTTGTGTTGACCGGGTAGGCAAACAAACGCACTCTATTTGAAGATCCATAGGTTTAATGGCAAATAACCTATTAGGGTAACTGTTACTATTATATCAAAGCTGTTAACGTTTCGGTATCATGAGCTTAGTGCAATAATATATGTTTTGTTTTCTAAACAATGAATGTGAGACTAATTACCTCACGTTACGAATATTGTGTTCAACTGATTTTCTAAACTCTATGAATTTCACTCAACCTTTGTGTTGACAGTTTTAAGCTTGTATTTCAGGTCCATATTGTACGAGGCTGGCACGGAGAAGCACGGATACTCAAGAGGGTTATAAATTTTATTATCATTAGAAAACCCATTTAATGTATTTTGTAAACCTTGAAACTACTGGGACCTCATTTTTGTAAACTCTGATATTTATATAAATTAAATGATAAATCTTTTAAAACGACTCCATTAGAGTTCGTTTTTTTTATTGTTATGACTGTTGTGCCATGAAGTAACACCGAGTTTGAATTCCGCTGCGTATCACGAAATTAGGGGTGTTACACATCTATTGACCACAATCAGGATGAGGAAGTAGTACCTGAACCACCATCAAACATGACACTGAAACCAAGACCTGAGTAGGTGGATCCTTCAACAAAGGAATACACAAGGTTTGAAGACATGGTTAATTCATATCCAGAGTTACCAGAAGATGTGATACCTCCAGAAGGTCCAATCATTGATTTCACCAAAAATCTGAAGCAGGCATTCAGAGATTACACAAATCAGACATTGTCAATATCAGAAAAGACGACTTCACTCCCTTCAAGACCGCATTCACAACCCGTCTAGAGTTTGAGTAAAACTTGGATCAAGTCACCCACGCCTTGTCATAAAACACTGACTAGGATGTTGGAAGATCAATTCATGATGCAACCCTTGAATATAAAGATTACTCTCAACCATTATAGTTGATCGGCCAGTCTGACAACCCGCATATTCCAACCAAATACTTCTTTAATAGAGACTTGGAATATTTGATGTATGGAGATACGGATCCAGAGAAGCGATACGCAACTTCACTCACCAAGTATCCAGTTGTTTTGTATGCACAAGAAGGAATAGAAGAGCAAATCAAAGACAAATTCATAACTTCCCTTGTTGATTACAATGATGAAGTGGTTCTAGGAATATACCACTGGACAGAGTTGAGAAAGTGGTATTATATGTGGAAGTTGACATTTCACTTCAAGCATAAAGTGTTCTACAAACAAGGGATTATCTCCATAGTGGATGTTGAAGTAGTCGAACGATATGGCTATCGTTTCTTAAAGAAGATCAAGGTCAAAAGAGACGACAACAAAGAGTACACTTTAAACGAAACAGATTACAAGTATATGAGCCACAATGATATTAAAGACATGTACCTGCTCAAGATTCAAGAAAAACTACGTCATTTACCTGGCTACATCAAATATGATAGTGTCAACTCCATTTTGATATAGATCAGAAGCATCATCTTAAGAGCAGGAGTAGAAGATGTTCAGCTCAGCATCGAGAGTTACCAGCAGAAGTTAAATCTAATCTAGCCAGAGCTCAATTTTCCAAGAATCAAAGACAAGAAATCATACAACTTTACTGACAATACTTTTGGTATGATCTACCTCAGCAAATTTGTTGGAAAACGACTGATGAACTATGAAGAACTTCACAAGTTCAGTGATGAAACATTGATGAAGGTGCACATTGAACTGGAAAACATTCTTTGAGATTATGAAGTAGGTTGCGAGCAAGGATGGTTAAGAGATATGATGTGTCGTAGCAGAGATGCAAAGTAGGCCAAAAAGTACATGAACAGAATTCAGTGGTTGCTCAAACGCGACGACAAATGCGAAGGTTAGATAGTTATGTTGGCGGAAGACCAAAGGTGGGAGATATCCTCACTTATCATCGTCCTGAATGATTGTAATAGTTAGGATTTATGTTTGAACAACCGATAGGTATGTCTGTAATAACTAGGATATAACTTTATTTGTAGGATATTTGAAAAACACTATGGTTTATGTACTTATATCATTGCATGAATCGATATTTGTAAAGAAAGGATCCTGGGTACACTTCAGTGTCTCAATCCCGATATATAGAGCTTCTTACTCTTGAGCAGAATTCACTCAAAATGTTTCTAACACTTTTTCAAAAGTTTTTCAAAATTCTGTTCAAGAGACAAGTATTTCCCCAAATTTTCAAAACTTTAAATAGTTATTTCACAAATTGAGGGGGAGTAATTAAAACTCTTTGTTCTAAATTGCAAAATATTCTTGTGATGTGAATCTCCCAAGTGATTTTAAAACTTAAAAAAGCATAATTTAATCAAAGTTTCAAAAACAAAAAACATATGCTATTTTTTAGGGGGAGAAATGTGATTAAAATATGTTGTTTAGTATGGAAAATCACTATATTTATCAGTGTGAAATCTAAAAAGAGCACAACTCAGATATTACCAATGAATTGACTGAAAAATATGTTAGAAATAGAAATGACTTATTCCCTGGATGGGTAATAATTTCAAGCTAGTCTAACTAGTGATGTAAACATGTCTCGCGATGGACTTGTCAAAGTAGAATTTATCATAGCGAGTGTAACTTAGACTTGACCAATGAATATTGACGAGAAAAAATTGTTAGTAATAAAAATGACTTGCTCCTGGATGGGTAATAATTAAGTTAGGCTAAGTAGTGATGTAAACGTGTCTCGCAAATGACTTGTCAGAGTAGAATGTACCGAGTCAAAAAAGACTAAGTTATCACCCACGAATTGACGAGAAAATAATGTTTGTAATCGAAAAGACATGTTCTGGGATGGGTAATAATTTCAAGATGGTCTAACCAGTGATGTAAACGTGTCTCGCAAAGGACTTGTCTTAGTAGAATGTACCATCTCGAGAAATTTTCATTAGACTTGCACCAGGACGCGTAATAATTTCAAGTTGGTCTATCCAGTGATGTAAACGTGTCTCGCAAATGTCCTGTCTATTCAAAATCAGTCAATTCAAAATTACCAACTCTTCCCTTAATGTGCAGATTTACTTTAAAACTCATGAGCACATGTGGAGGAGGAGTATTTCTGAAAAGACAAAACTCTCAAAGTATTATCAAAATATGTTTTATAATTATAAATGCTTTGAGAGATTTTACAAAAGGTTTTGTGTTACATGATCAACATCGACTAACATCCTTCCTGGTGGTTGTTTCAAACGGTCTACAGTCGTGGAGTTATACTTTGGTATACTTCAGTGGCTCACCTGTCTTGTAGGTATACTTCGGTATACATGTGTTAGCCTTCTTGAGGGCCTCCAATTTAGGAACATCCTTCATGAGGATTCTCTACAATCCGAACTTGTAAGAGCTGGAAATCTTGCTAAGGAGATTCCTTTCACGAATCAAGTCCTAAAGACGTGGGTCTTTACTTAGAAATTTTTCAAAGTATTGATAATTGTCCAATCAGGAGATTCAGACAGCTTATGTGCCCGAACAAGGTGAATGGAATCAAGACATTCACCAATAAAATAATCATAGTGAACAATTTTCTAAGAAAGGTTCACCGTGATCGATTGGAGATTATTACTAACCTTTACGATGCAGCTAATGGCGAATGCAACTTGGAGGGAGACCGTTACCATCACCATATTCATCAATATCCATCCACTTCCACATGCTCATACCAACATCATATCAAAAGATAAAGATTAGAAAAGTTCAAAGAAAGTTCTCACCAAAGAACAAAGTAAAGCAAAGTTCAGAACGATTCTTCATCAAAGTCAAATAATCCACAAAGTTAAGAGACAATGATTAAAGCAAAGAAATGAGAACTACATAATAATGAAGATCCAAAGTCAACAAGAAGTCTAAGCCTGTTAGAAAAGACATAAAGACACCAGAAACAAAGACGTGGATGAAAGGAAGGCAAAACCAACATATAATCACAACTACAAGAACAAAGAATAAAAAAGTAATCAATCAAAGCCGTCTCAAGCAAAGAAAGTCAAAGATCAAGTTAAGAGATAAAGACATCAAACGACCTATGTATGATGACCATGATGATAAACCCTTAGGGGTAGATTGTTGTGATTACGTATAATCATTATAAAGTTTCGGTCATATAGTATATGTAATATGTCGTTTATTATGAGGCTTGTAAGTTAGTTTCAAGGCCCGCTCATGAAGCAAGCCCATGAGTGGCATTAAGTAACATTAGGACAACGCCCCTCTATCATGTAAGTTCTATAAATACCCTTTTTCCACCAAGGGAAAAGGTGTCGGTTTTTTTTTTCACATTTTATTAATCATAATATATGTTCCTTCTAATTTCTCTATCTAACCTTTCTCTCACTACACAAACAACACACTATTCACAAAGCAATAATATGAACATGACCTACATATTATCACCATTAATAGATTGAGGCGAGGAATAGTGAAACGAGCTTGTTTGTGCCATGTCCTACGGATGACGCCACGTTCACGTATCATGTATGTGAAATGGGTATAAGTCGTGTAGTTCATTTTCTGGTGAAGAAAGGTAAGGACCCGATGAAGGTCGGATGCTCGGGTTTCTCGCGTAGAATGGTAAGGACCTCGTGAGAAAGAAGATATTTTTGTATTCGGTGTAACACTAACATCGATCGGGTACCTTCGTCTTATCTCGTAGAAGAGGGTGAAGGAAAGGGTTTCGCGGAGAAGAAGCCTAAGGAGACTGTCAAGTATGTGTTTTATGTATAGAGCTTACTTACCCTAGTTTCCTATATCATGTGGTATATATAGGGTGTAACTAGGGCAAGGGATGATGAGATGGGGGGCTTTAGGTCTGTCCATGGTTTAGGTCATTATAGGAATAATGGGTTTGTATAAGCATATGGACTTAATATATGTAATGTAATATACATACATAATCAGTTTTTACTAAAAAAAATTAAAAATAATAAATAAATAAATAAATTGTTTTAAAAATATGTAGTGGAACATCTCTTATAAATGATTAAGGTCTATATATGTTTGGCAAAAACTAGTTGTAAGCTATTAACTGTATGTTCTAAGCTGTAAACTGAAAAGATGTTAACATGAGCTACAAGCTGTATGATTTTTTCAATAAAAGTTTTGGTAAGTTAGCTGTTAACTCTAATTATAAGATGTAAAGTGACATAAAATGACATATCTATAACTGTAAACAGGTGTAAACATAAAAATAATAAAGTCATTTTATAAATAATAATCTTAGTGCTTAAACAGTTAATGTTTGTAAAAATTATTGAAGATGCACTCTATATTGATGTAGCAATATCATTACGAATTCGTTGAAAAACATAGGTTTTCATTAAGAGATAGTTTCGGTTTTCATGGCCATGAACATCATGAAGTTCATCAAGTGTTATGTAATTTGGTTGCTGCTCGATCGTAGTAACTATAATATATTCTTCATCACTATTACAGAATAGGAAAATCAACTACTGTCATAATAACAACAATTTGAGTTTGCACACTAAACTGAGAATTCTACCAAGTATTTTCCGTCGTTTCTTTAAAATTCCAAATAATCCCTCAATATATCATTGTGGTTAATCATATACAATAATAAATTTATAAATTGTAGTTTTAGCATACTGTTACTACATATCCAATATTTATTATCACTATTGATATTATTTGTAGGGAATTATAATTTGTAAAACATATTTAAATCTTGTTTAAGTTTGTTGAGTATTAATTCTGTTAGTATAGTAGTTAAGTCTCGTAAGACAGAATTAAGTCTGTTAGTTTTAAGTCTGCCAATATTAATGTGGTTAAGTCTGGCAGAACAAAGTATTGATAGTTAAGTCTGTTTATGATAAAAACAGAATAATTTGTTAGAGTTATATTAGGAATAGATATGTACGCGTAGAGATATCTTAGGAAGAGATATCTTTACCCTTCTACAAGTCTTGTAGCAAATTAGGGTTTCCTTAGTGTATAAAAAGGATCCCTAAGGTATTAGGTTAAGGTACGAGTTGTAAGCCTTAACCATTGTTAAAAACAGTTAATAGAAAATACGAATTTAGTTTATTATTGTGTTCTTCATACTTATTGTGTTAAGATTCCGCATTAGCACATTAAGGTCTTGTTAAGAGTTCTTCACATAGTGAGTTTGGATTTATTCAAGTCTGCTATAAGTCATACAAAGGCTATTTAGATCCATATCTTTTGGACCTACAAGTGGTATCAAAGCCTGTAAAAGGACTCTACTGTTGAAGATACACAAACAAAAACACTCATTCCAAACCAGAAAACATCAAACATGTCTAAAAAAGCAAGTGAAAAAGCAACTAAAACCTACTCTGACCATCCCAATGATGAAGAATCCAACCATGAAGATGGAGAAGATAAATCTCAACCTAAGCCACCCCAAATCACAAATACCACAACCATCTCCAACATGAAGCTTCCACCATTGAAGAAAGATGAATATGACATATGGGCTATGGAGATGGAGAACTATTTGGATTACACTGATAATGAAGTGTGGAAGGTGATACAAAAAGGAAACTCTAAAAAGAGGGTTTCCAAAGGAAAAAGATGGCACTTACTATGTGTTGCCACATGTTACTGCTGTTGAAATCCTTGTTGTAGAGAAAGAGAGGAAGGCCAAGAACATCTTGTTAATGGCACTTCCCAAGGAGCATATAAGACGTTTTCATGGGATGGATGATGCAAAGGAGATCTGGGAGGCAATCAAAGCAAGATTTGGAGGGAACGCTAACTCCAAAAAGATGCAAAACGCTGCCTACAAACAACAATTTGAGGTCTTTGCTATTTCCAGTACTGAAGGATTAGAGAAGGGCTATAACAGGTTTTAACAACTACTATCACAATTAGAGGCCTATGGTGCTGTTGTTTCTGATGAGGATGCAAATCACAAATTCCTCAGGTCTTTGCCACAAGAATGGTCAACTCTGGCAATCACCATGAGGACTAAGCCTGAAATTGACATTATGTCAGGTGATGATCTGTACAACAATCTAAGGGTTTTTGAACAGGAAATCAAGAATGTGTCAAGACCATCCTCTTCTAGATCTTCGAATGTTGCCTTTGTCTCACATGGCAAGAACAATACTAACCAGGTTAACTCTGGTAGTAGTTATAGTACTTCCTTATTAAGTACTATAGGAAGAGGGGCACTTGCTGGAGTTGCTGATCAGGTTATCTACTCTCTCTTTGCTAGATCATCAGAAGAGATATATTTGCTCAATGAAGATCTAGAGCAGATCAATGATGCAGATATTGAAGAGATGGATATAAATTGGCAGATAGCTATGATTGCTACCAAAATGAACAGGTTCGTTAAGAGACATGGTAGAAGAGTTCGTTATAATCCAAAGACTCCACTTGGCTACGATAAAAAGAAGCTTGAATGCTACAACTGCCATCAGCCTGGGCACTTTGCAAGGGAATGTAATGCTCCTGCTGCAACTGATAGGAAGAAGAAGGAAACTCCCTATCAAATCAAGGAAGGTGAGAAGAAGGAGAGTCAAAAGGTTGGGATGACTATGGATGGAGGTGCTATGAATTGGGGAAAACATGTTGAAGATGAGTCTACTAGTCACTCTGCTTTCATGGCCATTGGCTCAAATAGTGAGGTATCCCTATGTTCCAAACTATGTGTTGATTCATATAACCAACTTAAAACACAAAGTGATGAACAATTAACTTAGTTGAGAGAACAAGAAGAACGAATTCTAGCTTATACCAATGCAGTCAAAACCTAGAAGCACAAATTTCAAATCTTCAAAAATAAAATTCATCACTAAATGAAAAACTAATTTTTCAAGCTAATGATAATTTTGCTAAGGATCAAAAGCTAAGGAAATATAGAAGAATTGGTATGAAAGCTCAACAAGAAAGAGATGAGGTAAAGAAAATAGTTGGGTCTTGGGGAGAGTCTTCTAAAAATCTACATAGGCTAATTAATTCTGGCATGAGCTCTAACTGTAAATTGGGTTTAGGTCATGAAATTAAATCAGATAGTGAGGTTTTGAGTTACGAGAAAGAGATGAAACCTGGAATATTTGGTAGTTCAGAAGAATACTATGTTGGTAAACCACTTTATAAAAGATTTTGTGGAAAACTATAAGGGGTTGAATAGTTTTGCCTATTTTAAGTTAGTTTCAAAAACTTTAGATTCGATGTAATTTGAAATCGTGTGGATAGAGAGAAAGTATAGATCTATAAGTAATGCAAGTAAAGAAAACAAGTAAAGTTAAGGATAGAAATGACACAACCGATTTATAGTGGTTCGGATACAAGGACAACTTCCTTTCCTTACTCCACTCCCCGAGTCACCAACTCGAGAGTTCAAGCACTATGTCAACAAACTCCTTCAACTCGGCGGAGAAGCCTTCACAACGTCGCTTACACTTTTTCCGGTACAAAGCTAAATACCGAGTCCTTAACACGGAGGACCAAACTAACACTACTATAACACAACAAATATGTGAAATATGAAATACAAGATCTTCGCTACAGAAATCTTGTGGAGGAACAAATCAATCAAGGACCCCTTGCTTGGATGACTTGTAGAATGCTCGTGATATCGCCTTAGAGAAGGACCTATATAAAAATCACAACAAAAGAAAGAAGAACTACTATCTAGATCAAGTGATCTTAGGTTAGAAGAATGTAAGAATATATGAGAGAGTTTGTATGAAGAGGGGTGAGTTACAATGAAAAAATGGCTCTTTATTTATAAGCAATTTCTTGCTAATGTTGCATGGATCCCACGGATCCCTTGCCTGAGGGATCCGTCTTGTTAGGTTCCTATTTATGTAACACAAGCATCAATAGAAGAAATATAGACAAAGGTGATCGGTTGAACACGACACAAACAATACGCGTAAGAATCTAAGAAAGGATATGGGTGAGTATTGATATGAAATGAACAACCAACCATCTAAGGATGGTTTACATGAGGTATTTATAGAAGAGGGAGCTAGGGCAACACTCCTAGTCCCTTCCTTTCCTTATTAGGCTTGGGCCTAGGCTTATGAGCCTTCTACATAAGCCTAAGCATAATAACAAACATAAAGGCTTAATTAAGCTAACTATTACATATTAATTACTAACACTTGTAATCTAGTTTAGGAGTGATTCCAAAAATCTCCCCCTAAGTGTTGGTGATTAATGATTAGAGTGAATAACGTTGTAGGTGCTGATGTAATAGTAGCTTTGACGTCTTCTGACATTCTTCTTTCTTGTGAGAAGAAATGTCTTGATTCCAACAATCTCCCTAGTGTAGGGATCTTGTTTACTTTGAAGTTTTTCAGCTTTGACGTCTTCATTTACTTTGTTCTTTGATCTTTGTTCTTTGTGGTGGTAGTGATAGTATGTTGTTGGTATCTGCATCAGATCCGCTTCGTTGCTCCAGTGTCTCCACGTCTTTCTCCAACATGCTCACACATTCTTTGATGTTGGATTCCAGTACTGATGTAGTTCTCTTAGTCTTTAAACTTTTAGATTCTTTGACTTAGAAGAAGAATCATTCTGACTTTGTATTGCCTTTTGAGAGAACTTCAATTAGTGTTGTTGTTGGTATGAGCATGTGGAGAATCTGCACGATCTTTTCCACCCGCAAGCATCCATAAGAAGAAAACATAAAACATGGGTTAGAAATAATCCAGCGCTTACAAGTTTGAACTTCGAGAGTGTTAACAGCATAGTGTGAAAACACAACTCTAATTCTTACAAAGGCTGTTCCTGAACTGGAGTCCCACGAGTGAGATAACGCGATGTACCGAAGTATACCTACAGTTCAGATGAGTCACTGAGGTACACCGAAGCATCACCCCACGACTGTAGACCGTTTGAGATACACTAAGCGTAACCTACAAGGAGTTACCGAAATGACCTGCTGTCAGGGCTGTTTGATGTTGACCCTGGCAGGTGTTTCCATTCAATCATTGAGGATCACATGTGTGAACCTCTCATAAATGTTCTCGACAGATTGCTAAGATCTATGTGGGACTCGATAATGTATCACTTGCTTCCTTATTGTTGAACGATAAGTGATGAAATGTTAGGTGTACCTAAGAGATCTTTTAATGAATCTCGTGGCTCTAGACTCAATAGTGCACTTTGGTTTTCCTGATCGGAGACTAGGGAGAGGGTCTCCTTCTTCAATACCAGAAATCTCTAAGAGAAAGCCGATAGTTTACGTAGGGTTCCCTTTGAGAATGAAACAAGCTTCTATTGAGAGAAACTTGAGTGGCTAAGAAGGTTTAGTGCATGCGTCACTGGGTCCATGACGACTTTGATCTTCAATACCAGTGTCATCAAGAGACAACCAGTAGCATATGAATTGAACCCGGTGTCTGTCCTAAGTTGAATAATCTGGAGGGCTATTTCTTTTCACCCTTTTTCTTTGATTTTCTTTTTAATTCTTCAACTCCTTCTTTCTCCGATTCTCATTTTCTCCTCTTTTTTTTTAATAATCATACCTAAGGACTTCTAATTCTAACTATTGGTGGTGTCCTTGGGTAGATCCATCCGGCTCTGGCGGATCATAGGACGGTTATTCCTAACCTTAGTCACCTTATAACTCCATGACGGACCTATGTTGCCATAAAACCAATTTCTCTTGAAAATCTCTCAAAGTGGTTATGAGTAAAAGCATTTAATACCACTGTTGAGAGTTTAGGATTTTGCAGAAATACTCCCCCTCCACACGTGCTTAAGTATTTTGACAGAAATCTGTACGGTGAGAAAAGAGCGCGCACTTTTGAATTGATCAACTCTAGATAGACAATTCCCCGCGAGACACGGTTACGTTGCATAGTTAAAGAGTTGCATTGTCAGCTTTTAGGTGACAACTAGCTCTAATAACTACCTTGAAGGTGTGGACAAACCTCGAAAGGTTGTCAAACCCGTCAAAGTTCATTTCTACCAAGATTTTTCTCGAATGGTACATTCTACTAGGACAAGTCCTTTGCGAGACACGTTTACATCACTAGCGAACTAGTTTGAAATTATTACCCGTCCCGGACAAGTCTTTTCAATTTACTAACATTTAAGATCTCATAAATTCATTGGTTAAGTCTTTTAGCATAGCGATTCATTTGCAATTCACAACATATTTCTTATCACATCATTCTTCTCCCCCTAAAAAATGGCATATAAATGTTATTTTTGACGAAATTTTGATAACGAATATGTCCATTTCGAGTTTTGCGGGAAGATGACCACGAAGAACAATTTGTGAACAAAGTTTTAACCAAATACTCCCCCTCAACAAGTGATATAAACTTTTGAGGTTTTGAAAATCATAAGGGGAAGTACTTGTTCTTTTGAGCAAAACTTTGAAAAAAATGAAAGTTTTGATAAGTTTTACTTAAAAGTACGAAGCTTTCGCTCCTTTTATAGGATTGTGGCACTGATGCGTACCACAGGGTCCTTTCATTACAAGAACGGGTTGTACACTGTTATGTGTGCACAAGCCATTGTCATATAAAATCACACATCTAAATAGTTAAGGAAAGAAACAGATCAAGGGGTACCAGGAGTTTCAGTATTCCAGCAGTAACTCCAGGAATGCGTTCTGGACGTTGATAGCCTGTGAGAGATATTCTTGGACGACCACCAATGAAGCTCTCCAATGTTCTGATCTGATCCTTTCTGAACAACCTTTCATCAATCCGCTTGATGATATTCTTAACATCCCTTCTCTCCCTGGAATTCCATCTCTTTGGCGACCCAATGCTTTCATGTATCTCCTTTAACCGATAAGCTAAACCATCCCTGACTTTCTTCAGTGTGTGATCCCCAAACTTGTGTAGCTCTTTGCACGCCATGAAGCAATTATGGTGTAGTTCACTTCTGTAGACTACCCCAAATGGTTTCTTTATTAAGGTGTACTGAGCAAGTTGGCTGATGTCGGGAAGGCCTAGTTGAGGTTTTGTGAGATTGACCCGCTTTTGATAAGATTCAAGAGCAAGCTGAATGTCCTCTACACGTTCTTGGATCACAATGCTTCTGATGAAGATTAATAATGACTTGATGTACTCGCGTTGGATAGTTGTGGAGAAATGTCGCATTCGTCCTTGCACCTTAGTGAGATACATATCTTCAAAGTCATTTAGTGACAGTCTGGGAAAATCTGCTTCACAGAAGTCATAATCCTCTTCGTCGTGACGTTTGACCAAAATGTTCTTGAGGAATGTGTAGTCCCACTTTGACGACAAAGTAACATGTTTAATTGCAATGATACATTTTTCACTAAACACTTCCTTTTTAGACTTAAGAACCTGACAGCTTCTGTAGAAGATTCTTCGGCGTTCAGGCCAATGATGAATCCCATACATCGCATCAAGCTCATACTTTTACACTTTGACTGCAAACATATGTGAGGCTTCTTCCTCGATGGCTGGATTGTTAGAGTAGATTGCAGATGGGAAAGGAAATGTGAGTGACATAGCGTACTTCCTTGAAACATCGCTACCGTGTATAAGAAACTCAAGGTCCATGTTGAAGAAGTACCAGTATGGAATTTGAGGTTGATCTGGTTGGCCAATTGTTGGTAGAGGTTTGGTCCAATCAGTGTAGTAGGGAGCCTTGTCTTGTCTTCTGAAGTCGATGTTAGCTTCGGGATTGAGCCAATCGATATTGTTTGACATGGCTCGGTCAATGTTGTCGAGATGGTATTCAACTTCAATTGCACTTTCAGAGCTGTCTTTAAGCAGTTGGAAGGCATCATTCTTTATTCGCTTTAGCTCAGCCTTAGACATCTTCTACACTTTAAGCTTTTCTTGAATCAGCTTGACATGCTCCATAGTACGGCCATCTACCATTTCTTGACCTTCTGGTAATGTGGGAGTAGCATTAACAAGTCTAGAAAACCAGTCGTATTCTTCGGTTGTATCGTCATCTAGCCATGAGAGAACATCGATCTTCATCTTCTTCTTCTTTGGCTTTGATGAGGATTCTGGTTTCTTTGTTGTGGTGGGAGAGGTGGGTTGTTGTTGGGGCTCTGGGATCTCTTCATCGTCACCACCAGTGTATTCGAAATGATCACCGATTTTCTCTGTGTGTGGTGGTAACTCAGAGTCCTGAGGTTTATGAGTAGCAGCAGAACGTGGAGGAGATCTTGTACGGGTGGAAGTCCTTTGGGGTAGTGGTGGCATGGTGGATGATTCGCCAGCTTTCTTTGGACGTTTTGGTGTCGAATCCTTGTCCTTATCATCGTCATCTCTTGGTCTTTTAGGTTGACCTGCTGACTCTTTGAATGAAGATTTGAGTTGATATTCTAGAAGGGCCTAAAAAAATTTGGCTTCATGTGAAGCAAAGGTTGCAGACCGTTTAGACATTTGCATCAGCAATTTCGAGATCAACTCAGCTTCAGAGAGATCAGGTGAGTTAGCCAGTGTACGTTTAACCAATGCGACGATATTAGGAGAAATTTGTCTAGCGAACATATCCCTTGTCACTCCAGGAACTTGTGTGTGACTTCTCTGGCTGTCTTTTGCATTTCCCCTTGGATATCTTTGTTAAGAAGCTGTTGAATTTGTTCCCTTTCTCCCAACATCTCGTTTATCACTTTCTGAAGTAGATTGATTATGTCTGCAAGCTGATCTAGTTTCTTGTTGACCACATTTTTCTTCCTTGCTTGCCTGACAGCTTTAACAATCTTAGACTTAGCTCGTGATGCCCAAGTGTCGGTAGGTTTCTTTACTGATTTGGATGTTGATCTTGTGCTATCCTTTGATGTTGGTGGTGATGAATAAGAGGACGAGTCTGATGATGAGTCATGAGATGGCTCAGGGTCCTTTGGTGGCTCAGAAGTTTGTTCCTTGGAGTGTGCGGGACTATCAAGAAGAAAATCATCATAATCAATATTGTCTTCTTTTTCCGATTTGGCCATTTCTTCAGCCTTAATCCTGGCCTCTTCTACTGTAGCATCAACATCTTTATCATTAATTTTCTCAGACTTCTCCATTTCAGGTTCCTCAAAGTCATAGGTGATAGTATCCTCTATTTTCTTTTGTTGTTGTTCGTGGGTGGTGGTACCAGTTCCCTTATCGGGTTGATTAACTGCATTGGAAACTAGTGTAGATAGTGCACCACCACTTGACCCTCCGGGGCCACGAGTTTGTTCACGGGTAAATTCCTGAGCAACATGTTGGAGTATGAGATTCTTCAACTTCTTTCTATAGTCTCTGTCTTCATCCAGTGGCTCTTCATCTGAGCTCTCTTCTTCTTGCTCAAGGACTGGAGTTTTGCCTTTATTAGCCTTGGGACTTAGAGGTTTGGCTACTGTCAAAGGGTCATCAATTGGAATTTCAGAGTAGATAACCTCTTCGTCCTTTTCAGTGTCCTCCGAGTCCTCATCCATTAGTTTAGGTTCTGGTTTGGGAATGGGGATAGCTTCCTTTAATGGAACTTTCCTTTTACGGGAAGGATTCCTCTTTGGATACTTGAGGGCACTCTCAGTGCTTGTAACACTTCCTGCACTGCCTCTCCTGGTCTTCCTAACAGGTGTACCAGAAGATTTTTCATCCATGAATCCCACTTTGCCTAATGCAACTGCTTTCAGATAATGTTTGTACGATTGAAGTCCCTTGATAGAAGCAGTAAGAAGGCAATCTGGTAATACTACACATTGTTTCTTCGTAGTTGATTCTTTAAATCTTACCATATTGAGTGTGGGTTCAAGCAACACGGAGTGATGTTTGGGGTCATCAAGTCTCAAAGGAATATCAGGATTATTCCCTAGAGCCCTTTGGATCAACAATTTGGTATATCTGATGTAAAGGATCTTGGTGCCAGGCTTTTTAAGGTATGACATCATGTCGTCCCAGATCAAAGCTACAAATTCGATGTGTTTCATGTTGACCATACCCCAAAATATTTGTAGTTCCATGAGCTTTGGATGCTCAAAACCACTGTCACGTCCAGAAACTGACTTTGCAATCATGATGTAGAGTGTTCTCCATGGCTGAGGAATGTTCTTAATATCAACAGATGAATGTTTTGTGATGATCCCAGCAGCTTCGTCATAGCCGATGTCGACCATGAACTGGAGAGCGACCTCTTGAGAAAGAGTAGCAAATTAATCGGCAGGCTGAATGGTAGGAAGAAGAAGTACAACCCTTAAATCTGCAGGAGTGATGGTGACTTGTTTGTGGTTAAGTGTCACCGTCACAGCACTTTGACCTTTGACCTTTCGTATCGTGTGCCAGAATTGGTGGAGATAGATTTCCGGCACATTAGCAGAATTTGTGAGCATGTTCTGGTAAGGGTGAGTCTTCAGAATATCCACGGTAATCTGACAAGAAGACTCAGAACAAGTGAAGTTTTCAAAATCGACCCTGAGGTTGTTCTTTCCAATCTTCATAGGGTAACCGTCGGGGAAGATGTCTTCCATTGAGAGAACATTTGGTGCATCAATGTATTCCATTTGGGCGTCCATATCGTGATCTGAAAGATATTTAGCCAAAAGAACCAACATATCAAAAGACATTATGTTAGTCAAAAGTTGATTTTGTTGTCTAATTATTGAATATGATATGTTAATGATTGTTACGAGTCCAATGTCACTTGTTTGTCCAATAGTCCAAAGACGTCGTGATAAGTTTCGTGAGTAGATTAACTTTGAGTTTTAAAGTCCAAGTTTTCACTTATTTTCACAACTTATAAACATTTAAGCTTATTAGTGACATTTTGGTTTCGTGACGTTATGATTTATTTATTTACAAGTTTGTACGCGTAACAATTCATAATTTTGGTTGATCTAGGGCTTAGGCGTAAAATTCCAAGCTTATGCGTAAACAGTAGTGGTTATACGTGTAAGCATAAGCTTATGCGTAGGATCTTGGCTTACGCGTAGGAAAAGAGAGCCTTAGGCATAAAGCTTACGCGTAAGTGTATGTGGAACCTTACGCGTAAGGCTTGCTCGTAAGAGTGAACCTTATGCGTAAAGGTTACTGTTTACACATATCTTTCACAGGATACGCGTAGTCCCCTTTGTAGAACCTTAATCGTAAAGATTACGCGTAAGATTACTCTTACGCATAATATTCTACGCGTAAGGTGATCCTTATGCGTAGAAGCTCAATTAACCTTGATTCTGAATTTTCACGCATAATAATCCTGAAATAAATTCATCATAACACCATCATTAACACAATATTCAATTCCTTTTCAGTTATCACACGATACCTCAATCACACACACTTACGCGTAAGATTAGCTTACGCGTAAAACTTAAACCCTAAACATTCAAGATTTACGAATAAGAAATCTAGCCATAAGAAATGCACCAAATCATTTCTGGGATATCTTAGAGGCCATATGACTATGTTGCAACAAGTATTAACATCAAAACCTTGATGAATCAAGAAAACCTAATTCGTATGAACATAAACCCTAATTCTTAGTTTCCACCGAATTAATGTTTCTGGGTATGTTTCAAGCAAGGTTATGGTAAATTAAACATATCAAGAACATAACACAACCATATTTTTAACCAGAAACACTCTCATATAAAAACACCCAAATTAAGCGTATGAACCCTAATATTGAAAATGGTCAATTCATGTTTCTGGGTGGATTTGTTTGATAGAAATGGTATAAGAGTGATCATATCAACATTTTAACACAATCATTTTAAGAGAAAACACCCAAACATGATTATGTGTTCATACGCTTATGCGTAGAAAACAAATTCATGCCTAGGGACAAATCTAGCCGTTGGATCTTAATGAAATTCAAAACCTATGTTTGTAAACATTTTAAGATCATAGAACCACTTACAAATCAGGAGTTTAAAGCACGAAATTGTAGTTTGATTCTTAGGCGTAGGATGATATTGTTGAAAGTAATAAATGTGTTAAGAATGTTAGGTGAAGATATTTTATTAAAATGAGTTTAAACTTTTGAAAACATTGGTCCCTCCACCTTAACCATTTTCATCCACAGCCCATAAGTTCCACTTTGGTTACGTTATGAAGTATAGTTTTGGAAAGAAACTTGACGACACTCCCCCTAGACTTAAGAAATAATGAAATTTTATAAATTTGAGTCCGAGGAGTGTCAAACCAGAAATGTGACCACCATTATCAAAGAAACAATCGGGATGAGATAACATGCAAGTACAAGGTTTTATGAAATCGAAAAATATTTACTTTCTCCCCCTCAACACTTGATAAAAAAAAATACAGAATTTTGAAAGAGTAAAGTGTTGACGGAAGATTTATACTTGCCATGTTGAAAGAAATTAGGATAGAAGAATATTTTTGTATTTTATCAGATTTTATATTTTTGTATTTTGTTTTTGAAGATATGTACAAAAGAGGTTTTGCTGTTTGACTGGTTTTAAGAATGTTTTAAAAGTTCATCCAGTTCCTCTGGAGTCAAACACCGCATACCAATCCGGTGGACCAACTCATTAAACCTAGCAGGAGCTAAGGCTTTGGTGAGAAGATATACCAGTTGGTATTCAGTACCCACAAAGTATAATTCAACGGTACCCTTTTCCACGTGCTCCTTGATGAAATGATATCGAAGATCGATGTGCTTTGATTTTGAATGTTGAACAGAGTTGCACGAGATCGCAATGGCACTTCGATTGTCGCAGTACATTGGGATTCTGTCAAATACGTAACCATAGTCTTTGAGTTGTGTTCTCATCCAAATGACTTGAGCACAACACGCCGACATGGCTACATATTCTGCTTCAATTGTGGACAGCGATGTACAGTTCTGCTTCTTCGATTGCCATGACACCAGTTTATCACCAAGAAATTGTAAAGCTCCTGAAGTACTTTTCCGAGAATCTAAGCAACATGCGTGATCAGCGTCTGAAAAAGCTATTAGTTCAAAACCAGAATCCTTCGGATACCAGATTCCCAAGTTAATGGTTCCCTTGATGTATCGGAGGATTCTTTTAGCCTCAGAGAGGTGTTTCTTAGTTGGTCTTGTCTAATAACGGGAGCAAAGATATACTGAAAATACAATGTCAGATCTACTAGCTGTTAGATACATGAGAGACCCAATGATACTTTGGTATTTGGTAGGGTCAACCAGTTTCCCATGTAAATCAGCATCCAGTTTGTTGGTGTGTGCCATTGGGGTGGCATAGGTATCACAACTTGTCATTCCATGTTTGTTTAAAATTTCAAGGGCATATTTGGACTGACTCAAGAAAATACCACGGGGTGATTGATGTACTTGTAGTCCTAGAAAGAACGTAAGTTCACCCATCATGGACATTTCAAAATGTTTTTTCATTAGTTTTGAAAAAGCGTTTGAGTACTTTAGATGTGTTGACCCAAAAATGATGTCATCCACATAAATTTGAATGATTAAAATATGTGCCCCGTGATACTGTATGAAAAGTGTAGGGTCGACCGAACCTTTGACGAAATTATTAGCGATCAGAAAGGATGATAACTTATCATACCACGCCCGAGGGGCTTGTTTGAGACCGTAGAGAGCCTTCTTCAGTTTGTAGACATGATTAGGGAACTCTGGATCAACGAATCCTTCTGGCTGGCTAACATAGACCGTTTCTTTCAATTGTCCATTGAGAAAATCAGTTTTGACGTCCATCTGAAAGAACGTGATGTTCATGTGAGCCGCAAATGCCAGAAAAATCTATACAGCCTCAAGACGAGCAACCGGAGTGAATGATTCTTCAAAGTCAATACCCTCTTCCTGTCTATAACCCTTAGCCACCAGACGTGACTTATTTCTGATTACGGTTCCTTCAGCATCCAATTTGTTTTTCCAAATCCATTTGAGACCAATGACGAAGACCCCTGTTGGTCGTTCAACCAATTCCCATAGTTCAAGACTTTTAAACTGATTGAGTTCTTCTTGCATGGATTCAATCCAGTTGTCTTTGGTCATTGCATCTTTAATTTTTGTAGGTTCAGATTGGCAGACATCGAGAGCATAAATGCAATGTTCACCGTCTGTGTGAAGACATTGTCTTATTACGACTGGTTGATTCGGGTTACCAATAATGTTCTCAAGAGGATGGTCTTTCGTCCAACGATGTGTGGAAGGTTGATGTTGATATACAGTCTGCAGATTGGGAGGATTCAAATGGCTTGTAGATGATTCCGCAACATCAGATGTGGCAGTTTCATTAGCAAACGGGTGGAAGAATGCATTTGGATCATAATCTGCAGGTGGGGGTACTTCATTGTTCCGAAGATCATCAGCTGGCTCATTATCGTTGGATGCGGTTTGTTCAACTGTTATTGTAGAATCAACTGGTGGTGCTTCCTCAACAGTAGTTGTTGTAGCAGGTGTATCAGGTATTGGATTTTGATCAGGTTGAGCAGCGGAAACATTTGATACACCTTGTGCACGTTCATCAATATCATCACTAAACAGAGGAGCAAATAGCTGTTCCATTTGACGTAGAGTTAGTTGTAAACTAGGTTCAGCTGATGATGGGGATTGAGGGAAGTTTAAACGGTTATGACCGGGTTCCAAGATGTTATGCTCAAAAGCCATTTCTGTAAGCTCATCGAAATGTGCATGAATCGTTTCCATAATCTCCCTTGTACGACGATTCCAGATCCAGAAACCCTTAGAATTTTCACAATATCCAACAAAGACTCCAATGTCAGCTTTGGCTTTGAGCTTACCAAAGTCATCACGATCATTATTCGGATAGCAAAGGGATCCAAATACATGAAAGTTTTTGAGATTCGGTTTACGGTTGTGGATAAGCTCATAAGGTGTTTTGTTGTGGCGTTTGGTAATCATTGAACGATTCTGAGTGTAGCATGCAGTTGACACGGCTTCAGCCCATAAGTAATCTGGAAGTTTAGCATTAATTAACATTGTTCTTGCAGCTTGCACTAAAGTACGGTATCGTCTTTCAACTACTCCGTTTTGTTCTGGTGTTCGTTCAATAGATGTTTGATGCTCAATTCCCACTTTCTCATAAAATGCACGAAGAGTTTGATTAACAAATTCGGTTCCTTTGTCGGTTCTGATATGTCTGACTGTGTTCCGGAGCTGAACTTGAATTTTCGTGAGAAAGGTGATGATCATCTGTGGAGCTTGATCTTTACTTCGAAGAAAATAAACCCAAGTCCATCTTGAGTAGTCATCTACAATTACCAAGATGTAGCGTTTGCCATTAATCGTCTGCACGCGCATCGGGCCACATAAATCCATGTGAAGAAGATGAAGCACATGCTGTGAGCTGTGTTCCACCTTTTAAGGAAAGTGAGCACGAGTCCTTTTCCCTTGTTCACAAGCTGAGCAGATGTGATCTTTAGATTATCAGAATCTTAGGAGACCTTCAACAAGTTTGTATCGAGCAAGGTTGGTTATGGTTTGAAAGTTTAAATGTGAGAGACGACGGTGCCATAGCCAGGATTTTGTAGATGTAGCCTTAGAAAGTAGACAGATGGGAGATGAAGCAATCATCTCTTGGATTGAGATTGTGTAGAGAGTTGATGTGCTTTGACCAGACATAAGATCGTTTCCTTGTAGATCACAAATGAAACAAGTTTTCTCCCTAAAAGCAACTTCCAAATCTCCATCACAAAATTGACCGACAGAAAATAGATTGTGACCGAGACCTTCCACATAATAAACTCTGCTAATTTCGATGTTACCATTGATGTAATCTCCGTAGCCCATAATAGCTATGAAGTGATCATTCCCGCACCTGACAGTGCCAATGAACTTTGAAATAAAGTTTGATAACAGTTTGAGATTGCTAGTCATGTGCCGGGAACATCCGCTATCAACAACCCAGAGGATGATCTGTATCACCTGCATTACACACAGACGACGCAGATGGAATAGAAGTAGATGTGGAACCTGAAGAGTTAGAGTGTTCCGATGCATATATAGATGAAACACACATGTTCATGATTTTAGGTATCCATGTAAATCCAAGTGTATTATGTAACCATTTATGCCATCTCCAACTGGTTTTAGCTTTGGTCTTAGTGAATGCACTAGGTGATAAGTTCTTCCATCTGTGTACTATGGGTACATCAATGATCTTAGCCGGAACACTAGAAGGTGGTTTACCTAGCACAGACTTAGAAGCATTAGTGGGCCTAGAGGTATTCTGATTTATATTATTCCGCTTATGATTCAAGATAGCCTTAGCAACACATCTATCAGGACAGCCAGAAAACATGCTTTTACGACAACCAACACAAGAGGCTTCAAACAAAACATTAATAGTACTTAAACATTTAGCATTCGTTACATTACTTTGTTCATTACATTTGTCAGACGCAATATCTAAAGTGGGTGCAACTTGAGTTTTATTCAAAGTCCTAGGGTGTTCTTCTACTTCAGCATTCTTTATTGTTCTTTTCTTATGTCACAACTTCCTATTCTTCCTTGTGTTGCTCCTAGGATGTGAAGTGCAGGCGTTGGGAAAAGAGGCAACTATTCCTGTTTTAGTGGAAGGAAAAATATTAGTTTCTTGTGGTTTGTTGTTAGATGTTCTAGAGTCCTTTTGAATCTGTGTAGGTACAATTACTACAGTGTTACTATCCCTATCTTGCTTAAGTTTCCCCATCTCTGCTTTTAGGTCATGGATAGTGTGTAACAAATCTTGATTTTCATAGCGAGTTTGGGCATTTCTATATACGACATCGTTCGTGTGTGCAAGATAATTATTAAGTTCTTGTGATGCTATATTCCTTTTTAACTTTTGAAATTTCTTGTTCATATTTTGAGATTTGACACTTCAAAGACACATTTTCATCATCCAGTTGCTCAACTTTAGGATTAAGAGCTTTGGTATGCAGCTGGTGAAGTTTGTTTTGCCAAGCGAGTTCACGAGTGTGACAATCTTTTTGACACCATTGAAGACGATGTTTTGCATATGAAAGCTCGTTTCACAATCGCTCATTTTCAACTTTTAAAAATATGATTTGTGACACAGTATCAGTATTCTCAACATTTGCAATAGAATCAACACAATCAGCAGAGATATAATCAAATGCATATGCAACAGAATGAAGTAACACAACATTATGGATATCAGCACAGATAACATCTTCCAAGAGTCGATCAACATCTTTTCTCAACATTTTCTTTTTACGTTTAGTATTTGAAATAGATGTTTCTGTTTTCTCGAAAACTATTTTCATCAGTCCAAGTTCCTTATGAAATTCCCTTTCCCAATACAATGCACAATTTTTCAAGTTTTGAACATTGGGTAAAAGTCTTTTCTGAAAAATATCTCTTTGTTCTCGGGCCTGAGGCGATTGAAAATGTTTAACTTTTATTTCAGAATGAAATTCAATCTCACGTTCTAAAAGTTTGATGTCAGATAGGAAAGTGTCAAAATATCTAAGAATTCTACGACTTTCGGGTATTGATTTTGTGTAGTATTGGGTTGGGGACCAACATTAGAAGACTCAGACATAGGTGTGATAATCCAAGGTGTGTTAGAAGTATCCTTTTGTGCGACAAAAGTGACAGCTTTCAAATAGTTAAATGGTTTGTTATAAACAACATTTTCTAATTTTGATCGACTCTCGTCTTCTGCATCTAATTCCTCTTGACGGTTATATTCAACAACACTCATAATGGAATCATCAATTCTATGTTCTGCACTGTAAACTTTAGGATTTCGTTTGAATGCTCTATTAGAAAACTTAGGTTTGTAATCAGCAAGACTCGGTCCATATCCATTTGGATTTGGTTTGAAAGTAAACTTTTGAATCGTTGTGATTGATTCACCATGTTTATAAACAACATTTCAAAACTCTTTGAGTTTGTTTTGTAAGTCGAAAATTTCTTCAAGATAGTTATCTATTCGTTTTGTTGAATGTTTTTTATACTCAGAGAACTGTTTTTGACAAGTTAACAACTCAGACTTGGCTTTTTGAGTTTCCAAAGTGAGAGCGTTAAGTTGTTGTTTATGATCATATTTCAGCTATTCTATTTGAGACAACAAAGCATTCTTGGATGCGGCTAGATCACGTATCTGTTTTTCTAATGATTTTTTGTTTTGGTAAGATTTAGAAAAAGTGACTTCAAAACCTTTTTCAAGTTTTTCTTGAGTTTTAAAAACGTTGAGTTGGTTTTTTAAGCATTCAATATCCCTAGTTAACAGTTCATTTTGGTCCTTTAATTGCTTATTGATGTCCTTGCATATTTCCAGGCGAGATTTTTGGTCTTTAAGTAAGGTCATGAGCTCAGACAGAAGTTCAGCTTGTTCAACGTGAGCCTCAACATGATCATTAGTCAGATCCTCAAGTATAACCATGGAGTCAACTTGATTATCAATGGTAACCATAAGGTCATCTTGATCGTCAAATATAACGACGGGATCTATTTGATTATCATCGGAATGAGATGTAGACGGCTCATGTTGAACACTCTGATCCTCGTCGGATACAGATATAGGCGGAGATAACATATCAGTAATGAATATGGTTTGATCCGGTACCTGAGACAAGCCGTCAGTGTCATACACTGGGCCTGTGTCACTCATGTAGAGTTCTTGCATGTTTGCCATTAACATTACAGCTGCATTAGCCTGCAAGTCCTCCATATCATCATCAGAATCTGCATTGGCCATAAAGCTGTGTTCCTTGTTAGTAAGAGTTCCACCAGCTTCATCCTTGAGAGCCAAGAGTAAAGCCTCCTTGTGATGACCACCACCCATCTGACGAACATTACCACGATTCTGAACTTCAACACGTCCATTGTTAACAACAGCTTGATTCCTTGTGTTTGATGAGGTACGAATGCGATTGTTGGATTTGTTTGAGTATCGGCTGAAGGCTCTAGCAATCATGACAAACCCTTGTTGCAATGCATTGAAAGCTTCTGTATCCTCATTAGATTCACTGTAAAGTGCTTGATCATTGTTGTTGTTTTTTTATGGAACCAATTGAGTTTTTGAGATTGGTGCTGTGACGGATCATATGGTGTTATCTTAGCAGATGTTGAGCAGTGGGTTGTGGGGGATTTGTGAATACAGTTTGTAAGGTCGGGAATTGAGGATAACAAGCTTGAGCCCACAAAGCTAATTGTTGATTATCCGGAAGTGAAGGTGAAATAGTTTGTCCACGGATAACCCTTTCTTTGTCAACTTCTTTTTTATGGGGCTTCAAATAGTCGTACAACAATCCATATGTAGCATCATGAAGATTCTTTGCTTGACGGATAAATATGACATACTTTTCCCAATCAGGACCAAGACTACTTAGAAACTTAATGTTGATTGCAATTCTTGGCATAATGATGTTATGTTTTTCCAAGTCATTGATGATGTCTGAGAATCGATGATGATATGACTCTAATGTCTCTCCTGGTTCAATCATGAAGTGTTCATAAGCCAAGTAGATTTTGGATGCCATATCTTCTTGATTGAGTTCAGTGCCTTCCATGAGAAGATGAATATGTTCTCACATTGCTTTAGCAGTCTTTTGAGCATCAACACTTTGAAGAATCGGATTGGGTAATCCCAAAAGGATGTATTGCATTGCTAGTTCATCGGCTTCAAAGTGTAGAAGTTCATCAGTAGTGAGGTCAGAAAGACTTGCAATGTTAGTGACATCACCTCTTGGTGGATTAGTATTTGGATATCTGGGTACAGTGACAGTAGGCATCTGAAATGGACCTTCCAGGATAACCTTCTTCAAGAACTTTCCATGTGGCTTCTTTAGATCACAAAACCTAAAGAACCTTATCACCCATTGATCATAGTTTCCGGGAGTGAGCATTGGAGGTCTATCAAGTGATCCAGCCTCATGAATGGATTGTTGGCTACTTAAAGCTTCACACATCTTTGCAAACCAAGACGGTTCCTTCATAGTATTCCTGGATGGATGTTGATTGTGAAAGTTTGTGTAAGGTTATACTTGAAGACTAGGTGGTGGTTGAATCATTTGTGGTTGAATTGTTTCTTGAGGAAATTGTTGTTGAATTTGTTGTTGTTGTTGTTGTTGTTGTTGTTGTTGTTGTTATTGAATTTGTTGATAAAATTGTTGTTGTTGATTTAGTTGTTGTTGTTGTTGAGGATACACATGAGGGAAGTAGTTAGAGTATGGTGGTTGAGATATCTTGAAACTTGTGTTGAAAAATGGATCTTTGTAGTCGAATGAAACGTTGTTGATGAAGAATCCTTAAGCGTAGAAATCAAGCTTAGGCAAAGAAAACCTTAGGCGTAAAATCACCAACTTACGCGTAAGAAGGAATCTTACGCGTATGATTAGCTTACGCGTAGGGTTAAGGAACCTTAGCTTATGCATAAAACAAAAGCTTAGTAGTAGAATGCTTAGGCGTAAGATTTGCTTATGCGTAAGACAAGGCTTAGGCCTAAGAAAATGCTTATGCGAAAAGGATTCTACGCGTAAGTTATTGCTTAGGCGTAAAAATAGGGTTTTGCCTAAAAATCCTTTACACTTATTCCAGTGTAAAAGATATCCAAAGTAGAAGTGTTTTCAAGCTTATCCAAGCAAGAAAACACTGAGTAAACCAAGAACACTAAAGATCAAACTTTGTGGAGCTTACATGTAACAACTAGGGTTTTGTTACACGTAGGTTTTTCCAAAACTGAGAATTCTGTTCAAAAGTGTTTCTAAACCCGATTTTTATGATGAAACAGCTTCAATAACACCAAAATAACACAAAAGTGTGAAACTTGATGATCAAAGACTCTTATACACCTTATGCGTAGAACTAGCCACACGAATAAAACCAAGCTTAAAAACAATGAAATACACTTAAAGTTTCAAAATTTTTGGCAAAAACTTAAATTTTAACACCTAATAACCTTGAAAGTACAAGAATCTTGGATTTGAAAGTGAAAAAATGAGTTTTTATGCGTTTGAAAATTTTAAACCCGAGACTTACGCGTATAACGTATAACTTTAAAGACAAAATCATTTTCACCCAACTATTTGGCGACTGATACCACTATTAGGTTCCTATATATGTAACACAAGCATCAATAGAAGAAATATAGACAAAGGTGATCGGTTGAACACGACACAAACAATACGCGTAAGAATCTAAGAAAGGATATGCGTGAGTATTGATATGAAATGAACAACCAACCATCTAAGGATGGTTTACATGAGGTATTTATAGGAGAGGGAGCTAGGGCAACACTCCTAGTCCCTTCCTTTCCTTATTAGGCTTGGGCCTAACCTTATGGGCCTTCTACATAAGCCTAAGCATAATAACAAACATAAAGGCCTAATTAAGCTAACTATTACATATTAATTACTAACACTTGTAATCTAGTTTAGGAGTGATTCCAACACATCTAGTGTAATCAGAGGGATCCGTGAGACGCTCATGTTTGCCCATGGGTTATGGGTTATGGGTCATGGGTCATGGGTTATGAGTCGTAGACTTTGGACCATGGGTATCTAAGTAGATACAATGTATCTAAAAGATGCAATGCATCTAGTCAATGGGTTATGGGTTAACTCCATGGGTTATGGATATGCTCCATGGGTATGGGTCATGGGTTATGGTTTTTACCCATCCTAATAAACTATTACAATAAATGAATTATTACAACAATTTATATTAAATGACTATATATGTAGATGCTTTATAAAAATAACATGTATCCTTATAGTTTTACTTATGATAACATTATATTTGTTATCAACAAAACATAAAGAGATCGCTAAATATTAATAAACGTTTTTACGATTTATTTGTATTAACAATCTCCCCCTTTTTGTTGATGACAAAACATAATGTTATGATGGGTAAAACTTAAGATTAGATGTATGTTTTGAAAGCATAAGTTTTACTTCTTCTCCCCCTTTTTGTCAAAACAAAAAGTGACCCTAATGAAAAAATAAAGTGTGGAAAAATAGTCCACGTATCTCTAACTCCCCTTTGACGGTAGCTCCCCATAGAATAGGGCATCAAGTGAGAAAATATAAAACCTATAGAGAAAAAGTTAGTAGTAACATGCAATATAATCTTGTGATTGATGAGAAATAAGGTGGAGAACCAAGGTATGTAAACAAAGACTTGTAATAAAATAAAAAAGTGTAGTGCTATATATGCCACATACAAACATGTAAAACTAAGAACAAGGTTTGTTTTTTAAAATTACTCAAAAGAAAAACTAGAGAAAATAGTAATATTATTCCTTCCATGCTTGCATAAGGTTATTGATGGAGGTTTGGTGAGTATTGATAATGTTGATCGATCAAGGATGTGGTTATGTATGTATCACATCTCTTCCGTAATTTCTATTGCAAGTTCCCTAGTGGATTGGCAATTTTCACAATGTAAATGATGTGGTTAATGTGTGTTGAAGGTTTCCAGGTTAGTTTGTTTTGTGGGATGCGAAAGATGTGGTGGAAAAGTTGGAAAATATTGATCAAAGTCCGGAATGTTTGGAAGTGGTGGTGGAAAAGAACCTAGATGTTCTTGTAAGAGAATGGGAGCTAAAGGTGGTGAAGTTACAAGATCTTTTAAATTATGTTTGGAGATGTGGGAGGTGTTAAAAAGACTAGTTCTTTTGGGTTGATTTGTTGAGATCTTTTTGGAGTCTTGAGTTTCAATTGAGTAACTTTAGGTGGAGACTTGATAGGTGATGATGGTGGTGTGCTTGTTGAAGATGAGGGAGGTGCTACTATGGAACCATTTGGTGGTGAAAGGGTAGTTGGTGAAGAACTATTTGAAAATGTTGTGCTATTTTTCTAGATTTAGGTGGTGGTACTTTTGGATGACATGATGATGGTTGTTTGTGAGGTTGAGAGTGATGAAGTTGCAAGCATTTTGGGAACCTTATTTATAGAGAAAATAATGCATTGTAATGAATGCTTGACCTAAAATGTGGACTAAAATCTAATGATTAGATATGAATTTAAGGCATGTGATCATGAGAACACAAGCATTAAGTAACATACTCATTAGTAAAAAGGATAAAATGATGAAAATATAGGGTTTTAGCCAAGGTGAAAGAAAAATGAAGAAACTCACTTACGTCTCCACGGATCCCACGAATCCTTCCCTTGAGGGAACCGTCTAGAGTTAATCTTTGGGATGCAGTAGTATACTCGAGGCGACTTAATTTTTTCCTTTGGAAAGATTTGTGCCTATTGTGTGCCTATATGCAAACTATTTGGAGTTGCGGTTATCTCGACTCCTAAAAAGAGAAAGAAAAATTGACTAGAAGTGAAAAAGCATACTATTATGTGAGATAACCCGAGTGCTCCTAATTCATTGTTGCTTTAAATGAATGTACACACAAACACATATTAGTTATGCATTCCCTTTAGCATTCAAAAGACATGAGATGTAATGACGGGTTTTTACTTGTATTAATAATGAAAAAGGAGTTTGTCCTAGACGTGAGAAATAGCTTTTATGAAAGTGATACAGGAAGAAGTATCCTTTTAGAAAGCATTTTGAAAAAGTTTATTGTTTGAAGAAAACGTTTATCTTTTAGTTAAAAAAAATAAGTATGAAATTACGTGTTGTAGATAAAACTTACCTTGGGTTTTGAAAATTCCCGTATTATTTGTGAGTTGTGTGTGAAATAGAGATCCTAGACTCAGAAAAGAAGAAGGCTAGTGTTTACATACCATGTAGAGTTTAACAGCTAATTACGACAATTGTTCCATGAGACCAAGACCAAGACGAAGAAAGTTGAATTGTTCCCATTTCAACGGTTTGGTGAGGAGGTCGGCTATGTTGTCTTCGGATGCTACCTTCTCAATAGAGATGTTCCCCTTTTGAAAATTGTCTCTTAAGAAGTGATGACGGATCTCTATATGTTTGGTCGAGGCTATGATACCGTTCTTGCTTAAGTCGATGGCGCCTTTGTTGTCACATAGAATGGCTATGTCACTTAGATGAATGTCGTGATCAACTAACTCTTGTTTCATCCATAGTGCTTGTTGGCATGCTTTGTCGGCGGAGACATATTAAACTAGGTTGTTAATATGGCTAATGTCGTTTGCTTCTTCGAGAACCAAGATGTTAAACAACATCCCATAAAAGTACATACACCACTTGTACTCCTCAGGTCAACATAATCACCTGCATGGTCAGAATCTGCATATATAATAGTTTCTACCCCCATACTCTTAGGATACCATAATCCTAATTGAGTCTTACCCTTAATGTATCTAAATATTCTTTTGACCGCTTCTAGATGTGATGTTTTAGGATCTTCTTGAAACCTAGCACATAGACAAACACTAAACATGATATCCGGCCGACTAGCCGTAAGGTAGAGCAGACTAACAATCATGCCACGGTATTTTGTGTTATCAACGGATTCACCGTCTTCATCTTTTGTAAGTTTAGTGTCGGATGTAGCCTTAGAAAGTAGACAGATGGGAGATGAAGCAATCATCTCTTGGATTGAGATTGTGTAGAGAGTTGATGTGCTTTGACCAGACATAAGATCGTTTCCTTGTAGATCACAAATGAAACAAGTTTTCTCCCTAAAAGCAACTTCCAAATCTCCATCACAAAATTGACCAAATGAAAATAGATTGTGATAGAGACCTTCCACATAATAAACTCTGCTAATTTCGATGTTACCATTGATGTAATCTCCATTAGCCCATAATAGCTATGAAGTGATCATTCCCTTTTGACAGTGCCAATGAACTTTGAAATAAAGTTTGATAACAGTTTGAGATTGCTAGTCATGTGCCGGGAACATCCGCTATCAACAACGGAAGGATGATCTGTATCACTGCATACACACAGACGGCAGCGGATGGAATAGAAGTAGATGTGGAACACGAAAGAGTTAGAGTGTTCCGATGCATATATAGATGAAACACACATGTTCATGATTTTAGGTATCCATGTAAATCCAAGTGTATTATGTAACCATTTATGCCATCTCCAACTGGTTTTAGCTTTGGTCTTAGTGAATGCACTAGGTGATAAGTTCTTCCATCACGTATTGTACTATGGGTACATCAATGATCTTAGCCGGAACACTAGAAGGTGGTTTACCTAGCAAAGACTTAGAAGCATTAGTGGGCCTAGAGGTATTCGATTTATATTATTCATGTATTATTCAAGATTGCCTTAGCAACACATCAATCAGGCGGCGAGAAGAAAACGCTTTTCGACAACCACACAAGAGCTTCAAAAACATTAAGAGTACTTAAAGATTTAGTATTAAGTTACATCACTTTGTTCATTACATTTGTCGGCCTTAATATCTAAAGTGGGTGCAACTTGAGTTTTATTCAAAGTCCTAGGGTGTTCTTCTACTTCGGCATTCTTTATTGTTCTTTTCTTATGTCACAACTTCCTATTCTTCCTTGTGTTGCTCCTAGGATGTGAGTCACGGCGTTGGGAAAAAGGCAACTATTCTGTTGATGGAAGGAAAAATATTATTTCTTGTGGTTTGTTGTTAGATGTTCTAGAGTCCTTTTTGAATCAGTGTAGGTACAATTACTACAGTGTTACTATCCCTATCTTGCTTAAGTTTCCCCATCTCTGCTTTTAGGTCATGGATAGTGTGTAACAAATCTTGATTTTCATAGCGAGTTTGGGCATTTCTATATACGACATCGATTAGGTGTGTGCAAGATATTATTAAGTTCTTGTGATGCTATATTCCTTTTTAACTTTTGAAATTTCTTGTTCATATTTTGAGATTTGACACTTCAAAGACACATTTTCATCATCCGGTTAACAACTTTAGGATTAAGAGCTTTGGTATAGGCTGGTGAAGTTTGTTTTGCTTAAGCGAGTTCACGAGTGTGACAATCTTTTTGACACCATTGAAGACGATGTTTTGCATATGAAAGCTCGTTTCACAATCGCTCATTTTCAACTTTTAAAAATATGATTTGTGACACGATGTCGATATTCTCAACATTTCAATAGAATCAACACAATGTGAGAGATATAATCAAATGCATATGCAAAGAATGAAGTAACACAACATTATGGATATCGCACAGATAACATCTTCCAAGTCGATCAACATCTTTTCTCAACATTTTTTTTTTTACGTTTAGTATTTGAAATAGATGTTTACGTTTTTCTCGAAAACTATTTTCATCATCCAAGTTCCTTATGAAATTTTTCCCACAATACAATTTTCAAGTTTTGAACATTGGGTAAAGTCTTTTCGAAAAAATATCTCTTTGTTCTCGGGCATTTTGGCGATTGAAAATCTTTAACTTTTATTTTAGAATGAAATTCAATCTCACGTTCTAAAAGTTTGATGTCGGATAGGAAAGTGTCAAAATATCTAAGAATTCTACGACTTTTAGGGTATTGATTTTGTGTAGTATTGGGTTGGGGACCAACATTAGAAGACTTCGGACATAGGTGTGATAATCCAGGTGTGTTAGAAGTATCCTTTAATGCGACAAAAGTGCAGCTTCGAATAGTTAATGGTTTGTTATAAACAACATTTTCTAATTTTGATCGACTCTCCGTCTTACGCATCTAATTCCTCTTGGCGGTTATATTCAACAACACTCATAATGGATGTCATATATTCTATTGCACTTTGTAAACTTTAGGATTTCATTTGAATTCTCTATTAGAAAACTTAGGTTTGTGTCCAAGATTCGGTCCATAAACATTTGGATTTGGTTTGAAAGTAAACTTTTGAATCGTTGTGATTGATTCACCATGTTTATAAACAACATTTCAAAACTCTTTGAGTTTGTTTTGTAAGTCAAAAATTTCTTCAAGATAGTTATCTATTCGTTTTGTTGACTGCTTTTTATACTCAGAGAACTGTTTTTGACAAGTTAACAAACTCGAGACTTGGCTTTTTGAGTTTCCAAAGTGAGAGCGTTAAGTTGTTGTTTATGATCATATTTCACTATTCTATTTGAGACAACAAAGCATTCTGGATGCGGCTAGATCAAATATCTGTTTTCTAATGATTTTTGTTTGGTAAGATTTAGAAAAGTGACTTCAAAACCTTTTTCAAGTTTTTCTTGAGTTTTAAAAGCGTTGAGTTGGTTTTAAGCATTCAATATCCCTATTTTAAGTTCATTTTGGTCCTTTAATACTTATTGATGTCCTTGCATATTTTGAGATTTTTGGTCTTTAAGTAAGGTCATGAGCTCAGACAGAAGTTCAGCTTGTTCAACGTGAGCCTCAACATGATCATTAGTCGGATCCCAAGTATAACCATGGAGTCTACTTGATTATCAATGGTAACCATAAGGTCATCTTGATCGTCAAATATAACGACGGGATCTATTTGATTATCATCGGAATGAGATGTAGAAGGCTCATGTTGAACACTCTGATCCTCGTCGGGATACGATATAGTAGGAATAACATATCATTAATGAATATGGTTTGATCCGGTACAGGACAAGCCGTCGGTGTCATACACTGGGCGTATACTCATGTAGAGTTCTTGCATGTTTGCCATTAACATTCAGTTGCATTAGCCTCCAAGTCCTCCATATCATCATCCAAGAATCGCGGCCATAAAGCATTGTTCTTGTTAGTAAGAGTTCCACCGACTTCATCCTTGAGCCAAGAGTAAAGCCTCCTTGGATGACCACCACCCATCGGCGGAACATTACCACGATTCTGAACTTTAACACGTCCATTGTTAACAACAGCTTGATTCCTTGTGTTTGATGAGGTGCGAATGCGATTGTTGGATTTGTTTGGTATCGGCGAAGGCTCTAGCAATCATGACAAACCCTTGTTGCAATGCATTGAAAGCTTCATGTCCCTCATTAGATTCACTGTAAAGTGCTTGATCATTGTTCTTGTTGTTGTATGGAACCAATTGAGTTTTTGAGATTGGTGCTGTG
The DNA here is from genome assembly GCA_910596185.1 of Chrysanthemum makinoi. NCBI lineage: Eukaryota > Viridiplantae > Streptophyta > Magnoliopsida > Asterales > Asteraceae > Chrysanthemum > Chrysanthemum makinoi. Next base: position 123,519,551 of record OU343219.1, read on the forward strand.
ACGGATCATATGGTGTTATCTTAGCAGATGTTGAGCAGTGGGTTGTGGGGGATTTGTGAATCTGATTTGTAAGGTCGAAATTGAGGATAAACAAGCTTGAGCCCAGAAAGCTAATTGTTGATTATCCGGAAGTGAAGGTGAAATAGTTTGTCCACGGATAACCCTTTCTTGGTCAACTTCTTTTTTATGGGGCTTCAAATAGTTGTACAACAATCCATATGTAGCATGATGAAGATTCTTTGCTTGACAGATGAATATGACATACTTTTCCCAATCAGGACCAAGACTACTTAGAAACTTAATGTTGATTGAAATTCTTGGCATAATGATGTTATGTTTTTCCAAGTCATTGATGATGTCTGAGAGTCGATGATGATATGACTCTAATGTCTCTCCAGGTTCAATCATGAAGTGTTCATAAGCCAAGTAGATTTTGGATTATATCTTCTGATTGAGTTTGAGTCTTCCATGAAGATGAATATGTTCTCACATTGCTTTGATCTTTTGAGCATCAACACTTTGAAGAATCGGTTGGGTAATCCCAAAAGGATGTATTACATTGCTAGTTCATTGGCTTCAAAGTGTAGAAGTTCATCATTAGTGGTCGAGAAAAGACTTGCAATGTTAGTGACATCACCTCTTGGTGGATTAGTATTTGAATCTCACGGAACAGTGGCAGTAGGCATCACGAAATGGACCTTCGGGATAACCTTCTTCAAGAACTTTCCATGTGGCTTCTTTAGATCACAGAACCTAAAGAACCTTATCACCCATTGATCATAGTTTTCGAGAGTGAGCATTGGAGGTCTATCAAGTGATCGGCCTCATGAATGGTTATTTGGCTACTTAAAGCTTCACACATCTTTGCAAACCAAGGCGGTTCCTTCATAGTATTCACGGATGGATGTTGATTGTTGAAGTTTGTGTAAGGTTATACTTGAAGACTAGGTGGTGGTTGAATCATTTGTGGTTGAATTGTTTCTTGAGGAAATTGTTGTTGAAATTTTTGTTGTTGTTGTTGTTGTTGTTGTTGTTATTGAATTGGTTGATAAAATTGTTGTTGTTGATTTAGTTGTTGTTGTTGTTGAGGATACACATGAGGGAAGTAGTTAGAGTATGGTGGTTGAGATATCTTGAAACTTGTGTTGAAAAATGGATCTTTGTAGTCGAATGAAACGTTGTTGATGAAGAATCCTTAAGCGTAGAAATCAAGCTTAGGCAAAAGAAACCTTGGCGTAAAATCACCAACTACGCGTAAGAAGGAATTTGCAGTATGATTGCTTTCTGGCGTAGGGTTAAGGAACCTTTGCTTATGCATAAAACAGCTTAGTAGTAGAATGCTTGGTAAGATTTGCTTATGCGTAAGACAAGGCTTAGGCCTAAGAAAATGCTTATGCGAAAAGGATTCTACGCGTAAGTTATTGCTTAGGCGTAAAAATAGGGTTTGCTTAAAAATCCTTTACACTTATTCCATGTAAAAGATATCCAAAGTAGAAGTGTTTCAGGCTTATCCAAGCAAGAAATGCGGAGTAAACCAAAACACTAAAGATCAAACTTTGTGGAGCTTACGGCGTAACAACTAGGGTTTTGTTACCGTAGGTTTTTGCCAAACCGAGAATTCGTTCAAAAGTGTTTCTAAACCCGGGTTTTCGATGAAACTTGACTTCAATAACACCAAAATAACACAAAAGTGTGAAACTTGATGATCAAAGACTCTTATACACCTTACATTAGAGACTAGCCACCGAATAAAACCAAGCTTAAAAACAATGAAATACACTTAAAGTTTCAAAATTTTGGCAAAACTTAAATTTTAACACCTAATAACCTTGAAAGTACAAGAATCTTGGATTTGAAAGTTATGAAAAATGAGTTTTTATGGTTTGAAAATTTTAAACCGAGACTTCTGCGTATAGCGTATAACTTCAAAAACAAAATCGTTTTTCACTAACTATTTGGCTATTTGATACCACTATTAGGTTCCTATATATGTAACACAAGCATCAATAGAAGAAATATGACAAAGGTGATGGGTTTGAACCGCGACACAAACAATACGCGTAAGAATCTAAGAAAGGATATGCATGAGTATTGATATGAAATGAACAACCAACCATCTAAGCATGGTTTACGAGTATTTATAGGAGGAGCTAGGGCAACACTCCTAGTCCTTCCTTTCATGTATTAGGCTTGGGCCTAACCTTATGGGCCTTCTACATAAGCCTAAGCATAATAACAAACATAAGGCCAATGGCCTTCTTCATATTAAATTACTAACACTTGTAATCTAGTTTAGGAGTGATTCAACACATCTAATGTATGTCGAGAGGGATCCGTGAGACGCTCATGTTTGCCCATGGGTTATGGGTTGTTTCATCCATAGTGCTTGTCGCATATAATGGCTATGTCACTTAGATGAATGTCGTAGTCAACTAACGCTTGTTTCATCCATAGTGCTTGTTGGCATGCTTTGTGGGGAGACATATTAAACCCGGTTGTTGATATGGAAAATGCCGTTTGCTTCTTCGAGAACCAAGATGTTAAACAACATCCCATAAAAGTACATACACCACTTGTACTCCCGGTCAACATAATTTGCATGGTCGAATCACATATATAGTTTCTACCCATACTCTTAGGATACCATAATCCAATTGAGTCGTACCACTTAATGTATCTAAATATTCTTTTGACCGCTAGATGTATGTGATGTTTTAGGGTCTTCTTGAAACCTATCACATAGACAAACACTAAACATGATATCCGGCCGACTAGCCGTAAGGTAGAGCAGACTAACAATCATGCCACGGTATTTTGTGTTATCAACGGATTCACCGTCTTCATCTTTTGTAAGTTTAGTGTCGGATGACATTGGTGTTCTTATGGGTTATGAGTCTTCTATACAAAATTTCTTTAACATCTCTTTTATGTATTTAGATTGATTAAAGAAGATGTCATCTTCTACTTGTTTGATTTGTAGACCAAGAAAGAAACTTAGTTCTCCCATCACACTCATCTCAAACTCGTCATGCATGATTTTAGAGAAATCATCACACATGTCTTGACAAGTAGCTCCGAATATAATATCATCCACGTATATTTGAACAATAATTATATGTGAATCCTTTTTCTTAGTGAAAAGTGTATTATCAACTAACCCCATGGTGTAGTTGTTTTGATTAAATTACTTGAGTCTATCATACCAAGCTTTTGGAGCTTGTTTAAGACCGTAAAGAGCTTTCTTTAATTTATACACATGTTTAGGTTTTTCGAAATCGATAAAGCTCGGAGGTTGAGCTACATAAACTTCTTCATTAATAAAACCATTTAGAAAAGCACTTTTTACATCCATTTGAAAAAGCTTAAGATCATTAGCACAAGCATAAGCGAAGTATTTTATAGACTCTAATCTAACCAGCGGGGGGCATAGGTCTCATCAAAGTCTATTCCTTCCGTTGATTATTCCTTGGGCAACGAGAGTCTAGCTTTGTTTCTAGAACTACTACAGGCGTTTGCATCTAACTTATTTTATATACCCATTTGGTTCCTATTATGGTTTGATTACTAGGTGGAGAGACAAGTGTCCAAACATCGTTAGAAACAAATTGATTTAACTCTTCTTGCATAGCCATTACCCAACTTTCATCTTTTATGGCTTCTTGTGTATTCTTAGGTTCTATGGTTGAGACAAAACAAAATAAGCTACTTTGGTTTTGGACTCGAGACCTAAAGGTTCTTTCATTTAACTTTCCTATGACCTTATCTATGGGGTGACCTTTAGACTCTTTAATAATGATGATTTCATTGTTTAATGGTTCATCTTCTTTGTTTGTATTTTTCTTTATTTCTATGGCTTCACTTTCGACTATCTCCTCATCGACAAGAGGTAGGGTAGGTTTAGGTGGACTTTCATAAAATTTTACGTTTAATGATTCTTCAACCTTCATTGTTTCTTTCTTTAGTATAACATAAGCTTTGCTATTAGGAGAGTAACCTAAAAGATACCTTCATTGATTTAGGATCAAATTTAGCTAGGTAATCTTTAGTGTTAAGAAGAAAACATTTGCTACCAAAGACTCTAAAATGTTCTAACGTAGGCTTTTTGCCTCGAATTAACTCATATGGATTTTTACCTAAATATGGTCTAATTAAGACTCGGTTAAGTATGTACATTGATGTGTATCACGGCATTGCACCAAAACTTTTGAGGTATGGATTGCTCATGTAACATGGTGCGACTCATTTCTTGTAGGGTTCTATTCTTCCTTTCAACTACCCCATTCGATTGTGGAGTGAAAAGGCGAAAGTTGTGGTAATACCATTAGCATCACAAAAGGCTCCAAATTGCACTTCATTGTCGAATTCCATACCATGTTCCGTTCTAATAGACACTATAAGACTTCCTAATTGTCTTTGGGTTTTCTTACTTAATATTTCAAAATAATGACGTTTCAGTTTTATTCTTTAAAAATTTAGTCCATGTGTACCTAGAGTAATCATCCACTATATCCAAAGTGTAGTAGTTGCCTCTATAACTTTGGATAGCGGATGGACCAAATAAATCCATGTGAAGTAATTCTAGACACTTAGTTGTAGAGACCATATTTTTAGCTTTGTGACTAGCATGGACTTGTTTTCCTGCGTTACAAGCATCACAAAAGTGATGTTCATATTTTAATTTTGGTAGATCTCTTACTAGATCTTTAGATGATAGCAATTGAAGAAGTCTCATATTGGCATGACCCAATCTTCGATGCCATAAGGTCGAAGTATCATCCATAGAAGTAAGAAAAAGTTTTTCTTTAGGTTCATTACCGATTTTAATCATAGATATGTTTCCTAATTCATCTTCCTATAGTGATACCGTTTTTCAATATCTTACTACCGGTTTCATTAAAAAGCACGTTACACTTCTTATCACATATGTTTCCTATACTTAGAAGGTTAAAGTTTAGGTTTTCTATGTGACACCCATCGTTAATGGCTAGTGATTTGTTAGAAATCGTACCATTACCGATAATTTCTTTATTTCCAAATACCACATTTCCTCCATTGAGGGATTCATATGTGGAAAATAAATCTTTGTTACCGGTCATGTGCCTCGTTACTTTTACGTATCCTTGATCCATTCATCGGATCTAGGTAGACCTTTAACAGGAGGACCAAACCAACACTACTATAACACAACAAATATGTGAAATATGAAATACAAGTTCTTATTTCTGAGAAATCTTGTGGATGAAAAAATCAATCAAGGACCCCTTGCTTGGATGACTTGTAGAATGCTCGTGATATCGCCTTAGATAAGGACCTATATGAGAATCACAACAAAAGAAAGAAGAACTACTATCTAGATCAAGTGATCTTAGGTTAGAAGAATGTAAGAATATATGGGAGAGTTTGTAAGAAGAGGGGTGAGTTACAATGAAGAAATGGCTCTTTATTTATAAGCAATTTCTTTACTCTTGTTTCATGGATCCCACGGATCCCTTTCTGAGGATCCTGTCTAGTGTAATCAGGGGGATCCGTGAGACGCTCATGTTTGCCCATGGGTTATGGGTTATGGGTCATGGGTTATGAGTCGTAGACTTTGGACCATGGGTATCTAAGTAGATACAATGTATCTAAAAGAAGCAATGCATCTAGTCAATGGGTTATGGGTTAACTCCATGGGTTATGGATATGCTCCATGGGTATGGGTCATGGGTATTGGTTTTTACCCATCCTAATAAACTATTACAATAAATGAATTATTACAACAATTTATATTAAATGACTATATATGTAGATGCTTTACAAAAATAACATGTATCCTTATAATTTTACTTATGATAACATTATATTTGTTATCAACAAAACACAAAGAGATCGCTAAATATTAATAAACGTTTTTACGATTTATTTGTATTAACAATCTCCCCCTTTTTGTTGATGACAAAACATAATGTTATGATGGGTAAAACTTAATATTAGATGTATGTTTTGAAAGCATAAGTTGTACTTCTTCTCCCCCTTTTTATCGAAACAAAAAGTGACCCTAATGAAGAAATAAAGTGTGGAAAAATAGTCCATGTATCTCTAACTTCCCTTTGACGGTAGCTCCCCCTAGAATAGGGCATCAAGTGAGAAATTATAAAACCTACAAAGAAAAAGTTAATAGTTACATGCCATATAATCTTGTGATTGACGAGAAATAAGGTGGAGAACCAAGGTATGTAAACAAAGACTTGTAATAAAATAGCAAAGTGTAGTGGTATATATGCCACATACAAACATGTAAAACTAAGAACAAGTTTGTTTTTTAAAATTACTCAAAAGAAAAACTAGAGAAAATAGTAATATTATTCCTTCCATGCTTGCATAAGGTTATTGATGGAGGTTTTGGTGAGTGATGATGTTGATGCGATCAAGGATGTGGTTATGTATGAATCACATCTCTTCCGTAATTTCTATTGCAAGTTCCCTAGTGGATTGGCAATGTTTACAATGTAAATGATGTGGTTAACGTGTGTTGAAGGTTTCCAGGTTAGTTTGTTTTGTGGGATGCGGAAGATGTGGTGGAAAAGTTGGAAAATATTGATCAAAGTCCGGAATGTTTGGAAGTGGTGGTGGAAAAGAACCTAGATGTTCTTGTAAGAGAATGGGAGCTAAAGGTGGTGAAGTTACAAGATCTTTTAAATTGTGTTTGGAGATGCGGGAGTTGTTAAAAAGACTAGTTCTTTTGGGTTGATTTGTTGAGATCTTTTGGAGTCCGAGGTTTCAATAGAGTGACTTTAGGTGGAGACTTGATAGGTGATGATGGTGGTGTGCTTGTTGAAGATGAGGTAGGTGCTACTATGGAACCATTTGGTGGTGAAAGGGTAGTTGGTGAAGAACTATTTGAAAATGTTGTGCTATTTTTCTAAATTTGGGTGGTGGTACTATGAAAGGTGGTAGGATAAAATTTTGTATTTCTTGAAGAGGATTGTTTGCACTAGGTGATTCATCTATGTTGGAAGATATTTTGGATGACATGATGATGGTTGTTTGTGAGGTGGAGAGTGATGAAGATGCAAGCATTTTGGGAACCTTATTTATAGAAAAAAATAATGCATTGTAATGAATGCTTGACCCAAAATGTGGACTAAAATCTAATGATTAGATATGAATTTAAGGCATGTGATCATGAGAACACAAGCATTAAGTAACATAATCATTAGTAAAAAGGATCAAATGATGAAAATATAGAGCTTTTTAGCCAAGGTGAGAAAAATAGAAGAGAATTTCAGCTTCTGTCTCACGGATCCCACGAATCCTTCCTTTGAGGGAATCGTCCAGTGTTAATGCTGGGATCCGTGGTACTGGTGACTCAAGCAGCTTAATTTTTCCTTTTGGAAAGATTTGTGCCTAGTGTGTGCCTATATGCAAACTATTTGGAGTTGCGGTTATCTCGACTCCTAAAAAGAAAAGAAAAATAGACTAGAAGTGAAAAAGCATACTATTATGTGAGATAACCCGAATGCTCCTAATTCATTGTTGCTTAAATGAATGTACCCGAAAACACATATTAGTTATGTTCCTTTTAGCATTTAAAAGACATGAGATGTAATGAAACGGGTTTTACTTTGTATTAATAATGAAAAGAGGTTTGTCCTAGACGTGAGAAATAGCTTTTATGAAAGTGATACAAGAAGAAGTATCCTTTTAGAAAGCATTTTGAAAAAGTTTATTGTTTGAAGAAAACGTTTATCTTTTAGTTAAAAAAAATAAGTATGAAATTACGTGTTGTAGATAAAACTTACCTTGGGTTTTGAAAATTCCCGTATTATTTGTGAGTTGTGTGTGAAATAGAGATCCTAGACTTCGAAAGAAGGCTAGTGTTTACATACCTTGTAGAGTTTAACAACTAATTACGACGATTGTTCCATGAGCCCAAGACCAAGACGAAGAAAGTTGAATTGTTCCCACTTCAACAGTTTGGTGAGGAGGTCGGCTATATTGTTTTCGTATGCTACCTTCTCAATAGAGATGTTCCCCTTTTGAACATTGTCTCTTAAGAAGTGATGATGGATCTCTATATGCTTGGTGCGAGACTGCAATACCGGATTCTTGCTTAAGTCGATGGCACCTTTGTTGTCGCATAGAATGGCTATGTCACTTAGATGAATGTCGTAGTCAACTAACTCTTGTTTCATCCATAGTGCTTGTTGGCATGCTTTGTCGGCGGAGACATATTCGGCCTCGGTTGTTGATATGGCCAATGCCATTTGCTTCTTCGAGAACCAAGATGTTAAACAACATCCCATAAAAGTACATACACCACTTGTACTCTTTCGGTCAACATAATCACCTGGATGGTCAGAATCTGCCTATACAATAGTTTCTACCCCCATACTCTTAGGATACCATAATCCTAATAATTGAGTACCCTTAATGTATTTAAATATTCTTTTGACCGCTTCTAGATGTGATGTTTTAGGATCTTCTTGAAACCTAGCACATAGACAAACACTAAACATGATATCCGGGACTAGCGTAAGGTAGAAGACTACCAATCATGCCGGTATTGTGTGTTATCAACGGATTCACGTCTTCATCTTTTGTAAGATTAGTGTCGGATGACATTGGTGTTCTTATGGGTTTTGAGTCTTCTATACCAAATTTCTTTAACAACTCTTTTATGTATTTAGATTGATTAAAGAAGATACCATCTTCTACTTGTTTGATTTGTAGACCAAGAAAGAAACTTAGTTCTCCCATCACACTCATCTCAAACTCGTCATGCATGATTTTAGAGAAATCATCACACATGTCTTGACAAGTAGCTCCGAATATAATATCATCCACGTATATTTGAACAATAATTATATGTTAATCCTCTTTCTTAGTGAAAAGTGTATTATCAACTAACCCCATGGTGTAGTTGTTTTTGATTAAAAATGACTTGAGGCTATCATACCAAGCTTTTGGGGCTTGTTTAAGACCGTAAAGAGATTTCTTTAATTTATACACATGTTTAGGTTTTTGAAATCGATAAAGCCGGGTTGAGCTACATAAACTTATTCATTAATAAAACTGTTCAGAAAAGCACTTTTAACATCCATTTGAAAAAGCTTAAGATCATTAGGACAAGCATAAGCAAGAAGTATTCTTATAGACTCTAATCTAGCCACGGTGGCATAGGTCTCATCAAAGTCTATTCCTTCATGTTGATTATTCCCTTGGCACGAGTCTAGCTTTATTTCTAGACACTATACCGTTTGCATCTAACTTGTTTTTATATACCCATTTGGTTCCTATTATGGTTTGATTACTAGGTGGAGAAACAAGTGTCCAAACATCGTTAGAAACAAATTGATTTAACTCTTCTTGCATAGCCATTACCCAACTTTCATCTTTTATGGCTTGTGTATTCTTAGGTTTTATGGTTGAGACAAAACAAAATAAGCTACTTTGGTTTTGGACTTGAGACCTTAAGGTTCTTTCATTTAACTTTCCTATGACCTTATCAACGGGGTGATCTTTAGACTCTTTAATAATGATGATTTCATTGTTTAATGGTTCATCTTCTTTGTTTGTATTTTTCTTTATTTCTATGGCTTCACTTTCGACTATCTCGTCATCGACAAGAGGTAGGGTAGGTTTAGGTGGACTATCATAAAATTTTACGTTTAATGATTCTTCAACCTTCATTGTTTCTTTGTTTAATATAACATAAGCTTTGCTATTAGGAGAGTAACCTAAAAAGATACCTTCAATTGATTTAGGATCAAATTTAGCTAGGTAATCTTTAGTGTTAAGTAGAAAACATTTGCTACCAAAGACTCTAAAATGTTCTAACGTAGGCTTTTTGCCTAGAATTAACTCGTATGGAGTTTTACCTAAAAATGGTCTAATTAAGACTCGGTTAAGTATGTACATTGATGTATCAACGGCATTGCACCAAAACTTTTGAGGTATGGATTGCTCATGTAACATGGTGCGACTCATTTCTTGTAGGTTTCTATTCTTCCTTTCAACTACCCCATTCGATTGTGGGTGCAAGGGAGAGAAGTTGTGAGTAATAACATTAGCATCACAAAAGGCTCCAAATTGCACTTCATTATCGAATTCCATACCATGTTCCGTTCTAATAGACATTATAGGACTTCCTAATTGTCTTTGGGTTTTCTTACTTAATATTTCAAAGTAATCGAGGTTTCATTTATTCTTTAATAATTTAGTCCATGTGTACCTAGAGTAATCATACACTAATTCCAAAGTGTAGTAGTTGCCTCCATAACTTTGGATAGCGGATGCACCAAATAAATCCATGTGAAGTAATTCTAGACACTTAGTTGTAAAGACCATGTTTTTACCTTTGTGACTAGCATGGACTTGTTTTCCATACACAAGCATCACAAAAGTGATGTTCATATTTTAATTTTGGTAGATCTCTTACTAGATCTTTAGATGATTGCGATTAAAGAAGTCTCATATTGGCATGACCCAATCTTGATGCCATAAGGTCGAAGTATCATCCATAGAAGTAAGAAAAAGTTTGTCTTTAGGTTCATTATCGATTTTAATGACATAGACTCCATGTTTCCTAATTCCTCTTCCTATAGTGATACCATTTTTCAATATCTTACTACCGGTTTCATTAAAAAGCACGTTACACTTCTTATCACATATTTTTCCTATACTTAGAAGGTTAAAGTTTAGGTTTTCTATGTGACACCCATCGTTAATGGCTAGAGATTTGTTAGAAATCGTACCATTACCGATGATTTTGCTTTTGCTATTTCCAAATACCACATTTCCTCCATTGAAGGATTTATATGTGTAAAATAAATCTTTATTACCGGTCATGTGCCTCGTGCACCCGCTATCCTTGATCCATTCATCCAGATCTATGTCGACCTTTAAGCACACCTAAGAAAACAATTAACTTAAAAGTTTGGTTCCCATTTGTTTATGAGTCCATTAGTGTTATATATTTCATTCATGTTAGACATATTTGGAAAAGGTGAGTATGCATTCCATGGTGCAAAGTTTTGAAATGGAAAACCGTTTTGCAAATTAGGATTCCATCCCATTTGATGATTACTTCTCGGATAAACATTATTAGGTCTCCTTATAAATGTGTTTGGTTTTGAAAACGATGGACCTTTGTTTCTTATAAAACTTTGATTTTGTCTTGGAGGCGGTTGTCTAATAGTAAAATGGGTTGGTTTCTTCTTATTAACAATAACAAAATTGGTTCTAGATAAGGAGGCTACATTATTACTACTGTTTGCTTCAACAGACCCACGGATCCCTGGTTTTACACTAGCCTGTTCCCTTTTTGTGAGATCTGTGGGATCCTTGACTCTGATGACTTGTTTTTCTATTGCTTTGAAGAATTGTGTTTCTTTGTTTTCACTAGTTGACGCATCAAGTTTCTGAATACCTAAACCTTTTTGGTTGTTTCCTGTTTTAACACTATCTAATATCATATCAAGAGTATTAGTACTCATTCTAGCAATCTTGCAATCTAGATTATCAACTAGTGTTTGAAGTTGAACATAAAGCTCACATTCTCACTTGCTATCTTCCCCTTTTCTAAATGTTTTAATTTAGCTTTTCGAAATCTTGTTTTTGTTAATTACTTTTAAACTAATTTTGCAAAGTTTATCATATTCATGATGCAATGAATCATCATCTAATGATGAACTACTATAATATTCGGGACATAAATCGTTTGAGTCATTTGCCATGAGACAAATTTCTTCATCCTCCTCCTCGCTCATTCCCCACGAACCACTCACGAACGCTTTTTGTTCGTCACGTTTGGGACACTCACTAATAAAGTGATTAGCGTCCCTACATTTAAAACAAGCACGTTCATCCCTTGTTTTCTTGTCGTCTTTGCCTTTCCGGAACCCATTTTTGTTGTCATATGGTCGCTTGACATATCTTCCCTTTCTTCTAAAGAACTTCTTGAAATTCCTTACCGCCATGGCATATTCTTCGTCATGACTATCCGAAGAAGAGTTTTCTTCATCACTTGAGACCTTCTTGGATTTTAAGGCAAGATATTTATGCTTCTCCTTCTTCTCTTTTTAGGCTTTGGAATCTTTAGCGAGGACAAGCTCATTGACCTTTAAATTGCCTATGAGTTCATCGAGGGTGAGGATTGACAGGTCTTTTGATTATTTGATTTCCGTCACCTTAGATCTCCACTGGGATGGAAGTGCCTTTAGATATCTCCTAACATGATAACGACTAGAGATAATTTTGGAAAATCTTGGAAAGTAATCAAACTTAGTGGAAAGTTTGAAGTTTACAAGAATCTTGAAGATCTGTGGAAATCTTGTAATCGACAAGACTTGGATACTTTATGGAGTTTGGTTCAGAAGAAGTTCAAGATTGCTAAAAAGTCAGATGTGAAAGAGTAAGAACTTTGGGCAGAACTTCAAAGATTGTATGAACCGATCCTCAGATGTTTATTGGAAATTTCCATGTCAAGATTCCAGTGTGTCATGGAAATTTTATGATTTGTGTGATGTTCATCACTTATCCACAAGAGGTGGAGTTGATCTATTCATGCTTGCAGAGGTGGAATAACCATTATGTGTTGAAGTGCTTCAAGTGATGATACTTTTAAATCTTCAATATGAAAAAGAATTTGAGGTAATTGAAAATCTCATTCAAAGAATATCTAATGGATTACTAGCCAAACTATGTGATCAGATTGAAGAACAGACAGAAGCTAAAAGGAGGAGAATAAGGTAATATGTTTGTAAGAATTCTCAACTGTATTAAGTTGGGATATAAGTATAAATGCATTTTGAGATGATTTCACTTGGTGAAGGTGCATATCACCAACACAACAAATGGTTATCAGTCCACCATGTCTAGTCCACATAAGGACTGACTAATCCATGAGCAAACGGCTATGGTAAAGATATCTCAAATCCGTTTATGGCTGACAGTTTGCCAAAAATTGTATGGTGCTCAACTCACCATGGCTGTGTTGATGAAGAGTTGGCTAGCCCACAATTTCATGGCTTGTAGTAAAGGCAGTGGAAAACCATGACTAGTCCAAAAGCAAACGACTTTTGGTAAAGACTAATCAAATCCGTTGATAGCTGCTGGTTTGCTAAAAATCAGATGGTTATCAATATACCATGGTTTTACACACCCGAACATTGGCTACTCCAATAGTAATGGCTAATTGGTAAAGAGACATTAAATACATTAAGTTTTCTATGATTCACCTCTCACGGGGTTTACACACTGGATGTGATGAGAATAGCATGAAACTATTATGAATTGATGTACATACAATCATTGTTACAGAAAAGACCATGGGGTCTGATATTTTGCGATTGGATCTTTGCAAATCACACAAGGAAGAATATTCAAAGATGCAGCACAAAGATAATTCCAAGATCCTCAAAAAGTACAAATAACTTGAAGTTCACAAGTGAAGATCAAGTTAGGGTAGGATTGTAGAGAATTATACTTTGTAAAACAGATTTAAGTCGTGTTTAAGTATGTTTAGTATTAATTCTGTTAGTATAGTAGTTAAGTCTGGTAAGAGAGAATTAAGTCTGTTAGTATTAAGTATGCCAGTATTAATGTGGTTAAGTCTGGCAGAACAAAGTATTGAGAGTTAAGTCTGTTTATGATAAAAACATAATAGTTTGTTAGAGTTATATTAGAAATAGATATGTACGCGTAGAGATATCTTAGGAAGAGATATCTTTACCCTTCTACAAGTCTTGTAGTCAATTAGGGTTTCCTTAGTGTATAAAAAGGATCCCTAATAGGTTGAGGTATTAGTTGCAAGCCTTAATCATTGTTAAAAGCAATTAATAGAAAATAAGAAGTTAGTTTATTATTGTGTTCTTCATACTTATTGTGTTAAGATTCCGCATTAGCACATTAAGGTCTTTTTAAGAGTTTTTCACATAGTGAGTATGGATTTATTCAAGTTTGCTATAAGTCATACAAAGGCTATTTAGATCCATATCTTTTGGACCTACAATTATTGTTATTATTATAATAATTTTGTTTGAATGCATAAATCTCAATAATCATATCTAATTTTGAAAAGATTGTAATGTATCCAAATGAAGCTACTTATTTTAGAGGAGATTATTTTTGTAACAAAAAACTAACAACTCCATAGAAAACTCTAAAACATCTCCTACCAAATAGGCCCATAAGGCAGTACACCAAAAAAAAAAAGTCCCAAATATTTTCAACTGGTGTATGGTCTTTTCCTTGATGGTGTCTGGTCCCCTGAGTCAAAATTCAATATTCTCTGGAATGGCGTTTAGGAAACCAGACGGGTGTCACCGCTTTTTCTAGATGGTGTCGCAAACATAGAATTACCACTTCACCACTTTTTCCAGAAGGTGACTGAAACGTAAAATTGTAGCTTCCTCTTTTCACTTTTTGGAGCTTTTTGAATCACCTAATAATGTCCTCATGAGATAGATATGATCAAAAGGTTGCAACAATGTAGAGACATGTCATGTTTGTGTTTATAGATTCATATTAGATCCAATACGCCCACATTCTATCATATAACATCTAGTGAACCTATAACATAATTATACTCGATTAAGTATCGATGAAGAGTTCATTAAAATGATAATAAAACATTTCTAAAAAACTATAATATCGCGTAGCAAAACATGTATAAATATAAAATATGCGATATCACTTTTATTTTTCAGTTTTTCGTAATTTTCTTTTGTAATGTGTTTTCACTTGTTATTCTTTATATTTCCTTTTTGCTCTTTTATCATGATCCGAGTTTTGTCTTTTAAACTTTTTTAAATTAAGTATTGTTTGTTTATTAAGAGGCGTTAAATTTAAATCTAATTCGCACATTTGAATATGAATCTGAGGTGTAAATGTCTGAATCTAAATCAAATGATATTGTTTATTTTTTACTTTTTAAATGTCCAAATGATATAAATACAAATCAGTTTTATTCCTACAAAACAAAAATGTGTTTAAACATCAAATGGAGCATTTGAGTAAAATAATATTAACGTAGTCTAGCAACATGGAAATTAAATTAGTTAAAGAAAGTATTCAAGAACATTATGTCACAATTTAATCTCGAAAATTAATTATATGTTGTTGATTTCTTTTACTCCCATGTGGTTGAAAATTTACATCAATTTACAAATTGTCACAATTATTTAACTGACAGTGATAATATTGCGAAAAGAAATATTTTATTATGTGACAACTCGTATTTTCAGGTCATATTTCAAAACATTACTCATGCTTCATCATTTATCATTTATCGTAAACTAGGTTTACGAGTATCAAATTCACGTAACCTTAATGGTTTAGATGTGAATTCATGAACAATCATCGAGGACATTTCATATAGACTAGAGTTAGTCTACATATCATTAGTAACATCATCATCATATTAGTTCATGCATGGTTTTGCATATTTCATTAAACGTTTATTTTTCTTTAAATTAAACGTCGCTATCAAACATTATTTTGAAAATTTATCCGACACTTCCAAAAATAATCTTAATATATTTTTATACTCATTTTAATACTATAAAAATTATATTATCAATTTACCCGATGTTTTTAATTTATTTCGTATATAAATTGTTATGTTTATATAATAATTCGACGGTTTTACGTAAATTCAACTCGATAAATATTTATTCACTCAATTCTTGCAAGAAATGTATTTTTATAATTTTATGACTTCAATATATTTTATTTTGATCCGTTAAAATTTATTTTTAGCTAACGCTACCTAAATGCTTAAATAAATACACAAGTTACTAATAATTCTTAACTAACTACACATTTACTCTACATTAATACACTTAATTGTTATCAAATGCAACTAGTCTGTTTTTCATTGCATGTGTCGACATATGTAGATGACTCACATTTAAATCTCCTAAATATCTACCTATATTGTATTATACTTGCAAAACTTAACACATAGACAATCATAACTCAAAGTGAGAAGCAAAATCCTCTCTTCTTCCTCTCCTCTTGCAACCGGCCAACCACAAGGTGAAGAAGAGTTCATCCAAAAATTGTGCAAGACAAGATTTTTACACTCTAGTATCACTCTTGATTAAGGTTGTGCAATAAAACCCTTGGGTGATTAGGAAAAATCCTTTGTTCTTATAACCTCATCAAGTTTACTAGTAAGCATCCATATTCATGATCATATTTCATATTCATTGTTATATTCATTTCATCATATTTTAGAAAACATGCAAGTCATATGATGTTTATACCACTTTTACATGTTTTTTAAGAGTTATATATATTTATGTCATCCTATAATTACTCCTTGTTATATATCACTCTTGGTGATGTCTAGGAACCCATGACACCCTAAGAAGGTGTATGGTAGGATTAGAATAGCGTCGGAGTTGTTTTGAATTGGTTAGAATAGGTTTTGCGCGTGAAAAACTCATTTCGATAAGTCTAATTAAGGGTCTGTCCTTATTTTGAAATTCCGGAATTTTCGACAGTAAGCAAAATATTTTGGGCTAGATATTTGGAAAATATACTTTAAAACGAAAATGTGGCTGCTTGAACGGGTTAAAAGCGGGCTATAACGAAAAGTTATGCTATTTTGAAGTTTCACGGCGAAAACTATTAATTCCTGAAAATTCAGCATGCTGTCTCGACTTTTTACGAGTCAAAAATGAGTCTTAAGCATTGTTAAATGTGTCGACTTATCAAAAATATATTAGTATATGTTATCACGATTCCGTGGATATAAAGAGCGTAAGCGGACTTATAACGACTAAGTTATTCACATTTTAAACAAGTTGCCGTAATTTTTAGTACAAATATAACATATATATTTTCTAATAGACAAATATACTTGACCACCAAGGACCATGTTGAGGGTCGTTTTAACAATGACGAGTACTTTTATAAAGTGATGTCTTCTAGTAAAAGTAAGTTCGCCAAGCATATTTTTCAAAATGTCAAACCACTTGTCAAGAATTGTACGAATAAGATATGGTCACTTAAATTTTCTTGAAAACCATCCTGAAACAATATTTTGTACACAAGTACCATACTTTACCTATACTTTTCTCTATGATCGAGACCTCTAGGATGAAAACTTAAACACTAAAACTTTGAGACAATGATACAAGCTTCCCAAAACCGTTGAGTTCGTTTCTTAACACTCGGCGTACACCATTTTACGACTAGCTTTTCGAGGCCGTTTAGTCACTTTCATGAAAATTTCAAGCATTTATTTTACGACGAAAAGTTATAATTTCATAATAAATCACTAAATAATTATCGTGGGATATCATTCAAGCGTGAATACATGTAAAGTAATTTAAAAATGGTCAAGGCGTTATGAGATTATTTTTCGACGATAAGTGTTATTTTCAAAATTCACAAGTTAATATAGATATAATCCGAATTGCATGCATAACATTACATCATAACTTATTATGTATCATATCATTCATAATAGGTCAAGTTTAGAGATTCACGCTACATTTGATTATATTCACTTTTGTCATCATAATCATTGCAACAGGTGAGTTCCATAGCCCCATTTTCAATTGTTTTAATGTTTTTATACTACTTTTGGGGGAGATACATGCTCATCAACTTTTATGACATTCTTGATTATTTGCAACTATATGTTTATCTAAACTGAATGTTTAGTCATATTCTATATCATAAATCATGGAGCTAAAGGTCTTGGTATTATTATTGAGCTAAATGTCTTGGGATTATCATTGAGCTAAATGTCTTGGGATTATCATTGAGCTAAATGTCTTGGTATAATCATTGAACAAAATGTCTTGGTATAATCATGAACTAATGGTCTTGGAATTATTTGAAACAACACTCATATGTGTTATATCAATGAATATTGATACATTAGGTAATGTATTGTTATGTGAATTCATTTGACATCATGCATTTGAACATAAACTATATATATTTTGGCAATGGGTTGTAAACACACAGGTTGCAAGTTTTGTATGGAACTTGGACTGAGTGGATTTGCAATGCCTTTCTTTTTATAACGATTTAGAAAGGTTTTACATTTCAACACAAACTCTATGAACTCACTCAACCTTTGTGTTGACACTTTTAGCATGTTTTATCTCGGGTATCTAAGGCATTCACTTCATGGCATGCATATGGACATATCATAGAGTCGCGGTGACAACGTGTCACACATGGGATTTATGCATTTTAAAACATCGTTTGGATTGTAACAAATTTATTTCCTCAAGTTAATTTCATTTGGGACCTATACTTTGTAAACTTCGATTATTTTATTAAATCAAGCAATGTATTTTTCAAACGACACTTTAGGTTAGGATTCAATATATCTGTAAGCAGTGCTATGACAGTCATCCCAGAATTCCATTCAAACACCGAAACGGTAATTTGGGGGTGTGACAGTTGGTATCGAGCTTCAGTTATAGAGAACTAGGTTGCATCATTGAACCTAGACTATAACTACATCATTATAGCATCTTATCATTTCATCATAAGTGCATGTTCACTTTACATGCGGTTTATCCGTACATTTTTCGAGTTATTTACTTTCATTTCAAATCGATTGTCACATAGATGCCTTTAAATACCCATCCCATTATCATTTCCTCCTACTCCAATGTGGAGAATGCCTTGTCATTCCTTATCACAAATCTTAATATCGGTGATTCATCACGATATGCGTTGAATGCGAGATAAACCTTTAAGTTGGGCGAAGTCACTCTCACTCATTTGTTTCACCACTAACATGTCGAGTTACACGTTATTCCGCAGTTAAGTCACTGACTATCATACATTTGAAGCTCTTACGACACCTCATAACTCATCTTTTGGGAACCCGTCGATTATTTTGAAAAGTAACCTCAAACTTATCACCTCACATCACATCTCTTTAGTAGCTTATTCTTAACATAGGACTTTGCTACGTCTCACCTTTCCTCTTATCTTGAAGAGTTATGGCGAAGAAATTTGCAGAAATGACACCCATTTTGCTATCCAAAGGTATATAGAGGATAGTATAGTAGAGGCACTTAAGGAAAGAACGAGCAATGGTAGTTCTCTGCTTTGAGGCCACGGTTCTACTGAAGGCTATAGACTTTTACTTTGCTCTGAGGTACTGCAGGAGGATCACGGAGTTGAAATTGTACATACAAGGACTTTAAGAGCTGTGATCCTACAAAGTTCAAAGGCACGAAGGAGCCAACTGCTATGGTTCGATGGTTTGAGAAGATGGAGTCTGTGTTTCTTCTATGTAATTGCGGAGATGACTACAAGGTGAAGTTAAGCCATTGGTACACTCTTAGATGGCGCAATGTCATGGTGGAATTAGTATCTTGTGACCTATTGGTATCGAAAATGCTTACAAGCTCACGTGGGATCAATTCAAGAGGTTGTTGACAAAGAAATATTGTCACCGCGGAGGTGAAGAAATTAGAGCGGAATTTTATGAGTTAATGACTATTGGTTATGACATCGAGACCTACATTAGGAGGTTTCAAGAATTGGCTGCACTATGTCCATCAATGGTTTAGGACAATGAGAAACTACTGGAAAACTTCATTGGAGGACTTCCACAATGTATTCAAGGAGATGTAACTTCTTCCGATCCACAAACAATTGAAGAAACTATCAGGGATAACTCAAAACTCATGGCTCAAGTCGTAAAGGGAAAACATTA
Organism: Chrysanthemum makinoi; assembly: GCA_910596185.1. Taxonomy (NCBI): domain Eukaryota; kingdom Viridiplantae; phylum Streptophyta; class Magnoliopsida; order Asterales; family Asteraceae; genus Chrysanthemum; species Chrysanthemum makinoi. Next base: position 123,539,235 of record OU343219.1, read on the forward strand.
TCAACATAGCAGTAACAACAACCACACCAACCAAACTAGCAACAACAAAAGGAAATGGGAAAATGACCAGGGAGGTTATGATAACGACAACCAAAACCCAAACACTAACCATCATCAACAGAATAGAGGGCAGCTACGATGGTTTATGTTCTTTGCACCAATAAGCGGAGAGGTTATCTTTGGAACCTACCCACTATGTAAGAGATGTAAGTATCATGCTCGGTCTTTTGCCTGTTAAGTGCTACAAGTGTCAAAAACTAGGACACCATGCTAGGAATTGTAGAGGCAAGACCATAGTTACATATTCTGATCTTGGGGAGCAAGGACACTATGGAATCAATGTCCTCAAACCAAGGTCAACAAGTTGGCAAAGAGGATTGCTCATGGGAATACATATATTAGAAGGAGAAAGCTCGTCATGGTTCATAACAAGTCAGCAGGCCGAAGAAGTTTGA
>OU343219.1:123539789-123616624 GCA_910596185.1 Chrysanthemum makinoi
AATAAACGAATCGTTGATTCTAGTATTAGCCTTAAGCCGCATCAGAATTAATTCAATTCTGATACTATTTGCAAACCTTGTAATGATGTCGCTTGAATTCGCCTAATCATGAATGTGGTGTGAATGCTTTGTCTAATGTGTCAAATGCCCAGCTAAAATTAAGCGCGCTAATAATCGCGTAAAGAAGGCAAAAAGGCAAAACGAAAGATTGTTAGAAAACAAAGGGAAACCCATAGAAGAACTTTTATAAAGATAGGTTATTATTGGATACTTTGGCCATAAGAATAATAGTTTTGCCTCAAACCGCTAAGATTATGCCCACTAGAAAATGGATGCTCATCGGGTAGAACTATTCCCTAAGAAGTGAACATACTTTTGAATAGGTCAAATGACATCAAAGATTGCATCTATTCCCAATGATTCCATTGCTTCTACTTCGATATGGATGTTTCTATTTCATGCGGGTGTTCCACCATCATATTACTAACCAAGTGAACCCATTCTTGCATGGGGATCCCAATTATCCGCTTATCCATTCTTTGCACGTGTTCAACCGCAGATCGCCAAATCGCCTGCGGTACCGGACTCTGTGCCTGCCCCTACATAGGACCGAGACTGGTCGCGCTCATGAACTCGTGAGCAAATTCATCGATAGATCTGCAATGATCATTCTGCGTGCAATTATGGGTTACGGAGATTATGTTGTTGGTGATAGTGTTATCTCTAGAGTATACTATGTGGAAGGTCTTGGTCATAATCGTTCTCTTCACGTCAATTCTGCGGATTTCGATCTAGAAGTAGCTGTCAGAAAACATACTTGTTTTGTTAGAGAACTTGATGGTAAGGAACTTTTAAGAGGAACTCGTGGTTCAAATCTTTACACCATCTCTATCGAAGATATGATGAAGTCTTCTCCAATTTGCTTGTTGTCAAAGGCTTCAAAACCAAAGTCATGGTTATGGCATCGTCGTCTCAATCACTTGAACTTCGGCACCATCAATGATCTCTCCAAAGGACTTAGTTGTAGGTTTACTTCCCGACTAAAGTATGAAAAGGATCATCTTTGTTCAAAGATGTCAATTGGGAAAAAGCAAGAAGTATGCCCATAAACCCAAACCTACTAACTCAAGTCATTAAGTTCTTACAATTCATGGATTTATGTGGACCAATGAGAGTGCGTAATATCTTTGGGAAGAAATATGTGTTAGTTGTGGTTGATGATTACTCTAGATTCACCTGGTCAAGTTCTTAAGGACAAAGGATGAAACTCCTGATATCATCATCAAACTCATCAAATACCGCAGGTTGACTTAACAAAACCGGCCGTAATTATCCGGACGACAATGGAACCGAGTTTGTTAACAAACAACTTAGTGAATTCTATGAAAGCATTGGAATCAACCATCAAAGAAGTGTTCCAATAATCCTCAATGTAACGGTGTAGTTGAAAGATCTAAATCGAACTCTTGTAGAAGCCGCTAGAACAATGCCGATTTACTCAAAGTTCCAATGTTCTCTCGGGCCGTGGGCTATTGCCACTTTGCATGCCACACACAAAATCGCTCCACATTCACACTGCTCATGGAAAACTCCATATGAACTTGTCCACACAACAAAAACCTAATCTCTCTTTCTTTCATGTGTTTGGTGCATTGTGTTATCCAACTAATGAGGGTCAAGACTTAGGCAAACTTAGAGCTAAAGCAGACATTGAGTATTTGTAGGGTATGCACCAAACAAAAAGGGATACCGAATCTACAACAAAAGAACCCAAAATATCATGGAAACATTTCACGCTACGCTTGATGAGTGACCGTCAAATGGCTCTCGGACAATCCAGTTCGGACCATGACTTCAAATATCCCATTGGTTCATCCTTGTTCCAAACTCTCTTCAAGAACTCCATATGTACCTCCATCTGAAGATGATTTAAAGAAATTGTTTGATCCTATGTTTGATGAACTTTATGAGCCAAGTATCAATGAGGTGTTGATCAATCAAGTAGGTCTGCTTCTATCCTCATGAATGAAGTCAACCCTTCAACTTCTATGTCATTAAGTCACAGTTACCACACACTCACTGTTCATCAACAAATCTTCAATCATCAAATGTACATCAAGGCCTCATTCATGGATGAAGTCAATCCCTTTGCTACTCCCCGAAGATGCTCCATTTGAAAACATATTTGCTCCTAATCATCATCTCAACCATCTTCTTGTGAGACATCGACTCGCTATTTCCAATCCCTCACAAGAATACCACATGAACACCTCGTAAAATGGACTCCACGATCATCCATTAGACAACATCATTGGAAATCCTCTCGTCAAGATCACACGGAAATAACTTGCAACCGATGCCTTATGGTGCTTTTTCAACTCCGCATCTCTAAGATCGAACAAAAGATGTTAAACCGCCATGAATGAAGACAAACCGTTCAATGCCATGCAAGAAGAAATTCATGAGTTTGATCGACTTGATGTATGGGAATTAGTACCGCCCGATTTGCATATGATCATTGCTCTAAAACGGATCTTCAAAGTGAAACTTGATGAGCATGGTGATGTTTTAAAGAATAAGGCTAGATTGGTGCAAAAGGATACCCGCAAGAGGAGGGTATAGACTTTGAAGAATCTTTTGCTCCAGCTCAATCGAGGCAATCGTAATCTTCTTGGCTAATGCCGCAAGTAAGAACATGGTAGTCTATCGATGGATGAAGACGGCATTTCTAAACGGAATCTTATAAAGTCGTCTATGTCACCAACCTCGAAGGATTTGTGAATCCGAACATCCTACCCACGCTTATCACGAAGAAGGCTCTGTATGGTTTAAAGCAAGCTCCAATGGCATGGTATGATACACTATCAAAGTTTCTTCTATCTACCGGATTCAAAGAAAGGAGCAGATTGATCCAACATTGTTCACCGTAAAGTCGTGCAAACATTTAATTCATGTTCAAATTTATGTTGATGATATCATTTTGCCTCGACCAATCCCCAATGAATGTGATCGTTTTTCAAATGAAATGAGTTCAAAATTTCAAATGTCAATGATGGGACAAATGTCATTTTTCTTGGGATTACAAATTTCACAAAGTCCTGAGGCATTTTCATAAATCAATCTAAATATGCCATCGAGATCTTAAAGAAATTTGGATTTGATTCAATGACCTCGTTGACAACCCCATGATTGATCGAACCAAACTAGATGAGGACCACTCAAGGATCATGATTGACCAAACGAAATATCGTAGTATGATTGATCCCCGATGTACCTCACCAGCTAGTAGACCGACATCTTGTTCGGCCGCTTGCATGTGTGCTAGATACCGTGCTGCCTACTAAAAAGCACCTTGAAGCGGTTAAACGGGTACTTCGGTATCTCCAAGGAACCATCAATATGGGACTTTGTACCAAGGACACCGGTATGTCACTACCATATGTCAGATCATGCAGGATGTCAAGATATCGGTCAAGTACGGCCCCCGAGGTGCCTGCTTTGGGTGATAAGCTTGTGAGTCGGTCTTCAAAGAAGCAAATGAGTACTTCTATTTCTCTACAGGTAGAATACATAGCCATGTCATCTTGTTGTGCTCAAATCTTTGGATGAGATCTCAATTATCACTATGGCTTGAATTTAACAAAATCCTCAGATCGTGATAATAAAAGTGCTATTGCTCTTCATGCAACAACGCTCAACACTCAAGAGCTAGCATATCGTATTATCGACATCATTTCATCAAACAAGTGGAAAAGGTGTGGTGGAACTCTATTTTGTGAGGTCTCAATATCGCTTAAAGCGTAATTCACCAAATCTCTTCCAAGAGAACGCTTTGAGTCATTTTCCACGACTAGGCTTGAAAAGCCTTCAACCGTAACACTCAAACGCCTTCGTGAAGAAGACAAGGAGTAAAGGTCTATGCTCATCTATCTCTTGTAAATATTTATTCAAAAACAAAATACAAAATTATAAAACTTTCAAAATCCATAAAAATCTGAAAAATTCAAAAAATCTTCAAAAATATTGTCAATTTGTCATGTTTTTCTCGATTCGATAATATCTACGGTTCTTTGTGTGTCATTCAAAGAATGACACGGACTTTAGATGTTGCTCGGTTCATTAAAAAAATATATATATATATATATATATAATAATTTGGAGAGAAAAGAGAAAAATGGTTTATTGTCATTTCGTGCAAGAACCCGCTTGTCAAAGAAAGAACAGAGCCATACTGTATCATATTTCAAAATTCCATGCTCTCGATTCTAAAAACATTTATCCTGCCGAAACTAACCGCTATGAAAAAATAACTCCGATCTCTATTTTGATAATCATCCTGGATTTAGTAGTCAAATATCTCTCAATCAACAACCTATGTCATTGATTAAGGAGGAGAATGATTTCAATTAAATTAAAAAGTTATTTGGCATTCAATTGTTTTCAAAAGATAATCATGCATGTTTAACCAATGGAGTTTAAAATCTCAAATCGACTTATCGCTTAAACGCTTTCATAATCAAGTCACAATTCTCCTCAAAAGCTTTCAAAATCAATTTAAATTTATAAGAGATCACAAATCTCAAATGATTTGATAATTGTGATAGGAGAAATGTGTGATTTAAAATTGGATTTAAACTGATAATTCGGTAAATGGTTTTATAAGGATGTACAAGCTCTCCTTCCCACATGTGACAAACGATTTCAAATTTTCCATGCACATGTTGAGGGGGAGCATCTATATTAAACCTATGATTTGAAACGTGATCACTTATCGCAGTGTGCAGGTTCCCTCTAGTATGTGCAAAACTCTTTTCAAATCTCGAGGCACATATTGAGGGGGAGCAAAATCATGAAAACTCTATCCTTCCTCACACACCCCCAAATTCACTTTTTGGTGTTTAATGGAATTTCGGGATTTCTTGTCATAGCATCACAATCATAGTTTTTATTGAAGCACCTAAAGTGTCAATTGGTAATACACGCTTGATTTAATAAAATAATCGAGTTTACAAAGTAGGTCCGCAAATGAAAATCAATTCCAGCGGAAATAAGTTTGTTACAATACAAACGATGTTTTGGCACGTGAAAACCCAAGTGAGACGCTGGCCGTCTACCACGACTCACGATGTGTCCTATGCGTACGCGAAGTGAATGCCTTAGATACCGAGATTAAAACATGCTAAAGTGTCAACACAAAGGTTGAGGAGTTCATATAGAGTTTGTTTTGAAATGAAAAGCCGTTCGAAATCGCTTATGCAGCAAAGGCATTGTAAATCGTTGAAATGTAAAGACTTTCAAAATCGGTTATGTAGCAAAGGCATTGTAAATCCACTACCCAAGTCCGCACGCATACAAAACTTGCAGAATGTGTGTTCAACCCATCGCGGAATGTGTAGTTTATGTTCCAAACATATGATTTCAAATGAATTCACCATAGTACCTAACTCGACGAGGAACGATAGCACTTAATCAATAGCACTTAACTGACGAGAACAACAAGCACATAATCCATAGCACTTAACTCAATTTATCGCGAGGTCAACTGATTTAACGCGATAATGAGCACGCAAACAAGAACAATTTATATAGTATAACCCTTGATTTAGAAACAATGGTAATCATGATAGATTTTAACCTTAAAAATCTAAAGTACTTGTGAAAAATAATCAGCATGTATCTCCCCAAAAACGATGATGAAAACAAGTAAAAGCAGGGCTACTTAAACTCACTGGCAACCACGAGATGACAAGAGTGAGTACACCGAGGTATAATGTGATGTTATCCGTACCTAGTACCAATGATATGATATGATGCGAGTTTCAATGTAATGTTATGCATGCACCACGATGTAATTTATACCATTTACGGTTTTTGAAAATATTACTCGCCGAAAATACTCGCTGACGCCTGACCAATCAAAAATGACTTTACATGTTTTACGCCAAATGTCATCCTACAATGGTTTTTATAATGATTTTAGAGAAATTACCACTTTCACGAAACAATGTCAGCGGAAAAATCATGAAATTGCCAAAATGGCTTTGGAAACTAGTCGCGTATGGTGGACGCTTCGATCGTTAGAGAACTAACTGACTATTTTGGAAAGTTTGTATCGATATTCAAAAGTTCAGGAGTTTTCATCCAAAAGGTCTCGAACATAAAGATAATAAGGGTTAAAGATGGTGGTTTTGGCTATTAGTGCAGAAAATTGCCACGGCAAGTTTAAGAAAAGTGCATATCTTTGACGGCTTTAATCCGCTTTTCTACGCTTAATATGTCCTTATTTCGATTGAAGTAAACTAATATATTTTTGACAAGTCGAATAAATTAGGATTTAAGGCCTGCTTTTGACCCGAATAAAAAAAGCAAAGCTGAATTTTCTGAAAATCTACATTTTCATTACCAAACTTGAAAAATCCATAACTTCCCGTTATAAGTCCATTTATTCGCTTTGCTGCCACGTTCTGATCTGCTTTTTAAAGTATATTTTCTAAAAATCAGGCCAAAGTTTCGTACCAACAGTAGGTTTTCCAGAAATTCGAATTAATGGACATAAATATATAGTATAGTTATCGAAAATAGTTTTTCTCCGACAAAACCTATTCTAATCCCTTCAAATCAACTCCAAAACTAATCTAATCCTACCATACACCTTCTTAGGTTGTCATGGGTTCCTAATCACCATCAAGACCAACCAATACCATGGGAGTAATTATAGGATGACCTTAGGTATATATATAACTTAAAATCATGACATAAATGGTATAAATCACAATACTTGCATAAAAGCTCCAAAAATGATAAGAAACATATGAAATGAAAGAGGAAACATAAAAATGATGAAAACATGCTTACAAGAGAAATGAAGAGGTGTAGGTAACAAGGATTAACTTAAATATCCTTGGTTTTTATTTCAAAACCATATAAAGGATATAATCTAGGTTGTAAACACTTGATTTTGCAAAAACTCTTGATCCCTTGGGGTCTTGTTGAGTGGTCAGTTCTTGAGAGCCAAAAGAGAGAAGAGAGAAATTTTCTTGCTAACACTTTTGAGTATGTGAATGAATGAGAATTATTGTTAGTCATGTAAGACTTTTATGGAAGAGTAGAAACATGAAAAATCAAAGCCCACTAATCATCTATCACCCTCCAGTGTGCGTTTTGGGGGCTTTGTCCACCAAATAATATATTTTTTTTTTTATCAAATGCAACTTGCATTTACTTGTATATAATTTGTAAGAAAGTGTAGTAAAAGTGTAAGAAAATGTACAAGTATAGGAAATTGGAAATTTTTGGTACAATTAAGTTTTTAATAAATCAAAATAGAATGTAATGAGTTAATAAAAATTGTAAAAATACTTTCCTTGTGAAATTTGGGTGATAAAATAATTATCTACAATTTTAAGAAAAAACTATGAATAATTTAATTTAATCGATTTAAGTACCAAATAAATTTGAAACACTAGGAAAACTAAAAATATAGTTTTATGAACTAAATGTAAGTTTAAAAATACCTCGGATCATTTTTGAAAGTAACGGCTAAATATTCAATAATAACTCACGAGATAAAGATTATTAAATATAAAAATTACGCGTATAAAGTGAAATGAAATGTCATGAATGTACTAATGAGATGCTCATGATGTCAATGAAATGTAGACTAATCATAGTCCATATGAAATGCAATGATGTCATGATCATGAATCACCGCTAAACCTCCAAGGCATTTGAAACAAGTAAACCAAGTTTACTATAAATGTTGAAATAATGAGACATGAATCGCACGAAAATGACCTGGAATACGGGTTGTCACATTCCCCAATATGCTTTATCTACTTGATTCGATTAGGGAAGTGATGTTGATATTTTTTAGAAAAATGGTAATCAAAGAAGACCTTTCTCTTCGTGGTGGAAAACTATTTCAAATACTTTATTCACATGTTGAGGGGAGTTCTTCTCTAAAAATATCAAAAACAATTTAGGTACAAAATGCTTTGATAAATTATCACAAGTATCCTATTGATTTTCAAATGGTTTTCAATTGGTTCCTATGGTAGATGAACAATACCAAATAGACCACAAACTTTATTTATGTGCGTGATATAAGGATGATAAGTATTGGTCTGCGATGATCCCACGAGAGCCGGAGGGATCTACCCAGGGACAATCCACTAGATAGTGTAGAGTCCTTAGGTATATTGGAAAAAAGGAGAAAAGTGAGATGGGAAAGAAAGACTGAGATGCAGCTAGTAATGGAATAAACCCAACAAGGTTCAGAAGTTATGAAGTCCTAAGCAACCGAAGGGTTAAAGAATGAAAAAGAATTGAATATGAAAAAGTGTGAAAAGAAATAGCCTCCAATAATTCAACCTTAGGCGTAAACCGGGTTCAATACATATTCTACCTGGTGGTTACTTAGGTAACTCCCATTGTTGAAGACAGGCGCCATGGACCCAAATGACGACTCAAGACTAAAATTCCTGCAAGTTCCTCTTAAAAGGGCTTGTTTCATTCTCACGGGAACCTACATTATCTACTCCTTTCTCTTAGAGATTCTTGATATGAAGAAGGAAACCTCTCCTAGTCTCATATAGGATCCAAAAAAAATGCACAAATTGAGTCTAGAGCCACGAGATCATCAATAAATCTCATTAGGACAATTTCAATGAAGACTCTGTTTCACAATGTGGAAAGATAAATTATATCCCGAGTCCTCGCATTATCCTTGTGCATAACATCCAGGATGTGTTTACATATTCACTATGAAGATGGAAAGTTTCGAGCCAACATCTAACAAGCTCTTGGTAGGTGGCATGTGAGATCTATTATACTGATCAACCATGTGACAATCTAACGTAGGAAACAATGGATTCAATCTTTTGAATCAATCCAGTTCAGTTATGGATGGATCGGATATACTTTGAAAACCGGTCTTTGTGCTTTAAAACTCTTTTCATTAGCACGTCGATCGCGGTACTAATTTTTCAAAATCAAAAGGTGTTTTATGATTGATAATTGATTTTCATTAAAACCTTCAGTTATATTGCACTTTCTATTGAGCAATACGCCATTGTTTTCAAATCTCTTTTCATCAATCGTGGACTTAAATTGCCGTTTACTCACCCGGTTGTCTTCTGAGGATGCCGTTTGAGAACAGAGCAAAACGAAACTCGCCAAGGAAATTCTTCGAATTATAACATCACGTGCAAGACTTGTATCGACCAAGGAATCCGGCCGGTACTCCAATTCATCGAAAGTGATCAAAGACACTATCGCGGCGCTTTATTGATAAGCTGTCTTATGTATGTACACCGACGCTTGCAAATGACCGAATGGAGCCACAATCCATAGCGCATGCTCGCACAAACATTCATATCATGAATCAACGAAAGCTTTCCGCTACACCGATGAGAAGATATCATGATCCGTAATGTGAACATGTCGATCCGAAAGTCACAACATCATAATACCAACACCACAATGGATGTATTGAGATTTTCTATTAATGATGATCTCAAAAGTCGCTCAACATTATTATCACGATCAAGAAAGACCCCCACTTGGATTAACCAAACATGCAATGAGTGGAATCAATGACTACGAGCCGGAGCAAAAGTACTACATCAAGAATGCAAGATCAATTGTTAATGTAATATCCGATTGTATTCAATGTCATTTTAGTATATGTTTGATGCCACTTCCTAGGGGAGATTGTTAGGAATTAGAAATTCCTGGTATTAAAGAGTCGGTCACCTCAAGTATATGTAATCATGAGCTCAGTAGTCATAGTACTTTTATGTTAAGTAGTATTTAGTTTAGTAACACCGCGAGGAGGACTGGCCCTACCAACTGTGATACCGATCTGCCACAAGACTGAGGCCACTCTACCTTCCAGGTATTTTGGAGCCTTGGCATAAGAATTTCTCACAAAGTTCCCAAAACCTTTAACTCTCTCTGAACTCCACTCATACGCCACTCTGTGTTATGGTGGTGTGTATGTGAAATCCATCCTACAATTCCTAAACCTAATTATTTAATTAAATTAGTCAAATAAATAATTTTTAATAAAAATTGATAGTATTTAAGGTGTCGTGATTAATTGGCTGGTTCTCCGTAAACAAGCTAATGGGAACGATAGTGATGCAATTCTTAAACTGAGTTCATCCACAAGTGAATAATTCATAGACTCCTTTGGTCAATTCGCCCACCCTATGGTTCTAGAATCTCACCAAGATGAACAAAGTCATCCAGATCATTCTGCAATCTAATAGCAACATTAAGAGTCCGCCGCTTAATATCGCAATACATGGGTTCTAAAAGTCACTAGATTGTTGTTTCAAGTAGGGTTAAAGTCGAGAGGATAGCATTTGGTCAATCAGCCAAACCTGTCGAAAGATGCCACATTGTGGAAAAGTCGTGTCCCTCATAAGTCTTGTTATTCCGGTCCCTAAGCCAAGTCATTAAGTTCCGCTTGGCTAGATTTATAATAGGAAAGTGTCCGCCGTTAGGAACTGACACTCACCCCTGATTCTTAAGTTTATCCAAACGGTAGTGATCACTTGGTCAATCTGCATGTAAGTAGAAAGTGGTCACTGGTAATATTCATTCTTCCCACAAATCTTCATCAGACTTAGGTCACCATATCACCTAAGCAACCAGCCTCTATCACATTAAAGATATCGAAACACGGGTAGCTACTAATAAACTATGCATGCATACACTATAAACAATTAATAACGCATAAGCATTATATAATAAAAGAATCAAAACTAGCCAAACCTAATTTCACATCATCAAAATACCCTATTGGAATGACAAATATAATTCCACATAAAAAACTAACTAAATAAACAAAGATATAACATCAAATAATTAAATGACTAATATAAAATTAATAATCAATCAAATAGAACACAATAAGAATTAATACGCCAACAATTATATTGATAATCAAGATTATAATAAATAATAATGAAACCAAAATAATATTATGAGTCATAAAATAATTACATATCGCCATACTATGATAAAGTTTTATCGATCCCCTAGTTGAAAATCGCAAAACCCCATTGGTTTTGCTTATAAAACCTCACGAGGCAGCGCCTCCTTTTTCTTCTTTTTCTGCCTTCGTACAGTAACCACAAAAGTGGTACTCCAATTAATGAAAATTAGGTCCATGTACATTGACTATAATGCCACATAAGCCCTCTAACTTTCGTAAATTTGCATTACGGTCTTTTGCTTCTTTATACATTAAATACACATATAAATGTGTAGTAAATATGACCACTTTAGCCCCCTCTTCATACTTCTGCATTTATTCTTAATTCCTCGAAGTGGATAAAATAATTATAAACTTGCGATTTAATCCCCTGACCTCAAACTTTAGCTTCAAGTAATTAATTACTTGCCAGAATTAATTATCCGAGCTATAGTAACCCTTTGTTAGCTCATACTTATCTACTCGAACTTATCTCTACGGCGATTAATTCCATGTTACGCCAGAATCCTTCAATAAATAATTACGACGTAACCATAAGAGATGGTTACTCAGATCCTTCAAAAACATCATATTTACCAGAATCTTATTAGGCGCTACAGAACCTTCACAACTAATTCAAAGGCCTTTGTAAATCAATCTTCTAATATATGTTTGGCCTTAAATCACATCTTTTCCGCTTCCAAACGCCATTTACTCCCTAAATGCAATTATGAACGAATATGAACCAATTAAGTACCATATTAATACAATTATACAAATGATGCCATAAACACGGAATTTGATATATAAAGTATCAGCTAATTTGATGTTATCAAATATCCCCACTTGAATCCTACTTGTCCTCAAGTAGACCTTCTTTAAATAATTCTTAAAAGATATCTCCTCAGGATTAATTGGAAAATATGATTTGAAAAATCACCGTTTAGAAAATCCAAACCGAAATCCTCAAAGGGGGAATTGAAATCACACTCTCTCTCATAATTCATATGTTTATTTTTTGGTGATCACTCAATTACCACCATTTACAGTATTCTATCATAGGTTTGGTAAAGATACTAATCTCCACTACTAGAGTCTATAGATGCGCTATTCTAAAGGCAATGGGTTGACACAAACATAGGCTTATGGGGTTATTTTGTCATTACTAACGAAGCACTGGAAGGGACAAAACCAATTATAGATGACCAAATCCATAGCCAAGATACCAATGATTGCTTCGCCTCACTAAACTCGATTCATGACTAAGGTAGATAAAACATGGGAACACATTTAATGGGTGTAAATAAAAGACATCAAAACAAATAGATTCCTGTCCACAATGCCTCCACCACTAATTGCATTCAATCCCAAAGCAAAATCGAGGGTCGAATCAAGCTGGCCTTCAATACACGCGAGTCAATCGCATATAAAATATAACGAGTGCCCTCATAAACTCCATAAACTCGTGAAAATAAGATGCATTAACCTTACTTCATCATCAATGAAAAAAGTATGTGCTTATAAAAATTTAAAATTTTGTAATTTTAGCACATATTTTAACCAAACAACAATTTCTATCTCCCATCCCCTACTTGAAATGTGTACAATGCCCCATTGTACTTAAAAATAAAATTTGATGTTTAGAGATAGAAATGTTCAAGTTTCTAATTTTATCCGTGAAACAAAACGGATATGTAACAAATGCATAGTTGAACAAGGAGAGAATACTTAACACAACATCGACACATAAGATTTCCATATAATGATCACCTATAAACAAACTAATAAAACAAACACTTGCTTGCATTCTATTTTTTTTCTTTTTTCGCTTTTTTCACTTTTTCTAATTTTTTTTATGCAAGACAAGGTATACATGAATAAAATAAAAAACAACATTAACAAATAAAGCATCCCCTACTTGAGATCAACTATCATCTAAACCCGATTTTCTTCAAGAACCCTTTAATCAAAAATCCGCTGACTTTCATTAAGGGAACCAAAATTAACCAACTGTCACTCCTGACTATGAACATAAGGAAAACTACAGGTAGCGAAGGATAGGTGTAACGGAACAATTATATTGGTGAACAAAATGAAAGGAATAGCTCGGGGTGTATCTAGGTATCTTGCACTAATGGCGGAGGCAACACAAATAATAGGGGGATTGACTAATCGATGTGAAAAGTCAATATACATAAACATAAATGATGGGTTATTTGGGTTTAATCCTAAAATTGCCTTAAATCCTAGCCGCATCGATCACACCAAGTTACCCCAAAGGAAATGCCTAATGATAATGGTCTCAAAAAGATATGCAAGGCCAAGTTCTAAAGTCACTACAAACACTTAGGCACCTCATTTTATGGAATTATGTATATGGGGAAAAGCGAAAGGCTTATCCTCACACAATGGAAATATAGGTAGGTGTGCTCTTTCCTAGATTAATCCAGCTTAAGTAATGAAAAACATGTCAAAATTTAATTAATGAAACACTTTTCATAAAAAACGAAAAAATAAAGGCAAGTAAAACAAATGGGTGTCTAACGCCTAATCCCTTCCCCACTCGGGTCATACTTAAGCATATAATGAAAGATAAGCATATTAGAGATGGAACAAACTCTCTCGGATTAGCTTCGATGAATAATAACGATGTTCAAAAACACGCCCAATTATGCCTCCACGAGCACATCCATCTTCATCATCAACACTTTGCAAACACAATAACACTCAACTAGGACGGATAAAAGTGGTCCCCGGTACCAATCATAGCTCCATAACTCTTCCCTATTGTTGCAAGAAAAATTAATACCAAAAAACATAATCTATAAACAAAGAAAAATAGCACAAAATGTAAAATAAAAACAAATAAAGCCTAACTCACATTCAGAGGAATCACGTTGCATTTATCGCGATGCAACAAGTTTTTAAACCCCTCGGTGTCCCGAAAGGACGAAAGTGGAGGTCCTCGAGGGTTTACAGGAACACACCCACAAAGTTCATTTAATTACTAATACAAGGGAAAATGTTTTAAACTGCTTTTATTAACAATTTTCATATCGATGATGAGTTACGCGTGAATCGGATCGCCCGATTCTAAGAGAGCGTGGCTTTACTTAAAAATGTTTACCATCGTGAATAATACGGGCGTGGTGATCGATCACCAACATTGTAACAAAAACCACAGAAGAAGGTACCTGAACAAAGAGACATTCAGAACTAGATCTACCGAAGTTACGCGTAGTTATGCGTAATGGCAGATGGCCCATCGAGATAGCCGCCATGATAAATGGATCGCCCCATATGCCGTAATTTCATTCCCATATGTTGTTGTGCCCCAAAATGTTAACTTCTTCCTACGTGATCAAGAGGAGTTATAGGAACTCCTTTCATCTATCCTTGGTATTGAAACGCAAAACAAGATAATAAAACATACCAAACCTAAAACAAAATCTAAAACCATAAAATATCAAAAATGTCTAAGAAATAAAAACAAAGAAAAATAAATCTAGGATAGGGGACGGGTAGTCTCCGACGAGCACCTTTCTTTATCCTCCCGAGTCTTTAAGTTAGACTTCACGAACCATCATCAACGGAATCCATTGACGCCTCCAATCATGTCCATTGCTCCACTAATCTCTTTGGCTTATGATTTTGTCAAGATTTTCCTCCTTGTTCTTCTCGCTCAACTCATGATCATCACAACCTGCATTAAATGTGTAAAAATAATAAACATGAGCAACAAGTGAGTAATAACACATCATTTATAATTTTAAAATGACTCAGACTTGGTTTCATGAAAGTCCTATTAATAACTAGCGAACTTTTCAAAGAAGTCCATAATGATATAAGAATAGATTACACCATAACCATGGCCAAAGTTACTAGTAATCTCAAGAAAGAAGACATAATTGTAGAATAATATTAATCAAACAAACCAAAAATACTAAGACCGCTCCAATGGCCAAAAACTTGATGGATTTTGACCGTGTTTTACATTTATAGTAACTCGCCAACCTATGGCCTACCTAATGCACTACCCAGTTGTACCCTGCTGCATGTAGTGAAGGAATGGTAAGACCGGAATATCCAAGAACGGTTGATTCCTAACCTGCTCAATTAATTAAATTAGTCAAATAAATAAGTTTTAATGAAAGGATTGATAGTATTTAAGGTGTCCATTGATCAATTGGCCGGGTTCTCTTGTAAACAAGCTAATGGGAACGATAGTGATGCAATTTCTAAACGAAGTTCATCCACAAGTGAATAATTCGATAGACTCCTTTGGTCAATCGGCCACATCTATGGTTCTTAGAACTCACCGAGATGAACAGTCACCCGGATCATTCGGCAATAGCTCACATTAAGAGCTCATTACTTACGCAATACATGGGTTCTAAAAGTCACTAGATTCTTGTTTCAAGAGGGGTTAAAGTCGATAGGACAACATTTGGTCAATTCGCCTCTAACTCCCATCAAAGATGCCACTACAGGAGAAGTCGTGTGTCCTCATAAGTCTTGTTGTTCCCTGGTCCCTAAGCTAAGTCACAGTTCCGCTACATGCTAGATTTATAATAGTGAGGCCTGCCAGGAACGTAGACACTCACCCCCCTAATTCTTAAGTTCATCCAAACGCTAGGTGTACTTGGTCAAATCGACAAGTAGAAAGCATCACACTTGGTCATATCTTACCTTCCCTTCCTACCACTCACTTAAGGTCACTGGCGTATCTCCTAACAACTAGCCTCTACTACCATTCAAAACTACCAAACACGGTAGTGTAATAAACTATGCATGCATACACTAGAAACAATTACATAACGAAAAAGCATTAATAATAAAAGAATCAAAACTAGGCCAATACCAAATTTCCACAAAGAACAAAATACCCTAGTGGAATGACAAATATAATTACCACATAAAACAATAAATAAACAAAGACATAACATCAAATAATTAATTGACTAATAATAAATTAATAATCAATCAAATAGAACACAATAAGAATTCATCTCACAACAATTATATTGATAATCAAGATTAAAATAAATAATAATGAAACTAAAATAATATTATGAGTCAGAAAATAATTACATATCATACATACTATAATACTATCGATCCCTAGTTGAGCACCGGGCAAACCCCAAAAGGTTTGCCCTATAAAACCTCACGAGGTAGCGCCTCATTTTTCTTCTTTTTCTGCCTTCGTACAGTAACCACAAAAGTGGTATTCCAATTGATGAAAATTATGTCCATGTACATTGACTATATATAATAGTCAAGATATGGCACATTCCCACATAGGCCCTCCAACTTTAGTAAATTTGCATTATGGTCTTTTGCTTCTTTATACATTAAATACACATATAAATGTGTAGTAAATATGACCACTTTAGCCCCTCTTCATACTCTGCATTTATTCTTAAGTCCTCGGTTGATAAATTAATTATAAACTTGCCGTGATTTAATCTCTCGACCTCAAACTTTTACGACAAGTAATTAATTACAGTAACTAATTATCCGAAGCCACTGCAACCCTTTGTTAGCTCATACTTATCTACTCCGAACTTATCTCTATGCTGCATTAATTCCATGTTAACCTTCACAAAAATAATTTACTTACGTAACCATAAGAGATGGTATGCCATGATCCTTCAAAACATCATATTTACGCCAGTAATCCTTATTTGGTAGTTACCTAACCTCACAACTAAATCAAAGGCCTTTGTAAATCAATCTTCTAACATATATTTGGCCTTAAATTACATCTTTTCCACTCCAACTTCATTTATCTTGAAATGCAATTATGAACGAATATGAACCAATTAAGTACCATATTAATACAAATGATGCCATAAACACGGGAATTTGACATATAAAATAGCAGTGCCAAATTGATGTTATCACCTATGAACTTATATTTACTTAAAACTATTTTGAAACCTTCTGTATTTCACTTCACATCATAATATGACACGCCGTAATTATTTTCTTCACAACACTCATTGAGTGAATAACATTTATACATGATAAATGTTATGATAAACTACTTCGTGACCTCTTGATTTTAATAGCCAAACAACATTTAAGGAATACTTTAACTTAAGGATTCACGTACAACATTATAAGCCAACAAACTACATATACTTGTTTGACAATATACTAAAACATGTATACTATGCTTCAGAGGTAATTGTTAAAGATCGTGATCTTGTCATACTCTACCGTTGATAAACATTATATCGTTATACTCACCACGATCATTACCGGAGTTCATAGCCCCACTTCTATTGTGATATGTTTTACAAACCTCGGGGAAATACATGCTTTATTTTAAATCAAACACTTTGCTTTGAAATTATACTTGAATGTATTATTTGCACTAAGTACCACTATTTCCAATCTTAAGTCCCTATTATCATGAACTATTAATCACCGCGTAGTGAACGCTAATAATGTGGATAGATCTATCTAATTGACGAATCTCATTTGTGTTGACCGGGTAGGCAAACAAACGCACTCTATTTGAAGATCCATAGGTTTAATGGCAAATAACCTATTAGGGTAACTGTTACTATTATATCAAAGCCGTTAACGCCAAAGTCATGAGCTTAGTCCAATATTATATGTTTTGTTTTCTAAACAATGAATGTGAGACTAATTACCTCACGCTACTTAATATTGTGTTCAACTCCGATTTTCTAAACTCTATGAATTTCACTCAACCTTGTTTTGACAGCTTTTAAGCATTTGTACCTGTACATTAAAATGGCAACAGGGAGAAGCACGGATACTCAAGAGGGCTATAAATTTTATTATCATTAGAAAACCCATTTAATGTATTTTGTAAACCTTGAAACCATCGACCTCCTTTTTGTAAACTCTGGATTTATATAAATTAAATGATAAATCTTTTAAAAACGACTCCATTATAGTTCGTTTTTTTATTGTTATGATCATAAAGCATGAAGTAACACCGAGTTTGAATTCACTGCAGTATCACGAAATTAGGTGTTACACATCTATTGACTACAATCGATGAGGAAGAAAGACTAACCACCATCAAACATGACATCAAAACCAAGACCAGAAAGTGGATCCTTCAACAAAGAATATACAAGGTTTGAAGACATGGTTAATTCATATCCAGAGTTACCTAAGATGTGATACCTCCGTAAGGTCCAATCATTGATTTCACCAAAAATCAAGCGGCATTCAGAGATTACACAAATTGACATTGTCAATATCGTAAGACGACTTCCACTCCTTCAAGACCGCATTCACAACCCGCCTAGAGTTTGAGTAAAACTTGGATCAAGTCACCCACTTTGTCCAAAACACCGACTAGGATTTTGGAAGATCAATTCATGATGCAACCCTTGAATATAAAGATTACTCTCAACCATTATAGTTGATCGGCGAAGTCGACAACCCGATATTCCAAACCAAATACTTCTTTAATAGAGACTTGGAATATTGATGTATGGAGATACGGATCCAGAGAAGCTTATACGCAACCTCACTCACCAAGTATCCATTGTTTTCTATACAAGAAGGAATAAGAGCAAATCAAAGACAAATTCATAACTTCCCTTGTTGATTACAATGATGAAGTGGTTCTAGGAATATACCACCGAGGAGTTGAGAAAGTGGTATTATATGTGGAAGTTGACATTTCACTTCAAGCATAAAGTGTTCTACAAACAAAGGATTATCTCCATAGTGGATGTTGAAGTAGTCGAACGATATGGCTATCGCTTTAAAGAAGATCAAGGTCAAAAAGAGACGACAACAAAGAGTACACTTTAAACGTAAATAGATTACAAGTATATGGAGCCTAATGATATTAAAGACATGTACCGCCAAGATTCAAGAAAACTATGTCATTTAATTCGCTACATCAAATATGATAGTGTCAACTTTGATATAGATCAAGCATCATCTTAAGAGCAGAGTAGAAGATGTTCACCCGCATCGAGTGCAGGTTAAATCTATCTAGCTTCGAGCTCAATTTTCCAAGAATCAAAGACAAGAAATCATACAACTTTATTGACAATACTTTTGGTATGATCTACCTTAAATTTGTTGGAAAAACGACCATGAACTATGAAGAACTTCACAAGTTCAAATGAAACATTGATGAAGGTGCACATTGAACCGGAAAACATTCTTTGAGATTATGAAGTAGGTTCATGGCAAGGATGGTTAAGAGATATGATGTGTCAGAAAGAGATGCAAAGTAGGCCAAAAAGTACAAGCGTGAATTCTGTGGTTGCTCAAACGCTGCATGACAAAAAGGTTAGATAGTTATGTTGGCTAAGACCAAAGGTGGGAGATATCCTCACTTATCATTGTCCCAATGATTGTAATAGTTAGGATTTATGTTTGAAACAACCGATAGGTATGTCTGTAATAACTAGGATATAACTTTATTTGTAGGATATTTGAAAAACACTATGGTTTATGTACTTATATCATTGCATGAATCGATATTTGTAAAGAAAGGATCCCGGTACACTTCGAGGTCTCAACTCATATAGAGCTTCTTACTCTTTGCGTAATTCACTCAAAATGTTTCTAACACTTTTTCAAAAGTTTTTCAAAATTCTGTTCAAGAGACAAGTATTTCCCCAAATTTTCAAAACTTTAAATAGTTATTTCACAAATTGAGGGGGAGTAATTAAAACTCTTTGTTCTAAATTTCAAAATATTCTTGTGATGTGAATCTCCCAAGTGATTTTAAAACTTAAAAAAGCATATTTTAATCATAGTTTCAAAAACAAAAAATATGCTATTTTTAGGGGAGAAATGTGATTAAAAATATGTTGTTTAGTATGGAAAATCACTATATTTATCAATAGGAAATCTAAAAAAGAGCACAACTGATATTACCAATGAATTGACCAAAATATGTTAGAAATAGAAATGACTTGTTCCCTGGATGGGTAATAATTTCAAGCTAGTCTAACTAGTGATGTAAACATGTCTCTGATGGACTTGTCAAAGTAGAATTTATCATATTATGTAACTTAGACTTGACCAATGAATATTGATCGAGAAAAATTGTTAGTAATAAAAATGACTTGCCCCCGATGGGTAATAATTAGGCTAAGTAGTGATGTAAACGTCACGAAAGGACTTGTCGAGTAGAATGTACCGAAGTCAAAAAGACTAAGTTATCACCCTCAATTGATTGAGAAAATAATGTTTGTAATCAAAGACATGTTTTCGGGATGGGTAATAATTTCAAGATGGTCTAACCAAGGATGTAAACGGTCTCGAGAAAGGACTTGTTCAGTAGAATGTACCATCTCGAGAAATTTTCATTAGACTTGCACCGTAGATCGAATAATTTCAAGTTGGTCTATCCAAAGGATGTAAAGCTGTCTCGAAATGTCCTGTCTATTCAAAAATCACCAATTCAAAATTACCAACTCTTCCCTCAATGTGCAGATTTACTTTAAAACTCATGAGCACATGTGGAGAGGAGTGTTTCTGGAAGACAAAAACTCTCAAAGTATTAGTAAAATATGTTTTATAATCCTAAATGCTTTGAGAGATTTTACAAAAGGTTTTGTGTTACATGATCAACATCGAGTAACATCCTTCCTGGTGGTTGTTTCAAACGGTCTACAATCGTGGAGTGATACTTTGTTATACTTCTGGCTCACTGTCTTGTAGGTATACTTTATATATGTGTTAGCTTGAGGGCCTCCAATTTAGGAACATCCTTCATGAGGATTCTCTACAATCCGAACTTGTAAGAGCTGGAAATCTTAAGCAGGAGATTCTTTCACGAATCAAGTCCTAAAGACGCTGGTCTTACTTAGAAAATTTTCAAAGTATTGATAATTGTCCAATCGAGAGATCGCATGACTATATGTGTTCTAACAAGGTGAATGGAATCAAGACATTCACCAATAAAATAATCATAGTGAACAATTTTCTAAGAAAGGTTCACCGTGATCGATTGGAGATTATTACTAACCTTTACCATGCGCCTAATGGCTTAATGCAACTTGGAGGGAGACCGCTACTACTCATATTCATCAATATCCATCCACTTCCACATGCTCATACCAACATCATATCAAAAGATAAAGATTAGAAAAGTTCAAAGAAAGTTCTCACCAAAGAACAAAGTAAAGCAAAGTTCAGAACCATTCTTCATCAAAAGTCAAATAATCCACAAAGTTAAGAGACAATGATTAAAGCAAAGAAATGAGAACTACATAATAATGAAGATCCAAAGTCAACAAGAAGTCTAAGCCTGTTAGAAAAGACATAAAGACAAAACAAAGACGGATGAAAGGAAGGCAAAACCAAATATATAATCACAACTACAAGAATAAAGAAAAAAGTAATCAAAAAGCCTCCAAGCAAAGAAAGTCAAAGATCAAGTTAAGAGATAAAGACATCAAACACCTGATGACCATGATGATAAACCCTTAGGGAGTGATGTGATATAATCATTATAAATGGTAGTATATAATATGGAGGTAGTTAGTTTCAGGGAAATGGAAGGAGTGGGAACATAGGGACTATCATGTAAGTTCTATAAATACCTTTTTCCACCAAGGAAAAGGTGTCGGCTTTTTCACATTTTCTTAATCATAATATATGTTCCTTCTAATTTCTCTATCTAACCTTTCTCTCACTACACAAACAACACACTATTCACAAAGCAATAATATGAACATGACTCATATATTATCACCATTAATAGATTGAGGCGGAATAGAAACGAGCTTGTTTGGGCCATGTCCTACGGATGACGCCACGTTCACGTATCATGTATGTGAAATGGGTATAAGTCGTGGTAGTTCATTTTCCGGGTGAAGAAAGGTAAGGACCCGATGAAGGTCGATGCTCCGCTTCGAGAATGGTAAGGACCGCAGGAGAAAGAAGATATTTTTGTATTCGTGTAACACTAACATCGACGGGTACCTTCGCCTTATCTCGCAGAAGAGGGTGAAGGAAAGGGTTTCATGGAGAAGAAGCCTAAGGAGGACCTGCCAGTATGTGTTTTATGTATAGAGCTTACTTACCCTAGTTTCCTATATCATGTGGTATATATAGGGTGTAACTAGGGCAAGGGATGATGAGATGGGGGCTTTAGGTCCGCCCATGGTTTAGGCCATAGGAATAATGGGTTTGTATAAGCATATGGACTTAATATATGTAATGTAATATACATACATAATCGCTTACTAAAAATTAAAAATAATAAATAATAAAAAAATTGTTTTAAAAATATGTAGTGGAACATCTCTTATAAATGATTAAGGTCTATATATGTTTGGCAAAAACTAGTTGTAAGCTATTAATCGTATTTTCTAAGTCAGAACCTGAAAAGATGTTAACATGAGCTACAAGTCGCATAGATTTTTCAATAAAAGTTTTGGTAAGTTAGTCAAGTTAACTCTAATTATAAGATGTAAAGTGACATAAAATGACATATCTATAATCAGAAACAGTAAACATAAAAATAATAAACTCATTTTATAAATAATAATCTTAGTGCTTAAACAGTTAATGTTTGTAAAAATTATTGAAGATGCACTCTATATTGATGTAGCAATATGATTACGAATTCGTTGAAAAACATAGGTTTTCATTAAGAGATAGTTTCGGTTTTCATGGCCATGAACATCATGAAGTTCATCAAGTGTTATGTAATTTGGTTGTCGCCGATCAGAGTAACTATAATATATTCTTCATCACTATTACGTAATAGGAAAAGCAACTACCGCAATAATAACAACAATTTGAGTTTGCACACTAAACTGAGAATTCTACCAAGTATTTTCCGTCGTTTCTTTAAAATTCCAAATAATCCCTCAATATATCATTGTGGTTAATCATATACAATAATAAATTTATAAATTGTAGTTTTAGCATACTGTTACTACATATCCAATATTTATTATCACTATTGATATTATTTGTAGGGAATTATAATTTGTAAAACATATTTAAATCTTGTTTAAGTTTGTTGAAAACAATTGCTAGTATAGTAGTTAAGTCTCGTAAGACGTAATTAAGTCTATTAGTTTTAAGTCCGCCAATATTAATGTGGGTTAAGTCCGGTAACAAAGTATTGATAGTTAAGTCCTGCTTATGATAAAAACGTAATAATTTGTTAGAGTTATATTAGGAATAGATATGTACGCATAGAGATATCTTAGGAAGAGATATCTTTACCCTTCTACAAGTCTTGTAGCAAATTAGGGTTTCATATAAAAAGGATCCCTAAGGTATTAGGTTAAGGTACGAGTTGTAAGCCTTAACCATTGTTAAAAATAGTTAATAGAAAATACAAGTTAGTTATTGTGTTCTTCATACTTATTGTGTTAAGATTCCGTATTAGCACATTAAGGTCTTGTTAAGAGTTCTTCACATAGTGAATTTGGATTTATTCAAGTCCTGCTATAAGTCATACAAAGGCTATTTAGATCCATATCTTTGGACCTACAAGTGGTATCGAGACTCGTAGAAGGACTCTACCGTTGAAGATACACAAACAAACACTCATTCCAAAACCGTAAAACATCAAACATGTCCGAAAAGCAAGTGAAAAGCAACTAAACCTACTCACTCATCCCAATGATGAAGAATCCAACCATGAAGATGGAGAAGATAAATCTCAACCTAAGCCACCCCAAATCACAAATACAACCATCTCCAAATGAAGCTTCCACCATTAAAGAAAGATGAATATGACATATGGGCTATGGAGATGGAGAACTATCTCGATTACACCGATAATGAAGTGTGGAAGGTGATACAAAAAGGAAACTCTAAAAAGAGGGTTTCCAAAGGAAAAAGATGGCACTTACTATGTGTTGCCACATGTTACCGCCGTGGAAATCCTTGTTGTAGGAAAGAGAGGAAGGCCAAGAACATCTTGTTAATGGCACTTCGCGAGCATATATAAGACGCTTTCGGGATGGATGATGCAAAGGAGATCTCGAGGCAATCAAAGCAAGATTTGGAGGAACGCTAACTCCCAAAGATAAACGCCACAAACAACAATTTGAGGCCTTGCTATTTCCAGATCAAGGATTAGAAGAATATACAGGTTTTAACAACTACTATCACAATTAGAGGCCTATGGTCGTTGTTTCACATGAGGATGCAAATCACAAATTCCTCGTGTCTTTGCCACAAGAATGGTCAACTCGCAATGACCATGAGGACTAAGCTCCGGAATTGACATTATGTCGTGATGATCCGCATAAACAATCTAAGGGTTTTGAACAGAAATCAAGAATGTGTCAAGACCATCCTCTTCTAGATCTTCAATGTTGCCTTTGTCTCATGGCAAGAACAATACTAACCGTGCTAACTCGTAGTAGTTATAATACTTCCCCATTAAGTACAATAGAAGAGGGGCACTTGGTCGGAGTTGGTTTATCTACTCATCTCTTTGCTAGATCATCGAAGAGATATATTTGCTCAATGAAGATCTAGAGCAAGCATCAATGATGCGTATTGAAGAGATGGATATAAATTGGCGATAGCTATGATTGCTACCAAAATGAAAAAGTTCATAAGAGACATGGTAGAAGAGTTCGCTATAATCCAAAGACTCCATCAAGCACATAAAAAGAAGCAATGCTACAACCGCCATCACTCGCACTTTGCAAGGGAATGTAATGTTCTCACGAACTCGATAGGAAGAAGAAGGAAACTCCTATCAAATCAAGGAAGGTGAGAAGAAGGAGAGTCAAAAGGTCACGACTATGGATGGAGGTGCTATGAATTGGGGAAAACGTGAAGATGAGTCTACTAGTCACTGGCTTTCATGGCCATTGGCTCAAATAGTGAGGTATCCCTATGTTCCAAACTATGTGTTGATTCATATAACCAACTTAAAACACAAAGTGATGAACAATTAACTTAGTTGAGAGAACAAGAAGAACAATCTAGCTTATACCAATGCAACAAAACCTAGAAGCACAAATTTCAAATCTTCAAAAATAAAATTCATCACTAAATGAAAAACTAATTTTTCAAGCTAATGATAATTTTGCTAAGGATCAAAAGCTAAGGAAATATAGAAGAAGTGCATGAAAGCTCAACAAGAAAGAGATGAGGAAGAAAGTTGGGTCTTGGGGGAGTCTTCTAAAATCTACATAGGCTAATTAATTCTCGCATGAGCTCTAATCAGAATTGGTTTTAGGTCATGAAATTAAATCGAGAGGAGGTTTCTGAAGTTAGAAAGAGATGAAACCCGAATATTTGGTAGTTCGTAAGAATACTATGTTGGTAAACCACTTTATAAAAGATTTTGTGGAAAACTATAAGGGGTTGAATAGTTTTGCCTATTTTAAGTTAGTTTCAAAAACTTTAGATTCATGTAATTTGAAATCGTGTGGATAGAGAGAAAGTATAGATCTATAAGTAATGCAAGTAAAGAAAACAAGTAAAGTTAAGGATAGAAATGACACAACCAATTTATAGTGGTTCGGATACAAGGACAACTTCCTTTCCTTACTCACCCCAGTCACCAACCCGAGTTCAAGCACTATGTCAACAAACTCCTCAACTCATGGAGAAGCCTTCTCACACGCCGCTACACTTTTTCCTGGCATAAAGCTAAATACCCAGTCCTTAACACCTGAGGACCAAACTAACACTACTAATAACACAACAAATATGTGAAATATGAAATACAAGATCTTCGCTACAGAAATCTTGTGGAGGAACAAATCAATCAAGGACCCCTTGCTTGGATGACTTGTAGAATGCTCGTGATATCAGCCTCTTAGAGAAGGACCTATATAAAAATCACAACAAAAGAAATAAGAACTACTATCTAGATCAAGTGATCTTAGGTTAGAAGAATGTAAGAATATATGAGAGTTTGTAAGAAGAGGGGTGAGTTACAATGAAAAAATGGCTCTTTATTTATAAGCAATTTCTTGCTAATGTTGCATGGATCCACGGATCCCTTGCGAGGATCCGTCTTAATTAATGTTTATGTAACAACATCAATAGAAGAAATATAGAACAAAGGTGATCGGTTGAGGCAAACCTGAAACAATACAGCGTAAGAATCTAAGAAAGGATATGGGTGAGTATTGATATGAAATGAACAACCAACCATCTAAGGATGGTTTACATGAGGTATTTATAGAAGAGGGAGCTAGGGCAACACTCCTAGTCCCTTCTTTCTGCTTATTAGGCTTGGGCTTGGCTTATAGACGCCACATAAGCCTAAGCATAATAACAAACATAAAGGCTTAATTAAGCTAACTATTACATATTAATTACTAACACTTGTAATCTAGTTTAGGAGTGATTCCAAAAATCTCCCCCTAAGTGTTGGTGATTAATGATTAGAGTGAATACGTTGTAGGTGTGATGTAATAGTAGCTTGGCGTCTTCGACATTCTTCTTTCTTGTGAGAAGAAATGTCTTGATTCCAACAATCTACCTAGTGTAGGGATCTTGTTTACTTTTGAAGTTTTTCGAGCTTTGGCGTCTTCATTTACTTTGTTCTTTGATCTTTGTTCTTTGTGGTGGTAGTGATAGTATGTTGTTGGTATGCATCAGTCCGCTTATTTGCTCCAGTGTCTCCACGTCTTTCTCCAACATGCTCACACATTCTTTGATGTTGGATTCCAGTACTGATGTAGTTCTCTTAGTCTTTAAACTTTTAGATTCTTTGACTTAGAAGAAGAATCATTCTGACTTTATTGCCTTTTAGAGAACTTCAATTGGTGTTGTTGTTGGTATGAGCATGTGGAGAATCTGCACGATCTTTTCCACCCGCATAAGCATCCATAAAAGAAAACAAAAACATGGGTTAGAAATAATCCACACAAGTTTGAACTTCGAGAGTGTTAACACATAGTGTGAAAACACAACTCTAATTCTCTACAATTTCTGGCCGGAGTCCCCGAGTGAGATAACGCGATGTCCGAAGTATACCTACAGTTCAGATG
Source organism: Chrysanthemum makinoi (assembly GCA_910596185.1). NCBI lineage: Eukaryota > Viridiplantae > Streptophyta > Magnoliopsida > Asterales > Asteraceae > Chrysanthemum > Chrysanthemum makinoi. Next base: position 123,566,724 of record OU343219.1, read on the forward strand.
AGTCGTGAGGTACACGAAGCATCACCCCACGATGAACCGTTTGAGATACACTAGCGTAACCTACAAGGAGTTACCGAAATGACCTGCTGTCGGTGTTTGATGTTGACCCGGCGGTGTTCCATTCAATCATTGAGGATGTGTGTTGAACCTCTCATAAATGTTCTCGACAGATTGCTAAGATCTATGTGGGACTCGATAATGTATCACTTGCTTCCTTATTGTTGAACGATAAGTGATGAAATGTTAGGTGTACCTAAGAGATCTTTTAATGAATCTCGTGGCTCTAGACTCAATAGTGCACTTTGGTTTTCCTGATCGGAGACTAGGGAGAGGGTCTCTTCTTCATACCAGAAATCTCTAAGAGAAGCCGATAGTTTACGTAGGGTTCCCCTTTGAGAATGAAACAAGCTTATTGAGAGAAACTTGAGTGGCTAGAAGGTTTAGTGCATGCGTCACTGGGTCCATGACGACTTTGATCTTCAATACCAGTGTCATCAAGAGACAACCAGTAGCATATGAATTGAACGTTGTGCGTCCTAAGTTGAATAATCTGGAGGGCTATTTCTTTTGACCCTTTTCTTTGATTTTCTTTTTAATTCTTCAACTCCTTCTTTCTCCGATTCTCATTTTCTCCTCTTTTTTTTTTTTAATAATCATACCTAAGGACTTCTAATTCTAACTATTGGTGGTGTCCTTGGGTAGATCCCTCCGGCTCTGGCGGATCATAGGACGGTTATTCCTAACCTTAGTCACCTTATAACTCCATGACGGACCTATGTTGCCATAAAACCAATTTCTCTTGAAAATCTCTCAAAGTGGTTATGAGTAAAAGCATTTAATACCACTGTTGAGAGTTTAGGATTTTGCAGAAATACTCCCCCTCCACGTGCTAAAGTATTTGGCGAGAAATAAATGCGGTGAGAAAAGCGCGCACTTTTGAATTGATCAACTCTAGATAGACAATTCCCGAGACGGTTACGTTGCATAGTTAAAGTTGCATTGTCGCTTTTAGGTGACAACTAGCTCTAATAACTATCTTGAAGGTGTGGACAAACCTCGAAGGTTGTCAAACCGTCAAAGTTCATTTCTACCAAGAGTTTCTCGAATGGTACATTCTACTAGGACAAGTCCTTTGCGAGACACGTTTACATCACTAGCTAACTAGTTTGAAATTATTACCCGTCCCGGACAAGTCTTTTCAATTTACTAACATTTAAGATCTCATAAATTCATTGGTTAAGTCTTTTAGCATAGCGATTCATTTGCAATTCACAACATATTTCTTATCACATCATTCTTCTCCCCCTAAAAAATGGCATATAAATGTTTATTTTTGTGAAATTGATAACGAATATGTCCATTTTGAGTTTGCGGGGAAGATGACCACGAAGAACAATTTGTGAACAAAGTTTTAACCAAATACTCCCCCTCAACAAGTGATATAAACTTTTGAGGTTTTGAAAATCATAAGGGGAAGTACTTGTTCTTTTGAGCAAAACTTTGAAAAAAATGAAAGTTTTGATAAGTTTTACTTAAAAGTACGAAGCTTTCGCTCCTTTTATAGGATTGGCGATGCGTACCACAGGGGTCCTTTCATTACAAGAACGGGTTGTACACTGTTATGTGCACAACCATTGTCATATAAATCACACATCTAAATAGTTAAGGAAAAGCAGATCAAGGGGTACCGGGGTTTGATATTCAGCCCGTAACTCGGAATGCGTTCTGGCGTTGATAGCACGTGAGAGATATTCTTGGACGACCACCAAGCTCTCCAATGTTCGATCGATCCTTTGAACAACCTTTCATCAATCCGGCGATGATATTCTTAACATCCCTTCTCTCCCTGAATTCCATCTCTTTGGCGACCATGCTTTCATGTATCTCCTTTAAGATAAGCTAAACCGTCACGACTTTCTTGATTGTGTGATCCCCAAACTTGCGTAGCTCTTTGCACGCCATGAAGCAATTATGGTGTAGTTCACTTCTGTAGACTACCCCAAATGGTTTCTTTATTAAGGTGTCTTGAGCAAGTTGGTGATGTGGGAAGGCCTAGTTGAGGGTTTGTGAGATTGACCCGCTTTTGATAAGATTCCAAAGCAAGCTGAATGTCCTCTACGTTCTTGGATCACAATGCTTCAATGAAGATTAATAATGACTTGATGTAGCGTTGGATAGTTGTGGAAAATGTCGCATTCATCCTTGCACCAGTAGAGATACATATCTTCAAAGTCATTTAGTAGTGGGGAAAATCATACTTGAAGTCATAATCCTCTTCGTCGTGACGTTTGACCAAAATGTTCTTGAGGAATGTGTAGTCCCACTTTGACGACAAAGTAACATGTTTAATTGCAATGATACATTTTTCACTAAACACTTCCTTTTAGACTTAAGAACGGCGACCGTAGAAGATTCTTGGCGTTCAGCCAATGATGAATCCCATACATCGCATCAAGCTCATACTTTTACACTTTGACTGCAAACATATGTGAGGCTTCTTCCTCGATGGCTGGATTGTTAGAGTAGATTGCAGATGGGAAAGGAAATGTGAGTGACATAGCGTACTTCCTTGAAACATCGCTACCGTGTATAAGAAACTCAAGGTCCATGTTGAAGAAGTACCACTATGGAATTTGAGGTTGATCTGGTTGGCCAATTGTTGGTAGAGGTTTGGTCCAATCAGTGTAGTAGGGAGCCTTGTCTTGTCTTGAAAGTCGATGTTAGCCGGGATTGAGCCTCCGATATTGTTTGACATGGCTCGTGCAATGTTTTCGAGATGGTATTCAACTTCAATTGCACTTTCTGAGGTGTCTTTAAGCAGTTGGAAGGCATCATTCTTTATTCGCTTTAGCTCAGCCTTAGACATCTTCTACACTTTAAGCTTTTCTTGAATCAGCTTGACATGCTCCATAGTACGGCCATCTACCATTTCTTGACCTTCTGGTAATGTGGGAGTAGCATTAACAAGTCTAGAAAACCAGTCGTATTCTTCGGTTGTATCGTCATCTAGCCATGAGAGAACATCGATCTTCATCTTCTTCTTCTTGGCTTTGATGGAGGATTGGTTTCTTCGTTGTGGTGGGAGAGGTGGGTTGTTGTTGGGGCTCTGGGATCTCTTCATCGTCACCACAGTGTATTGAAATGATCACGATTTTTCTCGTGTGTGGTGGTAACTTCGAGTCTGAGGTTTATGAGTAGCTTGAGCGTGGAGGAGATCTTGTACGATGGAAGTCCTTTGGGGTAGTGGTGGCATGGTGGATGATTCGCCCGACTTTCTTTGGACGTTTTGGTGTCGAATCCTTGTCCTTATCATCGTCATCTCTTGGTCTTTTAGGTTGACCTGCTGACTCTTTGAATGAAGATTTGAGTTGATATTCTAGAAGGGCCTAAAAATTTGGCATGTGAAGCAAAGGTTGCAGACCGTTTAGACATTTGCATCAGCAATTTCGAGATCAACTTCGACTTCAGAGAGATCAGGTGAGTTAGCCAGTGTACGTTTAACCAATGCGACGATATTAGGAGAAATTTGTCTAGCGAACATATCCCTTGTCACTCCAGGAACTTGTTGTGACTTCTCTGCTGTCTTTGCATTTCCCCTTGGATATCTTTGTTAAGAAGCTGTTGAATTTGTTCCCTTTCTCCCAACATCTGTTTATCACTTTACGAAGTAGATTGATTATGTCTAAAGTGATCTAGTTTCTTGTTGACCACATTTTTCTTCCTTGCTTGCCTGACAGCTTTAACAATCTTAGACTTAGCTCGTGATGCCCAAGTGTCGGTAGGTTTCTTTATTGATTTGGATGTTGATCTTGTGCTATCCTTTGATGTTGGTGGTGATGAATAAGAGGCGAGAGTCGATGATGAGTCATGAGATGGCTCGAGGGTCCTTTGGTGGCTCAGTTTGTTCCTTGGGTGTGCGGGACTATCAAGAAGAAAATCATCATAATCAATATTGTCTTCTTTCTTTTCGATTTGGCCATTTCTTAGAGCCTTAATCAGCCTCTTCTTCTTGTAGCATCAACATCTTTATCATTAATTTTCGAACTTCTCCATTTCAGGTTCCTCAAAGTCATAGGTGATAGTATCCTCTATTTTCTTTTGTTGTTGTTCGTGGGTGGTGGTACCAGTTCCCTTATCGGGTTGATTAACTGCATTGGAAACTAGTGTAGATAGTGCACCACCACTTGACCCTCGGGGCCCACGAGTTTGTTCAGGTAAATTCTGAGCAACATGTTGGAGTATGAGATTCTTCACTTCTTTCTATAGTCTCTGTCTTCATCCAGGTGGCTCTTCATCGAGCTCTCTTCTTCTTGCTCAAAGCGGAGTTTTGCCTTTATTAGCCTTGGGACTTAGAGGTTTGGCTCTTGTCAAAGGGTCATCAATTGGAATTTCAGAGTAGATAACCTTTCGTCCTTTTCGGTGTCCTCAGAGTCGTCCATTAGTTTAGGTTCTGGTTTGGGAATGGGGATAGCTTCCTTTAGTGGAACTTTCCTTTTCAGGAAGGATTCCTCTTTGGATACTTGAGGGCACTCTCGATGCTTGTAACACTTCCTGCGCCTCTCTGGTCTTCCTAACAGGTGTACCGAAGATTTTTCATCCATGAATCCCACTGCCTAATGCAACTGCTTTAGATAATGTTTATGCGATTGAAGTCCCTTGATAGAAGCAGTAAGAAGGCAATCTGGTAATACTACACATTGTTTCTTCGTAGTTGATTCTTTAAATCTTACCATATTGAGTGTGGGTTCAAGCAACACGGAGTGATGTTTGGGGTCATCAAGTCTCAAAGGAATATCAGGATTATTCCCTAGAGCCCTTTGGATCAACAATTTGGTATATCTGATGTAAAGGATCTTGGTGCCAGGCTTTTTAAGGTATGACATCATGTCGTCCCAGATCAAAGCTACAAATTCGATGTGTTTCATGTTGACCATACCCCAAAATATTTGTAGTTCCATGAGCTTTGGATGCTCAAAACCACTGTCACGTCCAGAAACTGACTTTGCAATCATGATGTAGAGTGTTCTCCATGGCTGAGGAATGTTCTTAATATCAACAGATGAATGTTTTGTGATGATCGGCTTAGTCATAGCCGATGTCGACCATGACTGGAGAGCGACCTCTTGAGAAGAAGTAGCAAATTAATCATTTGAATGGTAGAAGAAGAAGTACAACCCTTAAATCTAGGTGATGATGGTGACTTGTTTGTGGTTAAGTGTCGCGTCACGACACTTTGACCTTTGACCTTTCGTATCGTGTGCCAGAATTGGTGGAGATAGATTTCTGGCACATTAGCAGAATTTGTGAGCATGTTACGATAAGGGTGAGTCTTCAGAATATCCTGGTGTCGACAAGAAGACTCGAGAACAAGTGAAGTTTCAAAATCGACCACGGGTTGTTCTTTCCAATCTTCATAGGGTAACCGTCGGGGAAGATGTCTTCCATTGAGCGAACATTTGGTGCATCAATGTATACCATTTGGGCGTCCATATCGTGATCTGAAAGATATTTAGCCAAAAGAACCAACATATCAAAAGACATTATGTTAGTCAAAAGTTGATTTTGTTGTCTAATTATTGAATATGATATGTTAATGATTGTTACGAGTCCAATGTCACTTGTTTGTCCAATAGTCCAAAGACGTCGTGATAAGTTTCGTGAGTAGATTAACTTTGAGTTTTAAAGTCCAAGTTTTCACTTATTTTCACAACTTATAAACATTTAAGCTTATTAGTGACATTTTGGTTTCGTGACGTTATGATTTATTTATTTACAAGTTTGTACGCGTAACAATTCATAATTTTGGTTGATCTGGGGCGTAAAATTCCAAGCTTATGCGTAAGCAGTAGTGGTTATCGTGTAAGCATAAGCTTATCGTAGGATCTTGCTTCGCGTAAAATGTTAAGGAAAGAGGCCTAGGCATAAAGCTTCGGCGTGGTGTGTGGAACCTTACGCGTAAGGCTTGCTCGTAGAGTGAACCTTCGTAAAGGTTACTTGTTTACACATATCTTTCACAGAGATCTGCGTAGTCCCCTTTGTAGAACCTTAATCGTAAAGATTACGCGTAAGATTACTCTTACGCAATATATTCTGCGTAAGGTGATCCTTATGCGTAGAAGCTCAATTAACCTTGATTAAATTTTCACGTAATAATCACGAAATAAATTCATCATAACACCATCATTAACACAATATTCAATTCTTTTTCGGTTATCACATGATACCTCAATCACACACACTACGCGTAAAGATTAGCTTATAGCGTAAAACTTAAACCAAACATTCAAGATTTGAATAAGAAATCTAGCCATAAGAAATGCACCAATCATTTCGGGATATCTTAGAGGCCATATGACTATGTTGCAACAAGTATTAACATCAAAACCTTGATGAATCAAGAAAACCTAATTCGTATGAACATAAACCCTAATTCTTAGTTTCCACCGAATTAATGTTTCTGGGTATGTTTCAAGCAAGGTTATGGTAAATTAAACATATCAAGAACATAACACAACCATATTTTTAACCAGAAACACTCTCATATAAAAACACCCAAATTAAGCGTGAACCTAATATTGAAAATGGTCAATTCATGTTTCTGGGTGGATTTGTTTGATAGAAATGGTATAAGAGTGATCATATCAACATTTTAACACAATCATTTTAAGAGAAAACACCCAAACATGATTATGTGTTCATACGCTTATGCGTAGAAAACAAATTCATGCCTAGGGACAAATCTAGCCGTTGGATCTTAATGAAATTCAAAACCTATGTTTGTAAACATTTTAAGATCATAGAACCACTTACAAATCAGGAGTTTAAAGCACGAAATTGTAGTTTGATTCTTAGGCGTAGGATGATATTGTTGAAAGTAATAAATGTGTTAAGAATGTTAGGTGAAGATATTTTATTAAAATGAGTTTAAACTTTTGAAAACATTGGTCCCTCCACCTTAACCATTTTCATCCACAGCCCATAAGTTCCACTTTGGTTACGTTATGAAGTATAGTTTTGGAAAGAAACTTGACGACACTCCCCCTAGACTTAAGAAATAATGAAATTTTATAAATTTGAGTCCGAGGAGTGTCAAACCAGAAATGTGACCACCATTATCAAAGAAACAACCGGGATGAGATAACATGCAAGTACAAGGTTTTATGAAATCGAAAAATATATACTTTCTCCCCTGACACTTGATAAAAAATCAGAATTTTGAAAGAGTAAAGTGTTGGGAATTTGTACTTGCCATGTTGAAAGAAATTAGGATAGAAGAATATTTTTGTATTTTATCCAGTTTTATATTTTTGTATTTTGTTTTTGAAGATATGTACAAAAGAGGTTTTGGTGTTTGACTGGTTTTAAGAATGTTTTAAAAGTTCATCCAGTTCCTCTGAGTCAAACACCGCATACCAATCCGGTGGACCAACTCATTAAACCTAGCAGAGCTGTTAAGGCTTTGGTGAGAAGATATACCAAATTGGTATTCACTCCACAAAGTATAATTCAACGGTACCATCTTTCCACGTGCTCTTGATGAAATGATATCAAGATCGATGTGCTTTGATTTTGAATGTTGAGCAGAGTTGCATCGAGATCGCAATGGCACTTCGCATTGTCGCAGTTACATTAATTCTGTCAAATACGTAACCATGGTCTTTGAGTTGTGTTCTCATCCAAATGACTTGAGCACAACACGCCGACATGGCTACATATTCTCGCTTCAATTGTGGACAACATGTGATGTGCTCGCTTCTTCGATTGCCAATGACACGGTTATCACCAAGAAATTGTAAAGCTCCTGAAGTACTTTTCCGAGAATCTAAGCAACCCATGCGTGATCGGCCTCAAAAAGCTATTAGTTCAAAACTAAATCCTTCGGATACCGAGATTCCCAAGTTAATGGTTCCCTTGATGTATTGGAGGATTCTTTTAGCCTCAGAGAGGTGTTTCTAGTTGGTCTTGTCTAATAACGGGAGCAAAGATATACTGAAAATACAATGTCAGATCTACTAGCTGTTAGATACATGAGAGACCCAATGATACTTTGGTATTTGGTAGGGTCAACCAGCTTCCCATGTAAATCAAGATCCGCTTTGTTGGTGTGCGCCATTGGGGTGGCATAGGTATCACAACTTGTCATTCCATGTTTGTTTAAAATTTCAAGGGCATATTTGACCGACTCAAGAAAATACCATGGGGTGATTGATGTACTTGTAGTCCTAGAAAGAACGTAAGTTCACCCATCATGGACATTTCAAAATGTTTTTCATTAGTTTTGAAAAAGCGTTTGAGTACTTTAGATGTGTTGACCCATAAATGATGTCATCCACATAAATTTGAATGATTAAAATATGTGCCCCGTGATATTGTATGAAAAGTGTAGGGTCGACCGAACCTTTGACGAAATTATTAGCGATCAGAAAGGATGATAACTTATCATACCACGCATGGGGGCTGAAATGTTTGAGACCGTAGAGAGCCTTCTTCAGTTTGTAGACATGATTAGGGAACTCGATCAATAATCCTTCCTCAGTGGCGGCTAACATAGACCGTTTTTCAATTGTCCATTGAGAAAATCGCTTTGACGTCCATTTGAAAGAACGTGATGTTCATGTGAGCCGCAAATGCCGAAAAATCTATACGACTCAAGACGCAGCAACCGGGTGAATGATTCTTCAAAGTCAATACCTCTTCCTCGTTTATAACCCTTAGCCACCGACGTGACTTATTTCTCGATACGCTCCTTCAAAGATCCAATTTGTTTTTCCAAATCCATTTGAGACCAATGACGAAGACCCTCGTGGTCGCTCAACCAATTCCCATAGTTCAAGACTTTTAAACTGATTGAGTTCTTCTTGCATGGATTCAATCCAGTTGTCTTTGGTCATTGCATCTTTAATTTTTGTAGGTTCAGATTGGCAGACATCGAGAGCATAAATGCAATGTTCACCGTCTGTGTGAAGACATTGTCTTATTACGCATCGGTTGATTCGGTTACCAATAATGTTCTCAAGAGGATGGTCTTTCATCCATAGATGTGTGGAAGGTTGATGTTGATATACCCGCAGATGGGAGGATTCAAATGGCTTGTAGATGATTCCGCAACATCGATGTGGCGTTTCATTAGCAAACGGGTGGAAGAATGCATTTGGATCATAATCGCGGTGGGGGTACTTCATTGTTCAAGATCATCACTGGCTCATTATCGTTGGATCGCGTTTTGTTCAACCGTTGTTGTAGAATCAATGGTGGTGCTTCCTCAACAAAGAGTTGTTGTAGCAGTGTATCGTATTGGATTTTGATCGTGGCCAGAGCAATGGAAACATTTGATACACCTGGAGCACGTTCATCAATATCATCACTAAACAGAGGAGCAAATAGCTGCTCCATTTGACGTGAGAGTTAGTTGTAAACTAGGTTCACCGATGATGGGATTGAGGGAAGTTTAAACGGTTATGACCGGTTCCAAGATGTTATGCTCAAAAGCCATTTCGTAAGCTCATCGAAATGTGCATGAATCGCTTCCATAATCTCCCTTGTGACGATTTATCCTGCATCCGTAAACCCTTAGAGTTTTCACAATATCCAACAAAGACTCCAATGTCAGCTTTGGCTTTGAGCTTACCAAAGTCATCACGATTATTATTCGGATAGCAAAGGGATCCAAATACATGAAAGTGTTTGAGATTCGGCTTACGGTTGTGATAAGCTCATAAGGTGTTTTGTTGTGGCGTTTGGTAATCATTGAACGATTCCGAGTGTAGCATGCAAATTGACACGCTTCACCCATAAGTAATCTGGAAGTTTAGCATTAATTAACATTGTTCTTGCAGCTTGCACTAAAGTACGGTATCGTCTTTCAACTACTCCGCTTTGTTCTGTGTTCGCTCAATAGATGTTTGATGCTCAATTCCCACTTTCTCATAAAATGTACGAAGAGTTTGATTAACAAATTCAGTTCCTTTCTGTCGGGATATGTCCACTGCGTTCGAGTGAACTTGAATTTTTGTGAGAAAGGTGATGATCATCTGTGGAGCTTGATCTTTACTACGAAGAAAATAAACCCAAGTCCATCTTGAGTAGTCATCTACAATTACCAAGATGTAGCGTTTGCCATTAATCACCGTCTCCTCGCAAGATCGGGCCACATAAATCCATGTGAAGAAGATGAAGCACATGCTGTGAGTTGTGTTCCACCTTTTAAGGAAAGTGAGCACGAGTGCTTTTCCCTTGTTCACAAGGCTGGCGCGATGTGATCTTTAGATTATCGGAATCATGGGAGACCTTCAACAAGTTTGTATCGAGCAAGCTTGGTTATGGTTTGAAAGTTTAAATGTGAGAGACGACGGTGCCATAGCCGTGGATTTTGTAGATGTAGCCTTAGAAAGTAGACAGATGGGAGATGAATCAATCATGTCTTGCATTGAGATTGTGTAGAGACTTGATGTGCTTTGACCAAACATAAGATCGTTTCCTTGTATATCACAAATGAAACAAGTTTTCTCCCTAAAAGCAACTTCCAAATCTCAATCACAAAATTGACAAACTGAAAATAGATTGTGACCGAGACCTTCCACATAATAAACTCAAGCTAATTTCGATGTTACCATTGATGTAATCTCCGTAGCCCATAATAGCTATGAAGTGATCATTCCCCACGACACAAGTGCCAATGAACTTTGAAATAAAGTTTGATAACAGTTTGAGATTGCTAGTCATGTGCCGGGAACATCCGCTATCAACAACCCGTAGGATGATCTGTATAACATGCATTACACACAGACGACACAGATGGAATAGAAGTAGATGTGGAACCCGAAGAGTTAGAGGGTTCCGATGCATATATAGATGAAACACACATGTTCATGATTTTAGGTATCCATGTAAAGCCAAGTGTATTATGTAACCATTTATGCCATCTCCAACTGGTTTTAGCTTTGGTCTTAGTGAATGCACTAGGTGATAAGTTCTTCCATCTGTGTACTATGGGTACATCAATGATCTTAGCCGGAACACTAGAAGGTGGTTTACCTAGCACAGACTTAGAAGCATTAGTGGGCCTAGAGGTATTCCGATTTATATTATTCCGCTTATGATTCAAGATAGCCTTAGCAACACATCTATCAGGACAGCCAAAAAACATGCTTTTACGACAACCAACACAAGAGGCTTCAAACAAAACATTAAGAGTACTTAAAGATTTAGCATTCGTTACATCACTTTGTTCATTACATTTGTCAGACGCAATATCTAAAGTGGGTGCAACTTGAGTTTTATTCAAAGTCCTAGGGTGTTCTTCTACTCCAGCATTCTTTATTGTTCTTTTCTTATGTCACAACTTCCTATTCTTCCTTGTGTTGCTCCTAGGATGTGAAGTGTAGGCATTGGGAAAAGAGGCAACTATTCCTGTTTCAGTAGAAGGAAAAATATTAGTTCCTTGTGGTTTGTTGTTAGATGTTCTAGAGTCCTTTTGAATCTGTGTAGGTACAATTACTACAGTGTTACTATCCCTATCTTGCTTAAGTTTCCCCATCTCTGCTTTTAGGTCATGGATAGTGTGTAACAAATCTTGATTTTCATAGCGAGTTTGGGCATTTCTATATACGACATCGTTCGTGTGTGCAAGATAATTATTAAGTTCTTGTGATGCTATATTCCTTTTTAACTTTTGAAATTACTTGTTCATATTTTGAGATTTGACACTTCAAAGACACATTTTCATCATCCAGTTGCTCAACTTTAGGATTAAGAGCTTTGGTATGCAACTGGTGAAGTTTGTTTTGCCAAGCGAGTTCACGAGTGTGACAATCTTTTGGACACCATTGAAGACGACGTTTTGCATATGAAAGCTCGTTTCACAATCTCTCATTTTCAACTTTTAAAAATATGATTTGTGACATAGTATCAAGATTCTCAACATTTGCAATAGAATCAACACAATCGCCAGAGATATAATCAAATGCATATGCAAATGAATGAAGTAACACAACATTATGGATATCCGACGATAACATCTTCCAAGAGTCGATCAACATCTTTTCTCAACATTTTCTTTTACGCTTAGTATTTGAAATAGATGTTTCTGCTTTTCAAAACTATTTTCATCGGTCCAAGTTCCTTATGAAATTCCCTTTCCCAATACAATCCACAATTTTTCAAGTTTTGAACATTGGGTAAAAGTCTTTTCTGAAAAATATCTCTTTGTTCTCGCGCATGAGGCGAATGAAAATGTTTAACTTTTATTTCAGAATGAAATTCAATCTCACGTTCTAAAAGTTTGATGTCGGATAGGAAAGTGTCAAAATATCTAAGAATTCTACGACTTTCGGGTATTGATTTTGTGTAGTATTGGGTTGGGGACCAACATTAGAAGACCTCGACATAGGTGTGATAATCCAAGGTGTGTTAGAAGTATCCTTTTGTGCGACAAAAGTGACAGCTTTCGAATAGTTAAATGGTTTGTTATAAACAACATTTTCTAATTTTGATCGACTCTCGCCTTCTCGATCTAATTCCTCTTGAAGATTATATTCAACAACACTCATAATGGAATCATCAATTCTATGTTCTGCACTGTAAACTTTAGGATTTCGTTTGAATGCTCTATTAGAAAACTTAGGTTTGTAATCAGCAAGATTCGGTCCATATCCATTTGGATTTGGTTTGAAAGTAAACTTTTGAATCGTTGTGATTGATTCACCATGTTTATAAACAACATTTCAAAACTCTTTGAGTTTGTTTTGTAAGTCGAAAATTTCTTCAAGATAGTTATCTATTCGTTTTGTTGAATGCTTTTTATACTCAGAGAACTGTTTTTGACAAGTTAACAACTCAGACTTGGCTTTTTGAGTTTCCAAAGTGAGAGCGTAAAGTTGTTGTTTATGATCATATTTCAGTTGTTCTATTTGAGACAACAAAGCATTCTTGGATGCTGCTAGATCAATATCTCTTTTTTCTAATGATTTTTTGTTTTGGTAAGATTTAGAAAAAGTGACTTCAAAACCTTTTTCAAGTTTTTCTTGAGTTTTAAAAACGTTGAGTTGGTTTTTTAAGCATTCAATATCCCTAGTTAACAGTTCATTTTGGTCCTTTAATTGCTTATTGATGTCCTTGCATATTTCCAGGCGAGATTTTTGGTCTTTAAGTAAGGTCATGAGCTCAGACAGAAGTTCAGCTTGTTCAACGTGAGCCTCAACATGATCATTAGTCAGATCCTCAAGTATAACCATGGAGTCAACTTGATTATCAATGGTAACCATAAGGTCATCTTGATCGTCAAATATAACGACGGGATCTATTTGATTATCATCGGAATGAGATGTAGACGGCTCATGTTGAACACTCGATCCTCGCTCGGATACAGATATAGGCGGAGATAACATATCATCGCGAATGAATATGGTTTGATCCGGTACCGAGACAAGCCGTCGCTGTCATACACCGGGCCCTGTGTCACTCATGTAGAGTTCTTGCATGTTTGCCATTAACATTACAAATGCTGCATTAGCTCGCAAGTCCTCCATATCATCATCAGAATTTGCATTGGCCATAAAGCTGTGTTCCTTGTTAGTAAGATTTCCACCAGCTTCATCCTTGAGAGCCAAGAGTAAAGCCTCCTTGTGATGACCACCACCCATCTGACGAACATTACCACGATTCTGAACTTCAACACGTCCATTGTTAACAACAGCTTGATTCCTTGTGTTTGATGAGGTACCAATGCGATTGTTGGATTTGTTTGAGTATCGGCTGAAGGCTCTATCAATCATGACAAACCCTTGTTGCAATGCATTGAAAGCTTCTGTATCCTCATTAGATTCACTGTAAAGTGCTTGATCATTGTTCTTGTTGTTGTATGGAACCAATTGAGTTTTTGAGATTGGTGCTGTGACGGATCATATGGTGTTATCTTAGCAGATGTTGAGCAGTGGGTTGTGGGGGATTTGTGAATACATTTTGTAAGGTCGGGAATTGAGGATAACAAGCTTGAGCCCACAAAGCTAATTGTTGATTATCCGGAAGTGAAGGTGAAATAGTTTGTCCACGGATAACCCTTTCTTTGTCAACTTCTTTTTTATGGGGCTTCAAATAGTCGTAAACAATCCATATGTAGCATCATGAAGATTCTTTGCTTGACGGATGAATATGACATACTTTTCCCAATCAGGACCAAGACTACTTAGAAACTTAATGTTGATTGCAATTCTTGGCATAATGATGTTATGTTTTTCCAAGTCATTGATGATGTCTGAGAATCGATGATGATATGACTCTAATGTCTCTCCTGGTTCAATCATGAAGTGTTCATAAGCCAAGTAGATTTTGGATTCCATATCTTCTTGATTGAGTTCAGTGCCTTCCATGAGAAGATGAATATGTTCTCACATTGCTTTAGCAGTCTTTTAAGCATCAACACTTTGAAGAATCGGATTGGGTAATCCCAAAAGGATGTATTGCATTGCTAGTTCATCGGCTTCAAAGTGTAGAAGTTCATCAGTAGTGAGGTCAGAAAGACTTGTAATGTTAGTGACATCACCTCTTGGTGGATTAGTATTTGGATATCTCAAAAGTGGATGAGGCATCAAATGGACCTTCCAAGATAACCTTCTTCAAGAACTTTCCATGTGGCTTCTTTAGATCACAAAACCTAAAGAACCTTATCACCCATTGATCATAGTTTCCGGGAGTGAGCATTGGAGGTCTATCAAGTGATCCAGCCTCATGAATGGATTGTTGGCTACTTAAAGCTTCACACATCTTTGCAAACCAAGACGGTTCCTTCATAGTATTCCTGGATGGATGTTGATTGTGAAAGTTTGTGTAAGGTTATACTTGAAGACTAGGTGGTGGTTGAATCATTTGTGGTTGAATTGTTTCTTGAGGAAATTGTTGTTGAAATTGTTGTTGTTGTTGTTGTTGTTGTTGTTATTGAATTTGTTGATAAAATTGTTGTTGTTGATTTAGTTGTTGTTGTTGTTGAGGATACACATGAGGGAAGCAGTTAGAGTATGGTGGTTGAGATATCTTGAAACTTGTGTTGAAAAATGGATCTTTGTAGTCGAATGAAACGTTGTTGATGAAGAATCCTTAAGCGTAGAAATCAAGCTTAGGCAAAGAAAACCTTAGGCGTAAAATCACCAACTTACGCGTAAGAAGGAATCTTACGCGTATGATTAGCTTACGCGTAGGGTTAAGGAACCTTTGCTTATGCATAAAACAAAAGCTTAGTAGTAGAATGCTTAGGCGTAAGATTTGCTTATGCGTAAGACAAGGCTTAGGCCTAAGAAAATGCTTATGCGAAAAGGATTCTACGCGTAGTTATTGCTTAGCGTAAAAATAGGGTTTTGCCCAAAAATCCTTTACACTTATTCCAGTGTAAAAGATATCCAAAGTAGAAGTGTTTTCAGGCTTATCCAAGCAAGAAAACACTGAGTAAACCAAGAACACTAAAGATCAAACTTTGTGGAGCTTACGCGTAACAACTAGGGTTTTGTTACACGTAGGTTTTGCCAAAACTGAGAATTCTGTTCAAAAGTGTTTCTAAACCCGATTTTTATGATGAAACAGCTTCAATAACACCAAAATAACACAAAAGTGTGAAACTTGATGATCAAAGACTCTTATACACCTTACACGTAGAACTAGCCACACGAATAAAACCAAGCTTAAAAACAATGAAATACACTTAAAGTTTCAAAATTTTTGGCAAAAACTTAAATTTTAACACCTAATAACCTTGAAAGTACAAGAATCTTGGATTTGAAAGTGAAAAAAATGAGTTTTTATGCGTTTGAAAATTTTAAACCCGAGACTTACGCGTATAACGTATAACTTCAAAAACAAAATCATTTTCACCCAACTATTTGGCCACTGATACCACTATTAGGTTCCTATATATGTAACACAAGCATCAATAGAAGAAATATAGACAAAGGTGATCGGTTGAACACGACACAAACAATAAGCGTAAGAATCTAAGAAAGGATATGCGTGAGTATTGATATGAAATGAACAACCAACCATCTAAGGATGGTTTACATGAGGTATTTATAGGAGAGGGAGCTAGGGCAACACTCCTAGTCCCTTCCTTTCCTTATTAGGCTTGGGCCTAACCTTATGGGCCTTCTACATAAGCCTAAGCATAATAACAAACATAAAGGCCTAATTAAGCTAACTATTACATATTAATTACTAACACTCGTAATCTAGTTTAGGAGTGATTCCAACACATCTAGTGTAATCAGAGGGATCCGTGAGACGCTCATGTTTGCCCATGGGTTATGGGTTATGGGTCATGGGTCATGGGTCATGGGTTATGAGTCGTAGACTTTGGACCATGGGTATCTAAGTAGCTACAATGTATCTAAAAGATGCAATGCATCTAGTCAATGGGTTATGGGTTAACTCCATGGGTTATGGATATGCTCCATGGGTATGGGTCATGGGTTTTGGTTTTTACCCATCCTAATAAACTATTACAATAAATGAATTATTACAACAATTTATATTAAATGACTATATATGTAGATGCTTTATAAAAATAACATGTATCCTTATAGTTTTACTTATGATAACATTATATTTGTTATCAACAAAACATAAAGAGATCGCTAAATATTAATAAACGTTTTTACGATTTATTTGTATTAACAATCTCCCCCTTTTTGTTGATGACAAAACATAATGTTATGATGGGTAAAACTTAAGATTAGATGTATGTTTTGAAAGCATAAGTTTTACTTCTTCTCCCCCTTTTTGTCAAAACAAAAAGTGACCCTAATGAAAAAATAAAGTGTGGAAAAATAGTCCACGTATCTCTAACTCCCCTTTGACGGTAGCTCCCCATAGAATAGGGCATCAAGTGAGAAAATATAAAACCTATAGAGAAAAAGTTAGTAGTAACATGCAATATAATCTTGTGATTGATGAGAAATAAGGTGGAGAACCAAGGTATGTAAACAAAGACTTGTAATAAAATAAAAAAGTGTAGTGCTATATATGCCACATACAAACATGTAAAACTAAGAACAAGGTTTGTTTTTTAAAATTACTCAAAAGAAAAACTAGAGAAAATAGTAATATTATTCCTTCCATGCTTGCATAAGGTTATTGATGGAGGTTTTGGTGAGTGATAATGTTGATGCGATCAAGGATGTGGTTATGTATGTATCACATCTCTTCCGTAATTTCTATTGCAAGTTCCCTAGTGGATTGGCAATTTTCACAATGTAAATGATGTGGTTAATGTGTGTTGAAGGTTTCCAGGTTAGTTTGTTTTGTGGGATGCGAAAGATGTGGTGGAAAAGTTGGAAAATATTGATCAAAGTCCGGAATGTTTGGAAGTGGTGGTGGAAAAGAACTTAGATGTTCTTGTAAGAGAATGGGAGCTAAAGGTGGTGAAGTTACAAGATCTTTTAAATTATGTTTGGAGATGTGGGAGGTGTTAAAAAGACTAGTTCTTTTGGGTTGATTTGTTGAGATCTTTTTGGAGTCTTGAGTTTCAATAGAGTAACTTTAGGTGGAGACTTGATAGGTGATGATGGTGGTGTGCTTGTTGAAGATGAGGGAGGTGCTACTATGGAACCATTTGGTGGTGAAAGGGTAGTTGGTGAAGAACTATTTGAAAATGTTGTGCTATTTTTCTAGATTTAGGTGGTGGTACTTTTTGATGACATGATGATGGTTGTTTGTGAGGTTGAGAGTGATGAAGATGCAAGCGTTTTGGGAACCTTATTTATAGAGAAAATAATGCATTGTAATGAATGCTTGACCCAAAATGTGGACTAAAATCTAATGATTAGATATGAATTTAAGGCGTGTGATCATGAGAACACAAGCATTAAGTAACATACTCATTAGTAAAAAGGATAAAATGATGAAAATATAGAGGTTTTTAGCCAAGGATCCCACGAATCCTTCCCTTGAGGGAACCGTCTAGAGTTAATGCTGGGATCTGTGGTACTGGTGACTCAGGCAGCTTAATTTTTCCTTTTGGAAAGATTTGTGCCTATTGTGTGCCTATATGCAAACTATTTGGAGTTGCGGTTATCTCGACTCCTAAAAAGAGAAAGAAAAATAGACTAGAAGTGAAAAAGCATACTATTATGTGAGATAACCCGAGTGCTCCTAATTCATTGTTGCTTTAAATGAATGTACACACAAACACATATTAGTTATGCATTCCCTTTAGCATTCAAAAGACATGAGATGTAATGAAAACGGGTTTTTACTTTGTATTAATAATGAAAAAGAGGTTTGTCCTAGACGTGAGAAATAGATTTTATGAAAGTGATACAGGAAGAAGTATCCTTTTAGAAAGCATTTTGAAAAAGTTTATTGTTTGAAGAAAACGTTTATCTTTTAGTTAAAAAAAATAAGTATGAAATTACGTGTTGTAGATAAAACTTACCTTGGGTTTTGAAAATTCCCGTATTATTTGTGAGTTGTGTGTGAAATAGAGATCCTAGACTCATAAAAGAAGAAGGCTAGTGTTTACATACCCTGTAGAGTTTAACAACTAATTACGACAATTGTTCCATGAGACCAAGACCAAGACGAAGAAAGTTGAATTGTTCCCATTTCAACGGTTTGGTGAGGAGGTCGGCTATGTTGTCTTCGGATGCTACCTTCTCAATAGAGAAGTTCCCCTTTTTAAAATTGTCTCTTAAGAAATGATGAAGGATCTCTATATGCTTGGTGCGAGACTGCAATACCGGATTCTTGCTTAAGTCGATGGCACCTTTGTTGTCGCATAGAATGGCTATGTCACTTAGATGAATGTCGTAGTCGACTAACGCTTGTTTCATCCATAGTGCTTGTTGGCATGCTTTTTCGGCGGAGACATATTCGGCTTCGTTTGTTGATATGGCCAATGCCGTTTGCTTCTTCGAGAACCAAGATGTTAAACAACATCCCATAAAAGTACATACACCACTTGTACTCCTTCGGTCAACATAATCACCTGCATGGTCAGAATCTGCATATATAATAGTTTCTACCCCCATACTCTTAGGATACCATAATCCTAATTGAGTCGTACCCTTAATGTATCTAAATATTCTTTTGACCGCTTCTAGATGTGATGTTTTAGGATCTTCTTGAAACCTAGCACATAGACAAACACTAAACATGATATCCGGCCGACTAGCCGTAAGGTAGAGCAGACTAACAATCATGCCACGGTATTTTGTGTTATCAACGGATTCACCGTCTTCATCTTTTGTAAGTTTAGTGTCGGATGACATTGGTGTTCTTATGGGTTATGAGTCTTCTATACAAAATTTCTTTAACATCTCTTTTATGTATTTAGATTGATTAAAGAAGATGTCATCTTCTACTTGTTTGATTTGTAGACCAAGAAAGAAACTTAGTTCTCCCATCACACTCATCTCAAACTCGTCATGCATGATTTTAGAGAAATCATCACACATGTCTTGACAAGTAGCTCCGAATATAATATCATCCACGTATATTTGAACAATAATTATATGTGAATCCTTTTTCTTAGTGAAAAGTGTATTATCAACTAACCCCATGGTGTAGTTGTTTTTGATTAAAAATTACTTGAGTCTATCATACCAAGCTTTTGGAGCTTGTTTAAGACCGTAAAGAGCTTTCTTTAATTTATACACATGTTTAGGTTTTTCGAAATCGATAAAGCCTGGAGGTTGAGCTACATAAACTTCTTCATTAATAAAACCATTCAGAAAAGCACTTTTAACATCCATTTGAAAAAGCTTAAGATCATTAGCACAAGCATAAGCAAGAAGTATTCTTATAGACTCTAATCTAGCCACGGTGGCATAGGTCTCATCAAAGTCTATTCCTTCCTGTTGATTATTCCCTTAGGCAACAAGTCTAGCTTTGTTTCTAGACACTACAACGTTTGCATCTAACTTGTTTTTATATACCCATTTGGTTCCTATTATGGTTTGATTACTAGGTGGAGAGACAAGTGTCCAAACATCGTTAGAAACAAATTGATTTAACTCTTCTTGCATAGCCATTACCCAACTTTCATCTTTTATGGCTTCTTGTGTATTCTTAGGTTCTATGGTTGAGACAAAACAAAATAAGCTACTTTGGTTTTGGACTCGAGACCTTAAGGTTCTTTCATTTAACTTTCCTATGACCTTATCTATGGGGTGACCTTTAGACTCTTTAATAATGATGATTTCATTGTTTAATGGTTCATCTTCTTTGTTTGTATTTTTCTTTATTTCTATGGCTTCACTTTCGACTATCTCGTCATCGACAAGAGGTAGGGTAGGTTTAGGTGGACTTTCATAAAATTTTACGTTTAATGATTCTTCAACCTTCATTGTTTCTTTCTTTAGTATAACATAAGCTTTGCTATTAGGAGAGTAACCTAAAAAGATACCTTCAGTTGATTTAGGATCAAATTTAGCTAGGTAATCTTTAGTGTTAAGAAGAAAACATTTGCTACCAAAGACTCTAAAATGTTCTAACGTAGGCTTTTTGCCTCGAATTAACTCATATGGATTTTTACCTAAATATGGTCTAATTAAGACTCGGTTAAGTATGTACATTGATGTATCAACGGCATTGCACCAAAACTTTTGAGGTATGGATTGCTCATGTAACATGGTGCGACTCATTTCTTGTAGGGTTCTATTCTTCCTTTCAACTACCCCATTCGATTGTGGAGTGAAAGGAGCCGAGAAGTTGTGAGTAATACCATTAGCATCACAAAAGGCTCCAAATTGCACTTCATTGTCGAATTCCATACCATGTTCCGTTCTAATAGACACTATAGGACTTCCTAATTGTCTTTTGGTTTTCTTACTTAATATTTCAAAATAATCGAACGTTCCAGTTTTATTCTTTAAAAATTTAGTCCATGTGTACCTAGAGTAATCATCCACTATATCCAAAGTGTAGTAGTTGCCTCTATAACTTTGGATAGCGGATGGACCAAATAAATCCATGTGAAGTAATTCTAGACACTTAGTTGTAGAGACCATATTTTTAGCTTTGTGACTAGCATCGACTTGTTTTCCTGCGTTACAAGCATCACAAAAGTGATGTTCATATTTTAATTTTGGTAGATCTCCTACTAGATCTTTAGATGATAGCAATTGAAGAAGTCTCATATTGGCATGACCCAATCTTCGATGCCATAAGGTCGAAGTATCATCCATAGAAGTAAGAAAAAGTTTGTCTTTAGGTTCATTACCGATTTTAATCACATAGACTCCATGTTTCCTAATTCCTCTTCCTATAGTGATACCGTTTTTCAATATCTTACTACCGGTTTCATTAAAAAGCACGTTACACTTCTTATCACATATTTTTCCTATACTTAGAAGGTTAAAGTTTAGGTTTTCTATGTGACACCCATCGTTAATGGCTAGTGATTTGTTAGAAATCGTACCATTACCGATAATTTTGCTTTTGCTATTTCCAAATACCACATTTCCTCCATTGAGGGATTCATATGTGGAAAATAAATCTTTGTTACCGGTCATGTGCCTCGTGCACCCGCTATCCTTGATCCATTCATCCAGATCTAGGTCGACCTTTAACACGGAGGACCAAACCAACACTACTATAACACAACAAATATGTGAAATATGAAATACAAGTTCATCGCTACAGAAATCTTGTGGAGGAACAAATCAATCAAGGACCCCTTGCTTGGATGACTTGTAGAATGCTCGTGATATCGCCTTAGAGAAGGACCTATATGAGAATCACAACAAAAGAAAGAAGAACTACTATCTAGATCAAGTGATCTTAGGTTAGAAGAATTTAAGAATATATGAGAGAGTTTGTAAGAAGAGGGGTGAGTTACAATGAAGAAATGGCTCTTTATTTATAAGCAATTTCTTGCTACTGTTTCATGGATCCCACGGATCCCTTTCCTGAGGGATCCGTCTAGTGTAATCAGAGGGATCCGTGAGACGCTCATGTTTGCCCATGGGTTATGGGTTATGGGTCATGGGTTATGAGTCGTAGACTTTGGACCATGGGTATCTAAGTAGATACAATGTATCTAAAAGAAGCAATGCATCTAGTCAATGGGTTATGGGTTAACTCCATGGGTTATGGATATGCTCCATGGGTATGGGTCATGGGTTTTGGTTTTTACCCATCCTAATAAACTATTACAATAAATGAATTATTACAACAATTTATATTAAATGACTATATATGTAGATGCTTTACAAAAATAACATGTATCCTTATAATTTTACTTATGATAACATTATATTTATTATCAACAAAACACAAAGAGATCGCTAAATATTAATAAACGTTTTTACGATTTATTTGTATTAACAATCTCCCCCTTTTTGTTGATGACAAAACATAATGTTATGATGGGTAAAACTTAATATTAGATGTATGTTTTGAAAGCATAAGTTGTACTTCTTCTCCCCCTTTTTATCGAAACAAAAAGTGACCCTAATGAAGAAATAAAGTGTGGAAAAATAGTCCACGTATCTCTAACTTCTCTTTGACGGTAGCTCCCCCTAGAATAGGGCATCAAGTGAGAAATTATAAAACCTACAAAGAAAAAGTTAATAGTAACATGCCATATAATCTTGTGATTGACGAGAAATAAGGTGGAGAACCAAGGTATGTAAACAAAGACTTGTAATAAAATAACAAAGTGTAGTGGTATATATGCCACATACAAACATGTAAAACTAAGAACAAGGTTTGTTTTTTAAAATTACTCAAAAGAAAAACTAGAGTAAATAGTAATATTATTCCTTCCATGCTTGCATAAGGTTATTGATGGAGGTTTTGGTGAGTGATGATGTTGATGCGATCAAGGATGTGGTTATGTATGAATCACATCTCTTCCGTAATTTCTATTGCAAGTTCCCTAGTGGATTGGCAATGTTTACAATGTAAATGATGTGGTTAACGTGTGTTGAAGGTTTCCAGGTTAGTTTGTTTTGTGGGATGCGGAAGATGTGGTGGAAAAGTTGGAAAATATTGATCAAAGTCCGGAATGTTTGGAAGTGGTGGTGGAAAAGAACCTAGATGTTCTTGTAAGAGAATGGGAGCTAAAGGTGGTGAAGTTACAAGATCTTTTAAATTGTGTTTGGAGATGCGGGAGTTGTTAAAAAGACTAGTTCTTTTGGGTTGATTTGTTGAGATCTTTTTGGAGTCCTGAGTTTCAATAGAGTGACTTTAGGTGGAGACTTGATAGGTGATGATGGTGGTGTGCTTGTTGAAGATGAGGTAGGTGCTACTATGGAACCATTTGGTGGTGAAAGGGTAGTTGGTGAAGAACTATTTGAAAATGTTGTGCTATTTTTCTAAATTTGGGTGGTGGTACTATGAAAGGTGGTAGGATAAAATTTTGTATTTCTTGAAGAGGATTGTTTGCACTAGGTGATTCATCTATGTTGGAAGATATTTTGGATGACATGATGATGGTTGTTTGTGAGGTGGAGAGTGATGAAGATGCAAGCATTTTGGGAACCTTATTTATAGAGAAAATAATGCATTGTAATGAATGCTTGACCCAAAATGTGGACTAAAATCTAATGATTAGATATGAATTTAAAATATGTGATCATGAGAACACAAGCATTAAGTAACATAATCATTAGTAAAAAGGATAAAATGATGAAAATATAGAGCTTTTTAGCCAAGGTGAGAAAAATAGAAGAGAATTTCGCTTACGTCTCACGGATCCCACGAATCCTTCCTTTGAGGGAATCGTCAAGTGTTAATGCTGGGATCCGTGGTACTGGTGACTCAGGCAGCTTAATTTTTCCTTTTGGAAAGATTTGTGCCTAGTGTGTGCCTATATGCAAACTATTTGGAGTTGCGGTTATCTCGACTCCTAAAAAGAGAAAGAAAAATTGACTAGAAGTGAAAAAGCATACTATTATGTGAGATAACCCGAGTGCTCCTAATTCATTGTTGCTTTAAATGAATGTACCCGAAAACACATATTAGTTATGCGTTCCCTTTAGCATTTAAAAGACATGAGATGTAATGAAAACGGGTTTTTACTTTGTATTAATAATGAAAAAGAGGTTTGTCCTAGACGTGAGAAATAGCTTTTATGAAAGTGATACAAGAAGAAGTATCCTTTTAGAAAGCATTTTGAAAAAGTTTATTGTTTGAAGAAAACGTTTATCTTTTAGTTAAAAAAAATAAGTATGAAATTACGTGTTGTAGATAAAACTTACCTTGGGTTTTGAAAATTCCCGTATTATTTGTGAGTTGTGTGTGAAATAGAGATCCTAGACTCAGAAAAGAAGAAGGCTAGTGTTTACATACCTTGTAGAGTTTAACAACTAATTACGACGATTGTTCCATGAGCCCAAGACCAAGACGAAGAAAGTTGAATTGTTCCCACTTCAACAGTTTGGTGAGGAGGTCGGCTATGTTGTTTTCGGATGCTACCTTCTCAATAGAGATGTTCCCCTTTTGAACATTGTCTCTTAAGAAGTGATGATGGATCTCTATATGCTTGGTGCGAGACTGCAATACCGGATTCTTGCTTAAGTCGATGGCACCTTTGTTGTCGCATAGAATGGCTATGTCACTTAGATGAATGTCGTAGTCAACTAACGCTTGTTTCATCCATAGTGCTTGTTGGCATGCTTTTTCGGCGGAGACATATTCGGCTTCGGTTGTTGATATGGCCAATGCCGTTTGCTTCTTCGAGAACCAAGATGTTAAACAACATCCCATAAAAGTACATACACCACTTGTACTCTTTCGGTCAACATAATCACCTGGATGGTCAGAATCTGCCTATACAATAGTTTCTACCCCCATACTCTTAGGATACCATAATCCTAATTGAGTCGTACCCTTAATGTATCTAAATATTCTTTTGACCGCTTCTAGATGTGATGTTTTAGGATCTTCTTGAAACCTAGCACATAGACAAACACTAAACATGATATCCGGCCGACTAGCCGTAAGGTAGAGAAGACTACCAATCATGCCACGGTATTTTGTGTTATCAACGGATTCACCGTCTTCATCTTTTGTAAGATTAGTGTCGGATGACATTGGTGTTCTTATGGGTTTTGAGTCTTCTATACCAAATTTCTTTAACAACTCTTTTATGTATTTAGATTGATTAAAGAAGATACCATCTTCTACTTGTTTGATTTGTAGACCAAGAAAGAAACTTAGTTCTCCCATCACACTCATCTCAAACTCGTCATGCATGATTTTAGAGAAATCATCACACATGTCTTGACAAGTAGCTCCGAATATAATATCATCCACGTATATTTGAACAATAATTATATGTGAATCCTCTTTCTTAGTGAAAAGTGTATTATCAACTAACCCCATGGTGTAGTTGTTTTTGATTAAAAATGACTTGACTCTATCATACCAAGCTTTTGGGGCTTGTTTAAGACCGTAAAGAGATTTCTTTAATTTATACACATGTTTAGGTTTTTCGAAATCGATAAAGCCTGGAGGTTGAGCTACATAAACTTATTCATTAATAAAACCGTTCAGAAAAGCACTTTTAACATCCATTTGCAAAAGCTTAAGATCATTAGGACAAGCATAAGCAAAAAGTATTCTTATAGACTCTAATCTAGCCACGGTGGCATAGGTCTCATCAAAGTCTATTCCTTCATGTTGATTATTCCCTTGGGCAACGAGTCTAGCTTTATTTCTAGACACTACAGCGTTTGCATCTAACTTGTTTTTATATACCCATTTGGTTCCTATTATGGTTTGATTACTAGGTGGAGAGACAAGTGTCCAAACATCGTTAGAAACAAATTGATTTAACTCTTCTTGCATAGCCATTACCCAACTTTCATCTTTTATGGCTTCTTGTGTATTCTTAGGTTCTATGGTTGAGACAAAACAAAATAAGCTACTTTGGTTTTGGACTTGAGACCTTAAGGTTCTTTCATTTAACTTTCCTATGACCTTATCAACGGGGTGATCTTTAGACTCCTTAATAATGATGATTTAATTGTTTAATGGTTCATCTTCTTTGTTTGTATTTTTCTTTATTTCTATGGCTTCACTTTCGACTATCTCGTCATCGACAAGAGGTAGGGTAGGTTTAGGTGGACTATCATAAAATTTTACGTTTAATGATTCTTCAACCTTCATTGTTTCTTTGTTTAATATAACATAAGCTTTGCTATTAGGAGAGTAACCTAAAAAGATACCTTCAGTTGATTTAGGATCAAATTTAGCTAGGTAATCTTTAGTGTTAAGTAGAAAACATTTGCTACCAAAGACTCTAAAATGTTCTAACGTAGGCTTTTTGCCTAGAATTAACTCGTATGGAGTTTTACCTAAAAATGGTCTAATTAAGACTCGGTTAAGTATGCACATTGATGTATCAACGGCATTGCACCAAAACTTTTGAGGTATGGATTGCTCATGTAACATGGTGCGACTCATTTCTTGTAGGTTTCTATTCTTCCTTTCAACTACCCCATTCGATTGTGGAGTGCAAGGAGCTGAGAAGTTGTGAGTAATACCATTAGCATCACAAAAGGCTCCAAATTGCACTTCATTATCGAATTCCATACCATGTTCCGTTCTAATAGACATTATAGGACTTCCTAATTGTCTTTGGGTTTTCTTACTTAATATTTCAAAGTAATCGAAGGTTTCAGTTTTATTCTTTAATAATTTAGTCCATGTGTACCTAGAGTAATCATACACTAATTCCAAAGTGTAGTAGTTGCCTCCATAACTTTGGATAGCGGATGCACCAAATAAATCCATGTGAAGTAATTCTAGACACTTAGTTGTAAAGACCATGTTTTTACCTTTGTGACTAGCATGGACTTGTTTTCCTACGTTACAAGCATCACAAAAGTGATGTTCATATTTTAATTTTGGTAGATCTCTTACTAGATCTTTAGATGATTGCGATTAAAGAAGTCTCATATTGGCATGACCCAATCTTCGATGCCATAAGGTCGAAGTATCATCCATAGAAGTAAGAAAAAGTTTGTCTTTAGGTTCATTACCGATTTTAATGACATAGACTCCATGTTTCCTAATTCCTCTTCCTATAGTGATACCATTTTTCAATATCTTACTACCGGTTTCATTAAAAAGCACGTTACACTTCTTATCACATATTTTTCCTATACTTAGAAGGTTAAAGTTTAGGTTTTCTATGTGACACCCATCGTTAATGGCTAGAGATTTGTTAGAAATCGTACCATTACCGATGATTTTGCTTTTGCTATTTCCAAATACCACATTTCCTCCATTGAAGGATTTATATGTGTAAAATAAATCTTTATTACCGGTCATGTGCCTCGTGCACCCGCTATCCTTGATCCATTCATCCAGATCTATGTCGACCTTTAAGCACACCTAAGAAAACAATTAACTTAAAAGTTTGGTTCCCATTTGTTTATGAGTCCATTAGTGTTATATATTTCATTCATGTTAGACATATTTGGAAAAGGTGAGTATGCATTCCATGGTGCAAAGTTTTGAAATGGAAAACCGTTTTGCAAATTAGGATTCCATCCCATTTTATGATTACTTCTCGGATATACATTATTAGGTCTCCTTATAAATGTGTTTGGTTTTGAAAACGATGGACCTTTGTTTCTTATAAAACTTTGATTTTGTCTTGGAGGCGGTTGTCTAATAGTAAAATGGGTTGGTTTCTTCTTATTAATAATAACAAAATTGGTTCTAGATAAGGAGGCGCTACATTATTACTACTGTTTGCTTCAACAGACCCACGGATCCCGGGTTTTACACTAGCCTGTTCCCTTTTTGTGAGATCTGTGGGATCCTTGACTACAGTGACTTGTTTTTCTATTGCTTTGATGAATTGTGTTTCTTTGTTTTTACTAGTTGACGCATCAAGTTGCTGAATACCTAAACCTTTTTGGTTGTTTCCTGTTTTAACACTATCTAATATCATATCAAGAGTATTAGTACTCATTCTAGCAATCTTGGAATCTAGATTATCAACTAGTGTTTGAAGTTGAACGCAAAGCTTACATTCCTCACTTGCTATCTTCCCCTTTTCTAAATGTTTTAATTTAGCTTTTCGAAATCTTGTTTTTGTTAATTACTTTTAAACTAATTTTGCAAAGTTTATCATATTCATAATGAAATGAATCATCATCTAATGATGAACTACTATAATATTCGGGACATAACTCGTTTGAGTCATTTGCCATGAGACAAATTTCTTCGTCCTCCTCCTCGCTCATTCCCCAAGAACCACTCACGAACGCTTTTTGTTCGTCACGTTTGGGATACTCACTAATAAAGTGATTAGCGTCCCTACATTTAAAACAAGCACGTTCATCCCTTGTTTTCTTGTCGTCTTTGCCTTTCCGGAACCCCTTTTTGTTGTCATATGGTTGCTTGACATATCTTCCCTTTCTTCTAAAGAACTTCTTGAAATTCCTTACCGCCATGGCATATTCTTCGTCATGACTATCCGAAGAAGAGTTTTCTTCATCACTTGAGACCTTCTTGGATTTTAAGGCAAGATATTTATGCTTCTCCTTCTTCTCTTTTTAGGCTTTGGAATCTTTAGCGAGGACAAGCTCATTGACCTTTAAATTGCCTATGAGTTCATCGAGGGTGAGGATTGACAGGTCTTTTGATTATTCGATTTCCGTCACCTTAGATCTCCACTGGGATGGAAGTGCCTTTAGATATCTCCTAACATGATAACGACTAGAGATAATTTTGGAAAATCTTGGAAAGTAATCAAACTTAGTGGAAAGTTTGAAGTTTACAAGAATCTTGAAGATCTGGTGAAATCTTGTAATCGACAAGACTTGGATACTTTATGGAGTTTGGTTCAGAAGAAGTTCAAGATTGCTAAAAAGTCAGATGTGAAAGAGTAAGAACTTTGGGCAGAACTTCAAAGATTGTATGAACCAGATCCTACAGATGTTTATTGGAATTTTCCATGTCAAGATTCCAGTGTGTCATGGAAATTTTATGATTTGTGTGATGTTCATCACTTATCCACAAGAGGTGGAGTTGATCTATTCATGCTTGCAGAGGTGGAATAACCATTATGTGTTGAAGTGCTTCAAGTGATGATACTTTTAAATCTTCAATATGAAAAAGAATTTGAGGTAATTGAAAATCTGATTCAAAGAATATCTAATGAATTACTAGCCAAACTATGTGATCAGATTGAAGAACAGACAGAAGCTAAAAGGAGGAGAATAAGGTAATATGTTTGTAAGAATTCTCAACTGTATTAAGTTGGGATATAAGTATAAATGGATTTTGAGATGATTTCACTTGGTGAAGGTGCATATCACCAACACAACAAATGGTTATCAGTCCACCATGTCTAGTCCACATAAGGACTGACTAATCCATGAGCAAACGGCTATGGTAAAGATATCTCAAATCCGTTTATGGCTGACAGTTTGCCAAAAATTGTATGGTGCTCAACTCACCATGTCTGTGTTGATGAAGAGTTGGCTAGCCCACAAGTTCATGGCTTGTAGTAAAGGCAGTGGAAAACCATGACTAGTCCAAAAGCAAACAGCTTTTGGTAAAGACTAATCAAATCCGTTGATAGCTGCTGGTTTGCTAAAAATAAGATGGTTATCAATATACCATGGTTTTACACACCCGAACATTGGCTACTCCAATAGTAATGGCTAATTGGTAAAGAGACATTAAATACATTAATTTTTCTATGATTCACCTCTCACAGGAGTTTACACACCTGGATGTGATGAGAATAGCATGAAACTATTATGAATTGATGTACATACAATCATTGTTACAGAAAAGACCATGGGGTGCTGATATTTTGCTGATTGGATGCTGCACAAATCACACAAGGAAGAATATTCAAAGATGCAGCACAAAGATAATTCCAAGATCCTCAAAAAGTACAAATAACTTGAAGTTCACAAGTGAAGATCAAGTTAGGGTAGTGGTATGTGCTAAAACACATACCTTTTTGTTATTAAAATAGACCCAAAATAACCAAGAAAGAGCCGTTTATTGCTAATATTTGTGGTTTTCTTGAGTTTGTGCATGTGCAGGTACGGATATGTAAAAACACGCAAAAAGAAGCCAAAACCGGAAGAAAACCGAGCACGAGAGATCAAGAGAGCTTAAGCTGAGCCGGAAGGTCAGAATTATGCATTTATGAAGATTTCTAATCTCTAAGGATGATTTGTGAAGATTTGAGCAAAGTTTGAAGAAATGTCAGAAATAGTCCCTGAACTTTCAGCAAATGGCAGAAATGACCCTTGAAGATCAAATGTTGCATTTTCAGTCCCTGGTCTATTGAAGAATGACGAATTTAGTCCTTGAAGATAATTTCAGAAGTTGCATGTATGGTCCCTAGAATTTCAGCATTTACATCTTGGGTCCCTATGGTTACTAGTCCATTATTATCCCATGTCCTAAACCAATCCAATATCCAACTACTAGTCCAATAACAAAACACCCGGCCCAATCTCTAAACCAATCCACCCGGCCACTTATATCCACAACCCGGTTTACTTTACCCATTTCCACCACTTACCCGACCTAGAACCCGGTTAACCCTTTTGAGTTATAATAAAATAAACAAACGCGCCCCTTTACCCTTACCCTGCTTCTTCCCCAACCAAACACCACCCGTTTTTAACCAACCACCAATCCCAAACACCTCAACATCGTACTAGCATCTTCTCAAAGCTGACATGTCAGTAAGTGTGTGTCATGGGACTGCCAGCTGGACAAATGAAGCCCTCTCATTGGTTGTGCCACATCACAAGAGTAATCCTATGGCTGAGAATGAATTGGATGACAAAAGAATGAATCTATGGTTGATATCAATGCTTCTAGGCTCTTCTGAATGGGATCCCAAGCTCAAGGCATCAAGCTATTTATAGACCTCTCAAGTCACAAGATTATTTGTCCAATTCCTTAAGTCTTAGAGGAATTTTGACCCTTTTAATTCCTGTCACTCTTTCATATTTTCAGTAGTTAATAATTGTAATTTCAAATTAAGCTTTGTAATCTCATTTTCTTAATGCAAATTTCTCACTTTCCCATTTACTTCTCAAATCTGATTTCAAAAGCTGTTTAGTGTTTAAGAATCCTTGATTTCTGTTCTTGGTAGCTTACATAAGCTTTTGCAAGCTTATGTGGGCCTTTGATGGTTATACTTTAGCTTAATCTCAAGTTTTGGAAAAAGTCAACAAAAGTCAAACGGGTCATATTTGAGAGTCAAATCAGTTGGGTTCAATTTCTGTTTTAAAATTGTTGTTTGAGTAAGCTTCATATCAGTTTTAGACATAATCTCATCAGGTTTTTGTAGTTTTAATGCATTTTGGTTTTATAAAGGGGTGTTTGGATT
Source organism: Chrysanthemum makinoi (assembly GCA_910596185.1). Lineage (NCBI taxonomy): Eukaryota > Viridiplantae > Streptophyta > Magnoliopsida > Asterales > Asteraceae > Chrysanthemum > Chrysanthemum makinoi. The sequence continues at coordinate 123,598,033 of OU343219.1, forward strand.
AGCCTTAAACCTTAGGTTCTAAGCCATGTAGAAGCATGGAATCTGGTCTAGTTTAGTAGTATCATTGGTTTTAAAGTTGTCTCAAGTAAAACTTCAAATCTCAACTCTCATTTTGTGTCCTAATGAGTTCTAGCTAAAATCTGTTTTAGTTCATTTTTCTGTCACAAAAGCATCACTTATTCTCATCTTCAATGTAGGAGTTAGAGGTTTTAATCCTGTTGATTCTGGTTTTTAAGTGAAATTGGAATACAAGCTTACTGATATATGAGTATCATTCATCTATAAGCTGTTTTGTGTAGTGGGAATTTGAATTTGATTGCTCATTTTGTTTCTGTCTCACTGCATCAGTTACTCCTTTTTGTCCCCCATTCAGCAGTCTCCATGTGATTATATGCTAGAACATGTGATGTTAGGACTTGGCAATTAGTTTCTCTAATAGCTTAGGATTGTAGCTTAACCTGGTTTGCTCTTATTTCCCCTTAGGTGCTCATAGGATTAGCTTATTAAGGCCTGCAACTTTCTGTTTCTGCATCACTTACTGCACAGCCATCTGTCTCATTTATGCCATTTTTGTTTGATCTATAACTACTTCATTACTAATCCTCATAAGCTAAAATTTTGGACAAATGCTCTCTGCTAGGTTACCTTGAGACCCACACTTTTGGTTTGCTCTTTTGCTTATTGAATAAGCAGTTGCTACTGCTTAAACAGTAAGGCCAGCTCACTGATTTACTAGAGTAGCAGTTTGCATCAAATCCTTGGTATTCAGTACTTTAGCAGTTAGGAGTAGCAATAGATAGTTGCTTTAGAGTAGTTTTGGTATTACTTAGCTTGTGTAGAAGTTTGGTTCACTTTAGAGCTTATTTGCTTATTTCCATTTGCTTATTCCTTATCAGTTTACATAGCAGCCCTCAATTCTCCCACATAAGCCCATGTTTTCTTATTTTTCATAGATCCAGAATAAGATTTTAGTATTTTCCTGAAATTTTCATTAATTTTGGTCACTGTTCACTATTTTTCTTTATTAAATTCAGTTTTTAATCATTTTTAAATAGCCTTTAATTGCAATTAATTCAGAAAAAGTTCCAAAAAATAATTTTTCAATTTTAACAGTTTAAGACAAATATAAAAAGCATAAAAAAGATTTTTCCATATTTTTCCCCTTTTATTTGGTATTTTTCACAATTTAAATTAGATTAAAATAGTTTTAAATTAGTAGAAAATAGGAAATTAATCTGAAAAATAAAAATATAGTTTTGAAAAGTCTCTTATGTTATTTTAGATTTTTAGAAATTAGTTTCATAATCTTCCCCTTTGTTTTTATAATTTCTAGTTATTTAGTCTTATTTTTAAAGTTAAATATTAGTTTTTAATTAGAATTAAATCAAGAAAATTCCTAAAAAATAGTTTTAATTCATATTTAGTTTTCTCATATTATATTTAGTATAAAAGTAATTTTAGGTTATTTTTAGGATTTAGATTAGACGTAATTGCTTTTTATTCGCGTTTCGTTTTAATCCCGTTTTGCGTTTTAGTGTAGATTTGCGTAGTTTGTCTGAGTTCTTAGGATTTCCCATAGATTTTAGTTCATTATGCTTTCCTTATCCCGTAGTTTAGATAATATCATATTATCCCCTTCTCTTATTCGAATCCCGATTATTGAGACGTGAGTTGGAAATTCCATTCAACCCTCGTTCGGAACGATCTCGGTGCTCAAACCTAACACGTTTGAGTTACCCGTATACTACTTCTTCTTATCATTGATCAGTGTCCGAGCCGTTTTAAGTTGCTTACCGTTAGTCATTCACAAGTGGCTAGCTTGTGTGAGTTAAGCTTGACGTTGCTTTCTGGCATTGAGAATCAAATTTTGGCGCCGCTGCCGGGGAGGGCTTGTAGCGAGTTTTCGTATTCCGTCTCGTATCGCGTGCATTTGAAGATCCTTCCCCGAGTGAAGTTACCGCTATTTTGTAAATATATCTTTTCAAAACCCAAAAGATTTTCCTTTTCAAAATTTGTTTTCTAAAAACCCAAAAATATTCTTCTTTACCCTCTGAACCGTCAATTCTTTATCCCTTAACCCTCTTATTCGTATAATTCTCGATGTCTTCGTCTTACCATTATGGTTGTCAATGGTGTGGGGGACCTCAAAATGGTGGGAATTGTCCTGGTTGTAGCATTGTGAATACAGGAAACGAGTTTGTCTACGACCAACATCCCTACAATGATACGACCGATTTCCTTAACCAATCCCCATACCATGAGACGGAGTCATACTCGTGAGTATGTGGAGGTCCTCACTAAGGTTTTCAATGTCAAGCCCAATTTAACAATACAACCTTTGGTTATGAACCTTATCCATATACTTCACCAAACCCGTCACAACAATCATGTTGTGAGCATTGTGGAGGTCCGCACTTTAATTCCGATTGTCAAATGCAGAACCCGCTTGTTTACGAGCAAGTTCCTTGTGACAATTACGACTATCCTTATGACCCACCTCCACAATACCAAGAAATTCAACCACAGCATCCGATAATTTCTCCAAAAATTCAAAGATGTTTTAAAATACTCGACGAATTTGTTAATGAACATGCCGAAGATCGAGCATCTCGAAACGAAAGATCTATGTTAGAATTACTCGAAGAAGAAAAACGAGCAACTCAGATTGAAAAGTGTCTTGAAGAAATACGAATTGAGGAGCAAGCACTTAAGAGACGTGCCCGATGGCTCGAGACTTACATCGATGATGATGATGAGGATTCCATCCAAATGAAAGAATATTATGAAAGTTTGTCGGCTGAACCCACTCCCGTTTCTGAGCCTTTCATTTCTGACCCTTCCCCTTCACTCACACCGGTTGAGAGAAGTGACATCATTTTGGAAGAGGTCGATGATTCTATTTCTTCAAACATTGTTGAACCCGTTGACTCTCTCATAATGGGGGATGAGCATCTTAGTACTATTCCGGAAACGGAATCTTCTTGTGTTGAGAGCCTTATCCCAATCCCAAGAGAGTCCGAGGATGTATCTGACAGTGATTGTGATTCGCTTTTATGTGATTCTCTTGACATCTCCGAGGTTACTTCCGGGATTTTCTCAAATCCTCTTTTCGAACTCAAAGATGACTACACCTTTTGTGAAGTTAATCCTCTTTTCGACAAAGATTTTGAGTCCGATTCAGAGACCACAACGGAAGTGGTGGATATTGCTAGCTCTCAGAGCACACCACTTGTCCCATCTCTGTGTTCCGACCTTTCTCTCCCGTCATGTGATGTTATGCAAGATGAAGGAAGTGATGAATCCGACACTGAAGATATTATGGAGATTGATGAATTGACTAAAGTGGTTGACGACGATATTCTTGATGATCCGCCTTATGATTCTGATATGGAAGAAATCGACTTATTTCTTGATGATCCAATACCACCGGGTATTGAGAGTGACGGGTGCGACTCTAATCAAGATATCCTTTTTCTTGAAAGCTTGCTTAATGATGATTCTCCCTCCTCTGTTGAGTCGACCCTCACTTATCCCGTTGAGCACACATGTGAGGACAAGATTTTCAACCCCGGGATACGCGTTGATGAGCTTTATGCTAAAAATGTCATTCGAGATAAGGATCCTCCCTTGGATGCCTTCGTTGATGAGCCTTTGAGTCACACCATTCTGTACCATGAGCTCCCGATTTCTTTGGAGTATTCTCGTATCGATCCTTCATCCCTTCGTCCGCCCGCAAAACCGCCGGATGATGGATCGATCTTTCATATGCCTTATGTGAGTTTGGGAGGAATCATTCCTTATGTGCTTGAGCCCGACATTTTCTTTCCCTCCCAAACCACTCAGTCTCATTCTTTCGGGAATGAGGACACCGTTTTGACCCCTGTATCTCTACCACTTTCTTCCCAAGGACAAATGAATTGGGACGAGTCGGCTAGCGACTCGTTTAAGAAAACAGAGCGCGTGGGAGGCACCCCACGCTTATCCATCTATCTTCTTTCTATTTTCTAATAAGTGACGCGAAGGGGTCTGCCTCTTCGATTTCTCGTGTTTGGTTGTTTGTGATGTTGTGTTTAGGATTTTCCCGATATGAAGACTCTCGTGCTCGAAGTTTGTCATTTTCTCTACTCGAGTTTCATGATCGATGCTGATGGAAATCCGATATCCTAAATCTTATCGACTAACGTTTATCTTTGAGCATACTTAATAAACGGCTTTTAGATTTTCGTGATACCCTTGCTGTTAAACATTGAGGACAATGTTCCGTTCTAGTCTGGGGTAGGGTAATCTTCGATTTGATTTGACCGCACTTGCTTATTTCTGTTGTGTTTCTCTCGTAACCCCGTTTTTCCTTAGAAAATGAAAAAAATTGTGCAAAAATGAGCAAAATTTAAAAATTTTTGTAAGCTTTTGTTAGTCTTTTTGATTGAAAAGTTTGCTAGTCTCTTAGATAAGAAGCTATAAAATGCGAATTCTAGCTCACAAGGCCAAGAATTTGCAAGTTTCCCTGAGTGACTTTAAATATGCATAACTTTATTTCATTAGACGAAGCATTTGCTAAGTTAATATATGTTTTGACACCTTGTTGACTTTCCGCTGGTGAGAGTAGGAATAGAATTCTGACTTGACCGGCGTGTTGAGCCCTAGCTTGTTCCCTTAACCATAGATAATCTAAAAATTATCGGCTAAGCATCTGCGGATCTCATTATTTGGGATTTTAAATTTGCAGAGATCGAGAAATGATAGAGTTACTTATGAGTTTAGATGCTAAGCGTGGAGTAGTTGGTTCTCTTTAGAGCCCATCGAAGGTACTTATGGCTTTTTGTTCCCACAAAATTGTTTCACCCCATATCTATCTTAATAATTAGAGATGTCGAGTTTTTGGCGATAGTTAGTTCTTTATCTTCTTAAAAGAATCTTTGTTTTAAAAATTGGGTACACATCAAGGATCCGTAATAAACAAATGAGTAATAAGTGATATGTGAAATGTAATAAGTAAAGTTGTGAGCTGCGGTGTCGAGATCGGACCCTTGGATCTTTAGCCAGTATTGAGTGAGGTCTTAGCCTAGCCACCCGGGATCCTCATTTCATGAAGCCTATAGTCTTGGAATTACCCCGTGAAGCTCCGTGGTTCATAGCTCATACACGTAAAAGTCTAAGTGAATGAAAATGAATGATGATGAAAAAAAAAAAAAAAAATGTTGAAATATGAAAATGAAAAATGAAGTATAAGTTAATAAAAATTCCTTGATGTGGACCTCATTTTTACGACAATGGTTCTTGAGGGAAGGCGGATAACTAATTATCGACTTAGCTTTATATCTTTATCGGAATAAAAGTTATCGAAGCGAGAATTTGAAGAAATTCATTTCTCACAAAAATAAAAAAATCTAGAGGAAAATAGGAAAATGGGAACAAAAGGTATTTACACAAGTAACTTCCATGGGTAGTGTTAGCATCTAGAATCATACTTAACAATGATTTCGGTTTTACGCTTAGTTTGGGACTTGTGAAAAATCAGGGACGATGTATTCTATCCGTATGGTCACTTCACGCTGTGTTGTGTTTTCTACTCCGTGATCCTAATGTGTCGTTTGAAAAATGTTGGAGTTATTGATCGACATGAAAGTTCAACAAACCGTCATTCATAATCGGAATGTGCTTAATCGTAATATCTATACTTGTGAATTAAAAGGTAAACGGGGTGTTTTTAGAATTAAGGCTTTCTTAATCTCTTTTGAGGAATCTTTGCTACTTCTTCATAGGTTCAGTAGAAAGAGATTGAAATCCTTGGTTTTAGAAGCGTGAGTTGATTGCATTGCGTGGGGACACGGCAATGGTTTCGTCTGGGGTATTTTGGTATGTGCTAAAACACATACCTTTTTGTTATCAAAATAGACCCAAAATAACCAAGAAAGAGCCGTTTATTGCTAATATTTGTGGTTTTCTTGAGTTTGTGCATGTGCAGGTACGGATATGTAAAAACACGCAAAAAGAAGCCAAAACCGGAAGAAAACCGAGCACGAGAGATCAAGAGAGCTTAAGCTGAGCCTGAAGGTCAGAATTATGCATTTATGAAGATTTCTAATCTCTAAGGATGATTTGTGAAGATTTGAGCAAAGTTTGAAGAAATGTCAGAAATAGTCCCTGAACTTTCAGCAAATGGCAGAAATGACCCTTGAAGATCAAATGTTGCATTTTCAGTCCCTGGTCTATTGAAGAATGACAGATTTAGTCCTTGAAGATAATTTCAGAAGTTGCATGTATGGTCCCTAGAATTTCAGCATTTACATCTTGGGTCCCTATGGTTACTAGTCCATTATTATCCCAAGTCCTAAACCAATCCAATATCCAACTACTAGTCCAATAACAAAACACCCGGCCCAATCTCTAAACCAATCCACCCGGCCACTTATATCCACAACCCGGTTTACTTTACCCATTTCCACCACTTACCCGACCTAGAACCCGGTTAACCCTTTTGAGTTATAATAAAATAAACAAACGCGCCCCTTTACCCTTACCCCGCTTCTTCCCAACCAAACACCACCCGTTTTTAACCAACCACCAATCCCAAACACCTCAACATCGTACTAGCATCTTCTCAAAGCTGACATGTCAGTAAGTGTGTGTCATGGATGCCAGCTGGACAAATGAAGCCCTCTCATTGGTTGTGCCACATCACAAGAGTAATCCTATGGCTGAGAATGAATTAGATGACAAAAGAATGAATCTATGGTTGATATCAATTGTAATACCTGAATTTCTAAAATTCACAAAAAGACCAAAATACCCTTATGATCAAAAGCAAGAATAATTAAATAAACACAATACCAAATGAGCTATGTAAATTCAGAAAACTTATAAGAAAATCACATATGATCCAAATAAATCTTGAATGACTTGGTAAAGTTAATTTTTATAGATTAAAATTTTATAAAATCAATTATGTACTTTAATAATTAGCCGAATATATTAAATAGTTTTATAAAAGAAATTAATTAATAAAAGCCCAATATAAATTTATATTATTAAGAGTCCATTTATTTTAGGTCCAATACATTATTAAGCCCACAAGAAAATTGTAAAAGTATATATATACATAAAATTCGGTTCCTAATAATCCCTAAATACCGATTATTCCCAAACCGACTTCAAAACCCTTCATAATTCGATTTCCAGTTTCCAGAGCTTGAGACCAATTTTCTTGGACAAGTTTGAAGGTAAAGAAGGTGGGAAAAATAGTGTTCGAAGTCCTAAGTTGCTGTGGTGATCGTGGAGAGTTTTTGAGTGAATTAGGGTTTCGGCAAATAGAGATTTTTGGCTTCTTTTGTTATAACGATTCAATCTCATCAAGGGTATGTTTCTAATGTTGATTTCAGTCCTATAAGTCATATGGAACACATAAAAATTGGCCATGCATGTTTAATATGTCGTATGGAATTATTTGGAATCTAAAACCCTAGAAATCGTATATTAATAACGAATGGGCGTATAATATTTTTAGAGATCATGAATTGATTTTTACAGAAGCTATTACATGTTATAAGACCTGAATAAAATACATAATTATGAATTCGAAGCTTGTATGAATTGTTTTGAGTTTTATGGTTCGATTAAACATGGAAAAAGGAAGGTTTTAAAAGGAACGATTAGGGTTTGCATGAATTAGGGTTTTCTTGTAATCATTAAAGGTAATTAATGAAGTAGTAATGATGAGCTAATGATTGGTTAAACTTAGGTTTAGGGTTTGTACTTAAATTATACTTATTCGGTTTTAAACAAAAGTTTTGGGTTGGTTTTGTAAATTATGAAACTTGAGGGTTATTTTTGTAAACAGTAAAATACTTGTACTAAACGTATAAAAATAAGTGTGGGGGTTAAACATGTAATTTTGGATAATTAAAGGGCCATTCGAATTGTATTTAATTTATTAGGTACGCTTTGTAAATTCTAAAACCGTTGGGTTAAAAGTGTAAAATCTGATAAAGTAAGGTGAGATTGTGAACTTAAAGAGGTCAAGGGTGTAATTTGAAATTTCGAGCAATTATGGGTTCAACAAGTGTAAGTTGATTTTGTAGAGACACGCATGAGTTTAAGTTAATTTCGGTTTGTTATCATTTACGTTCTAGGTTAAATTGGGAAATCATTAAAAGAAGTAATATGTGAATTTAATGCGTATTTAGTAATATTTAAAGAGTATGGGAAACCCTAGAACCTAAATAGAAAGTTGGTGAATTAATGAGGAATACCCTAAAATGTTGAGAATTGCGTCACTAAAATAAGAGTATTCTGACAACTCTAAAAGTATTAATGCGATAAATCCGTTATAATATTAATGATTCTAATAAGTATTAAATAAATCATAATCCGTGTAGATTCGTTGGAGGAGACGCGACGTTACATCTTTCGTATTCGTCATTCGTTACTTTTCTTTCAATTGCTTTAAGGTACGGATATTCTGTCTTACTTTAAGACACTTATGTTATCGCACAGATATTCCGACCTTTTCAAAAGGTTCCTTATGATGTTCTTTTCGTTAGCTTTCCTACTTTTCTTATTAGGGTTTCCAATGCCATTGCTATGAACCCTTTCTTGTTTGTTTGACCTGTTGTTTATCTGAACTTATGTTTTATTGAACCATGCGTTATCTGATTTGAACTTTATGTTAGGAAGACTTTGATGTGCATATTAGTTGAACCTTGTTATATTTGAATATGAACCTTATGATATGAGTTATCTGATATGTTATTTGCTATGAACACTAATGTGTCTTTTGAGCTGTTGCTTATCCTAACTTTGATTTCTCAATTATGAAACATCTGATTTTGAACTATATGATATGAAGACTTTGATTTTGAAAACATGATTAAACATTTGATAAAACATGATCTATGTCGTTATGACATTCGATTTGACCTAAGTTAGTTTGACACCGAGCCAAATAATAACTAGTCATGGGGTTCCATGTCCGTGTCGCTGATGCACCTCTCGACATGACTCTAGGGAGAGAGTGATGTTCGCCACGCCCCTTATCTGTTATTTGTTATGAGCCTTGGTATTAAATTACCTATATATGTCTCAGGGGCGTATGGATGCATCCTAGATCTGATCTATTATCTGATATAATTTGTCTGGTGAATGATGTCGGGTGCAATACGCTCTTCACAAAATTGGAGCTAGCTACTCCAATTAGTTTATGAGGTTACTTTCTGAATAAGAAAGATATTTCGATATGATATGTTCGGCTCGAGGTAGTTAACTAAATCTGTATTTGTTATTTCTATGTTAAGTTCTGATTATGATTTGGTGTGTTCAAGTGTTTATGATTATGTGTTGGGTTATTATATGATCTTATATATGTGTATGCTTCTGTATGTATATGTGATTACCGTTTATAATGCTATGTTGTGATTAATACGTTTAAATGGGGTTTGCATGTTGTTATCTGATGTCATGTTAGTTTATTGTTATGTGAATTCGTTGAACTGTGGGATGAATGTGTTAGTGTGATAGTGAGTATTCTATCAGTTTAATATGTATAGTCCGACGCTTAATTTTGGGAAACTTTGTTTATAATGTTAGTGTTTTATTGCCTATGTGACTGCCATGTTAAGTTCTGATTATGCTAATATTTGATCTGGGAAATGATTCAATTTATGATGCCTGGTCTGTTAACTTGATAATTGCTATGCTATGTCTTTTGCTTATTTAGTTATAGTTTGTCTACTATGTTTCTATTTGTTTGTGAGACTGCCATGTTTTGATCAAGTTATTTTCCGCTGCTGCTTTAATGTTTTAAATGTGTTAAGTGAAGGTTAATTAATTGTTGAATGCCAGGTTTATTTTCTAGAAAGTGTTTTCGTTAGCTTTAGACTTTTCGTTTGGCTTATAAGTAAATCTGTTATTCGATATGTTGTGCGTTTGGTTTTTCTGATGTGTTTGTTTTTGTGTCTTTAATGTGTTATGTGATGTCTAAACTGTTATGTGGTTGTTTGGATTTCTGTATATTTGTGTTTTCGCAGAATCCTAAAAGATCCTTCTTCTCTCGTCATTATTTCATTTTATTTCGTTATTCGTATATCTGTTTTGTTTAGTTTTTGTTTCGTTATATCCGCTCATGGGCTTTTGTAAGCTCACCGCACTTTTCTTTCCTGCGGCGGTATTAAGCATTCAAGATGAGCTTATGGGATAGCCGATCAGGGTTGAGATTAGAGCGGAGAGCAAGACTTGACCTTTAGAGATCTTAGATTTATTTTGAAGTTTAGCTATTTATGTTTTCTTTTGAATATTTTGTAAAGGTCTTCGCTATTGTATAGTATTTAAAGTTCTGATATGAAACCGTATTGTGATATCTTTACCCTTGTCGGGTCGGGGTGTTACAATTTATGGTATCAGAGCCCTAGGTTTTAGGACCCTTAGAGCTTAGGCTATGACCTGTGAGGATTGGGTAGACATTAGGTTTCCGTCTGCTCGCACATCTTTCGATTCCTTTTGATGGTCGTTCGATTTGACTTCGATATCCTTTTGCCTTCATGAATTGGCCCTCCTCTCGCATTCGCATTGAATTTAGTTATTTTGTTTTCGCTCGTCCGTTTGTCGATCGTTAGATGGAGACTACCCGTGAAGCCAAAGAAGATGGTGCCGACCCCGCTGTCGCCAAATGTCCCCCGGGCCGAGAGGTTCGCGTGAAGGAAGCCACACTCGACCGGCCGCTGTTGGAGACTTCAGGATGCTGCTAGAGGAAGCTGGACGGACCAACCAAAGGCGCAAAGGACGGAGATAAGATTCAACCGTGGTAGAAGGTTCATCTACTTCATATGATTTGGGCGCGACGTGTGTTACTTTGATTCGTTTGTCACGCGTGTTGAGGCGGTTTGATATCTTGCTACGCGATTTTGATCGGCATTACTTTTCTTTGATTTGTTCGGAACTCGGTTTGAATCGTGAAGTTTTATCGTTTAGCATTCGTATAACTCGCTTTTCTTTCGGATCGTCCGTAATGAATCATGAGGAACTGTTTTGAGCATTGGTGGCCTTCTTTTCTTTTGTGGTATGGTAAGTTGTTTTGATGTCGTATATGCTGTATGTATGTGATCTGGTCTGTTATAGTATGTTACTCCCGCTATCCGATATGTTATCTGTGTGGTGTGTTTTGCTATGATATTGTTATGTGTTGTGTCATGACCCGAGACCAAATATAGTGACAATAAGAACTTATTATGTGATGCAAGTATTATGACGCCTGATCAACGTGATAATACCGAGATCATATAATTTGAACTTATTGAAATTTTATGACGTCTGGGAAATGCCTGTGATTGATAGATGTATGGATATTTGCCTGGTATCCGTTATTTGGTACTTTTCATATTGAGTTGAGATGCGTATTTAATTGTGAGATTTTCGCTTGTATCGGTTGCATATAAGTTTTGTTCCAGTGGGATCCGAAGTTGTTATTATCTGTGTTAACCTATAGATTGCCATGCTCGCTTTAGATCTCGTATGTTTCCACATACTCCCGCTTAGTAAACCGTTAGGGTTCGTTCCATCTATGCATATGATAGAGCGTGTTTTTGAAGTTTCTTTATCTCATCTTTTACTGCTAATACTTTAATAAGTATATGATTAGCATTCGTCATATATTCCATGAAGTTTCGTAATCCACATTTGTCGCCGTACTATTCTGTCTTGTTCAATTTCGAGGACGAAATTTCTTTTTAGAGGGGAAGAAATTGTAATACCTGAATTTCTAAAATTCACAAAAGACCAAAATACCCTTATGATCAAAAGCAAGAATAATTAAATAAACACAATACCAAATGAGCTATGTAAATTCAGAAAACTTATAAGAAAATCACATATGATCCAAATAAATCTTGAATGACTTGGTAAAGTTAATTTTTATAGATTAAAATTTTATAAAATCAATTATGTACTTTAATAATTAGCCGAATATATTAAATAGTTTTATAAAAGAAATTAATTAATAAAAGCCCAATATAAATTTATATTATTAAGAGTCCATTTATTTTAGGTCCAATACATTATTAAGCCCACAAGAAAATTGGAAAAGTATATATACATAAAATTCGGTTCCTAATAATCCCTAAATACCGATTATTCCCAAACCGACTTCAAAACCCTTCATAATTCGATTTCCAGTTTCCAGAGCTTGAGACCAATTTTCTTGGACAAGTTTGAAGATAAAGAAGGTGGGAAAAATAGTGTTCGAAGTCCTAAGTTGCTGTGGTGATCGTGGAGAGTTTTTGAGTGAATTAGGGTTTCGGAAATAGAGATTTTGGCTTCTTTTGTTATAACGATTCAATCTCATCAAGGGTATGTTTCTAATGTTGATTTCAGTCCTATAAGTCATATGGAACACATAAAAATTGGCCATGCATGTTTAATATGTCGTATGGAATTATTTGGAATCTAAAACCCTAGAAATCGTATATTAATAACGAATGGGCGTATAATATTTTTAGAGATCATGAATTGATTTTTACAGAAGCTATTACATGTTATAAGACCTGAATAAAATACATAATTATGAATTCGAAGCTTGTATGAATTGTTTTGAGTTTTATGGTTCGATTAAACATGGAAAAAGGAAGGTTTTTAAAAGGAACGATTAGGGTTTGCATGAATTAGGGTTTTCTTGTAATCATTAAAGGTAATTAATGAAGTAGTAATGATGAGCTAATGATTGGTTAAACTTAGGTTTAGGGTTTGTACTTAAATTATACTTATTCGGTTTTAAACAAAAGTTTTGGGTTGGTTTTGTAAATTATGAAACTTGAGGGTTATTTTTGTAAACAGTAAAATACTTGTACTAAACGTATAAAAATAAGTGTGGGGGTTAAACATGTAATTTTGGATAATTAAAGGGCCATTCGAATTGTATTTAATTTATTAGGGTACGTTTTGTAAATTCTAAAACCTTTGGGTTAAAAGTGTAAAATCTGATAAAGTAAGGTGAGATTGTGAACTTAAAGAGGTCAAGGGTGTAATTTGAAATTCTGAGCAATTATGGGTTCAACAAGTGTAAGTTGATTTTGTAGAGACACGCATGAGTTTAAGTTAATTTCGTTTTGTTATCATTTACGTTCTAGGTTAAATTGGGAAATCATTAAAAGAAGTAATATGTGAATTTAATGCGTATTTAGTAATATTTAAAGAGTATGGGAAACCCTAGAACCTAAATAGAAAGTTGGTGAATTAATGAGGAATACCCTAAAATGTTGAGAATTCGTCTGTCACTAAAATAAGAATATTCTGACAACTCTAAAAGTATTAATGCGATAAATCCGTTATAATATTAATGATTCTAATAAGTATTAAATAAATCATAATCCGTGTAGATTCGTTGGAGGAGACGCGACGTTACATCTTCGTATTCGTTCATTCGTTATTTTTCTCTCAATTGCTTTAAGGTACGGATATTCTGTCTTACTTTAAGACACTTATGTTATCGATGATATTCCGACCTTTCAAAAGGTTCCTTATGATGTTCTTTTCGTTAGCTTTCCTACTTTTCTTATTAGGGTTTCCAATGCCATTGCTATGAACCCTTTCTTGTTTGTTTGACTGTTGTTTATCCTAACTTATGTTTTATTGAACCATGCGTTATCTGATTTGAACTTTATGTTAGGAAGACTTTGATGTGCATATTAGTTGAACCTTGTTATATTTGAATATGAACCTTATGATATGAGTTATCTGATATGTTATTTGCTATGAACACTAATGTGTCTTTTGAAATGTTGCTTATCTAACTTTGATTTCAATTATGAAACATCGATTTTGAACTATATGATATGAAGACTTTGATTTTGAAAACATGATTAAACATTTGATAAAACATGATCTATGTCAGTTATGACATTTTGATTTGACCTAAGTTAGTTTGACACCCGAGCCAAATAATAACTAGTCATGGGGGTTCCATGTCCGTGTCGCTGATGCACCTCGACATGACTCTAGGGCGTAGAGTGATGTTCGCCACGCCCTTATCTGTTATTTGTTATGAGCTCGCTTGGTATTAAATTACCTATATATGTCCAGGGCGTATGGATGCATCCTTGATCTGATCTGTTATCTGATATAATTTGTCTGGTGAATGATGTCGTGTGCAATACGCGTCTTCTCACAAAATTCGGGAGCTAGCTACTCCAATTAGTTTATGAGGTTACTTTCTCAATAAGAAAGATATTTCTGATATGATATGTTCTGGGCTCGAGGTAGTTAACTAAATCTATATTTGTTATTTCTATGTTAAGTTCTGATTATGATTTGGTGTGTTCAAGTGTTTATGATTATGTGTTGGGTTATTATATGATCTTATGTATGTGTATGCTTCTGTATGTATATGTGATTACCGTTTATAATGCTATGTTGTGATTAATACGTTTAAATGGGGTTTGCATGTTGTTATCTGATGTCATGTTAGTTTATTGTTATGTGAATCGTTGAACTGTGGATGAATGTGTTAGTGTGATAGTGAGTATTCTATGTTTAATATGTATAGTCCTGATCGTTAATTTTGGGAAACTTTGTTTATACGTTAGTGTTTTATTGCCTATGTGACCTGCCATGTTAAGTTCTGCTTATGCTAATATTTGATCTGGGAAATGATTCAATTTATGATGCCTGGTTTGTTAACTTGATAATTGCTATGCTATGTCTTTTGCTTATTTAGTTATAGTTTGTCTACTATGTTTCTATTTGTTTGTGAGACTTCCATGTTTTGATCATATTTTCCCGCTGTGCTTTAATGTTTTAAATGTGTTAAGTGAAGGTTAATTAATTGTTGAATGCCAGGTTTATTTTCTAGAAAGTGTTTTCGTTAGCTTTAGACTTTTCGTTTGGCTTATAAGTAAATCTGTTATTCGATATGTTGTGCGTTTGGTTTTTCTGATGTGTTTGTTTTTGTGTCTTTAATGTGTTATGTGATGTCTAAACTGTTATGTGGTTGTTTGGATTTCTATATATTTGTGTTTCCGCAGAATCCTAAAAGATCCTTCGTCATTATTTCATTTTATTTCGTTATTTGATATCTCTGTTTTGTTTAGTTTTTGTTTCGTATATCCGCTCACTCTTTGTAAGCTCACCGACTTTCTTTCCTCGGCAGGTATTAAGCATTCAAGATGAGCTTATGGGATAGCCGATCCGGTTGAGATTAGAGCTGAGAGCAAGACTTGACCTTTAGAGATCTTAGATTTATTTTGAAGTTTAGCTATTTATGTTTTCTTTTTGAATATTTTGTAAAGGCCTTCGCTATTGTATAGTATTTAAAGTTCTGATATGAAACCGTATTGTGATATCTTTACCCTTGTCGGGTCGGGGTGTTACATCAATGCTTCTAGGCTCTTCTGAATGGGATCCCAAGCTCAAGGCATCAAGCTATTTATAGACCTCTCAAGTCACAAGATTATTTGTCCAATTCCTTATGTCTTAGAGGAATTTTGACCCTTTTAATTCCTGTCACTCTTTCATATTTTCAGTAGTTAATAATTGTAATTTCAAATTAAGCTTTGTAATCTCATTTTCTTAATGCAAATTTCTCACTTTCCCATTTACTTCTCAAATCGATTTCAAAAGTCGTTTAGTGTTTAAGAATCCTTGATTTCGTTTTAGCTTACATAAGCTTTTGCAAGCTTATGTGGGCCTTTGATGGTTATACTTTAGCTTAATCTCAAGTTTTGGAAAAAGTCAACAAAAGTCAAACGGGTCATATTTGAGAGTCAAATCAGTTGGGTTCAATTTCTGTTTTAAAAGTGTTGTCTGAGTAAGTTTCATATCAGTTTTAGGCATAATCTCATTAGGTTTTAGTAGTTTTAATGCATTTTGGTGTTATAAAGGGGTGTTTGGATTAGTCTTAAACCTTAGGTTTTAAGCCATGTAGAAGCATGGAATCTGGTCTAGTTTAGTAGTATCATTGGTTTTAAAGTTGTCTCAAGTAAAACTTCAAATCTCAACTCTCATTTTGTGTCCTAACGAGTTCTAGCTAAAATCTGTTTTAGTTCATTTTTCTGTCACAAAAGCATCACTTATTCTCATCTTCAATGTAGGAGTTAGAGGTTTTAACTCGCTGATTCTCAGTTTTAAGTGAAATTGGAATACAAGCTTACTGATATATGAGTATCATTCATCTATAAGCTGTTTTGTGTAGTGGGAATTTGAATTTGATTGCTCATTTTGTTTCGCTCTCCATCCGTGACTCCTTTTGTCCCCCATTCAGTCCTCCATGTGATTATATGCTAGAACATGTGATGTTAGGACTTGGCAATTAGTTTCTCTAATAGCTTAGGATTGTAGCTTAACCTGGTTTGCTCTTTTTTCCCCTTAGGTGCTTATAGGATTAGCTTATTAAGGCCTGCAACTTTCGCTTCTCGCATCACTTACCAGCATTAATGCAGCCATCTGGCTCATTTATGCCATTTTTGTTTGATCTATAACTACTTCATTACTAATCCTCATAAGCTAAAATTTTGGACAAATGCTCTCTGCTAGGTTACCTTGAGACCCACACTTTTGGTTTGCTCTTTTGCTTATTGAATAAGCAGTTACACGCTTAAATAGTAAGGCCACAATCACTGATTTACTAGAGTAGCAGTTTGCATCAAATCCTTGGAATTCAGTACTTTAGCAGTTAGGAGTAGCAATAGATAGTTGCTTTAGAGTAGTTTTGGTATTACTTAGCTTGTGTAGAAGTTTGGTTCACTTTAGAGCTTATTTGCTTATTTCCATTTGCTTATTCCTTATCAGTTTACATAGCAGCCCTCAATTCTCCCACATAAGCCCATGTTTTCTTATTTTTCATAGATCCAGAATAAGATTTTAGTATTTTCCTGAAATTTTCATTAATTTTGGTCACTGTTCACTATTTTTCTTTATTAAATTCAGTTTTTAATCATTTTTAAATAGCTTTAATTGCAATTAATTCAGAAAAAGTTCCAAAAAATAATTTTTCAATTTTAACAGTTTAAGACAAATATAAAAAGCATAAAAAAGATTTTTCCATATTTTTCCCCTTTTATTTGGTATTTTTCACAATTTAAATTAGATTAAAATAGTTTTAAATTAGTAGAAAATAGGAAATTAATCTAAAAAATAAAAATATAGTTTTGAAAAGTCTCTTATGTTATTTTAGATTTTTAGAAATTAGTTTCATAATCTTCCCCTTTGTTTTTATAATTTCTAGTTATTTATTCTTATTTTTAAAGTTAAATATTAGTTTTTAATTAGAATTAAATCAAGAAAATTCCTAAAAAATAGTTTTAATTCATATTTAGTTTTCTCATATCATATTTAGTATAAAAGTAATTTTAGGTTATTTTTAGGATTTAGATTAGACGTAATTGCTTTTTATTCGCGTTTCGTTTTAATCCCGTTTTGCGTTTTAGTGTAGATTTGCGTAGTTTGTCTGAGTTCTTAGGATTTCCCATAGATTTTAGTTCATTATGCTTTCCTTATCCCGTAGTTTAGATAATATCATATTATCCCCTTCTCTTATTCGAATCCCGATTATTGAGACGTGAGTTGGAAATTCCATTCAACCCTCGTTCGGAACGATCTCGGTGCTCAAACCTAACACGTTTGAGTTACCCGTATACTACTTCTTCTTATCATTGATCAGTGTCCGAGCCGTTTTAAGTTGCTTACCGTTAGTCATTCACAAGTGGCTAGCTTGTGTGAGTTAAGCTTGACGTTGCTTTCTGGCATTGAGAATCAGGTAGGATTGTAGGGAATTATACTTTGTAAAATAGATTTAAGTCGTGTTTAAGTATGTTTAGTATTAATTCTGTTAGTATAGTAGTTAAGTCTGGTAAGAGAGAATTAAGTCTGTTAGTATTAAGTATGCCAGTATTAGTGTGGTTAAGTCTGGCAGAACAAAGTATTGAGAGTTAAGTCTGTTTATGATAAAAACATAATAGTTTGTTAGAGTTATATTAGAAATAGATATGTACGCGTAGAGATATCTTAGGAAGAGATATCTTTACCCTTCTACAAGTCTTGTAGTCAATTAGGGTTTCCTTAGTGTATAAAAGGATCCTAATAGGTTGAGGTATGAGTTGCAAGCCTTAATCATTGTTAAAAGCAATTAATAGAAAATAAGAAGTTAGTTTATTATTGTGTTCTTCATACTTATTGTGTTAAGATTCCGCATTAGCACATTAAGGTCTTTTTAAGAGTTTTTCACATAGTGAGTTTGGATTTATTCAAGTTTGCTATAAGTCATACAAAGGCTATTTAGATCCATATCTTTTGGACCTACAATTATTGTTATTATTATAATAATTTTGTTTGAATGCATAAATCTCAATAATCATATCTAATTTTGAAAAGATTGTAATGTATCCAAATGAAGCTACTTATTTTAGAGGAGATTATTTTTGTAACAAAAAACTAACAACTCCATAGAAAACTCTAAAACATCTCCTACCAAATAGGCCCATAAGGTCTGTTTCAACAAAAAAAAAAAAAAAAAAAAAAAAACTCGTCCCAAATATTTTCAACTGGTGTATGGTCTTTTCCTAGATGGTGTCTGGTCCCCTGAGTCAAAATTCAATATTCTCTGGAATGGCTGTTT
>OU343219.1:123616724-123630194 GCA_910596185.1 Chrysanthemum makinoi
AGAAACCCAGACGGTGTCACCGCTTTTTCTAGATGGTGTCGCAAACATAGAATTACCACTTCACCACTTTTTCCAGAAGGTGACTGAAACGTAAAATTGTAGCTTCCTCTTTTCACTTTTTGGAGCTTTTTGAATCACCTAATAATGTCCTCATGAGATAGATATGATCAAAAGGTTGCAACAATGTAGAGACATGTCATGTTTGTGTTTATAGATTCATATTAGATCCAATACGCCCATATTCTATCATATAACATCTAGTGAACCTATAACATAATTATACTCGATTAAGTATCGATGAAGAGTTCATTAAAATGATAATAAAACATTTCTAAAAAACTATAATATCGCGTAGCAAAACATGTATAAATATAAAATATGCGATATCACTTTTATTTTTCAGTTTTTCGTAATTTTCTTTTGTAATGTGTTTTCACTTGTTATTCCTTATATTTCCTTTTTGCTCTTTTATCATGATCCGAGTTTTGTCTTTTAAACTTTTTTAAATTAAGTATTGTTTGTTTATTAAGAGGCGTTAAATTTAAATCTAATTCGCACATTTGAATCTGAATCTGAGGTGTAAATGTCTGAATCTAAATCAAATGATATTGTTTATTTTTTACTTTTTAAATGTCCAAATGATATAAATACAAATCAGTTTTATTCCTACAAAACAAAAATGTGTTTAAACATCAAATGGAGCATTTGAGTAAAATAATATTAACGTAGTCTAGCAACATGGAAATTAAATTAGTTAAAGAAAGTATTCAAGAACATTATGTCACAATTTAATCTCGAAAATTAATTATATGTTGTTGATTTCTTTTACTCCCATGTGGTTGAAAATTTACATCAATTTACAAATTGTCACAATTATTTAATCCGACAGTGATAATATTGCTAAAAGAAATATTTTATTATGTGACAACTCATATTTTCAGGTCATATTTCAAAACATTACTCATGCTTCATCATTTATCATTTATCGTAAACTAGGTTTACGAGTATCAAATTCACGTAACCTTAATGGTTTAGCTGTGAATTCATGAACAATCATCGAGGACATTTCATATAGACTAGAATTAGTCTACATATCATTAGTAACATCATCATCATATTAGTTCATGCATGGTTTTGCATATTTCATTAAACGTTTATTTTTCCTATTAAATAAACGCTATCGCGTAAACATTATTTTGAAACATTGATCCGACACTTCCAAAAATAATCTTAATATATTTTTATACTCATTTTAAGACTATAAAAATTATATTATCAATTTACCCGATGTTTTTAATTTATTTCGTATATAAATTGTTATGTTTATATAATTACGACGGTTTTCGTAAATTCAACCCGATAAATATTTATTCACTCAATTCTTGCAAGAAATGTATTTTTATAATTTTTATGACTTCAATATATTTTATTTTGATCCGTTAAAATTTATTTTTAGCTAACGCTACCCTAAATGCTTAAATAAATATACAAGTTACTAATAATTCTTAACTAACTACACATTTACGTACTCTACATTAATACACTTAATTGTTATCAAATGCAACTAGTCTTTTTTTCATTGCATGTGTCGACATATGTAGATGACTCACATTTAAATGTCCTAAATATCTACCTATATTGTATTATACTTGCAAAACTTAACACATAGACAATCATAACTCAAAGTGAGAAGCAAAATCCTCTCTTCTCCTCTTGCAACCGGCCAACCACAAGGTGAAGAAGAGTTCATCCAAAAATTTTGCAAGACAAGATTTTTACACTCTAGTATCACTCTTGATTAAGGTTGTGCAATAAAAACCTTGGGTGATTAGGAAAAATCCTTTGTTCTTATAACCTCATCAAGTTTACTAGTAAGCATCCATATTCATGATCATATTTCATATTCATTGTTATATTCATTTCATCATATTTGAGAAAACATGCAAGTCATATGATGTTTATACCACTTTTACATGTTTTTAAGAGTTATATATATTTATGTCATCCTATAATTACTCCTTGTTATATATCACTCTTGGTGATGTCTAGGAACCCATGACACCCTAAGAAGGTGTATGGTAGGATTAGAATAGCTTCGGAGTTGTTTTGAATTGGTTAGAATAGGTTTTGCACGTGAAAAACTCATTTCGATAAGTCTAATTAAGGGTCTGTCCTTATTTTGAAATTCTGGAATTTTCGACAGTAAGCAAAATATTTTGGGCTAGATATTTGGAAAATATACTTTAAAACGAAAACGTGGCCGCTTGAACGGGTTAAAACGGAGCTATAACGAAAAAGTTATGCTATTTTGAAGTTTGATGACGAAAACTATTAATTCCAGAAAATTCAGCATGCTGTCTCGACTTTTTACGAGTCAAAATGAGTCTTAAGCGTTGTTAAATGTGTCGACTTATCAAAATATATTAGTATATGTTATCACGATTCCGTGGATATAAAGAACGTAAAAAACGGACTTATAACGACTAAGTTATTCACATTTTAAACAAGTTGCCGTAATTTTTAGTACAAGTATAACATATATATTTTCTAATAGACAAATATAACGGCCACCAAGGACCATGTTGAGGGTCGTTTTTAACAATGACGAAGTACTTTTTATAAAGTGATGTCTTCTAGTAAACGTAAGTTCGCCAAGCATATTTTTCAAAATGTCAAACCACTTGTCAAGCGGAATTGTAACGAATAAGATATGGTCACTTAAATTTTGCCGAAAACCATCCTTAAACAATATTTTGTACACAAGTACCATACTTTACCTATACTTTTCTCTATGATCGAGACCTCTAGGATGAAAACTTAAACACTAAAACTTTGAGACAATGATACAAGCTTCCCAAAACCGTTGAGTTCGTTTCTTAACACTCGACGTACACCATTTTACGACTAGCTTTTCGAGGCCGTTTAGTCACTTTCATGAAAATTTCAACGACATTATTTTACGACGAAAAGTTATAATTTCATAATAAATCACTAAATGATTATCGTAGGATATCATTTCAACGTGAATACATGTAAAGTAATTTAAAAATGGTCAAGGCGTTATGAGATTATTTTTCGACGATAAGTGTTATTTTCAAAAATTCACAAGTGGTATAGATATAATCCGAATTGCATGCATAACATTACATCATAACTGTAACACCCCCAAAAATGGTTTGCAGCGGAAGAAAAGGTTTTTGGGGCGCTACTCAATTGGATCATAACACAAAGTGAAAAATAAAAATTTTTCTTAAAAGATTTCATTTATTGTAGTAAAACAAAGTTTACAAAAGTTGATTTATTGCGGAAGAATGGCCCATTAATAAGATGTGGTCCCCATAAGTAAATCAGTCATCTATGAACCATGCCAATGCCAAGCGCCTGTGAGTTAGCTATCGCCTTTTCATCCCGAAAATACATGCTAAAAAGTCAACACAATGGTTGAGTGAATTCATAGGTTTAGTAAATAGCGATTGATCACAAGATTTTTTAAGTTTAAGATAAGCCATGGGCTACGTTGTTATACGCCCATAAAAGATAGTTGATATTATTGCACTAAGCTCATGACACCAAACTAACTGCATACACCTAAATTACCGGTGTAAGTAAATAAAATTGCCCTCAAGATGTAATAGCCAATTACATAGAGATACCAAATATAGTGCGCCCCGGTTATTTCCGATAACCGAGTGAAGTCGTCAATTCCCATAGTACTATCCACGATATTTGTGTTCACTCGCAAGTGATTAATGGTTCATGATGTAGGGGACTTTTGGCAACCCACTTAGGCAGAGTCATAATATCAAGAGTACAATAAACAGTTTTCAAGCAATTGTGATCATAAAAGCAGTAGTAGCATGTATTCTCCCCAAGGAGTTTATAAAACAGTTAAAAGAGTAAAAGTGTGGCTATGAACTCACCTTAGTCCGAAGCAATGCAAGAATCGATGCTATCACAACTAGCATCGGGAAAAGAAACAAAGTAGTGTCAAGGGTGGCATCGCACAACGATACAAGAGTATGCAAACGGCTCGTCATCGCTCAACCTAGTAGTGTACGGCTTATCTCAAAATACGTGTATGTAAAAGTAATTGAGTTTTCAAAGGATAAGTGTTTTAGTTTTCGTGGAATATTCGTATCAATGTTTGTTTAAAAGTATAATGTATCGTATCTCAAAAAGTTTATCATTAATGTTTCGTGTGGTGTTAAGAAAACAAAGACTCGACAAGTAACTCATACCAATATGACTCACACCAAAGCGTAATGTATATCCCAATACATTATAAAGAATGGTCAAGAAGTATTGACATAGACTTAAGAACACACGCCAAAGCGATAAAACATATAAAAGAAATTAAACATGTAAATATCAATTAGCACGTAAGTAACACGTAAGAAATTTGTAGAGTCTTAGGCAATTACATGGTAATCCTAAATAATTTAGAAAAGTCAATTAAGTTTCATAGGAAAACCCTAATAATGGTTTTATTAATTAATTGAACATAAGTCTAAACTCTTGTGTTTTATAACAATAAAAGAGATTTGGATTTATAAATCATAAGTTTAAAATGTTATATAAGTTTCGGTATGACGCGTTTATTTATAGAATATCCCAGTGTCGTCGTGACTTAAGTTGATTCAAATTTTATAACTCATTATCAACAAGTTTTAAGTTAGTTATCATTCCCGTAGTTATTAGCCTTTGGTCTTTTGAATATTTTGTGTCCGATCCGTGTCTAATATATTAAATTCTTATCGAGTCTAATATATTATACCGTCTTGTCCCAAAATGTCCAATAATTTCCATCGTCTAATATCGTAAGTTCGATAACGATACAAATGTCAATTCACAATCCGGGTATTAAAATCCAATATCAATTATACCTCGATCCAATATTACCATCCGTAAAATATATCCACATCCAAAACCAAGTATCGTTACCAAACATGTTACCCAACATATACTGATACGTACCATGATCACCAGCACATCAATAGGATACGCTAATCAAGTTTATCGATGACCGAACTATTTTAATGCAAGTTAAATACCTTATAACCTAAATATCACTTTACCCTTATAAAACCAACACACTCTTAATATTTTCAATCCAATTCTGTTTTTAATACACCTACACATCACTACTCAACACAAAGTATTTTCATATCATTAATTTAGAGTTAAACACCCCATAGTGTTGTTGTCACTGAATCGAGCACACACACACCCTATATGGGCACTCACTGACCAGAACATCACGGTTAACACAAACAACTCTTCATATTAAGAACAAATAAGATCAACAGCCAAAACAAGCACACTCACAAACACACTCACTACCTTATCAAAGAATCACGCCCAAGCACTAAGACCAAAAAAAAGATAAACTAAACCAAGTTTAGTCCGAGACCCATCACGGATTACGTCTCCCGTAACTCAAGGGTAAGATTAGGCCGAGACAATTAGCAGAAACAAACACCCTTGTGGTGTCGCGACATAACCGAAACCGACAAACATACCTCTCGGTTTCTAATTGAACCCGAGGCTAAGCAAGCAAAACCAATGTTAACATAATCAAAACCGACAAATCCGAGGCACAACTCGGGACATACCATACGTCATGTGGGTCTCCACATTCGACCAAGAACCAAACAACCACCCATAGAAATGTTTTCTTAACACACGAATTAGCACCAAACACGTTTTTAAATCACGTTTATAACCGGTCAACTCAACTCAAATGAGTTGACTCAACTGAGTCGACTTGACTCGTTCGAGTTGAGTTAACTCAGCCCACATTACAACAATCCTTTTTCAATCCCATTTTTATCCACGAAAACCAACCCATTAAAATCATACTAATAATAACAAACTAACAAGAGGGTGTCTCGGCTTACCATAAAGAAAACGAGCGAATGAAGGACAGAGGAGAACTAGATGAAGGTGGCTGCGAAAACTATTGGACAACAATAATTAACGAAAGTATCACCACAACTCCGAATCTTAGATTCAAGATCTAGGACGCGTGAGTGGTGTTTGGGGCGCGTGCACCATATAGTAGTAACCAGGAGGTCGAGATCTATCACTTGGTGACGGCGGTGTAATAAGGGGTGGCCGGAAGGTGGCGCGTGGCGACGGCGGCTGTGCGGTATAAAACGGCCAGAGGTGGTGGCCGGTGGCCGGATAATTTAGAGAGAAGGAGGAGCAATTTTATTTTTGTTAGAGTGTGTGATAAAAATGAGAGTAGAGAGAGAAATGGGGATTTTATACTCCAGGAGGGACCATGTTTGCCAATATCCAAAGTGTAAGGTAAGGTAAGTGAAAATGTTATAGGGAATAAACTCGTAATTTAGAAAGTCTTTCACAAGTATTAGCTTCGGGACACATTTGGTGGAGTAAACGGACTCGAGAAATTACGAAACTTGCGCCATTGCTCACGAAATCATTTTTCCAATAAAAATGAGTATTTACTTGACTATTTTCTCACAATTAGAAATAGCAAACAAATCAAAATGATTGATAGGTTTATGGTTGTTCCGGTACGCGTTGTGTCTAAAATTTCACGTTTCGCGAGATAGCTTTCTCGTTTTCATGCCAAACGAAAGCACGAAAAGTTGTAAATGAAAAGCAGACGAATTTTATCGAAAACGAATATCCGGAAAAGTACAGTGGTTCTGACTTCCCTCCATAACGGAATCGCGTCCTCGCGATTCAATTCGAGTTATCCGTTAGATGTGAAAATAGATAAGGATATTTTCTCAAGATTTCGTTTTCACGTTCCCACGTGGATTCGGGACATTTCTTAGAGTTTCATTGATCGGTAAAGATAGGAAAACGACTCTGCTCAAGTCGCTTGATTTCGCGATTCACGATTTCGATGGGTTTCTCAGATCTGCTTGCGTTAGTCGATATGGATATCTTCGGCAAGGACAACAATTTCCGCAAATTACGCACATGTAGCGGCATGAATAGTTAAGTTCTAGCGGTAGCTCAAGTCTCTAAGCCACTAGTCTAACTCTAGCAAGAGTCTTAACAAGGATCAACACAACAAAGATTACTTTCCACGTTTACTAAACGTATCACACAATCCATGATGAGATTTTAAGCATAGCTTCGTCTCCAATCATGGAGTCTCAAAGATTTAGGTCATTCATCCATCGTAGCTTTTCGATGATCGTGAGCGGTTTGTATTCGCTTTTGATTTAAATAATCTCGGCGGATTCATGAATAGTTTCAGGATAGCAAGTTGGGTATTTCCCACTTGAATCTGACGAATTTTTGAGCGAAAATTTTCAACCATGAAGTACCTCGTACAACGTGGCTATGGTTATATGAGATTTCGACCAATGGGAGGTGTCTATCCCAACAAGTGTCGAAATCGATCACGCAGATCACATAACATGTCCTTTAAATAACTCTTTCACTCAAGCCAACAGTATATGGATGGTATCCAATACTCATACCAAGACACGTTCTCATGGCTCTTGGAGTGATTACTAGAAACTTGATGTGAAACGACTTGTGAAACAAAAGTTGCTAAATTTCAGCTTTTGTAATGAAAACTTGTTAAATAAGGTTTTAAGCGACAACATGGAATCGGTTCCAAGTTAGAGGGTTTTTGTAAATTTAAAAGTTGTTTCTCAAAATAATTTCAAATACCTTAGCTTTTGTAGATGATCAATCAATTTTGTTTCTTAGCATGTTTTCAAAACAAGGCGCTTATTTTTACTCCGAAATTTTGGTTAATTTTCAAAAGAAAACATCGGTTATCCTTTAAAGTTTTTCAAGGGAGTAAATAGTTTATGAGGAAATTGCAGTAAAGTTTATGAAATGGTTCGTAAAACCACTTTATTGAGTAAGAAAGAAACATTTTTATCATTTACAGTTTAATAATAAATCTTAGTTGTGGCTTGGTGTTAAAGCAACAACTTAGTAAGGTGATTTTAAAACAGCTTATATAGTGATAGAAAACGATTTATTATTTATAGAATAGTAGTGAAATCGAAGTTACTTTATGATATTTTGGTAAGACAACGATTCAGATTATAAAATAACTCGTGAAATGATTTGTAAAATAACTTATAAGGAAACAATTTATTGTTTGTCAAATAGTAGAAGATTTCGTAGTTCAAGAAGTAGGGTGGTAGTAAAATACTTAGTACGGTAAAGGCAAAATAGTTTGTGAGGTAAGAGTACCAAGTTTTATGTTTTTAAATCAGACAGTGGCTAACACAGCTCACTAAAAGGGTAAAATAGCTTATAAGACCGTAATATAACTTGCAGGGAAAAATCGTAATATAGTTTATAATTGCTATTGCAATTGTTTGTTGTTTCATAAAGTAATAGTAAATTAATCGGTTCATCACACTATGAGAAAATAGAAATAGTTTGCAAAGCATTAGTAAGGTCATTGTGTATAAAGTATTAGTAAAGTCATAGATTTTTGGTTTAATGGCACAATAGTAAGACTTTTTGGGAAAGTGACCGTGAAGTGATCGGAAAAATAGTTGAAAGTAGTTTGCGACAACGTTTACTATTTCATAAGAGGGTAGTAGGATAGACAGTTGATATTTAAAAGAGATGAGTGGAAGATTAGGGATTCGTTCTCAGAAAAAGTGGCTCGAGTTGCAAGCTAACTCCTGGTATGCTTTTAGATCGTTTTAGTCGTTCGTTTATTATTTATGTTTAGCGAGGGGTTCCCTTTGTAGATGTCGAGGTGTGTTGTGCCTAGAACGGCTAGAGATGTAATCCGGTTCATCGAGTGGGTACGAGTTTTGGAGTAGAGGTGACACTGTTTTCGCAATGGATGACGAGATGACTTCGATCTCAACGCCTAAGATAATGATAATAGGATGGAATGATGGAGACATGGGTTGCGATGATTCAGTAATAGAGGTTTAATGATTCCGTAATGAAGACGATAAGTCGATGGGACGGGAAACAGAAAACATGGTATTGTAGCGACCCAAAAATATAATCTAAACATAGAGTAATGTCGTGTGGTAATTAAAGTTAAGTTAGTCGCGCGTAAACTGCTAAGCAAATCTAAATGGTAAATACAATCACTAACTCGCATCATGCAACATTTCGTTGTTTATGTATTATCGCTCAAAGAAATCTCATACATTACGTAGGCACGGAGGGCGCGAAGTGGTAGCGTAAAATGGTCCATTTCAACATGGATCATTGTGGTGTCCTTGCGTGACATGGTAGTGTGCATCATCTGCCAGGAAAATCTCCATGCACGTTGCTAGTAAGATGTAGACGCGGAGGCGTAAGGTAGTGGTGTAAAATGGTCAGTTTAGAGAGTGTAGTAATGAGGAAGGCGTTCCACTTAAGAGAAAAGTATCATGGTGAGAAGGTGTTGTGACATCAGTGTGTGATGACTGATGTGTAGGATTAAACCTTTATAACTCTTATGATGTAAATTTTTCTCTTTTTAGAAGTCAATCAGGAGGTCAAGTGGACATACCACTATTATAACTACTTTCAGTATTGCAACATTCACCTCTGAGTCAGACATAGGTGATCAGGCTATGTCTCACTGTCCCCTGTTGAATATAGGTGATCAGACTATATTCACCCGAGGTTCAATGAATCTTGCAATGCTTAGCTTAGTTATACTAGTAACATGTCCTAATGCTTTAAAGTTTATTATGAAAGGTTGAACAATTATTCAATTTATGTGGGGAGAAAGGCGTAGTGGTATGTAAACATAATATAAGTAAAGCAATCGTAGCTAATAGTGAGGTTAAGTTGTCAGTAATAAAACACATATCTTATCAAAGATGACTTCAACAAGTCATAAGTGAGGCAATCAGCTTGGCAGGCAGGCATGTGGTGGTCATAGGATTAAGTTTTGTAAAAGTGGTTATAGTCTAGGTTTTGAAAATTTCCTAGTTCTCTATAACCTTGGCTCTGATGCCAACTGTAACACCCCCAAAAATGGTTTGCAGCGGAAGAAAAGGTTTTTGGGGCGCTACTCAATTGGATCATAACACAAAGTGAAAAATAAAAATTTTTCTTAAAAGATTTCATTTATTGTAGTAAAACAAAGTTTACAAAAGTTGATTTATTGCGGAAGAATGGCCCATTAATAAGATGTGGTCCCCATAAGTAAATCAGAGTCATCTATGACCATGCCATGCCAATGCCCAAGCCTCGAGTTAGCTATCGCCTTTTCATACTGAAAATACATGCTAAAAAGTCAACACAATGGTTGAGTGAATTCATAGGTTTAGTAAATAAGCAGTTGATCACAAGATTTTCAAGTTTAAGATAAGCCATGGGCTACGTTGTTATACGCCCATAAAAGATAGTTGATATTATTGCACTAAGCTCATGACACCAAACTAACTGCATACATCTAAATTCGGGTGTAAGTAAATAAAATTGCCCCTAAGATGTAATAGCCAATTACATAGAGATACCAAATATAGTGCGCCCCGGTTATTTCCGATAACCGAGTCGGGTTCGTCAATTCCCATAGTACTATCCACGATATTTGTGTTCACTCGCAAGTGATTAATGGTTCATGATGTAGGGGACTTTTGGCAGAAACTTAGGCGAGTCATAATATCAAGAGTACAAAGAAACAGTTTTCAAGCAATTGTGATCATAAAGCGGTAGTAGCATATATTCTCCCCAAGGAGTTTATAAAAGCGTTAAAAGAGTAAAAGTGGGGCTATGAACTCACCTTAGTGCGAAGAATGCAAGATTCGATACTATCACAACTAGCATCGGGAAAAGAAACAAAGTAGTGTCAAGGGTGGCATCGCACAACGATACAAGAGTACGAACTGCACAACGTCATCGGCTCAACCTAGTAGTGTACGGCTTATCTCAAAATACGTATTGTAAAGTAATTGAGTTTTCAAAAGATAAGTGTTTTAGTTTTCGTGGAATATTCGTATCAATGTTTGTTTAAAAGTATAATGTATCGTATCTCAAAAAGTTTATCATTAATGTTTCGTGTGGTGTTAAGAAAACAAAGACTCGACAAGTAACTCATACCAATATGACTCACACCAAAGCGTAATGTATATCCCAATACATTATAAAGAATGGTCAAGAAGTATTGACATAGACTTATGAACACACGCCAAAGCGATAAAACATATAAAAGAAATTAAACATGTAAATATCAATTAGCACGTAAGTAACACGTAAGAAATTTGTAGAGTCTTAGGCAATTACATTGTAATCCTAAATAATTTAGAAAAGTCAATTAAGTTTCATAGGAAAACCCTAATAATGGTTTTATTAATTAATTGAACATAAGTCTAAACTCTTGTGTTTTATAACAATAAAAGAGATTTGGATTTATAAATCATAAGTTTAAAATGTTATATAAGTTTCGGTATATGGCGTTTATTTATAGAATATCCCCGTGTCGTGACTTAAGTTGATTCAAATTTTATAACTCATTATCAACAAGTTTTAAGTTAGTTATCATTCCCGTAGTTATTAGCCTTTGGTCTTTTGAATATTTTGTGTCCGATCCGTGTCTAATATATTAAATTCTTGCGAGTCTAATATATTATACCGTCTTGTCCCAAAATGTCCAATAATTTCCATCGCCTAATATCGTAAGTTCGATAACGATACAAATGTCAATTCACAATCCGGGTATTAAAATCCAATATTAATTATACCTCGATCCAATATTACCATCCGTAAAATATATCCACATCCAAAACCAAGTATCGTTACCAAACATGTTACCCAACATATACTGATACGTACCATGATCACCAGCACATCAATAGGATACGCTAATCAAGTTTATCGATGACCGAACTATTTTAATGCAAGTTAAATACCTTATAACCTAAATATCACTTTACCCTTATAAAACCAACACACTCTTAATATTTTCAATCCAATTCTGTTTTTAATACACCTACACATCACTACTCAACACAAAGTATTTTCATATCATTAATTTAGAGTTAAACACCCCATAGTGTTGTTGTCACTGAATCGAGCACACACACACACCCTATATGGGCGACTCACCTGAACCGAACATCACGGTTAACACAAACAACTCTTCATATTAAGAACAAATAAGATCAACAGCCAAAACAAGCACACTCACAAACACACTCACTACCTTATCAAAGAATCACGCCCAAGCACTAAGACCAAAAAAAAGATAAACTAAACCAAGTTTAGTCCGAGACCCATCACGGGTCTGTCCCGTAACTCAAGCCGGGTAAGATTCGACCCGAGACAATTAGCAGAAACAAACACCCTTGTGGTGTCGCGACATAACCGAAACCGACAAACATACCTCTCGGTTTCTAATTGAACCCGAGGCTAAGCAAGCAAAACCAATGTTAACATAATCAAAACCGACAAATCCGAGGCACAACTCGGGACATACCATACGTCATGTGGGTCTCCACATTCGACCAAGAACCAAACAACCACCCATAGAAATGTTTTCTTAACACACGAATTAGCACCAAACACGTTTTTAAATCACGTTTATAACCGGTCAACTCAACTCAAATGAGTTGACTCAACTGAGTCGACTTGACTCGTTCGAGTTGAGTTAACTTCGCCACATTACAACAATCCTTTTTCAATCCCATTTTTATCCACGAAAACCAACCCATTAAAATCATACTAATAATAACAAACTAACAAGAGGGTGTCTCTACTACCATAAAGAAAGCGGCGAATGAAGGACAGAGGAGAACTAGATGAAGGTGGTACGAAAACTATTGGACAACAATAATTAACGAAAGTATCACCACAACTCCGAATCTTAGATTCAAGATCTAGGACGCGTGAGTGGTGTTTGGGGCGCGTGCACCATATAGTAGTAACCAGGAGGTCGAGATCTATCACTTGGTGGCGGTGTAATGGGGTGGCCGGAAGGTGGCGTGGCGACGGCGGCGTGGGTTGGCGCCGAGAGGTGGTGGCGGTGGCGGATAATTTAGAGAGAAGGAGGAGCAATTTTATTTTTGTTAGAGTGTGTGATAAAAATGAGAGTAGAGAGAGAAATGGGGATTTTATACTCGGGAGGGACCATGTTTGCCAATATCCAAAGTGTAAGGTAAGGTAAGTGAAAATGTTATAGGGAATAAACTCGTAATTTAGAAAGTCTTTCACAAGTATTAGCTTCGGGACACATTTGGTGGAGTAAACGGACTCGAGAAATTACGAAACTTGCGCCATTGCTCACGAAATCATTTTTCCAATAAAATGAGTATTTACTTGACTATTTTCTCACAATTAGAAATAGCAAACAAATCAAAATGATTGATAGGTTTATGGTTGTTCCTGATGCGCGTTGTGTCTAAAATTTCACGTTTCGCGAGATAGCTTTCTCGTTTTCATGCCAAACGAGCACAGAAAAGTTGTAAATGAAAAACAGACGAATTTTATCGAAAACGAATATCTGGAAAAGTACGAGTGGTTACAATAACTTATTATGTATCATATCATTCATAATAGGTC
>OU343219.1:123630294-123750068 GCA_910596185.1 Chrysanthemum makinoi
AAGCTCCACAGATGATCATCACCTTTCTCACGAAAATACAAATTCAGCTCCGGAACACCGTTAGACAAATTCGAACAGACAAAGGAACTGAATTTGTGAATCACACTCTTCGGGAATATTATGAGAAAGTGGGAATTGAGCATCAAACATCTATTGCCCGCACACCCGAACAAAACGGAGTTGTTGAAAGACGAAACCGTACGTTAGTGGAAGCTGCCAGAACGATGTTAATCAATGCTAAACTTCCAGATTACTTGTGGGCTGAAGCTGTCTCAACTGCATGCTACACTCAAAACCGTTCAATGATTACAAAACGCCACAACAAAACACCATTTGAGCTTCTCCACAATCGTAAACCGAACCTCAAACACTTTCATGTCTTTGGATCTCTTTGCTATCCAAATAATGATCGTGATGACTTTGGAAAGCTCAAAGCTAAAGCTGACATTGGAGTCTTTATTGGATATTGTGAGAATTCAAAAGGTTACCGGATATGGAATTGTCGTACAAAGCAGGTTATGGAAACGATTCATGCTAATTTTGATGAACTTACTGAAATGGCTTCTGAGTATAACAGCTTGGAACCCGGTCACGACTGTTTAAACTTCCCCCAAACCCCATCATCAGCTGATACAAGCCCTCAGCTTACTCGTCAACAAATGGAAAGACTATTTGCTCCTCTGTTCAGTGACGATATTGATGAACGTGCTCCAGGTGTATCCGCTGTTTTCGCTACTCAACCTGATAATACTCTAATACCTGATACACCTGCTACAACAACCACTGTTGAAGATGTACCACCAGTTGACTCTACTACAACAGTTGAACAAACCGCTTCCAACAATGATGAACTGGCTGATGATGTTCTGAATGAAGTACCCCCACCTGCAGATTTTGATCCAAATGCGTTCTTTAACCCATTTTCTAATGAATCTGCTGCACCTGATGTCTCGGAATCATCAACAAGTCATTTGAATCCTCAAAATCTCCACAACGTATACCAACATCAACCCTTTACACATAGATGGACAAAAGACCATCATCTGGAAAATATTACTTGCAACCCGAATCAACCAGTCGTTACGAGACAACGTCTTCACACAGATGGTGAATATTGCATTTATGCACTCACTGTCTGCCAATTTGAGCCTAAAAATATTAAGGATGCCATGACAAAAGATAACTGATTTGAATCCATGCAAGAAGAACTCAACCAATTCAAACGTCTTGAAGTATGGGAACTGGTTGAAAGACCAACAGGGGTCTACGTCATTGGTCTAAAATGGATTTAGAAAAACAAATTGGATGCTGAAGGGAACGTCATCAGAAACAAGTCACGTCTGGTGGCTAAGGGTTATAGACAGGAAGAGGGTATTGACTTTGAAGAATCATTTGCTCCGGTTGCTCGTCTTGAGGCTGTTCAGATATTTCTGGCGTTCGCAGCTCATATGAACATAACGGTCTTTCAGATGGACGTCAAAACTTCTTTTCTGAATGGTCAACTGAAAGAAACAGTTTATGTCAGCCAGCCAGAAGGATTTGTTGATCCCGCGCTTCCGAACCATGTTTACAAACTGAACAAAGCTCTGTATGGTCTCAAACAAGCTCCTCGGGCATGGTATGATAAGCTATCATCTTTCCTCATTGCCAATAATTTCACCAAAGGTTCGGTCGACCCAACTCTTTTCATACAATATCACGGGGAACATATTTTAATTGTTCAAATTTATGTGGATGACATCATTTTTGGGTCAAC
The DNA here is from genome assembly GCA_910596185.1 of Chrysanthemum makinoi. Taxonomy (NCBI): domain Eukaryota; kingdom Viridiplantae; phylum Streptophyta; class Magnoliopsida; order Asterales; family Asteraceae; genus Chrysanthemum; species Chrysanthemum makinoi. The sequence goes on from OU343219.1 coordinate 123,632,051, forward strand.
TCATAAAAAGTACTCAATCGCTTTTGCAAAACTAATGAAGAAACATTTTGAAATGTCCATGATGGGTGAACTTACGTTCTTTCTAGGACTGCAAGTTCATCAATCACCCCGTGGTATTTTCTTGAGTCAGTCCAAATATGCCCTTGAATTGTTACACAAATTTGAAATGCAAACCTGTGACACCTATGCCACACCAATGGCTCATACCAAGAAGCTAGACGTTGATTTACATGGGAAATTGGTGGACCCTACAAAATACCGTAGTATTATTGGGTCTCTCATGTATCTAACAGCCAGCAGGCCTGATATTGTCTTTGCCGTATATCTTTGCTCTCGTTATCAGTCGCGACCAACTGAAACCCACCTCTCTGAGGCTAAAAGAATCCTCCGATACATCAAGGGAACCATTAATTTGGGGATCTGGTATCCGAAGGATTCTGGTTTTGAAGCTGACCACGCAGGATGCTTAGACTCTCAGAAAAGTACTTCAGGAGCACTACAATTTCTTGGTGACAAATTGGTATCTTGGCAATCGAAGAAGCAGGATTGTACATCGCTGTCCTCAACCGAAGCAGAATATGTAGCCATGTCGGCGTGTTGTGCTCAAGTCATTTGGATGAGAACACAACTCAAAGACTATGGTTACGTATTTGACAGAATACCGATGTACTGCGACAATCGGAGTGCTATTGCGATCTCATGCAACTCAGTTCAGCATTCGAAATCAAAGCACATCGATCTTCGATATCACTTCATCAAGGACCACGTGGAACAGGGTACTGTTGAATTATACTTCGTGGGTACAGAATACCAATTGGCAGATCTTCTCACCAAAGCCTTAGCTCCTGCTAGGTTTAATGAGTTGGTCCACCGAATTGGTATGAGGTGTTTGACTCAAGAGGAACTGGATGAACTCTTAAAACACTCTTAAAAACCAGTCAAACACCAAAACTTCTTTTGTAAATATTTTTCAAAAACAAAATACAAAAATATAAAATCCGATAAAACAACAAAAATATTCCTCTATCTATATCTTTCTTTCAACATGGCAAGTACATCTCTTCCGTCAACACTCAAATCTTTCAAAATTCAGTATTTTTACGATCAAGTGTTGAGGGGGAGAAAATAAATACTCAACTGTTTCATAACAACTGTGTACTTGCATGTTATCCTATCCCGGTTGTTTCTTTTTATAATGATGGTCACATTTCTGGTTCACTGACACTCCTCGGACTAAAATTTATAACCTTTCATTATTTCTTAAGTCGAGGGGGAGTGTCGTCAAGTTTCTTTTCTTAAAATCTTTCGTTTGGTAACCAAAATGGAAGTTAAAAGGCTTTGAATGAAAATGGCAAAAATGGAGGGACTAAAACTGTCAAAAACTGAAACTTATGTTTTATAAAACATCCCACCTAACTCATTTACTTCACTTCATTTATTACTCACCAACCCAATCCCACACATAAGATTTCATCTTCAAATCCATGTTTTTGATCATCATATTGTAAGTGTTTTCACTATCTAAACATAATTACAAGCAAGGGTTTTGATTTTTATGCAAATCCAACGGCTAAAACGTGAGATATGTGTGATTATGTGTTCTACGCATAAGCGTATGAACACACAATCATTGGTGTGGGTTTGTGGTTAAAAAGATTGTGTCAAAACGTGTCTATAACATCAAAGATAGTGTTTTTATCCTCAAAACTTACCCAGAAACACGAATTGATTGAATCTGGAAAATTAGGGTTTATGCGTAAAATTGGGTGTTTTTATATGTGAACGTTTCTGGCTAATTGGTTGCTTGTAATGTGTTGTTTATGTGATGAATTAACTATATCCATGCTTAGAACTTGCCCAGAAACAACAAAAGTGAAAGAATTGTAATTTAGGGTTCTAGTTCATACGAATTGGGTATTTTTGATTCACATGGTGTTTGATGTTAAAACTTGAACAAAACAACTCAATAGGCTTCTAAGACTTACCAGAAATGATTTGGTGCAATTTCCATGGTTAGAAATCATATGCGTAATTCTTGAACTATTAGGGTTTTAGTCTTACGCGTAAGATTTTTTACGCGTAACTGTTTGATGTAGTTTCATGCCATGATCTGTTTTAGATTGAATGTATGGGTCAAAATTGATGTTATGATGATTTTATTTCAGGCTTGCTACTCGTATAACTCAGAATCAAGGTTATTGAAATTCTACGCATAAGGATCACCTTACGCGTAGAAAGTTATGCGTAAGAGAAATCTTACGCGTAACTGTTACGCGTAAGGTTCTACAAAGGGACTACGCGTATCCTGTGAAGGATATGCGTAAACAGTGACCTCTACGCATAAGGTCTACTCATATGAGTAAGCCTTACGCGTAAGGTTTTATGTACGCCTACTGTAGGATCGATAAAAACAAGTGATTTATGTGGTTCGGGGGGTCGGGGAAGCTCAAAGAATGAATAAGACATGGTATTGTTTAGATTGATGTAAAGGGAAGATGTGTGTGTTTCTAGAGAGAAGAAGAAGAAACCACACACACCTTCTTTTACAAAGTGAACTTCCTACCCTCCTAGTTGGGACTAGGAGGGGTATTTATACTTCAACAAGCCTAACTTAGCACTATTGACTAAACTAGTCCTTGTGAATGAGTAAAAGAAGAAACTAATGCAATTCCCGTAATGACTTCACTTTAGCGAGGCTAACAATCTCTCCCCAAGTGATGTCATACGGGAGTTGCTTACAATGTTCCCTACAAGCAAAATCAAATACAAAACATAAGCGCAACAGCTCCAAGAGTGTCTTCATAGTCTTCAAACTTCATGAATCTTCTCAGCTGCCATCTCTTTACTTGCAGAAGAACAATATGAGCAAATCTAATTAGGGATTAAATCTGACCTTTTTGCTCTCCCCTAATTAGTGCTCTCCCCCAAACTGACAACCTTTCTAATGAATTTCTAGAATTCGAAGAAGTCTTTTGATAATTAAATTAGAACCGTCTTTAGTCTTCTAACACGCAGCGGAAAATGTAGAAAAGACTGTCGACTCGACCTTCTTCAAGATTGTCCATTCGGGGGAAAAAGATATCAACATCTTCATCTCACCAAATGCATTCCAGTTATCTTTCATATATCAAATCAACCCATAATGTACACATTTCTCTCCCCTGAAGGTTACGATTTATCGGAATCAGCATATAATTGTGTACATGAAGCATTAACTGGAAGCATTCTATCATAAAACAAATCAGCCCGTGAGAAGATGTCGATGAACAATACCATTTGAAATTGTCTAACTCATTTCAACCCCCTGTATCAAAATTCAACGGATGTCTGTAGTAACCACATGTGAAGATAACCCAATATGACGAACTTGAGGATGAAGTAAAATCTCCCGGAATAGTTACTTAAGCTTGTACTATCCTTGTGAAAAAGAACGGTGTACCCATTGTACAAATCCTCTTGACGTATCCTCAACTACGTGAGACACCGAAAGTGATAGCTACTTTGTGGGTTAAGAGAGAAAGAATCACAAAAGTAACTAGATAGCAAGTCTTCATCACACTCAACATATTTGCCCAGACAAGTCATCTTCGCGGAAGGGAAGAAAGAAAGAAGATGAAATAAGTAAACTCGCCCGTCAAACGTCACTTCAAACCCAAATAAATAATAAAGAGTCATCTCCATGGTCACGTTAAAATTCATCGAAAACTTTAGCCGTGAACGTAGTATCCTCGTGAAAATTATGTCATACCAAAATATACCACTCTTATCCGAATATTAAAAAATGTGTAACAAATGTTTTTAAATCACAAATATTCGGAAATCATTTTGACACAGCATATCAGTCCACGTCAACCCATACTACATTCCATTTCAAGACCTTGCAAAGGAAATAAACGGTCCAACTGATATTACGGACCCAATCCACTCACCATGTAGGAATCGTGTATCATAACTTAATATATATAACCCCCGTTCTATCATTTGGCCTAAACCTAAAAAGCAGATATCACAAACTTCGCCCCACTCTTTACAGTTTTCTCTCACCAAATAGATCTGAGAGAAAAAAACGCTTCACATCAATCAATCTTTCTTAATCCCATCTCAGATGCATCCTCATCTTATCATATCCATCATCTTTCACAACGTAAATATGATGAGCCTAAACCCAATCGAACCTATGTCGTTCCAGTTTCAGCACAAATCTAATCAAGAACGCGTATGTAGGGCTTCAAGATCCTTTGGAGGGTCGCGGGTAGGTTCACGTTTTGATGTTTTTGTATTTTGATGATGGTCATGAACGAATCAAAGAATAGAAGTGACATATGTTGTTATATTCTTTCTTTAAAATTCGGATACTAATTATGAGTAAATATTACTCCACAATTATCAATGATGAAGATGGTTCAATAAAAATCCTTAAAGGATAAGAAAAAAAACTGAACCCGATCTGAGATAATATTTATTTTCTGTTTACGAATTGATTGTGGAATGGAGTTGGGTAAGAGTGATGGTGAGGGGATTTAGGATAAATAACGAATGGATGTTGGTTTACTGTTGTGACGGACTGATGGTGGTTTGGTTGAGATCGTAACTGTTTATGGTATATGGTATGTGTTGTGGTCGTGGTCAAGTCTTGGTTACGCATAAGGTCCTCTTTGAATTTTTCATTAACGTTCTTACGCGTAACTTTGTGGCTGGAGACCTTATGCGTAAAGTCTTTTGGTCCTTATGCGTAGCCTTACGCGTAACGCAAGTTATGCGTAAGCCTGCTTAAGCGTAAGCCAGACTTAGGCGTAAACGCATACGCGTAACCCATTCCTTACGTGTAACTTCACAGCTACGCATAACTTTCACTGTAGATATTCCTTATGCGTAAGATGAGGGTTTTGACCCTTTGACCACTTTTTCCGATGAGTTTTCCGACTGAAAAATCCGACCAGTCTTCATATGAAACCCAGAAAAGCATAAAAATGCTTCCTTTTTGCTGTTTTGACCAAGAAAACTGAAGGTTGACCAAAGGTTGACCACTATTTTTCACAGATATTTTGGTACAAAAAAGTCATAAAAGAATACTGTTTGGACCAGGTGAGACCCAAGACAGATTTACACATGAAAGTTTAAGACTTTTTGTGTTTTGAGACCAAGATAAGGATACCAATAAACATGAGTAGACTGTTTTCCATATAACACGGAAAAAAAATTTTCCGAGCTACCAAATAAGCATAAAAACAGTTAAAAACATGATTCAAACCAACATAAATCAATAAAACAACAACCTGGCTCGTTATACCAATTGTAGGATCGATAAAAACAAGTGATTTATGTGGTTCGGGGGGTCGGGGAAGCTCAAAGAATGAATAAGACATGGTATTGTTTAGATTGATGTAAAGGGAAGATGTGTGTGTTTCTAGAGAGAAGAAGAAGAAACCACACACACCTTCTTTTACAAAGTGAACTTCCTACCCTCCTAGTTGGGACTAGGAGGGGTATTTATACTTCAACAAGCCTAACTTAGAACTATTGACTAAACTAGTCCTTGTGAATGAGTAAAAGAAGAAACTAATGCAATTCCCGTAATGACTTCACTTTAGCGAGGCTAACACCTACGCGTAAGCTTTACACATAAGGTCCCCTTTTCCTACGCGTAACATTTCTTACGCGTAAGTAAGGATCCTACGCATAAGCTTGCGTCTACGCGTATACTTCTCCTGTTTACGCATAAGCTACCATTTCTACGCATAAGCCTTGAATATACCTTCATTAAGAATTGTTACGCATGCAATCTTGTAAATAAATAAATCATAACGTCACGAAACCAATAATGTCACTAATAAGCTTAAACGTTCAATATGTTGGGTTAAATAAGTGATAACATAAACTTTAAAACTTAAAGTTAACTAACTCACGAAACTTATCGCGACGTCATTGGACTATTGAACAAACAAGTAACTTTGGACTCGTAACTATCATTGACATTGCACATTCAATAATTAGACAATAAAACCTTCTGTTGACTAACATTATGTCTTTCGATATGTTGGTTCTTTTGGCTAATGTTATTTCAGATCACGACATGGCTGCTCAAATGAATGTGGATGCACCTGAGGTTCTCACAGTTGCCGATATCTTCCCTAATAGCTATCCGAGGAAGATTGGAAAGAACAATCTCAGAGTTGACTTTGAAACTCTCACCTGCTCGGAATCTTCATGTCTCATTGCTGTGGATGTTCTAAAGAATCATCCCTACCAGAACATGCTCTCACACTCTGCCACTGTTCCAGAGATCTACATACAACAATTCTGGAATACAATGCAGATGGTCAAAGGTCAAAATGTTGTGACAGTGACGCTCAATCACAAGCAACTCACCATCACTCCTGCTGACTTACGGGCTGTTCTCCTCATTCCCGACATCATTCCAACTGAATTCTCTGCTGCACCTACTGAAGAAACTGTTCTGCAATTCTTGATTGATATTGGGTATGACGAAGCTTCAGGGGTTATCATTAAGCATTCTCACGTGGATCTCAAGAACATCCCTCAGCCTTGGAGAACCCTTTATATCATCATCACAAAATCCATTTCTGGTCGTGACAGCGGCTATGAGCATCCCAAGCTCGTGGAACTGCAAATCTTTTGGGCTCTAATCAACATGAAGCACATCGAAGTTGAAGCTCTGATATACTAAACTGTTGATCCAGAGAGCACTTGGGTACAACCCTGACATCCCCAAAAGAATCAATGACCCCGACAATCATGACATGTTGACTGAACCCACTCTAACAGTCAGATTTAAGGAGTCAACGACTAAGAAACAAGGTTGTTAGCCTTAATAGTTTTTATTAGAAGTGATGGTCATTCACATTTAGGAACTTTGTAACGTGTGTTAGATATCGTGATAGAATAGTCAACGGGCTCGTGGATTGGACTAAGCTAAATGGGTATTAGTTTAGTTAAGCTAGCCTTATATCAATCCATGTCCAATCCAATCCAAACGAGCCCATGCCAAGCCCATTAGGGCATCTTCTACTTGTACTATATCAACCCCTCAAAGTCTCATTTGAGGGGTGTGCTTGAGTGTGTGTGTGTGTGTGTGTGTTTTATTTATGAAATATTGTTTTCATGTTCTTCTCCCTTTCTCTCTAAACACATAAGTGATCCATAACATTCAAGTCACCACTTTCTATTCTTAATCTTTCTTCTTTATGAATATCATCAGTTTGTGTTTAACGTGTGTTACTTGTGTTGGTAACGTGAGCTGTTGTGATAAGGTATACGTGATAAACGGGGCTTTACAATTGGTATCTATCGCCTAACAAAGGTTTAGGAGTGTTTGTGTTACTTTTTTATTAAAGCTTTTCAAAGAAAGTTGCGTTTTTCTTATAAACGTGGACTTTTTTGCTTAAAGTTTTGATTTTTACGTGGTTTTAAGGTTAAAGTTGTAGACTTTATTGATTTTTAAGTGTTTTGGAAGAAGTTTGTGCAAAAGAAATCAGTTGAAAACGTGTTTTTGGGTGAAAAATTCGTGTTTTTACATTTCTGGGCATTCCTACGCGTAAGCTACTTTTTGGTCAAAACCCTATTCTTACGCGTAAGAAAAGTCAAAACCCTAATCCTACGCGTAAGTTTCTACGCATAACTTTTTGGTGCAGATTCTTCGAGCTTCAACGGTTACTCAGTGCTTCCCTCACTTGGATAAGTGTGTGGAACACTTCGACTTTTGGATATCTTTTACGCTGTGACAGTGTAAAGGATTTTTGGTTTTTAACCTAAGTTTACGCATAAGCATAAACGCTTACGAGTAACACTCTACGCATAAGCTCACACTTACGCGTAAGGTGTTTACGACTAAGTCTTTTTGTTTACGCATAAGCCTAAGGTTACGCGTAAGATACTTTCTATGCATAAGGAATCCTACGCCTAAGCTTTCTACGCCTAAGAATCCTACGCCTAAGCTTTATACGCATAAGATCCTACGCCTAAGCACCAACTCTACTCATAACTTCTTCTCTCTACGCATAAGCTCTTCAAAAAAAAAATCAAATTTGAGTAAAATTGAAAGTTTTGAGGAGACTAAACGTTCAATTTTTACGCGAAATTCAAATTTTGGTATAACTTGAAAAATTTTGGTCAAAAATTCAAATTTTTGGGCCTAAATTCAAATTTTTTGGGTAAAATTTGGCGTCAAAATTGTCATAACTCAAATTTTTCATTCGACCTTAGAATTGATTTTTATAGTGAATTTCAAATTTTGGGAGAAAAATTATTTTTGGCCTAAGAACCAAGTTCACGAGTACGACTTTCAGAAAAACTTCAAACGGAAATATCTTATTAAACACAACTCCATTATCGTTGAATCGATCCTACATCAACTTTGTCCGATCATACCTTCATCAATGGCAACTCAACAAGACATTCATGCAGCCGGTGCCGAAAACCGTCCTCCTATGTTGGAAAAAGGTGGTTATCTTCAATGGACAAGTCGAATGCTTCATTACATCAAGACAAAACCTAATGGAAAATTGATGATCAAATACATTCAGGATGGACCCTTCATACCTCGACAAGTCCAAGACCCTGGAAATGCTTATGCAACACCTCCCGTCCCACCATTTTTTCGTCTTCAAAAAGAATCGGAATACTCTGAAGAGGATCAGAAACAAGTCGAAGCAGATGACATGGCAATTCATATTGTCCAACTGGGTTTACCAAGAGACATCTTTGCCTGCTTTCGACATGTGGGAACGTGTTAGACGGCTTTGTCATGGAACTGAAATTGGTCAACAAGATACGGAGAACAAGTTGCTAACTGCTTGGGAGAAGTTTACATCCACTCCAGGCGAATCCATTGAATCCTACTATGGAAGGTTCTGCACTTTAATGAATGAGCTGATAAGAAACAAGTTGACACCCAGAACTATCGTGAGCAACATCAAGTTCTTGAACAATCTACCAGAAGAATGGGGACGATATGTCACTATTGTTAACCAAACAAAAGACTTACATCAAGTGAACTTTGATCAACTAAACGATTTTCTGAAACAAAACCAAAATGAAGTGAATGAAATTAGGAAAGAAAGATTGGCAAAGAATCATGATCCATTGGCACTACTTGCAAAGACTCAAACTCCAGTGAATACACAACAACAAGCTTCATCATCTTCCACCAACAACAACTTGCAGCAATACATTCCACAACCACAAGCTATTTTCCCTCAACAATAATTCTATCCACCAGAACAACAAGTCATTCAACAACAACAGTATCCACAATACCAGGAACAAGGAATCACTGATCTTGAAATTAAACAAGAAGAGGCTTTGTCACATGCTTTTGCATTCTTGGGTAAAGCATTTAGAAGTCGCATGGGTAATCAGGCGGTTCCGTATCAGGGTAATCAGTTGGGTCAGAATGTTGGAAATCAGATGGGACAGAATGTTGGGAATAGAGCAGTGGGTAATCAGAATGGGAATGTTGCAGCTCCAGTCGTTGGGAATTATGGAAATATGAATCAGGGTAATCAGTTTACGTGTTACAACTGTCAAGGAGTGGGTCACATGGCAAGGAATTGTCCTACTAAGCCGAAAAAGAAGGATTTTGTGTATCTTCATAAAGCTATGTTGTTAGCACAAAAGGCAGAATCAGGAATGCAGTTGAGTGCTGATGAACATGACTTTTTCGCTATTATGGATGATTTGGAAGACCGCGAGGACATCACTGCAAACCGCATCTTCATGGCAAATCTTCAGGAGACTATGTATGACACTGACTCTGACGCACCTCCTGCCTATGACGCCAACGCAGTATCTGAGGTACCAATCATTGATCCATGCTATAACAATGTCATATGTGATGTGTTTACTCATGACGAATAGCATTCTGTGACGCCAGCACCTACTTATGATACATACCTGTACAATCCGAGTTGTAGCAATACGAACTCTGAAACTCCAGATGTGGATCCTAGTGGAGGCTGTGTGGCACAAAATACTGAGACTGATGAGGAAACACGTGCTTACTTTGAATCATTAATCAATAACTGTGGCATTGAAATTGAGAAAGTTAGAACGGTCAATCGCGAGGTTAAGGCCGCGAATAAAAAATTGACCGCTGAGCTTGAGAGTTACAAGGAGAACGCAAAAGCTTTTGAATTTCATACAAACAAAGTATCAGAATTAGAAATTGGTTATCGAGATTCTGTTTTAAGAGAAAAACAATTGCAACTCAAGTATGACACACTTGATGTGAATTTGAACTTGAAAATAAAATCTTTAAACAAGGAAATTTCTGAACTAAATGACCAACTTTCTAAACAAAAAACACTGTTTTCTGATCTTGAAAAAGAGAAGAAACAGTTGATTGCTGATTTTTCAAAACGAGAAGATTCTCTTCTTGATGAAATTCTTGACAAAAATGAAATAATCAAAAAATTGGAAAATTTGCTTGTTACAACGGGTCATTCAGCTAAATCAACCAATATGCTGATTAATAAAACAAATCCGTATTTTCATACAACTCAAAAAATGGCCCTTGGTAACACACCTCCTTGTTTCCTCAAGAAAGCACAGAAAGAACGGAATGTGTTGAACAATGGAAAACCTTTGCATGAACCCATAATTGTTCGTGATTCTCTTGAAACGTTAGAACTATCTAAGGAGAGCAGAGAAAGAATGAAACAAAAAGGTTCGGAAATCAAACCTATTGACTATAACAAATGGAGCAAACTTTCTGGAATCACTGTTGTCAATCAAAAAGAAAAGTCAAAGTTCTCCATCACACAAAATGTTTCAAACAAAGAGTCAACACCTGTTTCAAAACCAGTCGTTGTCTCAAAATCTCTTTCGAACATTGAACAAATGTCTTCAAACAATCCTTTTAACTCAAGTGATGCGAGAAGTATTTTAGACAATGTGAAAACGAGAATTGCGGATCTTCAAGAAACTGTTAAAACTAAAACCACTATTACACCTAATAACTGGTTCTCTAGTTTTGATATTGAACAGAGAAAGTTTTTTGAAACTCAAATTGCCCCTCAGCTGAATGCCATCAGTGCAAGGGTAATTCATTTTGAACAAGCATTTTTGAAAGAAACAGCTGACTTTGTCAAGGACCATAAAACCCTGGTAAAGCAAGCTAACGACTGTGTTGAACAAATCAAAGTTTTGGAAACTTTAAATGACTCTATCTTCGAAGATGTTCGACTCGATATTATGTCCATTATTTTGCAAACATATTCTGTTGAAGATCATGAAAGACTCCAGTCTGAGACCTCCGCAATTGTTTCAAAATATGAAAAAGCTCTTGAAAAACTTGAAAAAGAAAATGTGTCCTATTTTAAACAACTTGATCGAAAATCTGAGGAATGCAAGTATGACAAACTGTCGTATGAGCGTGCCTACAAGGACATGAAAGAGCAAAATGATCTTTTGAGAGCTCAGCTGGGATGTCAAAAAGGAAAGGCTGTGGATACTAAGTTTGCAAAACCATTGACTGAGGAGAAAACAAATGTTCCCAAACCGGTTTCCAAACCAAAAATGTCAATTTCTCAGCCTCCTCCAAAAGTCAATGAGAAAAATGATTTGTCAAAAACAGTCACTCCACAGTCCCTGCCTATTAAAAAGAGAATTATTAAAGGTTTTGAAAAAGAAAAAGCTGTTGCTGAAAAACCAAATGTGATTACACCTGGCATTTCTAGGAATAGTACACGGAATGTGACCAAACATCCAGTTAAAGAATCTGTCGGTTCTAACGACATGGTCAACAATCACTATCTAGAAGAAGCTAGGAAAAAGGCACAGACTCGAAAAGACGGAATTCTAGGTGCAACATCTAGGGTGATGAATTCTACAAGATTTCAAGGCACTGCTAGTAGTAGTAAACCATTACCTAGGAACACTCTACAAAAGACTAGGAATTGGCTTGCATCTAAGAGTAGTTGCGCAAAAGAAAATGCTATGCCCTTAGAAAACAACACTAGGAATTCTAAGTCTTTTTCGAACAAGAATCAATTTCCAAAAGACTGTAGTGACAAAGTTAAAGCTGCTGTTTTAAACAAGAATATTGAATTTGTCTGTACTACATGTAAAAAATGTGTCTTTTCAGCTAATCATGATGCATGTGTCTCACAATATCTCAAGAAAGATAATTCTCGTTCCAAGGTACAATCCACTAAGACACCAAACAGAAACACACCCGTTGACAAGATAAACATGGTAAAGAAACCTAATAGGTGGATCTCTTCAGGACGCAGTTTTTCAAAAAATGAGTCTTCCGTTGAATCTGATAAGAAAACAACTCCTAGATCTTAACTTAGGTGGATACCCACGGGAAAAGTTTTCAACCAAATAGGTCTTAGATGGATTCCCACAGGAAAGATTTTTGATACTTGCACCAACACAGATAATAGTGCCAATCAGGAAGTAGAAACCATTATAACTGATCCCAGTGAACACCCTCAGAGTGAGGAAACAAATACTTCTAACACTGTTATTTGTGAAATCTCTTCGTCTTTGGTTGCAGGTGAATCAAATATCTCAGAACCCAGCTCATCAGAGGGTTCTAATTCTGTAAACTATTCTTCTTCATTCTCTCTATCTTCTATTTTTTATTTTCCATTTCTTTTATAAAACCAACAAAAAAAATACAAAAATAGAAAACTTTCAAAAAATTCAAAAACAATATAAAATCAAAAATACAAAAATATTCTTCTCACGACATGTCTCTCGTATAATCGATATTCTGTACGTTTCTAGAAATGTCATTCAACAATGATACGGACATGTACAGATGCTTGAACGAGAGTTCTTTAAATATTTTCAAAAACATGTCGTTTCTCAAAATTTCTTCATATAATGGCTTTCGTATACTTCAGTACGAAACCCGGACTTCAAAATAATGGCTTCTGGACACACCAGTTCAGGACCCGCGCTTCAAAGAAAGGAAAGTGCTTATCCAAACAAAGGTTTTAAATATTTTTCAAGCACTATTCCTAAAATCATAATGGCTTGCAGTTACTTCAGACTGTAACCCGTGCTTTAAAGAAAGGAAAGTGCTACGCAAAATCGATTTTCATAAATATCGAGAACTTATCCTAAAACAAATGAAGATAATTCTTCTGTAATTATCTTCAAAAGATTTTCAAAATCTTCATCATCTTGCGTACTATTGATTCGAAATTTTTTCAAAAAGATTTTTCAAAATCTATCACATTTGGTACCAAGATAACTCCCTCTAAACCCTTAATTGATTCTAAATTTTCTGTATGAAAAATATGCTTTCGTTAAGGGGGAGTATAAAACAAAAAAATTGTTCCAAAATTCATGCTAAATCAGTTTCTCTCCAAATGCTTTTCGAAAAACATATCTTTTAATCATTTTGTTTCAAAAACATCATGGATATGCTATTTTTGAGGGGGAGAAATGTGATCAAAAAGTTTAATGATCGTTGTTTGAATCTCAAAATGAGCTCGACTCAGACGAAACCAACGAATTGACGGGAATCTAAGTCAGTATATGTACCATCTCGAGAAACTTGTGATAGATATGCACCTTCATGGGTCTAACCACCTTTTCAAGGAGTGTTTACAACTTCAAGTTAGTTATTAGAGCTAGTTGTCACCTAAAAACTGACAATGGAACTCTTTAACTAGGCAACGTAACCGTGTCTCGTGGGGAATTGTCTATCATGAGCCGATCAATTCAAAAAGTGCGAACTCTACCCTATATGTGCAGATTTCTGTCAAAACTTATAAGCACATATGAAGGGGGAGTGTTTCTGAAAATATAAAACTCGCGGAGTGTCTCAAACATGTTTTCTATCATAAACACTCTGTGAGATTTTCAATAAAATGGTTTTATGGCAACAATAGGACAGTCACGGAGCCATAAGGTGACTAAGGATAGGAAATTCGTCCTATGATCCGCCAGAGCCGGATGGATCTACCCAAGGACATCACAAATAGTTAGTATTAGAAGTCCTTAGGAATGATTGAGAAAAGGAGTAATGTGAGAAAGGAGAAAGAAGGGGTTGAAGAATTAAAAAGAAATGTAATGAAAAAGGGTGAAAAGAAATAGCTCTCCATATTCAACTTAGGGCAGAAACCGGGTTCAATTCATCTGCTACTGGTTGTCACTTAGATGACACTGGTATTGAAGAAAAAGACGTCATGGACCCAGTGACGCACTGCACTAAACCTTCTAGCCACTCAATTCCTGTCAAAAGGGATTTGTTTCATTCTCACTGGGAACCCTACATAATCTATTGACTTTCTCTTAGAGATCGTTGGTATTGAAGAAGGAGACCCTCTCCCTAGTCTCCGCTTAGGAAAACCAAAATGCACTATTGAGTCTAGAGCCACGAGATTCATCAAAAGATCTCATAGGAACACTTGACATTTCATCACTTGACATTCAACAATAAAAATTTCAGTGGTACATTATCGAGTCCTGCACAGATCTTAGCAATCTGTCGAGAACATTTATGAGAGGTTCACATTTGTGATCCTCAGTGATTGAATGGAAACTCCTGCCAGGGTCAACATCAAACAGCCCTGACAGCAGGTCGCTTCGGCAACTCCCCGTGGATTGCGCTTAGTGGTCTCAAACGGTCTACAGTCGTGAGGTGATGCTTCGGTGTACCTCAGCGACTCATCTGAACCGTAGATGTACTTCGGTACATCGTGTTATCTCACTTGTGGGACTCCAGTTCAGGAACGGCCTTTGTAAGAATTAGAGTCGTTTTTTCACACTATGCTGTTAACACCCTCGAAATTCAAACTTGTAAGTGCCGGAATCCGCTTATTACTAACCTGTTTTATGTTTTCTTCTTATGGAAGCTCCGGAGCGGATTGATCGTGCAGACTCTCCACATGCTCATACCAACCACATCACAAATGAAGTTCTCATCAAAATCAAATGCATCACAAAGTTAAAGATGATTCTTCGTCAATGTCAAAGAATCTACAAAGTTTAAAGACTAGAGAACTTCATCTCATCGGAACTTCAAAGACAAATAGAAGTGTGAGCATGGTGGAGAAAGGCGTGGAGACACCTAACCAACGAAGTTGACAACGGCAGACAACCACATTAACTGATCACAAAGCATGAAGGAACAATGAATTAAGACTATTCTATATCTACGCACAAAGTTCAAGCTCGAGAAAAGTAAAGACCTATTCAAGTGGAGCATCTTTTGAATGACCACCCCTTAGGGGGAGATTGTTAGCCTTAATAGTTTTCATTAGAAGTGATGGTCATTCACATTTAGGAACTTTGTAACGTGTGTTAGATATCGTGATAGAATAGTCAACGGGCTCGTGGATTGGACTAAGCTAAATGTGTATTAGTTTAGTTAAGCTAGCCTTATATCAATCCATGTCCAATCCAATCCAAACGAGCCCATGCCAAGCCCATTAGGGCATTTTCTACTTTTACTATATAAACCCCTCAAAGTCTCATTTGAGGGGTGTGCTTGAGTGTGTGTGTGTGTGTGTGTTTTCTTTGGAGCAATACAACTTATTGTGTTCATCTTTATCTCTTCACATACACGGTTTTAACATCAAGTCACCATCTTTCTCATCTTTTTTCTTTCATCCTCACGCACAGTTTGTGTTTGTGTTTAACGAGTTTTACGCATAACGTGTTGGGTTTGTGATAAGGTATACGTGATAAAAGGGGCTTTACAAAGGTGCTGTGTTGCCAGATCACCTTCTCTCAGATGAATTCAAACAGCTCTACTCCTATAAAAGATATTTGGTCGCTGTAGAAGAGAACAAAGTTGGATTTCTTGATGAAAAATCTTCTGGTACACCTGCAAGGAAAACCAGAAGAGGAAGTGGAGGAAGTGCTGCAAGCACTTAGAGTCAGAGGACGTTCCCCAGGAGGAATCCTCCAAGAAAGAGGACAGTTCCCGCCAAGGAAGCTGTTCCTATTCCCGTACCTAAGCCTGAACCGCAGAGAAAGCTAATTGACGAGGACTCGGAGGGTACTGCATCAGATGAAGAGACTTTCTACTCTGAAACTGCTAAAGATGACACTACAACAGTACCTAAACCTCCCAGTCCTCCAGCTGACCAAGGAAAAGGGAAGACTCCAGTACTTGTGCCTTATGAAGAAAGCTCAGATGAAGATCCACTGGAAACTGATTACAGGAAAAAGTTCAAATTCCTTAGACTCCAACACGTGGCACAAGAATTTGCTAAAGATCAAATGGGTGGCCCCGGAGGGTCAAGTGGTGGAGTTCAACCTACACCAAATCCCGATGCGGTTAATCGACCCGATAAGGGATCTGGTGCCACCACTTTGGAACAACAACAAACGCGTGTGGAGGACACTCTTGAGTATGACTTTGAAGAACCAGAAAAGGAAAAGACTGAAAAGACTTCTGGTGATGAAACAAAGACTGATGATACGACTAAGTCTGGAAAAGATGATGACGCTGATTATGATAAGCTTCTTCTAGACAGTCCAACACGTCCCAAGGAGAAAACCTCGGAACCTCCTAAGGACCCCGAGTCTCCTCATGTCTCTTCGTCATCAGATTCTTCTTCTCATTCTTCACCACCACCATCTAAAAGACCAACCAAATCATCATCCAAATCAGTGAAGAAGCCAACTGCATCTTGGATGTCTCATGCAAAGTCTCGAATCATTAAAGCTGTCAAACAGGTCAGAGAGAAAAATATTACAAAGAAGAAGTTAGATTTTCTTGCTGACCAGATACAGTATCTTCATGATGAGCAAGACGAGATGAAAGTTGAAAGGGAGTATGTCCAGAAGCTCATGAAAGATGATCTTCAAGGGAAAATGGACGAGATGATCAAAGGATACTCTCACAAGTTCCTCATGGAGGTCGTTCCTAAACTGACAAAGGAGATGTATACCAGACAAATTTATCCGAATCTCTTACATCTAGCCAAGCAAGCCATGAAATCAACTCCAATGAATTTGAGCATCAATCCAGTTGAATCCACAATCTTCTCAAATGATGAATTGGTGAACCGGCTAGTAGCTCAAATGTCGACACGCTCTGAAACGTTTGCCTCACACGAAGCTAAATTATTTGAAGCATTGCTGAAATACCAACTCAGGTCAGCATACAGAGAAGAAGCTGTAAGGCCCAAACATTTAAGAGACGACGAAGACAAAGATCAGGATAAGGATAATGAGCCCAAACGCACAAAGAAGTCTGGTGAATCATCCTCCATTCAGTACTCAATGCAACCTCCACCCCAAAGGACTCCAGCTCAACAAAGATCCCCTCCTCGCACTTCTGCAGATAAACCTCAGGATTCTGAGCTACCGCCCCAGACTCAAAAAACCGGTGATCACTTTGAGTATACGGTGGTGACGATGAGGAATACCATGAGCCCCAAAAACAACCCGCCTCTCCTGACAAAGTACAGAAACCAGAACCCTCATCTAGGCCTAAGAAAAAGAAGAAGAAGGCGCCCAAGGCTGACGTCCTATCATGGCTAGATTAAGATAACATAGAGGAATTTGAATGGTTTTCTACACTTGTTAATTCCACTCCCTACCCTGCTGAAGGTCAAGATCTGGTAGACGGTAATACATTGGAGCATGCTAAGTTACTGCAAGAAAAATTCCGAGTAAAGAAGATGACGAAATCTGAGTTGCGGCGAATCAAGAATGAAGCTTTTCAACTGTTAAAAGATAGCTCAGAAAGTGCCATTGAGGTCGAATATCACCTTGAAAACATTTCTCGAGCTATGTCTAACAACATGGATTGGCTCAACCCAGAAGCAAACATCGACTTCACAAAACGGGACAACCCTCCATATTACACCGACTGGTCTAAACCTCTACCAACAATTGGCCAACCAGATGAGCCTCGAATTCCATTCCGATATTTCTTCAACAAAGACTTGGATTTTCTTCTACACGGTGGCGATGGTTCAAGGAAATACGCTACATCTTTGACACTTCCATTCCCGGCAGCAATATACTCTAACTGCATAGCCATCGAGGAAAGATCTAACCACTTGTTCTCCAACAAAGTGGAGGATTATGACCGTGATGCAATGTATGGGATTAACCATTGGCCGGAACGCCGAAAAATCTACTACAGAAGCTGCCAGGTTCAGAAATCTCAACATGAAGTGTTCAGTACTAAGAGTATCGTTGCCATCAAACACGTTGATCTTTCGTCCAAATGGGACTACACTTTTATCAAGAATATTGTAGTCAAAAGGCAAGACGAAAGGGATTATGCATTCTCTGAAGTTGACTTTGAGAATTTGTCTATCAACGACATTGAAGATATGTACCTTGCCAAAGTACAGGGTCGCATGAGACAATTTTCAACTGAAGTACAACGTGAATTCATCAAGTCATTGCTCATCTTCATCAGACGCATAGTCATCAAAGAACGTGTAGAAGATCTCCAACTTGCAGTTGAATCTTATCAGACCCGTGTCAACTTCACTCCACCGCAGCTTGATCTTCCCGACATCAACCAGCTCTCACAATATACACTCATCAGCAAACCATTCGGAGTCGTTTACCGCAGTGAACTTTAAAGAAATTGCTTAATGGCGTGTAGAGATCTTCACAAGTTTGGGGAGCACACTTTGAAGATGGTTAGGGATGGATTGGCTTATCGGTTGAAGGATATACATCAAAAGATTGGGTCTCCTAAGCGATGGAATTCTCAGGATCGAAGGGATGTGAAGAGGATCATCACGATGATTGATGAACGGTTGTATCGAAGGGATCAGTTCAGAAGATTGGAAAGCTTTGTTGGTGGTCGAACCATGATTAACATCACCGGCTTTCAACGCCCGGTTCACACTCCTGGCAACATCACTGGACTATGATGAGTGCTTATTCACTCATCGTTTTTACCCGCCTAAGACCTCAAAAACGACTAAAAACACCCAAATATGATCAAAATATGTTAAATATATCCTCGGAGTGTGTTTTATGTCTTTCAGGTACAAAAGGATTGAAAACAGAGCGAAAACGGGAAAAATCGAGCTGAATCTGGAAAAGTGCAGTCAAGACGTAGCCGGGAAGCAGTTTTCTACATTTTAGAAGCCCGAGACATGTTTTGAGAGTGATCAGGGGGAAAAACAACCTAAAACCTAACCCGAACCCAAAAACTCCATTTCACCCTTTCCCGACACCGATAATGTCCAAAACACCTTTTAATCCCAAAATCCTATTTTCACCTTAAAAACCAACTTTGTAAAAACTCATTTTTCTTAAAAAACAATTCTTGTTTAAAAAAAAAAAAAAAAAAAAAAAAAAAAAAAAAAAAAAAAGTTTTAAGACAAAAACACAAAATACAATTTTACTTTTACTTTTAAAACCTTTTACAAAATAAACCTTAACCCCCATTGACCCCTACCACAAGCCCTTTCTAAACCTTTTCACCATTTTGACCCTTCCATTGAACCTTCACTACCCTTATTTACCCTTTCCCCTTCCTCCCTTTTTCCCACACTGAAACACAACACCACTTATAAACACAAACCCAGAAATAAAAATTCCCAATTTCTTTATTCCCGCCCAAATCCTTCTCACCTCCTAGTCATCCCCCACTACACCTCTCCCCCATCACTCTCAGCTTAGGAAGATGCACAAGAATGAAGCCAAGACCCCTCACATGTCGCCAAGCCATGTTGGCAATCCTTCACCTTCCCATTGGAGCTCAACAATCCAAGAATACATCAATGGATGTGATCGTGTAGCTGACTTCTCCAAAGCTTTTGGATGGCCAGGATGTGTCCAAAGAAGCACAAGGATCTCGGTTTGTTTTTCCCTCTCACAAAACAAACACAACTGAAGCAGACAAGGGCATTGGAAGACCAACTCACTTAGTATAAATAGGACTTGATTGTAAGCCATTCGAGGCACCCCTAGTTTTAATGAAAATTTAGTTTTCTACTTTATTTGTAATCCTTTTTTGTTTTAATGAGAAAATCTTTTGGTTCAAATTTCTGTTAATCTGTTTCAGTTTAATAGGGCTTAGCTTTTATCTTTAGTTTTCAGTCGTAAAAAATATCAGTTTAAGCTCTTTCAACAAGTTAAGGGAGTGTCTGTTTTAAGCTATTAAATGGTCTAAATTTCGCCCGTTTGACTTATCAAGTCAAACGTTTCTTAACATGTTTAGGTTAGTTAGAAGTTTTGGAAATAATTGCATAAGTTTTTACAAGCTTAAATAAAAAAGGGGTGTTTTCTGCAGCTGAACAGGACAGCAGCAGAAGCTGCTGTTCTCAGCTTATTTTCACAGCTTGTTTGATGTTTAAAACTGACAAAATTGGTTTTTCTTGAGTCCTAACATTGCAAACGTATACTTAGCCCATTTTGCTTGCACCTTAATTCACTATAGTGTAGCTTAATTCAGTCTTGAAATCTGCCCTGCGCATATTTTTTTTTGCATCAGTAAAAATTTCTTTTCCAAAGGCACTTATGTACAGCTTATTTATAAGCTGTGCAATGTTCATTTTGACCACTAAGTTAACTTTTTAGGATGTCCATCTTTCTAACTCTATTGTTTGCAGTTTGTTGTGACCTATCAGCCTAAGTCTCAGCTTAAAGTTAAGCTCCAAGAAGCCTCAGTGGGCTGTTTCGAAACCTGCAGTCGCAGGTCACTTTTCTTTTCTCTTTTATTCATGTAGCTTATCAGAAAGTAACTTTAGCTTAGTTAGGATTTAATCTACTAGTGGTATAATGGATGTAGGCTTAGTTTAGGTAATAACTAATTAGAGTTTATCAAAGTAGTTTAGAGCTTATTTTTCAAATCTCTTCATTAGCTTAGGATTTTCCCATAGCCAACTGCCCCCCCCCCCTCTTTAATATAATTTTAGGTTCATTTGTTTAGATTTAGAGCTATAAAGTTAGTATTGTTAGTTTTTCAAGTAGCAGATCTTGATTAATTTAAGCTGAAGACCAAGATTGGCGAAAAGGAGTGTTTGGTTGTTAGCTTAAAAAATGGTGTTTGTTAATTTTGAACTGATTGTGAATAAGCTGAGCTAACAGCTTATTTAAACTTTTCTTCAAAAAGGTTTTTCGCAAAAAGTTACTATTTTAATCTAAACTTCAAGCTCCAATAAAAAAATCAAAAAAAAAAATCAGAAAAAGGGGTACCAAGGGGATTCGAACCCTGGTCTTCCCATTCAAAGAACCAACAGAACACTTAAAAACCAGTTGCCCTTGTGACTTCTTTGTTACTTTATTTACGCAAGTAAAAGTTTAAGTAGTTCAAGCAGTTTTTTATTTTTAAGCTATTTTAGCGTATTTGGTGGCTTATTTCCAAAACAACCAACTGTTTTCACATTTTTCTTAGAATCATTTATATTTAAAGTTCTTTTAGTGAATTTTTCAGAATTTTCCAAAGTAGTTTAGTATTTTTAATCATTTAATTAGTGTTAAATAGTTTTTAATTCGTAGTAATTAATTTAAAAGTCGAAAAAATTCCCTGCTTCTTTCTAAAATTATTTTTAGTCAAATAGAGCGTAAGAAAATTGATTTCACACCCGTAGCCCTTAAATTTCAAAACTTTTACTTTTATGGCTCGGGTGGTTGCCGGTTTTTACGTTTTTTTTTAGTTTTAGCACCCTAGGACCTAGTTTAGCTTCCTTTTATCATTCCTTAGGCTTAGTAATAGTTAATTTGTAGTTTATTAGGTTTCCCTTGCCTTAATTACCTTCCCGTTAATTAATTCGTAGATAGCATAATTCAAATCAACAAATCATTAAAACCAATTCAAGTTATAAATCACATAACTCAACGAATCCTTCCATTCACACCTCGTTGGGAAACGACCCGGGAAATCACTTTTCCGGTATCACTTTTATCACACCCGTAAGATTTGGCACGTTAACCCTTTTCCTAAAAGGTTGATTTGTCGGGTTTTACGGTTAATTTGATATATTGATATTGTGTTTTATTTTCACCACTCACTTTAAACGAATAAAATTTTGGCGCCGCTGCCGGGGAGGTGTGTTGCGACAATATCGTGATTTTTGCGATTAGTGACTTGAAGAACTTTCCTCGTGAAGTTATTGCTTTTTGAAAAATACAAAAATACAAAAATATTTTTCTTTTCTTTGTATATATATGTAAAAGATTAAAAATACAAAAAGATTTTTGCTTGTTGTTTTAAATAATATAGAAGACACAATCAATATAACATTCTCAACTGAGGTGTTATCATTATAAGTTCCCGAACAAAAGATTTAAAACTTGCCTTTGTGTCGCTCGTGTTTTGGTTTACTTTTATCGGTTTAACAAACTGTGTGAGGGGTATAAGGACGGCCTGACATTAAATTGCGGCTGAAAAGAGACGGGTTTTTAATAAGCTTCGCGCTGACCTACTAAGTCTCTCCGCTCCTTTGTGCGTTTTACTTATAGAAGTGATCATTTCACTTGGGATTATTGGTTTAAGTTCACTGTGTTTTGCCTCGGTCTTGTTTTAATTGAAAGTGTTGTTTTTGGAAGTGCATGCGCACTCGCTCGCAAGCTCGTAGACGTAACCGTAACCAAACAAACGTACCCGAGATACGTACCGTTGAACAACCCACAATGACACATAACCAAGGGAACGGACCTCAAGTCCCAGTACCTGGTCCACAAGATCCAGCTCCCGATCTCCGAACGATGGAGGAGCTTTGCCAACCCACGATGGATGGACGGGGTGGTCCAATTGCCCCGCTTAACATCGAAGCCACGGACTTTGGACTTAAGCATCACATGATCCAACAAGTCCAAAGCTTTTGCCAATTTCACGGAAGGCCGGGTGACGATGCCAACAAGCATCTTGACAAATTTCTCACCGTCACCCAAAGTATGAAGCAAAATGGGGTCACCGATGACGCCCTTCGCTTATACCTCTTTCCTTATTCTTTGACGCTTCATGCCATCGCATGGTTTGATCGTCTTCCCAAGAATTCAATCCATAGTTTCGATGAAATGATCTCCAAATTATTGGCGAAATACTTTCCACCGTCGATGGTGACGAAACTACGGAATGAAATCAGTAATTTTCGGCAGCAACCCGATGAGTCCTTATTTGAGGCATGGGAACGCTATAAGCTTTCGATTGATCGATGTCCGAACCACAATATGTTGCTTGTCACCCAAATAGATACATTCTATAACGGGTTAACATTGAGACATCGTGACACAATCAATGCTGCTGCCGGTGGTACCTTTATGAAAAGGCGATCCGAAGAGTGCTATGATCTCATCGAAAACATGACTGCCCACCACAATTATTGGGATTCCTCAACCGAGAGGAGTGAGTCAATGAGATCTACCACTCTTCCATCTTCGGAATACACGACTCTCACCAAAAAGATCGAAGAAATATCCACTGCTGTACTTAAAATGAGTCTAAATAATAATCAACAAGTGAATGTAGTGAACAAGAGTTGTGAAACTTGTGGTAGTCCACACCCTTATTTCGAGTGTCCAGCCTCCGGTGGCTTCACTCAAGAGAGCGTATATGCCGCTTCGGGTTCCTACAATACGGGAGGTAATTCTTACCACCCGCAAGGAGACCGTAACCTTCTAAGCTATCGTTCTAACAATTACCTTGGACCACCCGGGTTTAATCAAAATCAGAACAATCAGAATGTGCAAAACAGAAATAATCAGTTTAATCAGAATCAGAATCGGAATTTTCAAAATCAAGGAAATTTCAATCAAAACCGATTCCAAGCTCCGCAACAAAATGTTCAAGCTCCACCTCCTCAAGCTTCCATTGACATTGCTAATTACATCAAAAACAATGAAGCTAAGATGGTGTCCATGCAAAATCAAATTACCACTTTAAAGAATGATTTCACTTCTGAGCTTAGAGCTACTAGCAACAAGATTGATCAATCTCATAGCAAGATTGAAAGCATGATTGCTAGTCTCATGAGTCAAAAGAGTCAAGCTTCAACTTCGGGAGCTCTTCCGAGTAATACCATTCCCAACCCAAAGGGAGAGTTGAATGCTATTGCTACTCATAGTGGTAAATCTTATGAGGGACCCTCGATGCCTAATCCTTCTCCGGTGAGGGATGTGGAACGAGAAACCGAGGAGCCAAAGGACAAGGTGCATATCTCAAGCCCACGAAGTACCGCACAAGTCCAACCTCCGGTTGTCCTACCTCCAATTCCGGAACCCGTTGTTCCGATGACCATTCCTAAGCCTTCACTTCCTTATCCTTCAAGGCTTAATGACCAAAAGCTCCGTGATAAGACTAGTCAACAAATGGAGAAGCTTATCCAAATCTTTCAAGATTTGCACTTCGAGATTAGTTTCACGGACGCTCTTCTTCTTATGCCCAAGTTCGGTCCGACAATCAAGAATTTGTTGAATAACAAAGAAAAGATTTCCGAAATGGCCAAAACTTCATTGAACGATAATTGTTCGGCGGTTATCCACAAAAAGCTTCCCGAAAAGCTAGGAGACCCCGGAAAATTCCTAATCCCGTGTGATTTTCAAGGAATAGTTCAATGCTCCGCTTTGGCCGATCTTGGTGCTAGCATTAACTTAATGCCACATTCCATGTGGAAAAAGCTTTCATTACCTCCGCTTACACCTACGTGTATGATCCTCGAGCTTGCGGACCGCACAAGTTCTCGTCCGCTAGGTATAGCCGAGGATGTATTTGTGAAAGTAGGCAAGTTTCAATTCCCCGCCGACTTTGTTGTTGTC
This sequence comes from Chrysanthemum makinoi, assembly GCA_910596185.1. Taxonomy (NCBI): domain Eukaryota; kingdom Viridiplantae; phylum Streptophyta; class Magnoliopsida; order Asterales; family Asteraceae; genus Chrysanthemum; species Chrysanthemum makinoi. The sequence goes on from OU343219.1 coordinate 123,656,720, forward strand.
GAATTTGATGCCGATCCCCGAGTACCCCTCATCCTTGGGAGGTGCTTCTTAAAAACGGGTCGTGCATTGATCGACGTTGATAAAGGGGAAATTACTTTGAGGTCAAACAAGGAAGCCGTTACTTTCAATCTAGATCAAGTTACGAGATACTCCCCCAATTATGAAGACACTTCCGTCAACAAAATTGATGTCATTGACATTGTTTCGGAGGAGTATTCTCAAGAACTTCTTGGATTCTCGAGTGGCAATCCCACTTTGGTTGATCCCATCGTTGCTCGCTCTTCCCCTTCCCTCACTCCGTTTGAGGGAAGTGACTTTATCATGGAAGAGATTGAAGCATACTTGTCTAGTGATTCGGTTTCATGGGAAATTGATCACGCTCCAATTGACATCGAGGGAGACATTCTTCTCATCGAGAAAATGCTCAATGAAGATCCTTCCTCACTCCCTCCTCAAGAACTTCATAAAGAGGAAATTAAAACAATTGAAAAATCTAATGATCCTCCCGAGGTCGAACTTAAGGACTTACCACCTCATCTCGAGTACGCATTTTTGGAGGGTGACAATAAATTGCCCGTCATTATTGCTAAAGACTTGAGTGAGGATGAAAAAGCTGCTCTCATAAAGGTTTTGAAGTCACACAAGCGAGCCATCGCTTGGAAACTTTCCGACATCAAGGGTATTAACCCAGAATTTTGTACACACAAGATTCTTATGGAGGATGACTTCAAACCGGCGGTCCAACAACAAAGAAGGGTGAATCCTAAAATCCACGAGGTTATCAAACAAGAAGTCATAAAACTTCTCGATGCCGGATTGATTTACCCTATTTCGGATAGTCCTTGGGTGAGCCCCGTTCATTGTGTGCCCAAAAAGGGTGGCATAACCGTTGTTGAAAATGATGAAAACGAGTTGATTCCTACTCGATTGGTTACGGGATGGCGTGTTTGCATTGACTATCGAAAGTTAAATGAAGCCACCCGTAAAGACCATTTTCCCCTACCCTTCATGGACCAAATGCTTGAGAGATTAGCGGGAAACGAATACTATTGCTTTCTCGATGGTTTCTCGGGTTACTTCCAAATACCCATTGACCCACAAGATCAAGAAAAGACCACATTCACTTGTCCTTATGGAACATTTGCTTACCGACGCATGCCTTTTGGCTTGTGTAATGCTCCCGGTACGTTCCAAAGGTGTATGATGGCCATTTTCCATGACATGATCGAAAAGACTATGGAAGTCTTTATGGATGATTTTTCGGTCTTTGGGGATTCTTTCCCAACATGTCTCTCCCATTTGGACAAGATGCTTGAACGTTGTGAAAACACGAATCTTTGTCTAAATTGGGAGAAATGTCACTTTATGGTTAAAGAAGGAATTGTCCTCGGCCATAAAATTTCTAAGAACGGGATTGAGGTTGACAAAGCTAAAGTTGATGTCATTGCAAAGTTACCTCCTCCCACAACCGTCAAAGGAGTTAGAAGTTTCCTTGGTCATGCCGGATTCTATCGTCGTTTCATTCAAGACTTCTCGAAAATATCCCGGCCTATGACCCGACTTCTTGAAAAAGACACTCCTTTCGTCTTCTCTAGTGAGTGCATTGAAGCTTTTCAAACTCTTAAAAAGAAGCTCACGGAAGCACCGATTCTAGTTGCCCCCGATTGGGAATTACCATTTGAACTTATGTGCGACGCAAGTGATTTCGCCATAGGTGCTGTCTTGGGGCAACGAAAATCAAAACATTTCCAGCCTATACATTATGCTAGCAAAACCTTGACCGAAGCTCAAGCACATTACACTACGACGGAGAAAGAATTACTAGCCGTGGTGTATGCTTTCGAGAAATTTCGGCCATACTTGATCTTGTCAAAAAGCATAGTGTATACGGATCACTATGCCATCAAATATCTTTTTGCTAAGCAAGATGCAAAGCCTAGGTTGCTCCGATGGATTCTCCTCCTACAAGAATTTGATATCATCATCCGTGATAAAAAAGGAGCCGAGAACCTAGCGGCTGATCATCTCTCTCGTCTTGAAAATCCACATCAAGATGTGCTTGAGAAAAGGAAATAAAGCAAACGTTTCCTCTCGAGACACTTAATGTGGTATCTCATCGTAGAGATTCGAGTACCCCATGGTTTGCCGACTTTGCAAACTATCATGCGGGTAACTTTGTTGTGAAAGGGATGTCGTCCCAACAAAAGAACAAGTTTTTCAAAGATGTCAAGCATTATTTCTGGGACGACCCCTACTTGTTCAAAATCTGTGCGGATCAAGTCATCCGACGGTGTGTTCACGGCCAAGAAGCTGCTGAAATTCTCAAGGCTTGTCATAATGGACCCACGGGGGGACATCATGGCCCGAACTACACCGCCAAAAAGGTGTTTGACTCCGGTTTCTATTGGCCCACAATCTACAAAGATGCCCACGACTTAGTTCAATCTTGCGACGCTTGTCAACGTCATAGCAACATCTCTAAAAGAGATGAAATGCCTCAGAATGCCATTCAAGTATGCGAGATCTTTGACGTATGGGGCATCGACTTTGTGGGCCGTTCCGCCTCTCTCGAGGGAACAAGTATATACTCGTGGCGGTCGATTATTTGTCCAAGTGGGTAGAGGCGAAAGCGCTACCCACCAACGACGACCGAGTAGTTGTGAAATTCTTAAAGTCTCTCTTTGCCCGTTTCGAACTCCCGTGCCATCATTAGTGATCGCGGTACGCACTTTTGCAACGACCAATTCGCAAAAGTGATGCTTAAGTACGGTGTCACTCACCGTCTCTCTACCACGTATCACCCCCAAACTAGTGGGCAAGTGGAGGTTTCGAATCGGGGTTTGAAAAGAATCTTGGAGAGGACCGTAGGTGAAAATCGTGCCTCTTGGTCGGACAAACTGGAAGATGCACTTTGGGCCTTCCGTACCGCTTACAAAACACCCATCGGGTGTACTCCTTATAAGCTTGTGTACGGAAAGGCGTGTCATCTCCCGATCGAGCTCGAGCACAAAGCCTATTGGGCCTTGAAGCATGTAAATTTTGACCTTAAGTTCGCGGGTGATCACCGGAAAGTTCAACTCAATGAATTAAATGAACTCCGTGATCAAGCCTACGAGAACTCGTTGATTTACAAGGAAAAGACTAAGAAGATCCATGACTCAAAGATCAAGAACCGCGTTTTCAACGTCGGTGACCGAGTCCTTCTTTTCAATTCTAGATTGAAAATCTTCTCGGGGAAGCTTAAGACCCGTTGGACCGGTCCATTCACCATTGCCAAAGTTTTTCCATATGGCACCGTCGAGTTATCTCAAACCGACGGGCCAAACTTTAAGGTGAATGGACATAGGTTGAAGCATTATTTTGGAGGGGACATACCATCCATGGTTGTCCCGGATCTCCAAACCTTCCCCACGAACCAATGAATTCGGGGTCGAGTCAAGCTAGCGACTCGGTTAACAAAAGCAGTAGCATCACATGGGTTTTCACCCATGTTTCTGACTTCTTTCTATTTTCTAACAACTAAGTGTGGGGAAACCTCCACGGTGTTTTGCTTCTTGTGTGTTTGCTCATGTTTTCAGGAATCCCTTTGATCGTGATGATTGATGCGCCTGTTTTCAATCCAGCCGCCCAATATCCGATCAATTTTGCTAACGTTTATCTGGGGATATGTTTTCTAAAATCCTTTTTGTGTAAAATGATAGATTTCGTCCACACACTTGGCTAGTGGTATTACCTTTTTCCGTTCGATAGTATCGGCTTCGGCCGGGACTTTGAATATTGAGGGCAATATTCAATTCTAAGTGTGGGGGGGAATTCTGTCGAATTTTGTCACATTTGTACCCTTTAGTCCCTAGTACCCCCGTTTTGACCCAAAATTTAAAAATTTTTTTGCACGAAAATAAAGTGTTAACACTTCGGTGTTGATAAAAGTTTAGTCTTGATTAGGTTAGAACAAAGGGAATCCCGACTCTGCTAGAGTGTTGATCTAGCTGCTTCCTTAACAATTATGCTAAGTTTTTACGAGTTGTGCAAATGAAAATGCTAAGCGTGGAGTAGTTGGTTCTCTTTAGAGCTTATATAAGTAATCTATGGCTTTTTCTCCCAGTAGCTCTTAATTGAACCTAATATAGTGTCGTTTTCAAACCTTCGAACATAAAAATCGTTTTGTTATGCAATAAAAATTTTAAGCGATTTTGATAAAGAGTTAGAGTTCAACTTTTTGTTTAAATTTTTGGGAAAGCATACTTTCTTAAAAACGGAATAATATTGCAAAATGAAAGTATCGTAAAAGTGCTTGAATGATGCAAAAGTAAAATTGCAAGTCAAAAGTCAAAAAAAAAAAAAAAAAGTGAATGAAAAATAAAAAAAATGTTGGTGAAATAAAAAGTTATGAATAAATGTGCGAAACTTGCTTTTTCTTAAATTTAAATCCGGAGTTGAACTCGGATTCGTCAATTTTATCTTAAAAAGCAACGGGAATTTAGAGATTATTAATTTCAAAGGTCTAGAAAGCTTCGGTAGTATTCTCTGGGGTGTCAAAGCACGGTCACTTAAAACTTATGTTTTGGGATGTGCCGAGAAGAAAGCCGTTACATGGAGTGATTTGGCCTTTGAGTTTTCAATCTCTAAATAATCGGTGGTTGTTGTCCATTCAAGTCTTAATATTAAGTTAGCGGAAGTTTCTAAACCTTTGGAATCGAAATCCAGCTGATTCCGGTACTATTCTCTGTGGGGTGTCAAAAGCCTGGTCACCTAAAGCCGACTGGTTTGGGATGTGCCGAGAAGAAAGCCGCTACATGGAAAAGGCCCTTTTCGAACCTTAAGTTTTTAGATTTCCGGTGAATTAATATCAAACTTGAATAGATAACAACCGTGATGAGTGTCGATTTTTATGATCAAAGTTTTGAAAACAACACACACACCTAACTTATAGTAATTACGGGAGTAAAAAGTTAAGTCTTGACTTACATAGATTACTTGTATAAGTAGTTTTAGCATTTTACAAAAACATTTGCACAATAAGTCTAGACTTAGTTTGGGAGTATAAAAAAGAGGATGACGATTATAATTCCCTAGAGACACCCATTTTGTGTGAATCCCGTTCCATGATACCGCTTATTTTTTGATAATCAAGCATGTTGTTTACGTTTCAGTTTAAGTTTCTCGCATCAAATAAAAAGTCGAAACGGGGTAGTCTTGGTAATCTTGAGTCTTTCATTACTTCACATGATTGATTGCTAGGGACTAGCAATTGCCTAGTGTGGGGGAATTTGATGAGTGCTTATTCACTCATCGTTTTTACCCGCCTAAGACCTCAAAAACGACTAAAAACACCCAAATATGATCAAAATATGTTAAAAATATCCTCGGAGTGTGTTTTATGTCTTTCAGGAACAAAAGGATTGAAAAGCAGCAGGGAAAAATCGATTTGAACACGGAAAAGTATCAAGACGTAGCCGGAAGCAGTTTTCTACATTTTAGAAGCCCGAGACATGTTTTGAGAGTGATCAGGGGGAAAAACAACCTAAAACCTAACCCGAACCCAAAAACTCCATTTCACCCTTTCCCGACACCGATAATGTCCAAAACACCTTTTAATCCCAAAATCCTATTTTCACCTTAAAAACCAACTTTGTAAAAACTCATTTTTCCTTGTTAAAAAAAGTTTTAAGACAAAAACACAAAATACAATTTTACTTTTACTTTTAAAACCTTTTACAAAATAAACCTTAACCCCCATTGACCCCTACCACAAGCCCTTTCTAAACCTTTTCACCATTTTGACCCTTCCATTGAACCTTCACTACCCTTATTTACCCTTTCCCCTTCCTCCCTTTTTCCCACACTGAAACACAACACCACTTATAAACACAAACCCAAAATAAAATTCCCAATTTCTTTATTCCGCCCAAATCCTTCTCACCTCCTAGTCATCCCCACTACACCTCTCCCCATCACTCTCAGCTTAGGAAGATGCACAAGAATGAAGCCAAGACCCCTCACATGTCGCCAAGCCATGTTGGCAATCCTTCACCTTCCCATTGGAGCTCAACAATCCAAGAATACATCAATGGATGTGATCGTGTAGCTGACTTCTCCAAAGCTTTTGGATGGCGGGATGTGTCCAAAGAAGCACAAGGATCTCGGTTTGTTTTTCCCTCTCACAAAACAAACACAACTGAATCAGACAAGGGCATTGGAAGACCAACTCACTTAGTATAAATAGGACTTGATTGTAAGCCATTCGAGGCACCCCTAGTTTTAATGAAAATTTAGTTTTCTACTTTATTTGTAATCCTTTTTTGTTTTAATGAGAAGATCTTTTGGTTCAAATTTCGTTAACTGCTTTCAGTTTAATAGGGCTTAGCTTTTATCTTTAGTTTTCATGCGTAAAAAATATCAGTTTAAGCTCTTTCAACAAGTTAAGGGAGTGTTTGTTTTAAGCTATTAAATGGTCTAAATTTACCGTTTGACTTATCAAGTCAAACGTTTCTTAACATGTTTAGGTTAGTTAGAAGTTTTGGAAATAATTGCATAAGTTTTTACAAGCTTAAATAAAAAGGGTGTTTTCTGCAATTTGAACAAGGAAGCAGTGAAGGCTGCTATTTGTTCTCAGCTTATTTTCACAGCTTGTTTGATGCTTAAAACTGACAAAATTGGTTTTTCTTGAGTCCTAACATTGCAAACGTATACTTAGCCCATTTTGCTTGCACCTTAATTCACTATAGTGTAGCTTAATTCAGTCTTGAAATCGCCTGCAAGATATTTTTTAGCATCAAGAAAATTTCTTTTCCAAAGGCACTTATGTACAGCTTATTTATAAGCTGTGCAATGTTCATTTTGACCACTAAGTTAACTTTTTAGGATGTCCATCTTTCTAACTCTATTGTTTGCAGTTTGTTGTGACCTATCAGCCTAAGTCTCAGCTTAAAGTTAAGCTCCAAGAAGCCTCAGTGGGCCATTTGAAACCTCGCAATGCAGGTCACTTTTCTTTTCTCTTTTATTCATGTAGCTTATCAGAAAGTAACTTTAGCTTAGTTAGGATTTAATCTACTAGTGGTATAATGGATGTAGGCTTAGTTTAGGTAATAACTAATTAGAGTTTATCAAAGTAGTTTAGAGCTTATTTTTCAAATCTCTTCATTAGCTTAGGATTTTCCCATAGCCAACTGCCCCCCCTCTTTAGTATAATTTTAGGTTCATTTGTTTAGATTTAGAGCTATAAAGTTAGTATTGTTAGTTTTTCAAGTAGCAGATCTTGATTAATTTAAGTCAAGACCAAGATTGGCGAAAAGGAGTGTTTGGTTGTTAGCTTAAAAAATGGTGTTTGTTAATTTTGAACTGATTGTGAATAAGCTGAGCTAACAGCTTATTTAAGCTTTTCTTCAAAAAGGTTTTTCGCAAAAAGTTACTATTTTAATCTAAACTTCAAGCTCCAATAAAAAAATCAAAAAAATCGAAAAAGGGGTACCAAGGGGATTCGAACCCTGGTCTTCCCATTCAAAGAACCAACAGAACACTCACAAACCAGTTGCCCTTGGGACTTCTTTGTTACTTTATTTACGCAAGTAAAAGTTTAAGTAGTTCAAGCAGTTTTTTATTTTTAAGCTATTTTAGCTTATTTGGTGGCTTATTTCAATAACAACCAACTGTTTTCACATTTTTCTTAGAATCATTTATATTTAAAGTTCTTTTAGTGAATTTTTCAGAATTTTCCAAAGTAGTTTAGTATTTTTAATCATTTAATTAGTGTTAAATAGTTTTTAATTCGTAGTAATTAATTTAAAAGTCGAAAAAATTCCCTGCTTCTTTCTAAAATTATTTTTAGTCAAATAGAGCGTAAGAAAATTGATTTCACACCCGTAGCCCTTAAATTTCAAAACTTTTACTTTTATGGCTCGGGTGGTTGCCGGTTTTTACGTTTTTTTAGTTTTAGCACCCTAGGACCTAGTTTAGCTTCCTTTTATCATTCCTTAGGCTTAGTAATAGTTAATTTGTAGTTTATTAGGTTTCCCTTGCCTTAATTACCTTCCCGTTAATTAATTCGTAGATAGCATAATTCAAATCAACAAATCATTAAAACCAATTCAAGTTATAAATCACATAACTCAACGAATCCTTCCATTCACACCTCGTTGGGAAACGACCCGGGAAATCACTTTTCCGGTATCACTTTTATCACACCCGTAAGATTTGGCACGTTAACCCTTTTCCTAAAAGGTTGATTTGTCGGGTTTTACGGTTAATTTGATATATTGATATTGTGTTTTATTTTCACCACTCACTTTAAACGAATCAGACTACCTGGTACCCCTTGAACTGCTTCTTTCATGATAACTTTGGATGTGTGATTTATATGTCGATGGCTTGTGCACACATAACAGTGTACAACCCGCTCTTGTAAATAAAGGACCCTGTGGTACGCTTCAGTGCCACAATCCTTATAAAAGGAGCGAAAGCTTCTTACTTTTGAGTAAAACCTATCAAACCTTTCACTTTTCAAGGTTTTGCTCAAAAGAACAAGTACTTCCCCTTATGATTTTCAAACCTCAACCGTTTATATCACTTGTTGAGGGGGAGTATTTGATTTTAAAACTTTGTTCACTAATTGTTCACAGTGGTCATCTTCCCACAAAACTCAAAATGGTCATATTTATTCTCAACATTTCTTCAAAAATAACACTTATATGCCATTTTTGAGGGGAGAAAATTTATGTGATAAGAAATATGTTGTGTAACTGCAAATGAATCTTTGTGCTATAGACTTAACCAACGAATTGACGAGATCTTAACTGTAGTAACTCGAAAAGACTTGTCTGGGACGGGTAATAATTTCAAGCTAGTTCGCTAGTGATGTAAATGTGTCTCGCAAAGGGCTTGTCCGAGTAGAACGCGTACCATTCGAAATTCTCGGTAGAGATGATCTTTGACGGGTTTGACAACCTTTCGAGGTTTGTCCACACCTTCAAGATAGTTATTAGAGCTAGTTGTCACCTAAAGTTGACAATGTAACTCTTTAACTATTCAACGTAACCGTGTCTCGCGGGGGATTGTCTATCTTTAGTCGATCAATTCAAAAGTGCGCGCTCTTCTCTCACCGCGATGCGATTTCTGTCTTAACTATTAAGCACGTGTGGAGGGGAGTATTTATGCTAAAAGATAAAACTCTCACAGTGGTACAAAATGTTTTTCATTCACAAACACTACGAGAGATTTTCTTGAAAATGGTTTTATGGCAATGGATTTATAAGGAGATTAAGGTTAGGAATAACAATTCCTATGATCCGCCAGAGCAGAGGATCTACCCAAGGACACTACCAATAGTTAGAACTAGAAGTCCTTAGGTATGATTGTAAAAAGGAGAAAATGAGAATCGGAGAAAGAAGGAGTTGAAGAATAAAAAAAAATGCAAAGAAAAGGGTGAAAAGAAATAGCCCTCCAGATTATTCAACCTAGGCGCATAATCGGGTTCAATTCATATGCTACTGGTTGTCACTTGATGACGTCGGTATTGAAGATTAAAAGTCGTCATGGACCCAGTGACGCATGCACTAAACCTTCTTAGCCACTCAAGTTTCTCTCAAGAGAAACTTGTTAATTTTTCACAGGGAACCCTACGTAAACTATCGGCTTTCTCTTAGAGATTGCTGGTATTGAAGAAGGAGACCCTCTCCCTAGTCTCCGCTCAGGAAAACCAAAACGCACTATTGAGTCTAGAGCAACGAGATTCATCAAAAGATCTCTTAGGTACACTTGAAATTTCATCACTTGGTGTTCAACAATAAGAACATCAGTGGTACGTTATCGAGTCCTTCACAGATCTTAGCAATCTGTCAAGAACATTTATGAGAGGTTCACAATTGTGATCCTCAGTTGATTGAATGGAAACTCTGCCAGGGGTCAACATCAAACAGCCTGACAAAGGGTCACTTCGGTAACTCCCGTGGATTACGCTTAGTATGTCTCAAACGGTCTATGCGTGAGGTGATGCTTTGTGTACCTCAGCGACTCATCTGAACCGTAGATGTACTTTGGTACATCGCGTTATCTCACTTGTGGGACTCCGGTTCAGGAACGGCCTTTGTGAGAATTAGAGTTGTGTTTTCACACTATGCTGTTAACACTCTCGAAGTTCGAACTTGTAAGTGCCGGAATCCGCTTATTACTAACCGTTTTCATGTTTTCTTCTTATGGAAGCTCTGGAGCGGAATGATCGTGCAGATTCTTCACATGCTCATGCCAACATCATCACTAATGGAAGTTCTATCTAAAAGCAACACAAAATCCAGAATGATTCTTCGTCAAACCAAAGAATCTACAAAGTTAAAGACTTAAAGAACTTCATCAGTACCGAAATCCAACGTCAAAGAGCGTGTGAGCATGTTGAAGAATGACGTGGAGACACCTGGAGCGTGAAGCGGACCTAAGGCAAACTTGATGGAACATAAACAACAACATACTATCACTACCATCACAAAGAACAATGATCAAAGAACAAAGATTAAGAAGACGTCAAAGCAAAACTGTTTAAAGAAAACAATTTCTCTACACTGGGGAGATTGTTCAAATCAAGGCAATTCTTTTCACAAGAAAGAAGAATGTCAGAAGACGTCAAAGCTACTATTACATCAGCACTTTCACCGTTTGTATTCATTACCAACACTTGAGGTGGAGATTGTTGGAATCACTACTAAACCTTAATTCAAGTGTTAGTAATTTATATGTAATAGTTAGCTTAATATGGCCTTTATGTTAGTAATTAGCCTTAGGCTTATGTAGAAGGCCCATAAGCCTAGGCCTAGTCCAATAAGGAAAAGGATAGGAACTAGGAGTGTTGCCCTAGCTTCCCTCCTATAAATACCTCATGTAAACCCTCACTTGAGGGTTGGTTGTTCAATTTACTCTTTCATTCACACTTTACGCCTAACCTTTCATATTTGTACGTGTGTATGTGTTTGTATGTTGTTCAACCGATCTCCTCTTCTCTATTTCTTCTATTGTTACTTGTGTTGCATATTTGGGAACCTAACAACCTACAACACCAACTAGCCCATCATGGGAGACAAGGAACAACCTTGATCATATGGAAGAAGTTCCATTACCACCCTCATTTTTAGAACCTCTTCATACTTCTCAAAATGAAGACCCGCAAACACACATTGTGCCCCCTCAAAACATCCATCTCCCTCCGGGGCCAAACCAAGACAATATTTGCCCAAATTGTCTAAAAACTCAAGGACTCGTTCAAGAAGTACGAAATGAGATACATTTCATGTTTAATCATCTTCTTGCAAAGTTGGATCAATTCAACAAGTCCACTCATCCCTAGACTCAAGCACATTGTCACATTCTAAGTCTAGTAATGAGATTAGTATTAGTAGTATTTGTATGGCTAAGTTCATTCTCTTAGTTTTAGAGATTTGGTTGTGTATCTCTTGTTTTTTATTGAATGAATATCTATATGCTATTTTGATTTAGTGCATTGTGCTTGTTATTTCACATCTTCATTAGCATTGAATGGAACATTCTCATTGCTGAAGAAACTATCAATCAGATAGCCGGATCCCTCCCAAATACCTAGACGGATCCCTTCAAGAAGGGAACCGTGGGATCCATGGTACAGAAGCACAAAATTGTACTAACTTGAGTTTTTCTTGCAGGAAATTATGCATTATACTCTTGATTTCTAATCTTTACTTTGTAGATTTTCAAACTAGCACATGAAGATTTTGACACCATAAAGCTAGGGGAGCTTTGTGTCAAACGATATTGCAAAACCATTTGCAACATTAAACCGTTTTTGGATTATACTTCATGATACCTCATTGCATCTTTGCAATCTTCAAGGGGGAGCACGTTTTCGTCACTTAGACGAACCATTTGCAAACTTAATTGCAAACACAATTAGTTTATTTTACGTCATGTCCTTGACGCCCTTTCAAAGGGATGGACTCGTCAAGGGGGAGTTAAGACGAGTACCATTCCCGTCACTTGCTCTCTTTATATTTTTACATAACCTTTCTTATAAAAAATTATGTTAGTTTCTTTTAACACTTTTTGTTTCGACAAAAAGGGGGAGAAGAAAGTAAAAACTACCAATTCAAACTTTTACGAATTTTAGCTTTTCCTTAAAATAATTTTATGTTTTGTCATCAACAAAAAGGGGGAGATTGTTAATACAAATAAGCCGTAAAAACGTTTATTTATATTTTACGATCTTCTAATGTTTTGTCGATAACAAACATAAAATCATTTTAACTAAACAAATAGAATACGTAAATAGTTTGAGTTAATAGTTTTCTAACACACTTACGTTTTCACATAAAACACTAAAACAAGTATAAGTGTTTTTATGATTTAGATATATATGTACAACAACTAATGTTTACATATTGAGTTAGCACATACTTAAACTAAGTATACTAAAATGGGTAAAAACATGTAAAAACTAAAAATGGGTAAAAACATGTTAATACTAAAATGGGTAAAAACTAGCAAATGGTATTGACCCATAACCCATGGTTTTATATATACCACTTAACCAAGTTCATTGTATCTAGATAGAAAACCATGGATCAACCCATAACCCATGACCCATAACCAAAAATACCCATGGGCAAAGAGGAGCGTTCCACAGATCCCTAGCTTTGTGCTAGCCGGATCCCTTGTGGAAGGGATCCGTGGGATCCGGGGAACAGTAGAGAATTTTCTCTATAAATAGTGAGCCATTTCTTTCCTTTTAGCTCACTACTTCACATATACTATCTCCAAGTTTTTAGACCTCTCTAACCTCAGATCCAAGAGATCTATGTAGTTTGTCTTTTGTTTTTGTGTGATCTTCTAGGTTCCTCTTAAAGGAGAGATCACCACTTCTTGAAGACGTGCAAGCTCAAGTCCATGAGTTGCCATGATTCATCATCATCAAGACAACTAAGGTTCTCTTGTTGATAGTTCTTCCTTTCTCCATAGATGTTGGATTGAAGGCATTAGTGAAGAATGCCGAAAGTGTCAAGATGAAAGCATTAGTGAAAGGTGCTCATCTTCTGTGTCAAAGCATAAGTGAAGTATGCTAAAGGTGTCAAGACGAAGGCATTAGTGAAGGGTGCCAAGCGTTGTGTCAAAGGCATTAGTGAAAGATGCCAAAGAATCAAATCAAGTCGCATTTGGGAAGAATGCCTAAGTCGTATAATCGATGAGGTGCATCGTTATACACATAAGTATTTATTTATTTCCAAGGATGGTGATATCCTTGATGATGGTGTAACAAGGAGTTGATCTCCTTGATATTAGGTGTTGTGTTGTGAAGAGTAGTAGTTCCTCCATAGTAATGGAACTAGGTGCTTAGCCTAGTACCTAATAAAGGGTAGGCGACATTGTGATAGGATTAGTTCTCCTTGGTGTGAAAGAACTCGGTGGTTAGCCTAGCACCGTATAAAGGGTAGGCGACGTTGTGTTAGGTGTGGTTCGCCTTGGTGTGAAAGTACTCGGTATTTAGCTTTGTACCGGAAAAAGGTTAAGCGACGTTGTGAAGGCTTCTCCGCCATAAGGAGATTGGTGTAGTGCTTACGAACTCTTGAGTAGGTGACTCGGGGAGTGGAGTAGGGCATGGAAGGTGTCCTTGTAGCCGAACCACTATAAATAACTTGTGTCGTGGTGATGTGCTTCTTACTCTTTATCTTTCATTACACGTTTTATATATCTATCTATCAACGTCCAACATAAGCAATTAAATAGATTGACATAAGTCGATCTAAATATTTAAAAGGAAGTTTTAAATTGGTAAAACTATTCAACCCCCCCTTCTAGGTTTCCACAAGGTCGATCCTCAATGCTCTTCCAAGAAGTTGCCGTATCAGAGTACGAATACGAATTTCCAGTTGAATATTGACTCTCTTCCTTAGCTGCAGTAGTCTTCTCGGGCTCAACCAACCAACTCGAAAGGCTTGTAGTTATTGCAGTGTCGGTTTTGAGTTTCCCCTTTCGTTCTGAAACTTTAGAGCTTGGTTCTTCAGATAATGGGATAGGCATAACTTGTTCTAAATCGGCGTTTTCTTTTTCTTGGTGGTGATCCAAAGTAGGCAATGGTCTTGCCTTCAGTGTCCTCCATTGAGCAAAATTCTCAATGAGATTCAAAGAATGAATCAACTCTCTGATTAACACCACTCTCATTATAACAAAAACTGACCGTTTTCGTAATCACTTTAGGCGAAGTACTTACTTTCAGTGGACTATTGACCTCCTTATCATCATCAACTTCAACAAGGAAAGACTCAGATACCCTCTTTTAATCCTTGAGCACCTTGGGATTTGTAGGTGTTCATGGTGAGTTGTACCAGAAACAAGAAGAGAAGAAAATACAAACAAAATAAAATGTAAAGAAACAAAATTATAAATGTGTATGGACTAAAATCCACTCGACTACATGACAAAAATCAGACATTGACTTTGGCATTAGTGGTCAAGGGACTAGTTTGGCATTAAAAACCCAAGTTTTGGACTCCCCACAATGATAAATGCAAGGTTTGTCTCATTACGATGCGCAGTGACAAGTTTAGGGACCAACGGTGTATTTTAGTCATTATACTATTAATACATTCATCAACCAGTCATGAGCATTAACAAATTAATATTTTTATCATTAACTATTTTAATTATATATACATAACCACAAAAAAGGATTAGCTTAGCTACCTTAATCGAAAAGGGCCATAGTTTGATATGTTGCACTAATATATTTTTTTGTAATTAAGTTTTTTAAATGCATACTATTATAAAATACTTGATGCAAAATATATGAATGAATTGGATTTTAAGTGTATTTTTCATCAAGTATTATATAACACAAAAAAATTAAGGTCAAAGTTGAGCCAGTTTAACTCTGAAAAATCAAACTGAACATTTATTTTAGAACGAAAGGAGTACCATATTACATGGATTAAACGGCAAAACCACCCTTGTGGTTTGTCAAATTTGACACTAATCACTTTTTTCAAAAACAATAAGCAAGTATAATCCATTAAAAAGTAAAATGTCTAGCACTTTACATCCTGAAAAGGATAATTTTTCCTACCCTCTTTGCAAACTTCATCGCTAAAAAGGATGACTTTTTGCTAGATATTTGGTCTCCAAAAAATGATACTTATCAATAGTTTTTGACATGAAAGATTAGTGTCAAATTTAACGAACCACAAATATGTTTTTTGCAGTTTACTTTGTTATACTATATAACATTTGCTGAAGTGGAACTTGGGAGCCAGTATTGTTGTGAAGCCGTCGGTTGGGAGGTCGATTACAGGGGGAGGATAGCTCGAGTGTATTGTAGAGTCATTGCTCGAGCCGACATTGTTCACACGCCGAGCAGTTAGCTAAAAGGGATTAAAAAAAGATTTGTGGGTTTTCCACTTTTTTGGCATTTAATTGGTAGGGTTCATATGTTGTACACATGTTTTTCATTAGAACAATCGCCATTTTCATAGGGTTGGCCGCATGTTATACACCTATTTTCCATTATCAATGCTAGAACAATTTACAAGAGCATTTGCAAATTCAGTTATTTAGTCCCTAACTTCTCTCATTAATTATAAATGATGATTGTTTAATTAGGTTGGATTACATCTGAGAGAGTGGTGAGCGTTTTGGGTTTCGGTTTTTCAAGAAGCGATAGCGAGGTTTCATTGTTGTCTGATTTGTTAACGTAGGGTATTTTGGTTTCTTTTTATAGTTTGTAGATTTGTAGATATGTATTTGTGTTTGTTTAAGCTTTATCATAAGTCTGATATGTGATCATATGAGCTGATTTTATATGGTTGCTACAAGTTGTATTTTATTTGGTTGTTATGTTCTTTTTATACTATTAGTAGATTTCTGTTTATGTATATGTGTTTGTTTAAGCTTTATGTATGGGTAGTAGTTGGTTATAATTTTTTTTGCAGATTTTTAGTTTGTTAGTGCATCAGGTGTTTTATGTTCAAGCAATTAGTATTTGATGTTTTTGGATGTTTTATGATCTAAATGTTAAATGCATGGTTGTTCAGGATTTGGGTTTGCCGAAGTGACGTTGCCAACCGTACTTTTAGCATGGCACAAGCCGTATGGCATAATGTAACCATATTTTGTAGCCGAATTGATATCTGAGCTAGGGTACTAGATTTTGGATTTCAATGATTGTCATAAAGCAAGTTGTGTAAAAACTTAATGTGAAATATTGGGACCACGTGACGTTGGTTATGTCACTTAATATGTCACTTATATTTGTTATTAGTATAAGGATTTTTCTAACAAGTGCCCATTGGGCAGATGTTAAGGTGTGGTTAACGAACACAATCTTTCTTAATTAACCAAAAAATGCATTAAATACACATTAAATGGACTTGTAAATTACTATATTTGAACATGATTTTCACTTGAATTAATTAAAACATTCCTTTTATAAACAAATTAATTCGTGCCCTTTGACAGAGGTTAGCAAAACCCTTAGTATAATAGCATGTGTGAGTGCCATCAAGTGGTCTAACGAGCGTCTCATAGCTTTCTAGGTAACCTAATATATGTATTGGGGTTTGGTTATGTGTTGGTGCTTTTTATTTTGAACCACAGTTATTTAATTCAATTTCTTTATTCCGCATTTGGTTGGGGTAATGAGTAGAATATTTTGGTACACTTGCTGTTTAAAATTTGATTACCATGTTGTATCTTTTGCAAAACATACGGCTAATATGGGTAATACTTAGTCATAATCAGCCATCACTGATGCATATGAATTTTAAACACAAGAAGTTTTACAATCCTCCTACGTAGTGTACCTAACCGTTGTAGTGTAGTATAGGTAAGACACTCGGGATTCATCGTTCTCTAGGGGAATAGTGTTGTGAAGGCTCGAAGTATATGACGAAATAAGTCTAAAGGTCGAGGGAGGAATATTTTTGGCCTTTTTATATTTTTTAGAAAGAACAGTAAAAATTTTGGTGTTTGAAGATGTAATATCTCGTAATTTACCAAGTTATAAATTAATGTTAAACACGAAGTAATACAATTTGGAAGTTTAAATAAACTATTTTTATGAGTAAATTTATTTATTTATCTATTTAACAAATGAAATTACAAATCATAACTATGTGACATGATTTACATTTTATTTGAAACGAGCTCACACGCGAGCACGTTAATTTAAATAACAAACAATCAAACCCGACAATCCCTTTTGGGCCTTTGCGAGCTCACACGCGAGCATGTTAAAAGTACATCATCTTTACTTCAAGTTGTCAAGTCTCATGTAACATCACATCATAATCTTTTGTCCCCTTGCTTCTTGTCTTCCCATGCTCATTTCATAATGTTGGAATCACTCCTAAAACATATTTCAAGTGTTTGTAATTAACATGTAATAGGTTGCTTAATTAGGCTTTTATGTTTGTACTTAAGGCAAGGCTTATGTAGAAAGCCCATAAGCCTTGATCCAAGCCCAATAAGGAAAGGAAGGGAACTTGTGTGTTGCCCTAGTTCCTTCCCCTATAAATAATGTTGTAAACTCCCATTTGGGAGTTGGTTGTTCACTTTCATATTACACTTATGCTTATCCTTTCAATACTATCTTAACGTGTGTGTGTATTGTGTGCAACCGATCTCTACTTCATCTCATTTCTATTATATTGCTACTTGTGTTACAAATATGGTGACCTAACAGTGGTATCATTCGCCATCTAGTTGGGTGAAACATTTTGTTTGAAGTTTTGTAGTGATACGCGTAAGTTTACTCTCGTTCTAAACCTTTCTCACGCATAAAACTTTGATTTTTACACTTGAAAACTCAAGATTCTTATGGGTTAAGGTTTATATAGTGTTAAGGTTTCTAGTTTTTGCAAAAAGTCTCAAACTTTACGTGTTTTACATTGGTTTTGAACTCGTTTTTATCTTGTGTACTCATCTTACGCATAAGCTAAAATTTCATCTTGGTTCATCAAGTTTAAAACTTTCTTGTTATTTTGGCAATTTTGAAGCTTTTTCTTCATTAAAAACGAATTTCAAAAAGTTTTAGTGCATAAAAATTCGTTTTGGTGTATTCTGTTGAGTTTACGCCTAAGAAAACCCTTTTCTTACGCCTAAGGAAACCCTATTCTTACGCCTAAGGAATTTTCTTCAACGATCTTCAAAGCTAGTGGTAACTCAGTGTTTTTCTTGCTTGGATAAGCCTGAAAACACTTCGACTTTGAATATCTTTTACACTTGAATAAGTGTAAAGGATTTTTTGGTAAAACCCTAGTTTTACGCCTAAGCATAAAAGCTTACGAGTAAATCACTTTACGCCTAAGCATTTTCTATGCATAAGCTTGTCTTACGCCTAAGGAAATCTTACGCATAAGGTTTTTACTATTAAGCCTTTTGTTTACACCTAAGCTAAGTTTTATCTCAAGTCTACGCGTAAGCTATTCCTATGCGTAAGCTTATGTCTACGCGTAAGAAGGGATTTACGCGTAAGGTTCAATCTACGCCTAAGCTAGTTTTCTACGCTTAAGGACTTCTTCAACAAACAAAGTTTCATTCGAATACAAAGATCCATCATCTAACACAAGTTTCATTAAAAAAAATTGAGTAAAATGTAATTTTTAGGGGAGACTAAACATTCAATTTTTACGCGAGATTCAAATTTTGGTTTAACTACGAAAATTTTGGTCGAAATTTCAAATTTTTAGGCCAAAATTCGAATTTTTCGGGTCAAATTTGGCGTCAAAATTGTCAAAACTCAAATTTTTCTTACAACCTTAAAACTGGATTTTATAGTGAATTTCAAATTTTAGGAGAGAAAATTTTTCAAAATTATTTTTGGAGGGAAATTTTGAAAAAGGCCTTCTGTGTGCTATATCGACTTCAAGACCTTCTCTTTAATTCTTCTGCAGGGGAGAGAAAGTGTATACTTCAATGGCACATATGATTGTACAGAAGTCACAAATCTCCACACCTTCCAACTACTGCTTAAAACCTTCATCACCAAACCTTGCTACTGATGATTCTGAAGACGCAAAGGCATTTGTGGAAACGAAGAAAGGATGGATGTTACTGGCTAAGATGATGAACTCAATACTTAACAATTCCAAGCGTCAGATTTCATCCAATTCCCGAGATCCAGCAGTCGTGCAAGGTGAAAGAGTTGATGTACAAGGAAGGAATGCTCAAAATCTTGTTGGGAATGTTGTCGGTAATGCGGACAATGAGGTTATAGCATTGGAAAAGTAGGATGAAAGCAGCAGATCAGGGGAAGATATCATACCCATCTATGACACAGAGCCCAACTTTGACAAAGAACAAATGGTTGAGGAAGATATCTTACCCACCTATGACACTGACACATAACAGATGGTTGAGGTAAAATCTACTGTTGATCATATTCGCTCCGCAAATGCGACACAACAAACCGGAGCAACCTAATTGCGTAAATGAAGGAGAGGTTGACCGGTGTGTTGCACAATGTCCAGACAACTATCTCATGTCTGAGCCCTTACTTGTAAATAATACAACCGCACGTCAAACCAAACTCTTGAATCTGAAAACATTCTTCTCAAAATGACCATTGCTTAGTTTCAAAAAGATTTTTCGAAACTAGAGGCTCATTGCATCTCTCTTGAACTTAAAATGCAAAACAAATTTTTAAACTCAGAGCCAAATAGTAAATCTTTGAATGAACAAAGTAATCGTGTTGATACATTAGTGAAAGAAAATGAGCATTTAAAGGCTCAAATTCAAGCTAAGGGGCTTACACATGTTGCTTTACAAAACAAACTGAGAAGATTAACTGACAAGAGTGTGGATACAAATTTTGCAAAACCAACAATCTTGGGGAACTCGTCTCTAAAACCTTTCGTAAAACAATCGTAGTTAGACAACCAACTGCATTTAAATCTGAACGTTCAAAATCTTCAAAATCACGGTTTGCCTCCTAAGTTGTTGAGTATAATCATTTGTCAAAACTAGTCACTCCACATTCTTGGCCTAAGAAAAATGCTTCTGTTTCTGTGATACCTGTTTCTGTTAATCCTCAACAAGTGGTTGCCACTGGCCAGTCTAGGATTAGTTTGAAAACAATGTCTAAACCAAGGATCAAAATTCAATATTCATATGATACAAATGACTTGCACAAGAACTATGATCTAGAAAAGGCTATGAAAAGGGCACTACTCCAAAAGGATGGAATCTTAGGTTCACGACCTGGTGTATCACCTTCGAGTGTATTACTGAACACTACTTGTAGTAGCAAACCAAAACCTAGGTTAACTCAACAAACAGTTAGAAATAAACTCGTTGATCTAAAAGTAAACTGTCAGAAACCTAATAGGTGGATCAATATAGGACGCAAACTCTTCCCAAAAGAAGTTTCAACATCCCCTAGATCTAACCTTAGATGGATACCAACGGGTAGAGTTTTCAAAACTGTTGGTCTTAGGTGGATTCCTATAGGCAAGATAATAAGTAGTTGCACCAACACAAGTGTCAAACCCACAACATCCATCCCTGAGGCAGGAAAAGAAATCATCAAAATAGCATGTTCAGGTGTCAATAAGTTAATTGACACTACATCTTTATGCTTCTAACATCTGGAACCCAGTTACACTTGGGGATCCATGTTTTTCTTCTATCTCGCCCCCTCCTATTTTTCTATGCAGGTACAACAGTAATGGCTCCTATTGCAAAATAGCGAAGGACCCGTTTCTCACCGTCAAAAATATCATGATCCATCAGCTGCATCAATCGTCAAGAATTGGAAACATTGATTGCCCCTCTGGTTAAAGAGTCTTTCTAAAGTCGCGGCTTCGATGTATCAATGTTTCACTGCACAACCTGATCATATTATAATTTCGGATACACTCTGAAACTACAACAACTACCATTGCTATAGATGCACCTCCTATCGAATCTTTGATAATAGAAGATCAAACTATTTCTAACAACAATGACACAGCTGATGATCAACATAATGAACAGAGAAGTTTTATCAGCAGTTGATTCTCTCGAAATATTAATGGTACTTCACACTTGTTCGAGTAATTGGACATACATGGTTCGTTGTCTCCTTATACATGGTTTCGCTGTCTCCAATTCATCATCAACATACGTGATGTATGATTCTGATTCATTGAAAACATCGGGGGGAAGATAGTGTAGGTGTTCATTGTTTCCTTGATGTCGTTTCCGAAAACCCTATCTCTTCTTGAATTTCTTCAATTAGGAGGAAGAAATGAGACGATCTGTGGTTCAAACGTCTCACTTTGGTGTTATCGTCCTACTTTCTCAGGGTTATCGTGTGTGAAGTTACCTAAATATGATGATATGATGCCTCACACACGGTCATTTTATCAAGAAATTACATACCAGTAATTATTATTCGATAGACCGCAACATTCGTGGGAAGTCGTTTCATTTCGCGTCTTTCGTGGTTTGTTTGGTGTGAAGCATCTACATACGTGAGAAGATCTTGTTGATTTCTTATATGTTACCCCCGAACGGATTTTCCGCAATAAGTCAGATTTACATTGTTTGGTTTACTGCTCATCTACAAATTCCGCTACATACTGAAAACTTCAAAAGTTAGAGGAAATGTCGACTTCATCAAAGTTTCAAACCTGCTAAAGACAGTTGTCAGTTTGGGGGGAAGCTGATTCATAAACTTCGTCAATCAGGGGGAAGCTAATCAGTTTCACACTTATTACATCATTTCTCTGTTTATATTCACAATGGCTTCTGAGCAAAACAGCTTGGAACCCGGACATAACTGTCTAAACTTCTCCCAAACCCCATCATCAGCTGAACCAAGCTTCCATCTTACTCGTCAACAAATGGAACACCTATTTGCTCCTCTGTTTAGTGATGATATTGATCAACGTGCTCCAGTTGTATCAAATGTTTCCGCAGTACCAACCTGATAATAATCCAATACCTGATACACCTGAAACAACAACTGTTGAAGAAGCACCTCCGATTGATTCTACAACAACAGCCGAACAAACCGCATCCAATGACGCTGCACCAGTTGATGATCCTCTTAATCATGAAGTACCTGTTAATACAAATAAGCCGTAAAAACGTTTATTTATATTTTGAGATCTTCTAATGTTTTGTCGATAACAAACGTAAAATCATTTTAACGAAACAAATAAAATACGTAAATGGTTTGAGCCAATAGTTTTCTAACACACTTACGTTTTCACATAAAACACTAAAACAAGTATAAGTGATTTTATGATTTAGTATTACATATGTACAACAACTAGTGTTTACATATTTGGGTAAATATACACATAACTAGTATGTAGTATATTGGGAAATGTAAATGGGTAGAAACTTAAGTATTTGATCCATTGACCAAATACATTGAATGTAGTTGGGTAAAACCCAAAGTCCAAGACCCAAACCCAATGTCTAGATACATTGTACCTTGGTGGGCACTCAAAACCATGGACTAGATGCATTGCATCTTGTAGATATATTGAATCTACTTGGTACCCATAACCCATGACCCATACCCAATGTCTAGATACATTGTACCTTGGTGGGCACTCAAAACCATGGACTAGATGCATTGCATCTTGTAGATACATTGAATCTACTTGGTACCCATAACCCATAACCCATGACCCATGACCCATGACCCAAAACCCATGGGTAAAGGGAGGCCCCACGGATCCCCAGTAATACACTGGATGGATCCCTCAAAGGAGGGATCCGTGGGATCCGTGGAACAGTAGTGATCTTTTCTCTATAAATAGTGAGCCATCTCTTCATTTCAACTTGCCACTCTTACACATACTTTAACATAGTATTGTAAACTCTCTAACTTTCAGATCCAAAGGATCTTTCTTTGTAGTTTGCTTTTGTTTTTGTGTGATTCTCTAGGTTCCTCTTAAAGGCGAGATCACCACCTCTTGAAGTCAAGCAAGCTCAAGTCCATGAGTTACCATGCTTCGTCATCATCAAGACTACTAAAGCTCTCTTGTTGATAGTTCTTTCTTCCTACATAGAAGCGTTGTGTCAAAGGCATTAGTGAAGGATGCCGAAAGAGTCAAGACGAAGACATTAGTGAAAGGTGTCAAACATCCGTGTCAAAGGCACTAGTGAAGAGTGCTGAAGATCCATGTTGAAGGCATTAGTGAAAGGTGCTGAAGGATCGTGTCAAAGGCATTAGTAAAAGATGCTTAAGGTGTACATTCGATATGGAGTGCTTCGATGTATAACATAGATTAGTATTAGATCCAAGGAGTTTGATATCCTTGATGGTGTTGTAAAAAGGAGTTGGTCTCCTTTGGGGTTAGGCGTTGTGTAGTGTTGGGTAGTAGTTCCTCTATTGTAATGGAACTCGGTACTTAGCCTAGTACCGGATAAAGGGTAGGTGACGTTGTGGTAGGTGTAGTTCACCCTGGTGTGAAAGAACCCGGTGGTTAGCCTAGTACCGGAAAAAGAGTAGGCGACGTTGTGAAGGCTTCTCCGCCATAAGGAGATTGGTATCGTGTAGTGATTACGAACTCTCGAGTAGGTGACTCGGGGAGTGGAGTAGGGCAAGGAAGGTGTCCTTGTAGTTGAACCACTATAAATACTGTGGTCGTGGTTATGTGCTTCTTACTCTTTA
Source organism: Chrysanthemum makinoi (assembly GCA_910596185.1). NCBI lineage: Eukaryota > Viridiplantae > Streptophyta > Magnoliopsida > Asterales > Asteraceae > Chrysanthemum > Chrysanthemum makinoi. The sequence goes on from OU343219.1 coordinate 123,680,331, forward strand.
TCTTTCATTACACTTTTATATATCTATCTATCAAAATCCAACATACACATTCAAATAAATTGACATAAGTCGATCTAAATATTTTAAAACATAGTTTTAATTGGTAAAACTATTCAACCCCCCCCCCCTTCTAGTTTTCCACAATTGGCATCAGAGCTTCGTTACCAAGTTTCTTAGAGTATGTTGTACTTTAAAAACTTGATACGATCCGTGTATGTTTGAAAACTACAAAGAAGGATTTTTTTTTCTAAAGGCCATGTTTTAAAAATCATCTCATTGTACTATGTTGGAAAATGATGGAACGTTCTAATATTTTCTTTGTTAAGCATTCTCCATACCTGGATTTGGGCATCCTAAGAAGATCATGAAGAATGTCTCTAAATATCTCTTTCCTTAAAAAGAATATTTAGCAAAGGATTGGGGTATCTTAGAAGATCATGAAGTATTTCGCGTCTATGGTTTCTAAAACCATAAAAAGGAATATAACAAAGGTATGTTTTCTTAGTTACAATTTTTGGTCAAAAACATGCTAAATTGCTTGTGGATAAAATGGTGATATATGCTTCTATCTTATAATAAGCATAATATGAAAAGTGTTTAGTGATTGTTTTTTTTTCCTGAAGTTTTGTTGTTAGATATCTTGTTAATCAAGCTTGAATAAAGGTAAAAATGGGTAATATAACTTCACTAAAAAGTCTACAAAGATTAAACCTTTTCGTCAGGTCAAAACATGCATTTTGTAATTCGTAGTCGATCCGCGGATCCCTCGCTTTACAACCGGACGAATCCTCAAGCAAGGGATCCGTGGTACGTAAGACATTTTTGTTTGAGTTTCAAAATTCATAACTAATTAACCGTAAGTCGTTAGAAGTCGTGCCACCTATCGTTTTAAAGGTATTTGAGTCTACTTTCATTTAAAAATGATTTCATAAACTGATTCAAAACAAAAATTTACAGAATCATTGATTTGTAATAGAAAATCATTTTTTGGTCATAACTTTTGCACAAACTTTTGATCTAATTGGAGACAGATGTTTTCATCTTTGAATAACAATGTGTCCTCTTTTGAAATTAAGGTTTTGAGCATATTTATAAAAGAAACTAATCTAGCTTGGTATACATGTTTATATTTAACACAAAGCGATGAAAAGAACTTTCGTATGCTATGCTAAATGATAAATTTTCTTCCTTGCATTACTTGATTATTTGCTTATCTCAAAAAGCTTTTGTGCTTGTTTGATTGAATAACATATGTGGTTTCCTTACCTTGCTATTCATTCTCTTGCTTATCAATTTAGTAACATTCTACTAATCAATGTGCTATTTGAAGGAGTGTTTGGGATAACATCTAGTTGTGTTGAAAATGTTAGTTTAAATACTTAGATAAGTCATATAATTTGAAAAATGTTTAAAACATGTAATACACTAAATGGCTTTTTGATTGAGTTTGTCATGTGTGCAACATAAATGTTTTATGTGCTTATATGATTTCTTGATTTCATATTTTCTTGTATCATTTTCTAAGAACAACAAGAATGTACATCGGATCATAACCTACACTTGTGTTGATGATGTACTCTCCCGTTTTCCTTTTCATGATCGCATTCCAAGCTTCATAGTAGGATTGAAAAGTTGATTATTTCATCCGATATACTCAATTAAATTATTTTGCAACGCAAATATAATTGTTCATATCCGAAAGTCCAAACTCGAGCTTTCCAACAACATATGTTGAACTAGCTCATCCAACCATTTTTTGTTCATCATATGGACAACTTTTAATTCTTTCTTTAACATGACACCTTCGTCACCTTAGTTGTTTCAAATATAATATTAATACAAACGAAGCAAAGTATATACATTGTTACTCTTCGATAGGACATTGTAGGAATATAAATTTTCCTAACTTGAGAATGAATACTTGAGAACTTATTGCACTAGAAACTTAATTTAACCTAACGGTTGAATTGCTTCCTTGATAGAAGTTGGGTATGTGGAATCGCCCGTAAAAATGGTCGTGTTTAGCCGTAATTGAGCACCGCTAGTAATAGTCTCATATTCATTCTCTCACTTGAGAAATTTATACTCCTATGTTTTCCTAAAGTAAGTTTACAATGGAAATACTTTGCGTTGTCTTAGGATTACTAATCAAACAAGTTGTAAAATTAATTTTTCTTTTATTTAATCACAACCACTTTCCTCATCAAGTGATTATCTTGCTTTGATCGAGAAGAGCTACAATACTTCAAGGTTGAAGTTCATTGTACGCTAATCACCATCCGTAATAACTATACTTAGTTCATTACCTTCACTAAACCAAAACAACCTTCTAAACAATTCATTGTCTTAAGGACGCATATACATGTGTTTCTTACTCTTCAACATACCTTGCACGCCATTGTTAATACAAACGATTTACTAATCTAGATCGTAAATATGTTTTGAACTTCTTGAATAAGTGCTTGTTAAGTTTGATAAACCTCTCTGTTATTTGTGAGCTAGATTTCATATTAATTGCTTATGTGCTATTCTTACATGCTCTCATTGCTATGTTTTACATGTATACATATATGCTTGCTGTAAGAAATCATTAGTTTCAAAATTCGATACATAGAGCAAATTTATGCAACCATTCATTATAGGAAATCGTCGCATATCGGATCCCTTGGTTATAACTAGCCGGATCCCTCAAATGAAGGATCCGGGACAGAGGTGCATTTTTTTGCTTGCTTGCATCAATCCAACCTTCAGGTTTTATTGAACTAGTTAAACATGATACTTTAGGATCACTTATATCTTCCTCAAGCTCAGTAGGTCTCACACTCTCTCATAGCTAACTTAGGATCACATTCAAGGTGCTTTTGATTTATCACTTCACCAAAACTCACCATATTTCCGCTCCAATGCACACACATCATTTCTCACATGTCAACACATCTAGTTTTATAGTTCTCTCAATTTTAGCAAATTGATTTGAGTCATCCTTACCCCAAAATGGGTCAAAAACTAGTTTTTTCATTTCTTTTAATTTTTAAGGAATTTCCAAAATGGTATCTTAAGTTACTATCTGGTCTCTAGGACCATTTAGCTCCATTTGACACTCTCAAGTTTTTAGTGTCATCCTTGTTCATTCATTAGTACTCATAAAAGTTTTAATTTCTTCCATAAAAGGCAATCATTAGCTACATCACTCATAGCCCTTGAACATTTAAGTACCCTTTCATCTAAGATACTTAGGAGGACTGAAACACTCAAGATGGTATAGACTTTAGACCTTAGAAACATCATTTTTTTTTACACTTTTCTAGTCACAGAGCCGGATCCCTAGGATTAGCCTAGACAGATCCCTCATTGGAGGGAACCGTGGGATCCGTGTGACAGATTCATGTCAACTCTAGCTAAAACAATCATTTCAAGCTCATCTTGCTAACTTGAACACTCCATATCATCTTAATTAAGCTCCTAGATCAATACAACTCTGAAGTTGACTCTTGTGCATGCTAATCATCACATTCCAAAGAATCTTAGTGGCTTAAGTCTTTAATGCACTTGCCAAATCCTTTGCTTTATAAACCACATTGTTAGGACTCCTAAAGTCATCATCTTCATCCTCATTTTCAGAACATAGAAACCTTTACAAACCTCTTTGAATCATATCATCATGAGGAAAGCTCCTAGTAGTAACTCATCTACAAAAGGACCACCCAATAAAATAACTCGTGTTGTACACGAAATTTCCTCAACCGAATCATCTCCGGTTAAATCCACAAATGCTAGGATTTCTCCTCCACCAATCCCTCTTTCTTTTATAGAATCTCAACCTAACCTTCCATCTCAAGCAATTTCTTTTCTTCCACCACCACTACCTAGCCATGACAAAGATTGTTATCATTGTCAACATGTTGAAAGTTTGATACATGTAGTACGGGAAGATCAACGTTTCATGTTCTATCACCTCCTCGAACATTTCGACGAGATTAAACCTAAACAAACTTGAGCTAGAGGATTTTAGTAGTGTCCTAGTATTAAGTGTTACTTAGATAAGTCTAGTAATTCCAATTCATGTATCGCTCATTTTCTTAGTTTTTAGAGTCATGTATATCACACCTCTAGTTTTATTAAATGAAATTACATGCAAGTTGCTATATTTCTGAGTATATGATTATGTTGTATAATACATATCTCACTTTGATGTTAACATTATTTGTTATTTCACCATTGCTGAATTTAGTCATCAGCCAGACGGATCCCTGAAATTTGCCTAGACGGATCCCTACAAGGAGGGAACCGTGGGATTCGTGAGACAGAAAACTATTTTTCTACTAACTTGAGTCATATTTGCATGAAATTATGCATTATACTTATTTTCTAACCTTTGTTTTGTAGTTATTCAATTTACACATGAAGACTTTGACACCCTAAAGCTAGGGGGAGCTTTGTGTCAAACCAATATATTGCAAAATCACTTGCAATATTAGGATTACATTTCATGACGTCCCTTTGCAAAGTTGCAAATCATCTAGGGGGAGCATATTCGTCACATAGACGAAATCTTTTGCAAACTTAGTTGCAAATGAACTAGCTTAGTATTATCTTTCTTGACGCCCTCACAAAGGGATGGACTCATCAAGGGGAGTTAAGATGAGAACTCTTCCCGTCACTTGCTCTCTAAATTTTTTCTTTTTTACATGTTTTTCTTAAAACATTATGTTAGTTTCTTTTCAACGCTCTTTTTGTTTCGACAAAAAAGGGGAGAAGAAAGTAAAACTACAATTCAAACTTTTACGAATTTTAGTTTTTCCTTAAAATAATTTTATGTTTTGTCATCAACAAAAAGGGGGAGATTGTTAATAAGCCGTAAAAACGTTTATTTATATTTTACGATCTTCTAATGTTTTGTCGACAACAAACGTAAAATCATTTTAACGAAACAAATAAAATACGTAAATGGTTTGAGCCAATAGTTTTCTAACACACTTACATTTTCACATAAAACACTAAAACAAGTATAAGTGATTTTATGATTTAGTATTACATATGTACAACAACTAGTGTTTACATATTTGGGTAAAATATACACATAACTAGTATGTGTATATTGGGTAATGTAAATGGGTAGAAACTTAAGTATTTGACCCATTGACCAAATACATTCAATGTAGTTGGGTAAAACCCAAAGTCCAAGACCCATACCCAATGTCTAGATACATTGTACCTTGGTGGGCACTCAAAACCATGGACTAGATGCATTGCATCATGTAGATACATTGAATCTACTTGGTACCCATAACCCATAACCCATGACCCATGACCCAAAACCCATGGGTAAAAGGGAGCGTCCCACGGATCCCTAGTAATACAATGGACGGATCCCTCAAGGGAGGGATCCGTGGGATCCGTGGAACAGTAGTGATCTTTTCTCTATAAATAGTGGGCCATCTCTTCATTTCAACTTGCCACTCTTACACATACTTTCACATAGTATTGTAAACTCTCTAACTTCATATCCAAAGGATCTTTCTATGTAGTTTGCTTTTGTTTTTGTGTGATTCTCTAAGTTCTTCTTAGAGGCGAGATCACCAACTCTTGAAGTCAAGCAAGCTCAAGTCCATGAGTTGCCATGCTTCGTCATCATCAAGACTACTAAAGTTCTCTTGTTGATAGTTCTTTCTTCCTACATAGAAGCGTTGTGTCAAAGGCATTAGTGAAGGATGCCGAAAGAGTCAAGACGAAGACATTAGTGAAAGGTGTCAAACGTCCGTGTCAAAGGCACTAGTGAAGAGTGCTGAAGATCCATGTTGAAGGCATTAGTGAAAGGTGCTGAAGGATTATGTCAAAGGCATTAGTGAAAGATGCCTAAGGTGTACATTCGATACGGAGTGCTTCGATGTACAAGATAGATTAGTATTAGATCTAAGGATTTTGATATCCTTGATGGTGTTGTAAAAAGGAGTTGGTCTCCTTTGGGGTTAGGCGTTGTGTAGTGTTGGGTAGTAGTTCCTCCATTGTAATGGAACTCGGTACTTAGCCTAGTACCGGATAAAGGGTAAGAGACGTTGTGGTAGGTGTGGTTCACCCTGGTGTGAAAGAACCAGGTGGTTAGCCTAGTACCGGAAAAAGAGTAGGCGACGTTGTGAAGGCTTCTCCGCCATAAGGAGATTGGTGTCGTGTAGTGATTACGAACTCTCGAGTAGGTGACTCGGTGAGTGGAGTAGGGCAAGGAAGGTGTCCTTATAGCCGAACCACTATAAATACTCGTGTCGTGGTTATGTGCTTCTTACTCTTTATCTTTCATTACACTTTTATATATCTATCTATCAAAGTTCAACATACACATTCTAATAGATTGACATAAGTCGATCTAAATATTTTAAAACTTAGTTTTAATTGGTAAAACTATTCAACCCCCCATTCTTGTTTTCCACAGTACCTACACCAGCAGATTATGATCCAAATGCATTCTTTAATCCTTTCGCAAATGCAACTGCTTCTTCAGATGTTGCGGAATCATCTACAAGCCATTTGAATCCTCCCAAAATGCATAATGAATTTCAACATCAACCCTCCACACATCGTTGGACTAGAGACCATCCTCTTGTGAATATTATTGGAAACCCGAATCAACCAGTCGTAACTAGACAACGCTGAGGCAGACGACGGAGAACATTGCATTTATGCTTTAACAATGTGTCAATCTGAACCCAAAAACATTAAAGAAGCAATGACTTACGATAATTGGATTGAATCCATGCAAGAAGAATTAAATCGGTTTAAACGCTTGAAGTATGGGAATTGGTTCAAAGACCAACAGGGTCTATGTCATTGGTCCGAAATGGATTTGGAAAAACAAGTTTGATGCCGAGGGTACGCGTTATCGAAATAAGTCACGCCCGTGGCTAAGGGTTATAGACAAGAAGAGGGATTGATTTCAAGAATCATTCGCAGGTTGCTAGACTTGAGGTTGTACGATTTTTCGGCATTTGCGACTCACATGAACATCACGGTCTATCGATGGATGTCAAAACCGCTTCAATGGTCAACTCAAGGAAACGGTATATGTTAGTCACCGAAGGATTTGTTGATCCAGAGTTCCCAAATCACGTCTTCAAACTGAAAAAGGCTCTTTACGGTCTTAAACAAGCACCTCGGGCGTGGTATGATAAGTTATCATCCTTTCTCATTGCCAATAATTTCACTAAAGGTTCGGTCGACCCAACACTTTTCATTCAATATCACTGGGCTCACATTTTAATCGTTCAAATCTATGTGGATGACATCATTGTCCTCAACCGAAGCAGAATATGTAGCCATGTCGGCGTGTTGTGCTCAAGTCATTTGGATGAGAAAACAACTCAAAGACTATGGTTACGCATTTGACAGAATCCCGATGTACTACGACAATCGAAGTGCTATTGCAATCTCATGCAACTCCGTTCAACATTCGAAATCAAAGCACATCGATCTTCGATATCATTTCATCAAGGAGCATGTGGAAAATGGTACCGTTGAATTATATTTTGTGGGTACTAAATATCAACTGGCAGACCTTCTCACCAAAGCCTTAGCTCCTGCTAGGTTTACTGAGTTGGTCCACCGGATTGGTATGAGGTGTTTGACTCCAGAGGAACTGGATGAACTTTTGACACATTCTTAAAACCAGTCAAACACCAAAACCTCTTTTGTAAATAAATTTTTCAAAAACAAAAATAGAAAAATATAAAATCTTATACTACCTCCGTCCCAAAATTATAGTCCCCTATTGACTTTTTCGGTTTTTCTTTTTCAACTTTGACCTTAAATATTTTTATTTGTGTTATACAATAGTTGATGAAAAAGATATCGATGAGAATACATTCAAAAACTCAATCCATTCATATAATTTTCATCAAGTATTATATAACACAAAACAAAAATATTTAAGGTCAAAGTTGTAAAGGAAAGACCGAAAAAGTCAATAGGGGACTATAAATTTGGGACGAAGGGAGTAAAATACAAAAATATTCTTCTATCTAAATTTCTTTCAAACATCGCAAGTACAAATCTTCCGTCAACACTTTGTTCTATCAAAACTTTCATTATTTTCCCGAACAAGTGTTGTGGGGGAGAAAGTAAATATTTTTCAGTTTCATAAAACCTTGTACTTGCATGTTACCTAAAATATGTTGTTTCTTCTAAAATGGTTGATACGTTTCTTGTCAAATACTCTCCTCGGACTCAAATGTTTTTTGAAAATTCATTATTTCAAAAGTCGAAGGGGAGTATCGTTAAGTTTTACAAGTGTTTTATCTAACCTAAACGGAAGTTAAAGGATCTTGGTTGGAACCTCTTTGAGGTTGAGGGACTGAATGTGTCAACTTGGCAAATTAATTTAACAAAATCATTCACCTAACACATTCAATGCACCACTTCATGTGCATTTACTCCTAAACCACCAAGATCAAACGGCCCAAATCAAATCTTCAAAATCCGTTCAAGCTGCTCGTAATCTGTAAGTTCTAAATTGTTTTGATCAATATTCTAAATAAGGATTTCAAAAATCTTTCAAATCCAACGGTTAAAACTCTTTAAACCGATTTTGGAAAATTGTTCACTCGAACGAATTGGGTGTTTATGCATAAAATTATTTGGATTGAAATGAGTTATGTTAAAACCTTTCTTAGTGTCTATTAAACTTGTTTCAATCGTCCAAAACCATCCGGAATCTTAAATTAATTTGAATTCTAGGTTCTTGCGCCATTTAGGGTTTTTCTATTCCGTGATATGTTATTAGGTGGTCAAGAAAGTGTTAGAATAAGTATATATGCATGATTTGAACCTTTAAATTAGCCCAGAAACATCTAAACTGTAAGAATTTAAGTTTTAGGTTTCTAGGGTTCATCTCCCACGAATCTTCTGATTTTACGTGGTGGAAATGTGTTAAATCTTGTTCCATTGCACTCATATGACATCTAGGACTCTCCGTAAACATTCTTGTTTGATTTGTGTGGCTATATCTCTTTCGCATAGATTAAGGGTTTAGGGTTTAAGAAATTTTACGCCTAAGTCTTTCTGTATTGTATCGATATGTTCTTGTGCTTGTTTTGTGATCTAAAAGATGTTTGGAATAAACTGCAATCAAGTTTTCATGTTTATATTTAACTGGTTAACTATTCGTAATGTCAGAATCTTTAGGTGTTCAAACCGTTACGCTTAAGGATTACTTTTATGCGTAAAGGTAACGCCTAAGAGAAATCTTACGCGTAACTCTTATGCATAAGAGGTCTACAGTGGATTACGCGTATCTTAGAAAGATATTCGTAAACAAGGCTTGTTACGCATAAGCTTTACTCTTACGAGTAAACTTTACGCTTAGCATCTAGCTTATTCCTACGCGTAAGCCTAAAGCTTTTGAACTTGCCTTACGTGTAAGAAACTCTTACGCATAAGCTTGGTCTTACGCTTTAGCTTACTCTTACGTATAAGCTCCTTTCTTACGCATAAGGATCCTTGGTACTCATAACCCAATGTTCACTACATTTTGGCCTGTTACGCATATGTTACTTGTTAAATGTTACGCATAAGTCACAAATACCTGATGTTTCATATAAGCTTAAAAGTTAATATGTTGTGTGTTAAGTGAAAAATTGGACTTTGAAATTTCAAAATTAACACGTTCACGTAACTTTTCACATCAACTTCAAAGAATTGGACAAATGTGACTTAGGACTTGTAACTAACATAAACATGTTACCATCAAACAAGTAATTAGATAATAAATCAGACTAAAACAAACACATTGTGTTCCCATATGTCTGTCTCTTTGTCTAATGACTTTCAGATCACAAAATGGCTGCAAATCAAGCAAACATCAATGCGCCAGCTGAGCTCTCAATGGCAAACACATTCCCAGCTGGATACGACAAAAGAATTGGCAAGAACAATCTCCGTGTCATCTTCAACAACTTCATATGCTCAGAATCATCTTGCATAATTGCTGTGGACATCTTTCTGCAACATCCACTCAAATTCATGCTCACAAAGTCATCCTGATGATGAGTATGATTCAATGGATGAGGAAATACAATTTTGTAAGACATTTAAGCGTAAAAAGGATGGAATACCATACTTCAACCTTCCGCTTAATCAACCCAGCAAGGAGGGTCAAGCAAGAGTCCTCCACTTATGGAAGATCCATTGCAGACTACTCTTACCCCATCCGATCCGGTTAATCAACCCGGTAAGGATCGTGGTGTCACTGCTTTCTACAATCGTTGAAATGAAGCAACCACAACAATAACTATAACAACCGCAAGAAGAATAGCATGATGAAGATGAGGAAACTTATGACAAAGGAGATTACAATCATGATAAGGATGAAAGAGTCACTAATGATGATAATTTGGTCACAAGAGGAAATTATGCGAAAAGAGGATGAAGAAGAAGCTAGAGTGAAGAGGAAAAGTTAAAGAAGGATTCAGACAACTACTTAGTTGACAATCCAATACACAAACCTCAACAGTCTTCTGAACCACCTCTTGACACTTCCACCAAACCCAAAACATCATCTCAATCATCACCTCCATCATCTAAATAAATAACTAAGTCAACAACAAAATATGTTAAGAAGACAACTCCATCCAATGATTCGACAAATGGTTAAGCAGGCTATCACCACTACACAACAAACTTCACAGCCACCACCATCTGATCAACGAAGGGTTTCAGAAACCACACCACCAATGGAGAAAACCAAGAATCACTTACATACACTGGTGGCGAGGATCTTAACTCACCTGAGCCCCAACCTGAACCTCAACCGTACATTACTGCACTCCTTGTTTTCATACGCATCAAATCAAAGAGCGTGTTGAAGATCTCCACCTCGGGGTCGAATCTTACTAAAATTCTACACTTCAACGGAATCAATCAAGAACCTCAGTACAAAATCATTCATAATCTAAAGTTTGGGTTCGTCTACCGAAGTGAAAATCATCATGCTTGCTTCATGGCTTTTGATTAAATTCAAAAAATTCTATGATGTCACCCTGAAGATGGTTCGAGATGGATTGGCATATCGGTTGAAGGACATTGAGTTAGGTATAATTCAGACGAAGAGATGGAATTCAAAGGATCGCAAGGATGTTCGTTGATTTATAACTAGGATTGATGAAAGGTTGATTCATCGGGATCAGATGCGACGGTTGGAAGAGCTATGTGGGAGGATGACCAAACTTTCTGATTCTCACTTACCAACGTCCTCATAAAGTAGTTGATCGTCTCAGAATCATTGGGTACTCTCTTAACTCTCTTGATTGTGATTTTGTTTGTTTGATTTATTAACAATGGCTTGTGCACAAATAACAGTGTACAACCCGTTCTTGTAATGAAAGGACCTTGTAGTACGCATCAGTGCCACAATCCTATAAAAGGAGCGAAAGCTTCTTACTTTTGAGTAAAACTTATCAAAACTTTCATTTTTCAAAATTTTGCTCAAAAGAACAAGTACTTCCCCTTATGATTTTCAAAACCTCAAAAGTTAATATCACTTCTTGAGGGGGAGTATTTGCTCAAAACTTTGTTTACAAAACGTTCTTCGTGGAATTATTCCCACAAAACTCGAAATAGACATATTCGATATAAAAATTTCGTCAAAAATAACATTTATATGCCATTTTTTAGGGGGAGAAAAATTATGTGATAGGAAATATGTTGTGGATTGCTATTGAATCCTCTGCTAAAGACTTAACCAATGAATTGACGAGCTCTTAAACGTTTGTAACTCGAAAAGACTTGTCCGGGACGGGTAATAATTTCAAGCTAGTTCGCTAGTGATGTAAACGTGTCTCGCAAAGGACTTGTCCTAGTAGAATGTACCATTAGAGAAAATCTTGGTAGACATGAACCTTGACGGGTCAAACCTCCTCAAAAAGGAGTGTTTACAACTTCAAGCTGACCTAGTCAGTGATGTAACCGTGTCTCGCGGGGAATTGTCTATCTTGAGTTGATCAATTCAAAAGTGCGCGCTCTTCTCTCACCTTGCATATTTCTGTCAAAATACTTAAGCACGTGTGGAGGGGGAGTATTTCTGCAAAATGAAAAAACTCTCACAGTGGTACAAAATGTTTTTAATCATAAACGCTTTGAGAGATTTTTTTCAAGAAAATGGTATTATGGCAACATAGGTTAGTCATGGAGTTATAAGGTGACTAAGGTTAGGAATAACCGTCCTATGATCCGCCAGAGCCGGAGGGATCTACCCAAGGACACCACCAATAGTTAGAATTTAGAAGTCCTTAGGTATGATTATAAAAAGGAGAAAATGAGAATCGGAGAAAGAAGGAGTTGAAGAATTAAAAAGAAACGTAATGAAAAGGGTGAAAAGAAATAGCCCTCTAGATTATTCAACTTAGGGCAGACACCGGGTTCAATTCATATGCTACTGGTTGTCTGATGCAGGTTTTACTGACCAGGTCTTAATATTTATAGTGTCTCGCTATACCTATGGTCTATCCTAGTGCACTAACGGCAGTACCCGGTCGTGTGTAGTGTAGTAAATGGTAAAGCCGAGGTCGTCCCAAGAGCTATGTGTGTCGGATTATTACTAAGTCTAATTGTCACAGAATAATAATGGTTTTGATAAGGATTTAATTAATTAAACTACTAATGCAGAATATAAAATGAAAGCAAATAAATGGTAAAGGAAATCAATAGAGGAATAGTGGTGCTAACCTAGTCAATCCTCCTAGCTAGTTATGTCTACGTCTACCTACTTCCAATTACTTCAGGTGGGGTCAAATTCGAGAGGACAAAATTTGGTCAGTTCGCCCTAACCTATCGCGAAAGATGCCACCACAGGAGAAATCAGGAGCACCGTCATAAGTCCTGTTGTTCCTGGTCCCCTAAGCCAAGTCATTAAGTACCGCTACATGCTAGATTCTAAATAGTGAGTGCCCGGCCGTTAGGAACATAGACACTACACCCCCAATTCTTAAGTTCATCCAAACGATAGGTGATCAGTTGGTCAAATCGCACAAGTAGAAAGGGTCGTCAGTTGGTCATATTTTACCCTTCCCATCTCCCGCCACCTAGGGTCAGTTGGTCATATCTCCTAGGCAATTGGCCTCTATCGCCATTCAAACTACCGAACCAAGGGTGACTACCAAAGAACTATGCATGCATACACTTAGAAATAATTGTATGGAAGTAAAGGTAAACATAAATAAAACAATTAATGAATCATAACTAGTCTAGCACCAAAGGGTGCTTAGCCGCTCATATTAATCATGCAAATCAATTCAATATTCAAAGGTACGAAATACATGAATTGAAAGTAAAAGAAATATAAAATGCTAAAGCTTATCGTAATGGTGTGAATTCTCCCTTGGAAACAACCAGTATGCTCCCTAGACCTGCCAGCTTTTTCTCACGCTCTCGAGTGTTGTGTGTGGAATGGGATGCTTTGAAATGCCGGAATTCGTGGGGTATTTATAGGCCGTGTCCGGGTTACGGCGTAACCAATAGAGGAGTTACGTTGTAACCTTCTATTTTCTCGTAAATGCACTAGATCGCTAGTTACACAGTAACCTTATAAGTGGTTACGCCGTAGTCTTCAATAAACTCGGTTACGTCGTAAGTGATGCAAGAAGTTACGGCGTAAGTATCAGCGGCGTGGAACCTCTTTTGACCTAATGGAGTTACGCCGTAACCTTTGGGAAGAGTTACCCGAACCTCTTGATAAGTTGGACTTCTGGGTCACGCAATAGTTACGGCGTAATGTGAGAGACGAGTTACGCCGTACCTTCTTCAAAATAGGCATACTGTGATAAATCTTTAGTAATGTTTCCATTTCCGCGTCTCTTCATCTCCAATGCTCGTAATTTACCTGAAAGTGTAAAACAATGGAAAACAAGCGTAAATCCATATAAATGATATAAATAACGAGCATTATCGGTGGAAATTGACACTTAATATTCAGGACTATTTGATGTTATCAAATATCCCCACTTGAACTCTACTTGCCCTCAAGTAGACCTTATTAGATAGATTCCTAAAAAGATATCTCCCAAAACCTGGAAAATATGAGTTTACAAATCCCTTATGCTAGAATAAAACAAAGCCGAACACCTCACGAAAGGAGAACAAACACTCAAATCTCTCAACTATTCTAAGTGTCAATTTCGGGGTGATCACTCAATCGTATAGTTATAGCATGTATTCTATCATAAGCTTGGCAGTTACACAAATCTCCACCACTAGAGTTAAGGGCTAAATAATTCTCGAAGACAATATGGGTAGACACGAAAAAGGTTAAGGGGTGACTCGTCATTACTAACATGTCACAGCGAAGTGGACAAAATCAATGATACATGACCAAATTCATGGCCAAGACACCAAAGATTGCTCGCTGCATCACCTAGACATGCTTCATGACTAAAGGGTAGGATAAGACATGGAATATATAATTGGTGTAAAATGAAAAACAAGCAGGTAGTCTAAATCTATAACTAAGTCATCACCACTAACCGTCCGCCCAAAGTTCAAGCTTAGAAGTCTAGAGACCGGATCATGAAATGCAAGGTAGATGCGTCATTAGAGGACGTCGTGATGGGCACACTACCTTTTCTTCTTCATTTGGTATAACTCCAACTCCAATCTTCTAATGTGACCGAGGTGACCTCCTCGATACTAATCAATAAAGCTCTTACTATAGTGCTTATAACATCGCACTTTACTAAAACTCAACTTTTTTTTTTCGAATCATTTTTTTTTAACATAACAATATAACATAACATCCCCCCACTTGAGATGAACAATGGGAATTCGGGGGGTCTTCAATGATCTTCATAATTGTTGTCGATGAGAGCGTGATTTCCAAACCTTTCCACTCGAACCTCGAACTTAGGCAAATGATGACTTCCCAATTACAAATAAAGACTACAGGGTAGGCTAAGGTGTAAGGGTGTAATGAAACAATATATTGGGTTGACAAAATGAAAGGAATGGCTCAGAAGGGTGTATCTAGGGGTTTCTTGCACTAAAGGTGAGTGCAACAAAAGGGTTTCGCATGGGGGTCGAAAAGTCGAGGTGACTAATCGATAGACTCACAATGGTAGGCAGTTTGGGTGATAATCCTATAATATTGCCTTCTAAAACTGAAAAGTCCAAATACATCGAGCTAACTCAACATACCTCGTCTATGGTCTCGAAATGATGCAAAGGCCAAGTTCTAAAGTTTACAAGCTACCGGCACACTCATAATTAGGTGGATTTGGGGTAAAATATTGGAAACGGATAAGGCTAATCTCACCATGTAATTTCAAGGGTTGTATGTGCTCGGCTAAGGTCTAATCTAGTTAGGTTCGGAAAAACATGTCAAAATTTTCAAAATGGCATAATTTTTCAAAATAAACTAGAAAAATGAGGGCGAAATAAAGTTTAAGAGATAATTCTACTCCCGTCTCCCCACTTGAATTGTACAAAGTCCCTTTTGTACTAGGCATTAAAATAAAGGTGAAGAGAAGAGTAGAATTAGAGCGAGAACTTCCCCAAATTTGCTCCAAAAAAGAAGGCCCACGAGAAAGAACCATGCCTTCGCTTAAGCGCCATGAACAAACTTCAAATCCTGAAATCACAATACCGACAAGCATAATTCTAAAAAGAAAAAATGAAAAACAAATGAAAAACAAACCTAACTCACTTTCAGAGGAATCACTTACATTTAGCTTAATGCAACAAGCCTTTTAAACCACTCGGTGTCCCAAGTGGACGAGTGAAGTCTCGTGAAGGTTTATAGGAACACACTCACAAAGTTCATTTAAAACTAATACAAGGTTACCGTGTTTTAAAATGAAAGAATTAAAACAGAGGAGAGTTACGTCGTAACTCCTATGAAGGAGTTACGCCGTAAATCGCAAAACCCTGTATGAGTCGAAGCGAGTAGTTACGCGATAACCACCGAGATGGTATTACGCCGAATTGGTAATGCGCCAAGAATTCTGCTGCTAAAATGTTGTTTACGGCGTAATCACCAAGATGAGTTACGCCGTAACTCTTGTTCAGATCAAAGAATCGCAGAAGAATTAGTTCCTCATTTCCCCGCAAAAATGGTTAGAAAACACAAAATCCAACGTGAAAGGAAACAAAACAAAAGAAATGGATAATTCGGGTTGTCTCCCGAAAGAGCACTTTTCTTTATTAACGAGTCTTTAAGTTAGACTCAGAGCCGCGGGGATCCTATGGGGGCCTTTGAACATCCCCGACTTCATCCACGTCTTTCATTGAATAAGGCTGGTCCCACACATGCGGTGAAACATAACGAGTCATGGAGTATCTTTTTTGTAGAAAATTAGCTCGTGCCCATTCTAAACGAAACCTAGCCTCTTCTTCCTCATCCTACCCAAACTTTACTCAATTTTCAAATGAGATCCCCCTATATCCTACATCAATTTGAACTGTAACCAATTTTCTTTCTAAAAATTTTAACCTACATTTTGGTTGGAAGAATGAAATGAGAAAAACGACTAAAATTAATCTAAATATTATTTAATAAATAAATTACTTATCTAATTATAATAATAATGTTTTAAATAATATTATATAAACTAATATATTAAATAAATAATTTTTTTATATAAAATAAAATTGTGTTTTTTAAAGTAAAAATTAAAAAGTAAGTCAATAACATCGCAACAACATAGCCAATGATAAAGATAATATGAATCTGGAATTGTAAACAATCCTTTCGTTGAGCCATTCCGCTTTAGGTCGGTATTTTCCTCCATCGCGAGCCCTGTGTTCTTTCCTCCACGCAGGATTGGGGTTACATGTAGGCCATGCCAAGGTGTATTCATCGTGCATCATAACTGGTTCGCATAAATGAATGGTCCAGTTAATGTCGGAGAACCATTCAAAAGCACTATGCTCTTGTAACCACTTTTTTTCGATATCATCTTCTTTTTCCTAGCACCACCAAACTTTTGCAGCCTCTTCTTTAATCGTCTCGAATGAGATACCCTCCTCCATTACATCCTTTGTGGAAAGGGGAACATGTGGGAAATATTACTCGTCCTTCGTAAAGGAACACAACAGGAACTCTTCCTTTTACAACATAACTAGGAACAGGTGAAACGAACTTCTTCCTCATCATCTTCATTGTCGTTGATTCGACTCAAGCAAATGGCTAAAATATGAAGGTGGAAACCTATCGGAGCCATCTAATTCTATTGTTGGTGGTTCCGGTAAATCAATTTTGTCAGGCTCAAGGTTTTATCCAATTTAAACTCCACTATATCTCCATAGACTCCACCGTAACGTGCCAATGTGTCAAGGAATGGTTTACCAAGAATCAAATGCTCCTTTTTGTCTTTCACATTATCGACTACCACAAATTCGGGGGCTGAAGTAAATTTATCGACCTTTACGCACATACCACCTGTAATACCTAAAGAGGTAATCTTAGTTTCAGTACTAGAATCAATCACGATATCCGTTTCCCAAAGGTGGATTATCCTCGCATTTTAAGAATATGGATAGAGGCATGATGTTTACACAAGACCCAAAGTCTACTATCCCTAAAATATCAATTTTACCAGCAGAACATGGAATGATTACTCCGCTTGCACTAACATCCTTAACCGAGAATAAACTTGATCCTAACCTTGATATGCCTTCCGGAGCATGGTTATGCCGGAACTCAGGGAGGTAGTTACGGCGTAACTCTTCCTGTTGGTCGGTATTCACGACATCCAATATGTCGATTGAAGAAATACATTCCTCAATCACTTTATGAGAATCATTGGTGAAAACAACATTGCATTCCTCCTTGCGCTTGGCTTCATTAAGTTCAATTCCATCAATCTCAACACTGAGTTTTTCGATCATTGCCCCAAGATTTTTTAGGGTTTCGTCGTGCTTGGAAAGATTCTTATTTGTGTTTTCCTGGAAACCCTTTAACCAAATATCTTGTTCCTTTTGTTTATGGGCCGAAGTCTCCAGGAATTTGTTAATTGTTTCTTCAAGACTGGGCTTTCTTTCTCCATAAGGCCCACGGTTGTAATTTCCATGATAACCATTACTATTTCGATTATCACCGTAAATTGGTCAATTTTCTCCATACTTAGTTTCTTCAATATCCTCTTCGTCCATATGAGGACAATTCTTCGTAAGATGTCCTCCTCCATAGCTTTCACAACCCACTTGGATGGCATGAACGGTTTCTCTGACCTTCAGCATATCTCGACTGAGACTTTCAATTTTACTAGTGATTGCTGCAATTCCGTCGAAACTTCCGCCTTGGTTTCTTTTACTCCTACCGTCGTGCCATTTTTCAGAATGGTCCGCCATTTTTTGAATGGCTTCAATTGCAGTAGTAGGAGTCATGTTTGGGATAGGTCCTTGATAGTCCAACATTTGCCTAGTAGTTATGTTTATTCCCTTGTAGAAAATATTGACCTTTTGCTGGTTATTCAGATCATTGGTAGGACACTTATAAAGAAGATCGTTGTATCTGTCCCAAGTTTGATACAGAGTTTCGTCGTCTTCTTGTTTGAAATTATGGATTTCTAAAAGATGATTAGAAATCTTCGATGGTGGGCAATATCTTTGGATAAAGTGTTTCTTTAGTAGCGCCCAAGTGTTAACTGCCCCGGCGGGCAATCTTTCGATCCATCTTCTGGCTGCTCCAGTGAGAGTCATAGGGAAAACCCTAAGCATAACAGCATCATGAGATACGCCCGGAATGTTAAAAAGGCTTGCGATGTATAGGACATTTTCAACGTGCTCATATGCATCTTCATCCCTTTCTGAAAAAGGGTTAGCGAAGCTCCCTCATAAATTGGTCTTTAATCTCGAAACAAACATCGCCCGATTGCCGGTCTTACGAGACCCGGCCCTTGATCTGCTCTAGTCAACGCCAAGTATTCCTCAAGAGTGAGGTCATCGATGTTAACAACTTCCATGGTACCCGAAAACTTGAAATATGATCGTGAGAAAAGTTTAAAACGAAATGAAAGACTTAATATTAATCCTAATATAACTCCCCGGCGGCGTCGCCAAAAACTTGATGCAGGTTTTACTGACCAGATCTTAATATTTATAGTGTCTCGCTATACCTATGGTTTACCCTAATGCACTAACGCAAGTAAATTCCGGTCGGTGTAGTGTAGTAAATGGTAAAGCCGAGGTCGTCCCAAGAGCTATGTGTGTCGGATTATTACTAAGTCTAATTGTCACAGAATAATAATGGTTTTGATAGGTATTTAATTAATTAAACTACTAATGCAGAATATAAAATGAAAGCAAATAAATGGTAAAGGGAAATCAATAGAGGAATAGTGGTGCTAACCTAGTCAATCCTCCTAGCTAGTTATGTCTACGTCTACCTACTTCCAATTACTTCAGGTGGGGTCAAATTCGAGAGGACAACATTTGGTCAATTCGCCCTAACCTATCAGCAAAGATGCCACCACAGGAGAAATTAGGCGTACCGTCATAAGTCTTGTTGTTCCTGGTCCCCTAAGCCGAGTCATTAAGTACCGCTACATGCTAGATTCTAAATAGTGAGTGCCCGGCCGTTAGGAACTTAGACACTACACCCCCCCATTCTTAAGTTCATCCAAACGATAGGTGATCAGTTGGTCAAATCGCACAAGTAGAAAGGGTCGTCAGTTGGTCATATCTTACCCTTCCCTCTCAGTCCGCTCACCTAGGGTCAGTTGGTCATATCTCCTAGGCAATTGGCCTCTATCGCCATTCAAAACTACCGAACCAAGGGTGACTACCAAAGAACTATACATGCATACACTTAGAAATAATTGTACGGAAGTAAAGGTAAACGTAAACAAAACAATTAAGGAATCATAACTAGGCTAGCACCAAAGGGTGCTTAGCCGCTCATATTAATCATGCAAATAAATTCAATATTCAAAGGTACGAAATACATGAATTGAAAGTAAAAGAAATATAAAACGCTAAAGCTTATCGTAATGGTGTGACTTATCCCTTGGTAACAGCTCCGTATGCTCCCCTAGACCTGCCTTGAGTTTTTTCCCACGTTCTTAGAGTTTTGTGTGTGGAATGGGTTGCTTTGAAATGCTGGAATTCGTGGGGTATTTATAGGCCAGGTCTGGGTTACGGCGTAACCAATAGAGGAGTTACGTCGTAACCTTCTATTTCATCGTAAATGCACTAGATCTGCTAGTTACAGCGTAACCTTATAAGTGGTTACGCCGTAGTCTTCAATAAACATGGTTACGTCATAAGTGATGCGTGAGTTCGGCGTAAGTATCGCGGTGTGGAACCTCTTTTGACCTAATGGAGTTACGTCGTAACCTTTGGGAAGAGTTACGCCGTAATCTCTTGATAAGTTGGACTTCTGGGCCACGCAATAGTTACGGCGTAATGTGAGAGACGAGTTACGCCGTAACTTCTTCAAAATAGGCATACTGTGATAAATCTTTAGTAATGTTTCTATTTCCGCGTCTCTTCAGCTCCAATGCTCGTAATTTACCTGAAAGTGGAAAACAAGCGTAAATCTATGTAAATGATATAAAAAACGAGCATTATCGGGGGAAATTGACACTTAATATTCAGGACTATTTGATGTGATCATTGTCACTTGATGACACCGGTATTGAAGATTAAAGTCGTCATGGACCCAGTGACGCATGCACTAAACCTTCTTAGCTACTCAAGTTTCTCTCAATAGAAGCTTGTTTCATTCTCACAGGGAACCCTACGTAAACTATCGGCTTTCTCTTAGAGATTTCTGGTATTGAAGAAGGAGACCCTCTCCCTAGTCTCTGCTCAGGAAAACCAAAGCGCACTATTGAGTCTAGAGCCACAAGATTCATCAAAAGATCTTTTAGGAACACTCAACATTTCATCACTTGTCGTTCAACAATAAGGACGCAAGTGATACATTATCGATTCCTACACAGATCTTAGTAATCTGTCGAGAACATTTATGAGGGGTTCACAACTGTGATCCTCAGTGATTGAATGGAAACTCCTGTCAAGGTCAACATCAAACACGCGATGACGAGTCACTTCGGTAACTCTTTGTTGGTTACGCTTAGTGTTGTCTCAAACGGTCTACAGTCGTGAGGTAATACTTCAGTATACCTCAGCGACTCACCTAAACCATAGATGTACTTCGGTATATCGTGTTAGCCTTCTTGAGGGCATCCGGTTTCAAGAACAACCTTTGCTAGAATCGATATGTGTCTTCACATTATCTTTGTTGACACTCTCGAGTTCGAACTTGTAAGTGCTGGAAATCCCGCTAAGGAGATTCCTTTCAAGAATCGAGTCCTGAATATGTGGGTCATTACTTGAACTTGTTCGATGTAATGCCAACTGTCCCTTACGGGATTCGGACGGCTGATTCGCCTAACCAAGGTGAATGGAATCAAGACATTCATCAGTAGAACAATTGTACTAATCAATTCTTTATGAAAAGATTACAATGATCAATTGGTGTTCGTGACTGTACCGGAGATGCTGCTGCTGATGGATGCTCGCGGGAGGAAGAGATCGTGTTGATTCTCCACATGCTCATACCAACAACATCACAAAAGAAGTTCTCTCAAAATCAAAGGCAACACAAAGTCATAATGATTCTTCATCTAATCAAAGAATCTACAAAGTTATTAAGACTCGAGAACTACTTCACATCTGGAATTCATTGTCAAATGAGCGTGTGAGCATGTTGGAGAAAGACGTGGAGACGCTAGAGCAACGAAGCTGACCTGTAGCTGACAACAACATACTATCACAACCACCACAAAGAACAAAGAAATCGAAGACGTCAAAGCTGAAAACTTCAAAGAAAACAAGATCCTCACACTGAGGAGATTGTTAGATTCAAGGCACTTCTTCTCACAAGAAAGAAGAATGTCAGAAGACGTCAAAGCAACTATTACATCAGCACCAACAACGTTTCAAATGACTTAAGACATTAATTACCAACACTTAGGGGGAGATTGTTGGAATCACTCCTAAAACATATTTCAAGTGTTTGTAATTAACATGTAATAGGTTGCTTAATTAGGCTTTTATGTTTGTACTTAAGGCAAGGCTTATGTAGAAAGCCCATAAGCCTTGATCCAAGCCCAATAAGAAAATGAATGGAACTTGTGTGTTGCCCTAGTTCCTTCCCCTATAAATAATGTTGTAAACTCCCATTTGGGAGTTGGTTGTTCACTTTCATATTACACTTATGCTTATCCTTTCAATACTATCTTAACGTGTGTGTGTATTGTGTGCAATCGATCTCTACTTCATCTCATTTCTATCATATTGCTAATTGTGTTACAAATATGGTGACCTAACACATAATATGTGCAAATTTTATTGCAAGTTCACATTTATTTATTTAATTCAATTAAGTAAATAAAAGCTTTTTATAATTTATATGTATGCATAGTATACCCAATACTCTCACTGATTAAATTAATAAATCCTATTACAATACATCATATTACTTGGTAAACTACTCCAAAAATTCAAATGATATTTTATAAGTCACATTTTAGGTAATTTTGCACCTTTTATGTTTTATGCGTTTTAAGTCAACGTTTTCAGTTTTAACAATGTTGTAACGCTCCGGCAAGCTCGTGGCTCATCTAAAATATCAAAATTTCTTAATTCGATAAGTTATAATATTTTTATAAGATTTGAATTTTTTCGTTACCCGGTATTACTTTATCTTTTTATAAAAACACTACGTTTTCAATTATCGAGATCAAACTACACATTATAGCCTTTGGATTAACTAACAACTCAACCACTTGGCTGTTTTTTTTCTTATTCGTACAAACCCACACCATCCCATCTCACTTTCCTATAAAACATGAATCTTGCTTTTCTTTTTCTAGATATTTGCTTATTAACTATATATCTTTAACTTACACATATTGTTTCTCATTCATTCACCTTTGATAAAAATTTAAAAACTCATCTTTCTTCTTTTCTGACAAACTCTCGAACCACAAACACCCATAAACATTTATTTATTTAATTGTTTTGCTCAAAGACTTGGAGTTGGAAGCTGGGTCGGGTTTAGCATATTGTTTACTAGCTTAGAGACCCGTTGACACCGGGTTATTTTTTAAAGAAATAGATAAATGAGATATAATAAAAGTAATAACGTAAATTTGTTAAATTTAAAATATGTGTGAGTCACAATCGATTTACCAATGCGTTGCCAATCTAAAATAGATTGACTCGAACATAAAATGATGTGTGATTTTAGTGATCAATTGAGTTGCTAACAAACCTTGTAACATTAAAAATAATGAACCATAGTATAATATAACGTGATTACACCAATGATACATACATGATACAACATGAACCTTGTTCAAAGACCTTCAAGTACTTCTTTATACATGACATTTGTTGTGGTTTTGGAAGATTACCATCGATCACAAACGGCAACCAAACCCCACGGTTTTACTATTGATACGGCAACGTCTGAGTTGTCCATGTGTGAACACAGGACAGGGCAAGTACAAACCAACTTTAGAAAGCGATTGCCCTTGGCTTTTGTTAATTGTCATGGCAAAAGATCTGATATAGATATTGTTTCCGACAATGCATCACTACGATTAAAGTTTGACATTCAAATGTGCACTGTATACTTCTTATAAGAACATAATCACACAAGCTTTTCAAGTACAAAGATCTCGACACTCATACGTTAAATTTATAACTCCGGCATCACCAACATCCAATCATCCATACACCAATCATGGTTAACTTACACTCACTATAGTTATAGTACACATCATACAGGTGAAAAGTTTCATCACAAGATACCAAGTACACAAATGTAAACGTACGTACCACACCGAGGTTTTTAATAGGATGGTTATGTATTTTACACCAATATTCGAGTCGACTTTTTGAACCATTACTTGAACTTTTTGTCGCCAATTGACCATTGTTCTTTGTGGAATTGACCCATATAAATGTTTACATATGCAAGTAATATGGAATTTTTGGAGCTATAGTAAAACAACTGGAAATATCATTTGATTAGTAAAACTCAAAAGACCAATAATTCTCTTTAATGGCAGGGTTTGCATGCCATTTTGCATAAGATAGTTTGTTTAATCATAAAAATACTACATGTAATAGTTTAAAAGGTTGATCACAAATTACCATATTTAAAACTCAAAGAATAAATAGCAACTTACAAAAGTGATTGTTAACTATTTGGTACTGACATTGCCCAAATTACTCTCAACCCCAACTCAGTTCGTCTATTGATGACAATTTTATATAAAGTTTTATTAACTTCATTTGAAGAAACACTATAAAAGGTTTATCGGGTTAACAAATGAGAACCTAATTTCTTATAAGGTTGGGTTTATGGTTAAATAATTTTGAGGTTTCTGGGTTGAGTTTGATACCAACCTACCCATCTTTGTCTTCATAGTGAAAGAAAGTAATCTACAAACATACCGGCATGATCTTGTGAATGTCTCCTCCGATAAAGCTAAATCCGTAATCCGAAAAGACAAACAACTAAGTAAGAACTATTTCCAACAGGTAGATGCTAAAAATGGCAAGAATATGATGCATAAATGATCAGTATCATTTTCAACAACATAATTCTTTTAGAAGAAAAATAGGAAAGTTAAAGCAAGCAATTAAATCCAAATGAGCAATGTTAAAAAAATGCCTTATAATGGAAACCGGGTAATTAATAACTTACCATCATCATTGTCTATGTTATCACCTCTTAATCGAATGAAAACGTTTCATAGATGTCCAACATCTTCTCCTTAGTTTCATCAAGTTCCAGTTGTTTGCGTCTCCCCATATTATCTCTCATAAATGATAATGTGCATATGATATTATGTGATGAAAAAAGTTTACAAATTAAACACAAATCTAATGTACCAATTCTGAAATCTACCATTTTATAGTTTGAATAATAAAAAAAACTAAACAATATAACATTAGCATATCACAAAAAATGTAACAATAAAAAATGTATATGTTGGAGCTACCTTAGACATGCAATATCATTGCTTCAAAGATAGTTTTTAAAAAATTTAACATAAGTTTGTATCTTGAATTTTCACCACAAGTTTCTATTTGATTATTGCATTTCTCTAAATTTGATGAACCAATTATATGGTTAACTAACAATAATGACTCCAAAAATGCACATTGAGGGTTGTTTGGGATTGCTTAGATTAATCCAGAAATAACTAATAAGCTGTATTTTGAAACTATCCAAACGCTTATCTAATCATAAGTGTAACATAATGCTCTTAAGCACACACCACACAAAATACAGTTATAGGGCTAATAACGGTTCTTAAACATTAAGATTAAAAAAGCCAGCTAACTTAAAATATTGTTATCGTCCAAGGCTTATAAGATAAAGCCATTAACTTGAAGATGCTAGTTCTAGGTTTTTGGCTTTTTTAAATGAGCTCAAAAGACAAAATAAGGTCCAAAATAAGTAGAAATGAAAATTCGGAGATAGCAACACAAATGGACGTGTGGGTTGAGCAACGGGTCAAAAAGAAGAATCATTGTATCGATAGGTTTAGTTTATTAATAAAACACTCTATTTAAAATCAGAACCCTCAAAATCGCAAGCATACTTCATTGTCATCTCAAGATTCATAATCAACAACAGGCTCCTTATTAATTAAATTAGGCTAAATCGAAAAGACATTCTTGAGCTTCCAAAAAATGTTTTTTAATTTACCTTTGGAGTGAGTTCGCCTTTTTAAGACACCTCGAGGTATATGTAACACTTTCACTACATTCCTCGTGCTTGTACGCAACCAACATCATGTAAAAGCCAAGTCATGAAAATGATCATTGTTATGGTTTATTCTTGGAATGATTTCAAGTTTTAACTGTTAATAAAGAAAGTGTATGTAGTTGCATATACACACACAATAGGTACCTAGTGCTGGAGAGCTATGACCCAATGCGGTGCACTATAAACCATTTTCGGATTAAGGTGCGGTTTTTTTTCGCGCCAACAATACACGTAAAAGTGCAAGTAAACATTATATTCATCTCATTATTCATTGTTCTATAACTAATTGAGGTAAATCAAGACCATGGATAATAGTCATTAGAAGATAAAATCTTAAAAACAAAAGAATAGATAATCAGAATATACTTCATCTAAGAAATGTCACACGGTTCAATTTTGTATCACTTCATAAGTAAAGATAGTGAAAGGCTCTTAAGTAGTTATTGTCCAAAATACCCTCTCATAAGGTAGTAGTCAAAGAAATCCACAACTATATATCAAACGAACAGGCATAGAAAATGAAGAACCGATCAATATTTAAGAATGCCATAAATGATAATTAAATGCATTATTTGGACACAATGAGCTTTCAAAAAGTACATTAAATGGTTTATTATGCGTACTGAAAAAGTTTTGTAGTGTATATATATGGGTTAGGATGAACGTAGTGGTGTTGTACATTTCAAACTCAAGAACCAAGAACAACTGAGACACATCTTAGATAACCGCTGTTACTGAACAATCCCTTAATAAGCACCATTAATAATCCCAAACAGCCTCTATAAATATACGAAAACAAAAAAAACCAAGGTTTCTATTTTACCTGTTAGTGCTACTATTCCTTTTCGCACGTCTGACAATATCTTTTCATCTTCCTACTACACAATACAAAATGTAAGTCAACAAATAACAACTAAAGTATGTATATATAATAAGAATTGAGACCAAAAAACCAAATAATTACATGGAATATAAAGCATAAGGTGTCATTCTGAATTTGTGATCAAAGAGCTCATTCCATAATTTTTGAATGCTTGACAGCAAACAAAGAAATGTATCTTACCAAACTCCTTGAGCATTCTCTTGTGCCTTTCATTAAAATAAAGCTTTTGGTCATGGATGGGATGAACAACCTAAAACATGAAGACAAAAAATTTACATCTATAAATGCACATAAGGTAATCTTGTGTATTCATTAAACACTTGGTTTCATATTGTCAAGTAATCATAAAATTTATCTCATATGAATTAACGATACAAAAACATATGAAAAAAATCAACATTTTACCTTTATCTCATCCATCAAACCCAATCATCATTCCAAATGAACAGTTACAACCTGAAATGCAAATAAAGTAGATGAATGATTAAAGCTTCAAATGAATACGAAATTCAAAACCAAACCAAATACATGAAAAAAGTAGATAGTGATTACATAAATCATGCACATGAGTGATTTCCTCGAATTGTTTTCTAGGGTTCTAGTAAAACACAATTAAATCTGAATATAATCAATGGAAAATATCTTATAATTGAATTGAAACCAAATAATTTCAAAATCTAAACTAATAATTCGAAACCCTAATAGTATTATTAAATGGTACTTACCAATTCTTCTATTGCCCGATTTTTGAATCTATAGAATCATTGCTCGATTTTAATTTTGGAACAATGAACTGATTTGAGATGAAACTGTTGTTTTTAATTTTTGAATCGTGGTGTGTTTGAGATGAAACTGGTATGGAGTCGAGATACAATCAAAAAATTGTAACTTATTTTGATTTGTATAACGCGTATGGTCATTAATGTGTTTTAAAAACTGAAATGAAATGAAGCAGTTTTGAATAAGTGTATGAAAGAAGCTTTGGTGGAAGATTGAAGAAGCGGTGTTGTAGTTTCAATACTTTGACTTTGAAAAACTTTAGGCATAAAAGTATCGTACATAGTAGCTAAATAAGGAAGTGCATTAAACGAATTTTTAATGCTGGTAGCTTAGTAGGCTTGTACAAAAGCTTATTTTATTATATATAATATAATAATAGATAATAGATAATAGATTCGGGTTTATAAACAAAATTTGGGTTGTTATATAGGTTCTTAATCACCTCGTAATCACTCATTGTTGTAACCTAATCATTCCTTAAATATTCTTGTACTTTTAAGAAGCTTGTTATGCATATATAATGGATGTACAAATGTTTTTGCAAAATACATAACCAAAAATTACAAGATCCATATAAAGTGTATATATGATTCGAATAACTTGAAACAAATTATGAGGAAGGTATCATTTTGTTGTTGTGGTTATTTTGGTCTAATAAAAATATACAAAAGTTTAGCCAAAATGCTTATTGGCTTATTCGGCTTATTTGTAAACACTTATAGTGCTTATCGAGCCTATAGTCGCCTCGGACCAAAAAGGAAACAAAGGGAGCTTTGTTTTGGCTTATTAAAGTTTTCGGCTTATTTTCCAAGTTTATTTGATTTCTTATTTGCTTATTGTTCTCCGCTTATATTTTGAGACTCGGACTTCGGCTTATTTTCTAAGTCCAAGTCGTGGCTTATTTTGAACTTATATGTTTCGGCATATATTTCGGCTTTTAAATGTTTACTTATTAGATTATTTTAAAAACTTGGATGGTTAACGAGCTAAAACACGGACTAATGTGAGACTTTGAATCGGACTAAATAAATGGGTTAAAAAGTGACTAATATACTTTGGACTAATATTGGGCCTTAAGGCACAATGCGAAATTTAGATATTAACAGACTTGATAGAACAAATTATTGGGTAACATATCAAACCAGATTGTTATTGGTTTAAAATGGTTAAATTAATTGTAAGAACGTTTTGGATAAAATGTGAGTTAAAACGGAGTCGTTATTGATATTTTGACGAGACGTGGCTTATTATTGAAAAATGGTTGATTTTATAAAAGTCTACAACTTTGGGGAAATGAGTACAAACGGATAGGTCATGCCCAATTTTTATTAAAAATCTATATTTAGAAGTAATCTACAAAAAATTAATATTTTAAACCCCGACAAAAAGACGAAAAGTATAGTTTATAATTTTTATAAATTATAAAACTCATACTATTTAATACGTTTATTCAAAACGTGTTGACACTTATAACGAGAACATCTTATCTAATTAACTTGGGGTTACTAGGTAAATTGCCGAAACTTATTTATTTACTTGTTTGTTGTTTACTTGTTTATTTTTCTTATATAATATATATTATATACTTTGACCTAATTTTCATGATTCGAAGTTATTAACCACCACAAAAACAATGATACGAAAACGTACAACACTGATGCAAAAGATTTTGAAAACTCGTATGCATTATATTATTTTCGCATGACGTATTTCTAAGACACACACATATGTCGAGGTTGCTCATATGACACTTTTGGTATATTCGCCACTACTTCCACTTTGATTGATCATCTTGCTTAACGGTGAGTTCATAGCCCCATCTTTACTTTAACTATTTTTATAAACTCCATGGGGGAAGATGCATGCTACTTAATTTTTCTATTGTTTACAAATGAATTTTTTTTTTATTTTATTATTGCCTAAGTTAGAAACCGGTAGCTACTTTACTTGCGTAGATAGCTGCTCTGCATGGGTGCCTAACCATCTACTTTATTCGGCACGCGTTGTTACCTGCCACACTTGGGTACGTTGATACCTGCATTAATTGGGTATGTTGATACCTACTTAACTTGGGTACGTTGATACCTACATGGTTACTTAGATGCCTACAAGTGCTTGGCTGCGTAGACACCAACACAGAACTAGAATACTTAAGGTTTCGATCATGAGCTTAGGGAAATAACAACTACTTTTGATTTTGGGCGTATACCAACGTAGCCTACTGTTTCTTAAACTTGAAATCTTTTGATCAACTGCTTTACTACTAAAACTATGAATTCACTCAACCATTGTGTTGACTTTTTATCATGTATTTTCAGGATTAAAGGCGATAGCTAAAGTTTGGAGGCGCAAGGCAATGGCATGGCATGTTCATAGACGACTCTGATATTTATATATGGAGACCACTTTATTATGGGCCTATATTTTCCGCATTACCTTTGATGATGTAAACTTTATACTTTTAAATGATGAAAATTTCTTCTAAACGGTTGAGGTAAAACCGTTCTTTATTACTTTGTGTTCTGATCCAATACGTAGCATCCCAGTGACTTGTATGCTTCCACTGGACCGATTTTTGGGGTGTTACAAATTGGTACCAGAGCCTTGGTCATAGAGAATTGGGTATTTTTTAAACCTAGACTATAACTACTTAAAAATAAATAAATAAACCCCTATGATCGACACATGTCTGCCTATCAAGCTGATGTCTCACCTATGACTCTGTTGAAGTCATACTCGATAAGATATGTGTTTTCTCACTATCCACTTAATCTCACTATGAGCTATGATTATTTTTCCTACACGTATGTTTACGTACCACAGCGCTACGCCTTCTCCCCCACGTAAATGAAAATATTTGTTTTAGTCTTTCATGACAACTTTTAAAAGTAAGGGACATGTTACTAGGGTAACTAAGCTAAGTATTTAAAGATTCATCAAACCTCGGGTGAATATAGATTGATCACCTATCTTCAACCAGGGACAGTGGGGCATAGCCTGATCACCTATGTTCGACCCAGAGGTGAATTTTGCAATACTGAGAATAGTTATGATAGGGTTATGTCCGGTTGACTTCCTACTTGATTTCTGAAAATGGTAACATTTGTGCGTGTGTTCATGAGCATTGAATGTCATAAAAGTTTTATAAAGGTTTACTTCTACGCACAACACACTGGCACCATAACACTTCCTCATTACAACACTTTTCTACTATGTTGAACACTTTTTACATCGCAATACTACACTTTACTATTTTACGACCATGTGCCTACATTTCTCCAGCATCATGCATAGAGATTTTCTTAGCAAATGATGCATAACCAATCAAAAATTACTTTACATATATTTACCATTACCGGTTACAACAATATAAGTCATGATATATCCCAATACTGCCCAAGTGAATTAAGTACCATATCTATAAACTGCAGTCGATATTTAGCCACCAAACACTACCAAGCATTTCAAACTAGATTATGTCCTTTAAACCTTCATAGATATGCATACCCAACAATACCTGCTTCCTTGATACTTTCAACCTTACGTAATATTGTTTTACATGAAACCTGTCACAGTCTATCAATTCCCCTGATAGAAATACAAGATATGGGATTGCTAAGAAACAAACTGATTCATCATCTACAAAAGCTTTGAACCGATTCTGTGTTGTCGCTTAAAACTTCATTCATCAAGTTCTTCTTTACCAAAAGCTGGAGTTTAGCAACTTTCTTTACACTCATCAAGTTCTCTTATGAAACCCGTCACGGTTTTTATGTACATGAAATTACGTGTGAATCTAAGTATTACATGCCTTGTATGGGCAGGACTTGTAATAGGATGATTGATACGAAAATTCCTTTGTCAAACTCGCTTATAAAGAGCTTCATCCTGTTTTACATTACTCGTATACTCACCAACTATTTTGAACACTATGGCGATCTCCCCCGATTATCTTACTCTGCATCTTCGAAAATGAGTATGAATATTTCTTTCCATACTTCT
The DNA here is from genome assembly GCA_910596185.1 of Chrysanthemum makinoi. Taxonomy (NCBI): domain Eukaryota; kingdom Viridiplantae; phylum Streptophyta; class Magnoliopsida; order Asterales; family Asteraceae; genus Chrysanthemum; species Chrysanthemum makinoi. The sequence goes on from OU343219.1 coordinate 123,711,764, forward strand.
GGGACATCTACATTTCCTTGTAACTCACAGGTTAAGTATAAGTGTTGTGTCGGAAACCTTTGAGTATGACGATTTAGAATACACATCTTAAATCTTATAGATAAAGCACTATAAATATAATATTATAGAAAAGGAAACATAAGCAACGTAAATTGTTATTGCATTTGAGTCCACGAATATTTATACATAACGATACAATTAACAGCGGTAGAGCTGATGATACAAAGATCACCAAGTAAGGAATGGAATCATTGACCGGTTGATCCATGGCGAACGAAAAACACCACTACAACCACAAGAGCAAGAATCATGACTGGATGCAACATTTTGAATATTCTATATAATAAAAGAATATAAACAAGTTATTGAGTGCGGTAAAGAAAATATCAAGAGACAATTCGATAAATACAGAGAACGAATAAATTTGTACTAATACACATTCGTTTATTTCCATAGAAATTTCATGAGAACTAAAATTAAACAAATATTTGTTACAATACTTCTCTCCCAATACTATCTACTACCCCCAAATTATATCTACGCCGATCGCTAGAACCACGAGTGGAACGAGAACTGCTAAAATCCCGGCCAAAAAGTCGTAACCTTCTTCATCTGGGACGATGGCCAAGTAGATAACAGCTGCTACGACATACACGATCGCAACAAAGGTATAAATGTGCGACATCTTGAAAATTAATGAGAGAAATGTAGGTGAAAATTTTAGTATTGCATGGGAAAAATTAAAGTTAAAAATGGGTATTTATAAAACAAAAAGTAGCCGTTAGGCTACTGTTCATAACCGTTGGGGTTACTATTCATATAAAAAAATAATAACAAGAAAACCCCGACAACTACCACAGTTTAAGAATTCTGGGACGGAATTCTGTTTAACGGGTTTGTACTATAATATCCCGTAATTTACCTAGTCATAAATTAATGTTAAACACGAAGTAATCCAATTTGGAAGTTTAAATAAACCATTTTTATGAGTAAATTTATTTATTTAACAAATAAAATTACAAATCATAAATATGTAACGTGATTCACATTTTATTTGAATCGAGCTCACACACGAGCCACGTTAGTTTAAATAACAAACAATCAAACCCGACAATTTCTTTTGGGCCTTTGCGAAACGTAACTAAATTAAGTACACCATTTTCTTTTATTCTTTTGGGCCTTATAACTAAACCTGTCATACCATTAATTAATTTGGGCCTTGCCTCCTTTATTAACAAACCAAACGTATTCCTTTTTACTTAAGCTCAAACGCACCCTGGTCCATTTCTTCATTTATCAAACGTACCCCTAATATCTTGTAACCACTCACACGTTTTTCTTGAGGAGACTAAAACAAATCAAAGGATCTCAATCATGTTAAAAGTACATCATCATTACTTAAAGTTGTCAAGTCCCATGTAACATCACATTACAATCTTTTGTCCCTTTGCTTCTTGTCTTCCCATGCTCATTTCATAATATGTGCAAATTTTATTGCAAGTTCATATTTATTTATTTAATTCAATTAAGTAAATAAAAGCTTTTTATAATTTATATGTATGCATAATATACCAATACTCTCACTGATTAAATTAATACATCCTATTACTTGGTAAACTACTCCAAAAATTCAAATGATATTTTATAAGTCACATTTTAGGTAACTTTGCACCTTTTATGTTTTATATGTTTTAAGTCTACGTTTTCAGTTTTAACAATGTTGTAACGCTTCGGCAAGCTCGTGACTCATCTAAAATTTTAAAATTTGTTAATTCGATAAGTTATAATATTTTTGTAAGTTTTGAATTTCTTCGTTACCCGGTATTACTTTATCGTATTTTAAAAACACTACATTTTCAGTTATCGGGATCACACTACATATTATAGCCTTTGAATTAACTAACAACTCAACCACTTCGCCGTTTTTTTTTCTTTTTCGTACAAACCCACACCACCCCATTTCACTTTCCCATAAATCATGGATCTTGCTTTTCTTTTTCTAGATATTTGCTTAATAACTATATATCTTTAACTTACACATATGGTTTCTCATTCATTCACCTTTGATAAAAATTTAAAAACTCATCTTTCTTATTTTCTTACAAACTATCGAACCACAAACACCCCTAAACATTTATTTATTTAACTGTTTTGCTCAAAGACTTGGAGTTGGAAGCTTAGTCAGGTTTAGCATATTGTGTGTTCGGGTTTATAAACAACATTTGCGCTGTTATATAGGTTCTTAATCACCTCGTAATCACTCATTCTTGTAAGTTAATCATTCCTTAAATATTCTTATACTTTTAAGAAGCTTGTTATTCATACATAATGGATGTTCAAATGTTTTTACAAAATACATAACCAAAAATTACAAGATCCATATAAAGTGTATATATGATTCGAATAACTTGAAACAAATCATGGGGAAGGTATCATTTTGTTGTTGTGGTTAATTTGGTGTAAAAAAAATGTACAAAAGTTTTGCCAAAATGCTTATTGGCTTATTCGGCTTATTTATAAACACTTATAGTGCTTATCGAGCCTATATTTGCCTCGGACAAAAAGGAAACAAAGGGAACTTTGTTTTGGCTTATTAAAGTTTTCGGCTTATTTTCCGAGTTTATTTGATTTTGGTTATTTGCTTATTATTCTCGGCTTATATTTTGAGACTCGAACTTCGGCTTATTTCGTAAGTCCAAGTCGTGGCTTATTTTGAACTTATATGTTTCGGCATACATTTCGGCTTATAAATGTTTACTTATTCGATTATTTTAAAAACTTGGATGGTTAACGGGCTAAAACATGATACTTTCAATCGGACTAAATAAATGGATTAAAAAGTGACTAAAATACTTTGGACTAATAATGGGCCTTAAAGCCCAATGGCGAATTTACATATTAACAGACTTGACAGAACAAATTATTGGGTAACATACCGAACCATATTGTTGTTGATTTAAAATGATTAAATTAGTCGTAAGAACGTGTTGGATAAAACGTGAGTTTAAACGGAGTCGTTATTGATATTTTGACGAGATGTGGCTTATTATTGAAAAATGGTTGATTTTATAAAAGTCTACAACTTTGGGGAAATGAGTACGAACGGATGGGTCATGCCCATTTTTTTATTAAAAATCTCTATTTAGAAGTAATCTAAAAAAATTTAATATTTTAAACCCCGACAAAAAGACGATAAGTATATTTTATAATTTTTATAAATTATAAAACTCCTACTATTTATCTGGCGTATTCAAAACGTGTTAACACTTATAACGAGAACATCTTATCTAATTAACTTGGGGTCACTTGGTAAATTTTTGAAACTTATTTAGTTACTAGTTTATTGTTTACTTGTTTATTTATCTTATATAATATATAGTATATATTATATACTTTGACGTAATTTTTATGATTCGAACTTATTAATCACCACACAAACAATGATACGAAAACGTACAACAATGTTGCAAAATATTTTGAAAACTCATATGCATGATATTATTTTTGCATGACGTATTTCTAAGACACGCGCATATGTCTAGGTTCCTCGTAGGACACTTTCGGTATATTCCTCACTACTTCCACTTTGATTGATCATCTTGCTTAATGTTAGTTCGTAGTCTTAAACGTAGAATAGTTAGTTTAAGTATCACCGTGGAGTCGAGTCGGGTCGGGTCTTTACTCATTGTCAGCCCGCTCTACAGCCCGTAGGGGCGTTTATGTGTAAGTATAAATACCATCTTTCCACCAAGGGAGAGGGTTGGAACTTCATTTTGTTAAATCTAAACCAACTTACTTTCTCTATCTATGAAGTCTCCCATCTCTTACTTTCTCTCTTTAAACTCACGGCCAAAACGCAAGTTCCACAAGTGTTTATGTTAATTAGTATCTTACAATTGGTATCAAGAGTCATGGTTTGATCTTTTAAATTGTGGGTGCTCGGATTTGTAGCTTGGTTCTTATTGTTTTGGTTGGTGCGTATGGTTTTATGACAAAACACCTTGGTTTGATCTCATTTATGGTTAGATTCGTTAGTTGTTTGTACTTTCTTGTTTAAGGGTGTTTTATGAGTCGCTTTTAGTGACTAAATAAAACACAGACTAATGTGATACTTTCAATCGGACTAAATAAATGGGTTAAAAAGTGACTAAAATACTTTGGACTAATAATGGGCCTTAAAGCCCAATGGCGAATTTACATATTAACAGACTTGATAGAACAAATTATTGGGTAACATACCGAACCATATTGTTGTTGATTTAAAATGATTAAATTAGTCGTAAGAACGTGTTGGATAAAACGTGAGTTTAAACGGAGTCGTTATTGATATTTTGACGAGATGTGGCTTATTATTGAAAAATGGTTGATTTTATAAAAGTCTACAACTTTGGGGAAATGAGTACGAACGGATGGGTCATGCCCATTTTTTATTAAAATCTCTATTTAGAAGTAATCTAAAAAATTTAATATTTTAAACCCGACAAAAGACGATAAGTATATTTTATAATTTTTATAAATTATAAAACTCCTACTATTTAATACGCGTATTCAAAACGTGTTAACACTTATAACGAGAACATCTTATCTAATTAACTTGGGGTCACTTGGTAAATTTTTGAAACTTATTTAGTTACTAGTTTATTGTTTACTTGTTTATTTATCTTATATAATATATAGTATATATTATATACTTTGACGTAATTTTTATGATTCGAACTTATTAATCACCACACAAACAATGATACGAAAATGCATTACAACAATGTTGCAAAATATTTTGAAAACTCATATGCATGATATTATTTTTGCAAGACGTATTTCTAAGACACGCGCATATGTCTAGGTTGCTCGTAGGACACTTTCGGTATATTCCTCACTACTTCCACTTTGATTGATCATCTTGCTTAATGTTAGGATTTGGAAAATCCATATGAAAGATTCGGTCACCTAGACTATTAGTTAGCACAAGTTAGTTCGTAGTCTTAAACGTAGAATAGTTAGTTTAAGTATCACCGTGGAGTCGAGTCGGGTCGGGTCTTTACTCATTGTCAGCCCGCTCTACAGCCCGTAGGGGCGTTTATGTGTAAGTATAAATACCATCTTTCCACCAAGGGAGAGGGTTGGAACTTCATTTTGTTAAATCTAAACCAACTTACTTTCTCTATCTATGAAGTCTCCCATCTCTTACTTTCTCTCTTTAAACTCACGGCCAAAACGCAAGTTCCACAAGTGTTTATGTTAATTAGTATCTTACAATTGGTATCAAGAGTCATGGTTTGATCTTTTAAATTGTGGGTGCTCGGATTTGTAGCTTGGTTCTTATTGTTTTGGTTGGTGCGTATGGTTTTATGACAAAACACCTTGGTTTGATCTCATTTATGGTTAGATTCGTTAGTTGTTTGTACTTTCTTGTTTAAGGGTGTTTTATGAGTCGTTTTTAGTGACTAAATAAAACACAGACTAATGTGATACTTTCAATCGGACTAAATAAATGGGTTAAAAAGTGACTAAAATACTTTGGACTAATAATGGGCCTTAAAGCCCAATGGCGAATTTACATATTAACAGACTTGATAGAACAAATTATTGGGTAACATACCGAACCATATTGTTGTTGATTTAAAATGATTAAATTAGTCGTAAGAACGTGTTGGATAAAACGTGAGTTTAAACGGAGTCGTTATTGATATTTTGACGAGATGTGGCTTATTATTGAAAAATGGTTGATTTTATAAAAGTCTACAACTTTGGGGAAATGAGTACGAACGGATGGGTCATGCCCATTTTTTTATTAAAAATCTCTATTTAGAAGTAATCTAAAAAAATTTAATATTTTAAACCCCGACAAAAAGACGATAAGTATATTTTATAATTTTTATAAATTATAAAACTCCTACTATTTAATACGCGTATTCAAAACGTGTTAACACTTATAACGAGAACATCTTATCTAATTAACTTGGGGTCACTTGGTAAATTTTCGAAACTTATTTAGTTACTAGTTTATTGTTTACTTGTTTATTTATCTTATATAATATATAGTATATATTATATACTTTGACGTAATTTTTATGATTCGAACTTATTAATCACCACACAAACAATGATACTGGCGTACAACAATGTTGCAAAATATTTTGAAAACTCATATGCATGATATTATTTTTGCATGACGTATTTCTAAGACACGCGCATATGTCTAGGTTCCTCGTAGGACACTTTCGGTATATTCCTCACTACTTCCACTTTGATTGATCATCTTGCTTAATGTTAGGATTTGGAAAATCCAAATGAAAGATTCGGTCACCTAGACTATTAGTTAGCACAAGTTAGTTCGTAGTCTTAAACGTATAATAGTTAGTTTAAGTATCACCGTGGAGTCGAGTCGGGTCGGGTCTTTACTCATTGTCAGCCCGCTCTACAACCCGTAGGGGCGTTTATGTGTAAGTATAAATACCATCTTTCCACCAAGGGAGAGGGTTGGAACTTCATTTTGTTAAATCTAAACCAACTTACTTTCTCTATCTATGAAGTCTCCCATCTCTTACTTTCTCTCTTTAAACTCACGGCCAAAACGCAAGTTCCACAAGTGTTTATGTTAATTAGTATCTTACAATTGGTATCAAGAGTCATGGTTTGATCTTTTAAATTGTGGGTGCTCGGATTTGTAGCTTGGTTCTTATTGTTTTGGTTGGTGCGTATGGTTTTATGACAAAACACCTTGGTTTGATCTCATTTATGGTTAGATTCGTTAGTTGTTTGTACTTTCTTGTTTAAGGGTGTTTTATGAGTCGTTTTTAGTGACTAAATAAAACACAGACTAATGTGATACTTTCAATCGGACTAAATAAATGGGTTAAAAAGTGACTAAAATACTTTGGACTAATAATGGGCCTTAAAGCCCAATGGCGAATTTACATATTAACAGACTTGATAGAACAAATTATTGGGTAACATACCGAACCATATTGTTGTTGATTTAAAATGATTAAATTAGTCGTAAGAACGTGTTGGATAAAACGTGAGTTTAAACGGAGTCGTTATTGATATTTTGACGAGATGTGGCTTATTATTGAAAAATGGTTGATTTTATAAAAGTCTACAACTTTGGGGAAATGAGTACGAACGGATGGGTCATGCCCATTTTTTTATTAAAAATCTCTATTTAGAAGTAATCTAAAAAAATTTAATATTTTAAACCCCGACAAAAAGACGATAAGTATATTTTATAATTTTTATAAATTATAAAACTCCTACTATTTAATACGCGTATTCAAAACGTGTTAACACTTATAACGAGAACATCTTATCTAATTAACTTGGGGTCACTTGGTAAATTTTTGAAACTTATTTAGTTACTAGTTTATTGTTTACTTGTTTATTTATCTTATATAATATATAGTATATATTATATACTTTGACGTAATTTTTATGATTCGAACTTATTAATCACCACACAAACAATGATACGAAAACGTACAACAATGTTGCAAAATATTTTGAAAACTCATATGCATGATATTATTTTTGCATGACGTATTTCTAAGACACGCGCATATGTCTAGGTTCCTCGTAGGACACTTTCGGTATATTCCTCACTACTTCCACTTTGATTGATCATCTTGCTTAATGTTAGGATTTGGAAAATCCATATGAAAGATTCGGTCACCTAGACTATTAGTTAGCACAAGTTAGTTCGTAGTCTTAAACGTAGAATAGTTAGTTTAAGTATCACCGTGGAGTCGAGTCGGGTCGGGTCTTTACTCATTGTCAGCCCGCTCTACAGCCCGTAGGGGCGTTTATGTGTAAGTATAAATACCATCTTTCCACCATGGGAGAGGGTTGGAACTTCATTTTGTTAAATCTAAACCAACTTACTTTCTCTATCTATGAAGTCTCCCATCTCTTACTTTCTCTCTTTAAACTCACGGCCAAAACGCAAGTTCCACAAGTGTTTATGTTAATTAGTATCTTACAATTGGTATCAAGAGTCATGGTTTGATCTTTTAAATTGTGGGTGCTCGGATTTGTAGCTTGGTTCTTATTGTTTTGGTTGGTGCGTATGGTTTTATGACAAAACACCTTGGTTTGATCTCATTTATGGTTAGATTCGTTAGTTGTTTGTACTTTCTTGTTTAAGGGTGTTTTATGAGTCGTTTTTAGTGACTAAATAAAACACAGACTAATGTGATACTTTCAATCGGACTAAATAAATGGGTTAAAAAGTGACTAAAATACTTTGGACTAATAATGGGCCTTAAAGCCCAATGGCGAATTTACATATTAACAGACTTGATAGAACAAATTATTGGGTAACATACCGAACCATATTGTTGTTGATTTAAAATGATTAAATTAGTCGTAAGAACGTGTTGGATAAAACGTGAGTTTAAACGGAGTCGTTATTGATATTTTGACGAGATGTGGCTTATTATTGAAAAATGGTTGATTTTATAAAAGTCTACAACTTTGGGGAAATGAGTACGAACGGATGGGTCATGCCCATTTTTTTATTAAAAATCTCTATTTAGAAGTAATCTAAAAAAATTTAATATTTTAAACCCGACAAAAAGACGATAAGTATATTTTATAATTTTATAAATTATAAAACTCCTACTATTTATACGGCGTATTCAAAACGTGTTAACACTTATAACGAGAACATCTTATCTAATTAACTTGGGGTCACTTGGTAAATTTTTGAAACTTATTTAGTTACTAGTTTATTGTTTACTTGTTTATTTATCTTATATAATATATAGTATATATTATATACTTTGACGTAATTTTTATGATTCGAACTTATTAATCACCACACAAACAATGATAAGCGTACAACAATGTTGCAAAATATTTTGAAAACTCATATGCATGATATTATTTTTGCATGACGTATTTCTAAGACAGCGCGATATGTCTAGGTTCCTCGTAGGACACTTTCGGTATATTCCTCACTACTTCCACTTTGATTGATCATCTTGCTTAATGTTAGGATTTGGAAAATCCAAATGAAAGATTCGGTCACCTAGACTATTAGTTAGCACAAGTTAGTTCGTAGTCTTAAACGTAGAATAGTTAGTTTAAGTATCACCGTGGAGTCGAGTCGGGTTGGGTCTTTACTCATTGTCGGCCGCGCTCTACAGCCCGTAGGGGCGTTTATGTGTAAGTATAAATACCATCTTTCCACCATGGGAGAGGGTTGGAACTTCATTTTGTTAAATCTAAACCAACTTACTTTCTCTATCTATGAAGTCTCCCATCTCTTACTTTCTCTCTTTAAACTCACGGCCAAAACGCAAGTTCCACAAGTGTTTATGTTAATTAGTATCTTACAATTGGTATCAAGAGTCATGGTTTGATCTTTTAAATTGTGGGTGCTCGGATTTGTAGCTTGGTTCTTATTGTTTTGGTTGGTGCGTATGGTTTTATGACAAAACACCTTGGTTTGATCTCATTTATGGTTAGATTCGTTAGTTGTTTGTACTTTCTTGTTTAAGGGTGTTTTATGAGTCGTTTTTAGTGACTAAATAAAACACAGACTAATGTGATACTTTCAATCGGACTAAATAAATGGGTTAAAAAGTGACTAAAATACTTTGGACTAATAATGGGCCTTAAAGCCCAATGGCGAATTTACATATTAACAGACTTGATAGAACAAATTATTGGGTAACATACCGAACCATATTGTTGTTGATTTAAAATGATTAAATTAGTCGTAAGAACGTGTTGGATAAAACGTGAGTTTAAACGGAGTCGTTATTGATATTTTGACGAGATGTGGCTTATTATTGAAAAATGGTTGATTTTATAAAAGTCTACAACTTTGGGGAAATGAGTACGAACGGATGGGTCATGCCCATTTTTTTATTAAAAATCTCTATTTAGAAGTAATCTAAAAAAATTTAATATTTTAAACCCTGACAAAAAGACGATAAGTATATTTTATAATTTTTATAAATTATAAAACTCCTACTATTTAATACGCGTATTCAAAACGTGTTAACACTTATAACGAGAACATCTTATCTAATTAACTTGGGGTCACTTGGTAAATTTTCGAAACTTATTTAGTTACTAGTTTATTGTTTACTTGTTTATTTATCTTATATAATATATAGTATATATTATATACTTTGACGTAATTTTTATGATTCGAACTTATTAATCACCACACAAACAATGATCTAAAACGTACAACAATGTTGCAAAATATTTTGAAAACTCATATGCATGATATTATTTTTGCATGACGTATTTCTAAGACACGCGCATATGTCTAGGTTCCTCGTAGGACACTTTCGGTATATTCCTCACTACTTCCACTTTGATTGATCATCTTGCTTAATGTTAGGATTTGGAAAATCCAAATGAAAGATTCGGTCACCTAGACTATTAGTTAGCACAAGTTAGTTCGTAGTCTTAAACGTAGAATAGTTAGTTTAAGTATCACCGGAGTCGAGTCGGTCGGGTCTTTACTCATTGTCACCGCTCTACCCGTAGGGCGTTTATGTGTAAGTATAAATACCATCTTTCCACCAAGGGAGAGGGTTGGAACTTCATTTTGTTAAATCTAAACCAACTTACTTTCTCTATCTATGAAGTCTCCCATCTCTTACTTTCTCTCTTTAAACTCACGGCCAAAACGCAAGTTCCACAAGTGTTTATGTTAATTAGTATCTTACAATTGGTATCAAGAGTCATGGTTTGATCTTTTAAATTGTGGGTGCTCGGATTTGTAGCTTGGTTCTTATTGTTTTGGTTGGTGCGTATGGTTTTATGACAAAACACCTTGGTTTGATCTCATTTATGGTTAGATTCGTTAGTTGTTTGTACTTTCTTGTTTAAGGGTGTTTTATGAGTCGTTTTTAGTGACTAAATAAAACACAGACTAATGTGATACTTTCAATCGGACTAAATAAATGGGTTAAAAAGTGACTAAAATACTTTGGACTAATAATGGGCCTTAAAGCCCAATGGCGAATTTACATATTAACAGACTTGATAGAACAAATTATTGGGTAACATACCGAACCATATTGTTGTTGATTTAAAATGATTAAATTAGTCAAGTAGAGCGTGTTGGATAAACGTGAGTTTAAACGGAGTCGTTATTGATATTTTGACGAGATGTGGCTTATTATTGAAAAATGGTTGATTTTATAAAAGTCTACAACTTTGGGGAAATGAGTACGAACGGATGGGTCATGCCCATTTTTTATTAAAATCTCTATTTAGAAGTAATCTAAAAAAATTTGATATTTTAAACCCCGACAAAAAGACGATAAGTATATTTTATAATTTTTATAAATTATAAAACTCCTACTATTTATCTGGCGTATTCAAAACGTGTTAACACTTATAACGAGAACATCTTATCTAATTAACTTGGGGTCACTTGGTAAATTTTTGAAACTTATTTAGTTACTAGTTTATTGTTTACTTGTTTATTTATCTTATATAATATATAGTATATATTATATACTTTGACGTAATTTTTATGATTCGAACTTATTAATCACCACACAAACAATGATACTGAAAGCGATACAACAATGTTGCAAAATATTTTGAAAACTCATATGCATGATATTATTTTTGCATGACGTATTTCTAAGACACGCGCATATGTCTAGGTTCCTCGTAGGACACTTTCGGTATATTCCTCACTACTTCCACTTTGATTGATCATCTTGCTTAATGTTAGGATTTGGAAAATCCAAATGAAAGATTCGGTCACCTAGACTATTAGTTAGCACAAGTTAGTTCGTAGTCTTAAACGTAGAATAGTTAGTTTAAGTATCACCGTGGAGTCGGTCGGTCGGTCTTTACTCATTGTCACCAGCTCTGCCCGTAGGGCGTTTATGTGTAAGTATAAATACCATCTTTCCACCAAGGGAGAGGGTTGGAACTTCATTTTGTTAAATCTAAACCAACTTACTTTCTCTATCTATGAAGTCTCCCATCTCTTACTTTCTCTCTTTAAACTCACGGCCAAAACGCAAGTTCCACAAGTGTTTATGTTAATTAGTATCTTACAATTGGTATCAAGAGTCATGGTTTGATCTTTTAAATTGTGGGTGCTCGGATTTGTAGCTTGGTTCTTATTGTTTTGGTTGGTGCGTATGGTTTTATGACAAAACACCTTGGTTTGATCTCATTTATGGTTAGATTCGTTAGTTGTTTGTACTTTCTTGTTTAAGGGTGTTTTATGAGTCGTTTTTAGTGACTAAATAAAACACAGACTAATGTGATACTTTCAATCGGACTAAATAAATGGGTTAAAAAGTGACTAAAATACTTTGGACTAATAATGGGCCTTAAAGCCCAATGGCGAATTTACATATTAACAGACTTGATAGAACAAATTATTGGGTAACATACCGAACCATATTGTTGTTGATTTAAAATGATTAAATTAGTCGTAGAGCGTGTTGGATAAAACGTGAGTTTAAACGGAGTCGTTATTGATATTTTGACGAGATGTGGCTTATTATTGAAAAATGGTTGATTTTATAAAAGTCTACAACTTTGGGGAAATGAGTACGAACGGATGGGTCATGCCCATTTTTTTATTAAAAATCTCTATTTAGAAGTAATCTAAAAAAATTTAATATTTTAAACCCCGACAAAAAGACGATAAGTATATTTTATAATTTTTATAAATTATAAAACTCCTACTATTTAATACGCGTATTCAAAACGTGTTAACACTTATAACGAGAACATCTTATCTAATTAACTTGGGGTCACTTGGTAAATTTTTGAAACTTATTTAGTTACTAGTTTATTGTTTACTTGTTTATTTATCTTATATAATATATAGTATATATTATATACTTTGACGTAATTTTTATGATTCGAACTTATTAATCACCACACAAACAATGATACGAAAACGTACAACAATGTTGCAAAATATTTTGAAAACTCATATGCATGATATTATTTTTGCATGACGTATTTCTAAGACACGCGCATATGTCTAGGTTCCTCGTAGGACACTTTCGGTATATTCCTCACTACTTCCACTTTGATTGATCATCTTGCTTAATGTTAGGATTTGGAAAATCCATATGAAAGATTCGGTCACCTAGACTATTAGTTAGCACAAGTTAGTTCGTAGTCTTAAACGTAGAATAGTTAGTTTAAGTATCACCGTGGAGTCGAGTCGGGTCAGGTCTTTACTCATTGTCAGCCCGCTCTACAGCCCGTAGGGGCGTTTATGTGTAAGTATAAATACCATCTTTCCACCAAGGGAGAGGGTTGGAACTTCATTTTGTTAAATCTAAACCAACTTACTTTCTCTATCTATGAAGTCTCCCATCTCTTACTTTCTCTCTTTAAACTCACGGCCAAAACGCAAGTTCCACAAGTGTTTATGTTAATTAGTATCTTACAATTGGTATCAAGAGTCATGGTTTGATCTTTTAAATTGTGGGTGCTCGGATTTGTAGCTTGGTTCTTATTGTTTTGGTTGGTGCGTATGGTTTTATGACAAAACACCTTGGTTTGATCTCATTTATGGTTAGATTCGTTAGTTGTTTGTACTTTCTTGTTTAAGGGTGTTTTATGAGTCGTTTTATTTGACTAAATAAAACACAGACTAATGTGATACTTTCAATCGGACTAAATAAATGGGTTAAAAAGTGACTAAAATACTTTGGACTAATAATGGGCCTTAAAGCCCAATGGCGAATTTACATATTAACAGACTTGATAGAACAAATTATTGGGTAACATACCGAACCATATTGTTGTTGATTTAAAATGATTAAATTAGTCGTAAGAACGTGTTGGATAAAACGTGAGTTTAAACGGAGTCGTTATTGATATTTTGACGAGATGTGGCTTATTATTGAAAAATGGTTGATTTTATAAAAGTCTACAACTTTGGGGAAATGAGTACGAACGGATGGGTCATGCCCATTTTTTTATTAAAAATCTCTATTTAGAAGTAATCTAAAAAAATTTAATATTTTAAACCCCGACAAAAAGACGATAAGTATATTTTATAATTTTTATAAATTATAAAACTCCTACTATTTAATACGCGTATTCAAAACGTGTTAACACTTATAACGAGAACATCTTATCTAATTAACTTGGGGTCACTTGGTAAATTTTCGAAACTTATTTAGTTACTAGTTTATTGTTTACTTGTTTATTTATCTTATATAATATATAGTATATATTATATACTTTGACGTAATTTTTATGATTTGAACTTATTAATCACCACACAAACAATGATACGAAAACGTACAACAATGATGCAAAATATTTTGAAAACTCATATGCATGATATTATTTTTGCATGACGTATTTCTAAGACACGCGCATATGTCTAGGTTGCTCGTAGGACACTTTCGGTATATTCCTCACTACTTCCACTTTGATTGATCATCTTGCTTAATGTTAGGATTTGGAAAATCCATATGAAAGATTCGGTCACCTAGACTATTAGTTAGCACAAGTTAGTTCGTAGTCTTAAACGTAGAATAGTTAGTTTAAGTATCACCGTGGAGTCGAGTCGGGTCGGGTCTTTACTCATTGTCAGCCCGCTCTACAGCCCGTAGGGGCGTTTATGTGTAAGTATAAATACCATCTTTCCACCAAGGGAGAGGGTTGGAACTTCATTTTGTTAAATCTAAACCAACTTACTTTCTCTATCTATGAAGTCTCCCATCTCTTACTTTCTCTCTTTAAACTCACGGCCAAAACGCAAGTTCCACAAGTGTTTATGTTAATTAGTATCTTACAATTGGTATCAAGAGTCATGGTTTGATCTTTTAAATTGTGGGTGCTCGGATTTGTAGCTTGGTTCTTATTGTTTTGGTTGGTGCGTATGGTTTTATGACAAAACACCTTGGTTTGATCTCATTTATGGTTAGATTCGTTAGTTGTTTGTACTTTCTTGTTTAAGGGTGTTTTATGAGTCGCTTTTAGTGACTAAATAAAACAGACTAATGATACTTTCAATCGGACTAAATAAATGGGTTAAAAAGTGACTAAAATACTTTGGACTAATAATGGGCCTTAAAGCCCAATGGCGAATTTACATATTAACAGACTTGATAGAACAAATTATTGGGTAACATACCGAACCATATTGTTGTTGATTTAAAATGATTAAATTAGTCGTAAGAACGTGTTGGATAAAACGTGAGTTTAAAGCGAGTCGTTATTGATATTTTGACGAGATGTGGCTTATTATTGAAAAATGGTTGATTTTATAAAAGTCTACAACTTTGGGGAAATGAGTATGAACGGATGGGTCATGCCCATTTTTTTATTAAAAATCTCTATTTAGAAGTAATCTAAAAAAATTTAATATTTTAAACCCCGACAAAAAGACGATAAGTATATTTTATAATTTTTATAAATTATAAAACTCCTACTATTTAATACGCGTATTCAAAACGTGTTAACACTTATAACGAGAACATCTTATCTAATTAACTTGGGGTCACTTGGTAAATTTTTGAAACTTATTTAGTTACTAGTTTATTGTTTACTTGTTTATTTATCTTATATAATATATAGTATATATTATATACTTTGACGTAATTTTTATGATTCGAACTTATTAATCACCACACAAACAATGATCTGAAAACGTACAACAATGTTGCAAAATATTTTGAAAACTCATATGCATGATATTATTTTTGCATGACGTATTTCTAAGACACGCGCATATGTCTAGGTTCCTCGTAGGACACTTTCGGTATATTCCTCACTACTTCCACTTTGATTGATCATCTTGCTTAATGTTAGGATTTGGAAAATCCAAATGAAAGATTCGGTCACCTAGACTATTAGTTAGCACAAGTTAGTTAAGTAGTCTTAAGCGTTAGAATAGTTAGTTTAAGTATCACCGTGGAGTCGAGTCGGTCGGGTCTTTACTCATTGTCAGCCAGCTCTGACCCGTAGAGGCGTTTATGTGTAGTATAAATACCATCTTTCCACCAAGGGAGAGGGTTGGAACTTCATTTTGTTAAATCTAAACCAACTTACTTTCTCTATCTATGAAGTCTCCCATCTCTTACTTTCTCTCTTTAAACTCACGGCCAAAACGCAAGTTCCACAAGTGTTTATGTTAATTAGTATCTTACAATTGGTATCAAGAGTCATGGTTTGATCTTTTAGATTGTGGGTGCTCGGATTTGTAGCTTGGTTCTTGTTTTTGGTTGGTGCGTATGGTTTTATGACAAAACACCTTGGTTTGATCTCATTTATGGTTAGATTCGTTAGTTGTTTGTACTTTCTTGTTTAAGGGTGTTTTATGAGTCGCTTTTAGTGACTAAATAAAACAGGACTAATGTGATACTTTCAATCGGACTAAATAAATGGGTTAAAAAGTGACTAAAATACTTTGGACTAATAATGGGCCTTAAAGCCCAATGGCGAATTACATATTACAGACTTGATAGAACAAATTATTGGGTAACATACCGAACCATATTGTTGTTGATTTAAAATGATTAAATTAGTCGTAAGAACGTGTTGGATAAAGCGTGAGTTTAAGCGGAGTCGTTATTGATATTTTGACGAGATGTGGCTTATTATTGAAAAATGGTTGATTTTATAAAAGTCTACAACTTTGGGGAAATGAGTATGAACGGATGGGTCATGCCCATTTTTTTATTAAAAATCTCTATTTAGAAGTAATCTAAAAAAATTTAATATTTTAAACCCCGACAAAAAGACGATAAGTATATTTTATAATTTTTATAAATTATAAAACTCCTACTATTTAATCTGGCGTATTCAAAGCGTGTTAACACTTATAACGAGAACATCTTATCTAATTAACTTGGGGTCACTTGGTAAATTTTTGAAACTTATTTAGTTACTAGTTTATTGTTTACTTGTTTATTTATCTTATATAATCTATAGTATATATTATATACTTCGATGTAATTTTTATGATTTGAACTTATTAATCACCACACAAACAATGATCAAAGCGTACAACAATGATGCAAAATATTTTGAAAACTCATATGCATGATATTATTTTTGCATGACATATTTCTAAGACACGCGCATATGTCTAGGTTGCTCGTAGGACACTTTCGGTATATTCCTCACTACTTCCACTTTGATTGATCATCTTGCTTAATGTTAGGATTTGGAAAATCCATATGAAAGATTCGGTCACCTAGACTATTAGTTAGCACAAGTTAGTTAAGTAGTCTTAAACGTAGAATAGTTAGTTTAAGTATCACCGTGGAGTCGAGTCGGGTTGGGTCTTTACTCATTGTCGGCCCGCTCTCGGCCGTAGTAAGGCGTTTATGTGTAAGTATAAATACCATCTTTCCACCAAGGGGAGAGGTTGGAACTTCATTTTGTTAAATCTAAACCAACTTACTTTCTCTATCTATGAAGTCTCCCATCTCTTACTTTCTCTTTTTAAACTCACGGCCAAAGCAAAGTTCCACAAGTGTTTATGTTAATTAGTATCTTACAATTGGTATCAAGAGTCATGGTTTGATCTTTTAAATTGTGGGTGCTCGGATTTGTAGCTTGGTTCTTATTGTTTTGGTTGGTGCGTATGGTTTTATGACAAAACACCTTGGTTTGATCTCATTTATGGTTAGATTCGTTAGTTGTTTGTACTTTCTTGTTTAAGGGTGTTTTATGAGTCGTTTTTAGTGACTAAATAAAACACAGACTAATGTGATACTTTCAATCGGACTAAATAAATGGGTTAAAAAGTGACTAAAATACTTTGGACTAATAATGGGCCTTAAAGCCCAATGGCGAATTTACATATTAACAGACTTGATAGAACAAATTATTGGGTAACATACCGAACCATATTGTTGTTGATTTAAAATGATTAAATTAGTTAAAAGAACGTGTTGGATAAAGCGTGAGTTTAAACGGTCGTTATTGATATTTTGACGAGATGTGGCTTATTATTGAAAAATGGTTGATTTTATAAAAGTCTACAACTTTGGGGAAATGAGTACGAACGGATGGGTCATGCCCATTTTTTATTAAAATCTCTATTTAGAAGTAATCTAAAAAATTTAATATTTTAAACCCCGACAAAAGGCGATAAGTATATTTTATAATTTTTATAAATTATAAAACTCCTACTATTTATCACAGTATTCAAAGCGTGTTAACACTTATACGAGAACATCTTATCTAATTAACTTGGGGTCACTTGGTAAATTTTTGAAACTTATTTAGTTACTAGTTTATTGTTTACTTGTTTATTTATCTTATATAATATATAGTATATATTATATACTTTGACGTAATTTTTATGATTTGAACTTATTAATCACCACACAAACAATGATACGGCGTACAATGATGCAAAATATTTTGAAAACTCATATGCATGATATTATTTTTATGGCGTATTTCTAAGACACGCGCATATGTCTAGGTTGCTCGTAGGACACTTTCGGTATATTCCTCACTACTTCCACTTTGATTGATCATCTTGCTTAATGTTAGGATTTGGAAAATCCATATGAAAGATTCGGTCACCTAGACTATTAGTTAGCACAAGTTAGTTAAGTAGTCTTAAACGTAGAATAGTTAGTTTAAGTATCACCGTGGAGTCGAGTCGGGTCAGGTCTTTACTCATTGTCAGCCCGCTCTACGGTAGGAAGCGTTTATGTGTAAGTATAAATACCATCTTTCCACCAAGGGAGAGGGTTGGAACTTCATTTTGTTAAATCTAAACCAACTTACTTTCTCTATCTATGAAGTCTCCCATCTCTTACTTTCTCTCTTTAAACTCACGGCCAAAACGCAAGTTCCACAAGTGTTTATGTTAATTAGTATCTTACAATTGGTATCAAGAGTCATGGTTTGATCTTTTAAATTGTGGGTGCTCGGATTTGTAGCTTGGTTCTTATTGTTTTGGTTGGTGCGTATGGTTTTATGACAAAACACCTTGGTTTGATCTCATTTATGGTTAGATTCGTTAGTTGTTTGTACTTTCTTGTTTAAGGGTGTTTTATGAGTCGTTTTTAGTGACTAAATAAAACACAGACTAATGTGATACTTTCAATCGGACTAAATAAATGGGTTAAAAAGTGACTAAAATACTTTGGACTAATAATGGGCCTTAAAGCCCAATGGCGAATTTACATATTAACAGACTTGATAGAACAAATTATTGGGTAACATACCGAACCATATTGTTGTTGATTTAAAATGATTAAATTAGTCATGGGAGCAGTGTTGGATAAAACATTGAGTTTAAGCAGGTCGTTATTGA
Source organism: Chrysanthemum makinoi (assembly GCA_910596185.1). NCBI lineage: Eukaryota > Viridiplantae > Streptophyta > Magnoliopsida > Asterales > Asteraceae > Chrysanthemum > Chrysanthemum makinoi. Next base: position 123,731,016 of record OU343219.1, read on the forward strand.
TATTTTTGACGAGATGTGGCTTATTATTGAAAAATGGTTGATTTTATAAAAGTCTACAACTTTGAAGAGTAGTACGAACGGATGGGTCATGCCCATTTTTTTATTAAAATCTCTATTTAAGTAATCTAAAAAATTTAATATTTTAAACCCCGACAAAAAGACGATAAGTATATTTTATAATTTTTATAAATTATAAAACTCCTACTATTTAATACGCGTATTCAAAACGTGTTAACACTTATAACGAGAACATCTTATCTAATTAACTTGGGGTCACTTGGTAAATTTCCGAAACTTATTTAGTTACTAGTTTATTGTTTACTTGTTTATTTATCTTATATAATATATAGTATATATTATATACTTTGAAGTAATTTTTATGATTCGAACTTATTAATCACCACACAAACAATGATACTAAAACGCATAAACAATGATGCAAAATATTTTGAAAACACATATGCATGATATTATTTTTGCAAGATGTATTTCTAAGACACGCGCATATGTCTAGGTTGCTCGAGGACACTTTCGTATATTCCTCACTACTTCCACTTTGATTGATCATCTTGCTTAATGTTAGTTCGTAGTCTTAAACGTAGAATAGTTAGTTTAAGTATCACCGTGGAGTCGAGTCGGGTTGGGTCTTTACTCATTGTCACCGCTTCTACCGTAGGGCGTTTATGTGTAAGTATAAATACCATCTTTCCACCAAGGGAGAGGGTTGGAACTTCATTTTGTTAAATCTAAACCAACTTACTTTCTCTATCTATGAAGTCTCCCATCTCTTACTCTCTTTTAAACTCACGGCCAAAACGCAAGTTCCACAAGTGTTTATGTTAATTAGTATCTTACAATTGGTATCAAGAGTCATGGTTTGATCTTTTAAATTGTGGGTGCTCGGATTTGTAGCTTGGTTCTTATTGTTTTGGTTGGTGCGTATGGTTTTATGACAAAACACCTTGGTTTGATCTCATTTATGGTTAGATTCGTTAGTTGTTTGTACTTTCTTGTTTAAGGGTGTTTTATGAGTCGCTTTTAGTGACTAAATAAAACACGGATCAATGTGATACTTTCAATCGGACTAAATAAATGGGTTAAAAAGTGACTAAAATACTTTGGACTAATAATGGGCCTTAAAGCCCAATGGCGAATTTACATATTAACAGACTTGATAGAACAAATTATTGGGTAACATACCGAACCATATTGTTGTTGATTTAAAATGATTAAATTAGTCGTAAGAACGTGTTGGATAAAACGTGAGTTTAAACGGAGTCGTTATTGATATTTTGACGAGATGTGGCTTATTATTGAAAAATGGTTGATTTTATAAAAGTCTACAACTTTGGGGAAATGAGTACGAACGGATGGGTCATGCCCATTTTTTATTAAAATCTCTATTTAGAAGTAATCTAAAAAATTTAATATTTTAAACCCCACAAAAGACGATAAGTATATTTTATAATTTTTATAAATTATAAAACTCCTACTATTTAATACGCGTATTCAAAACGTGTTAACACTTATAACGAGAACATCTTATCTAATTAACTTGGGGTCACTTGGTAAATTTTCGAAACTTATTTAGTTACTAGTTTATTGTTTACTTGTTTATTTATCTTATATAATATATAGTATATATTATATACTTTGACGTAATTTTTATGATTCGAACTTATTAATCACCACACAAACAATGATACTAAAACGCATACAACAATGTTGCAAAATATTTTGAAAACTCATATGCATGATATTATTTTTGCATGACGTATTTCTAAGACACGCGCATATGTCTAGGTTCCTCGTAGGACACTTTCGGTATATTCCTCACTACTTCCACTTTGATTGATCATCTTGCTTAATGTTAGGATTTGGAAAATCCATATGAAAGATTCGGTCACCTAGACTATTAGTTAGCACAAGTTAGTTCGTAGTCTTAAACGTAGAATAGTTAGTTTAAGTATCACCGTGGAGTCGAGTGGCGGGTCTTTACTCATTGTCACCGCTCTAAGCCCGTAGGGGTTTATGTAAGTATAAATACCATCTTTCCACCCAAGGAGAGGGTTGGAACTTCATTTTGTTAAATCTAAACCAACTTACTTTCTCTATCTATGAAGTCTCCCATCTCTTACTTTCTCTCTTTAAACTCACGGCCAAAACGCAAGTTCCACAAGTGTTTATGTTAATTAGTATCTTACAATTGGTATCAAGAGTCATGGTTTGATCTTTTAAATTGTGGGTGCTCGGATTTGTAGCTTGGTTCTTATTGTTTTGGTTGGTGCGTATGGTTTTATGACAAAACACCTTGGTTTGATCTCATTTATGGTTAGATTCGTTAGTTGTTTGTACTTTCTTGTTTAAGGGTGTTTTATGAGTCGCTTTTAGTGACTAAATAAAACACAGACTAATGTGATACTTTCAATCGGACTAAATAAATGGGTTAAAAAGTGACTAAAATACTTTGGACTAATAATGGGCCTTAAAGCCCAATGGCGAATTTACATATTAACAGACTTGATAGAACAAATTATTGGGTAACATACCGAACCATATTGTTGTTGATTTAAAATGATTAAATTAGTCGTAAGAACGTGTTGGATAAAACGTGAGTTTAAACGGAGTCGTTATTGATATTTTGACGAGATGTGGCTTATTATTGAAAAATGGTTGATTTTATAAAAGTCTACAACTTTGGGGAAATGAGTACGAACGGATGGGTCATGCCCATTTTTTTATTAAAAATCTCTATTTAGAAGTAATCTAAAAAAAATTAATATTTTAAACCCCGACAAAAAGACGATAAGTATATTTTATAATATTTATAAATTTTAAAATTCCTACTATTTAATACGCGTATTCAAAACGTGTTAACACTTATAACGAGAACATCTTATCTAATTAACTTGGGGTCACTTGGTAAATTTCCGAAACTTATTTAGTTACTAGTTTATTGTTTACTTGTTTATTTATCTTATATAATATATAGTATATATTATATACTTTGAAGTAATTTTTATGATTCGAACTTATTAATCACCACACAAACAATGATACGAAAACGTACAACAATGATGCAAAATATTTTGAAAACACATATGCATGATATTATTTTTGCAAGACGTATTTCTAGGACACGCTGTTAGGAATTAGAAAATTCCATTGTGAAGAGTCGGTCACCCAAAATATTATCTAGCATAAGTTAGCTCGTAGACTTGTCGTTATTTACGTTTTTATGTAAGTTAATTAGTTAGTCAAGAGCGTAGTAAATAGTTTAGTGCAACATCCGGGAGAAGGACTCGGTCTTTACCTCATTCAGATCCCATCCACAGCCGATAGAGGTCGTATTTGTAAGTATAAATACCCTTCCATCCATGGAAGGGTGGTGCTTCAATCTAATATTCTACAATTTGTGAAGTAACTCTACCTAAGAAACACCCAACTCTCTAACTTTCTATGGCTAACATGTATTTTGATCTCCCAAGACCACCCGAATCATCAAACACATAAAATCACGATCCTACAATTGGTATCGAGCTGGTTGTTGTTGTCTTTGATGATTTTATGGTTTCAAACCGTTTTCAACATATTTTGATACTTTTGTGGTTTTGATTCTTATTTGATTATTTGAAACGGGTTTAGATACGTTTTGTGGTTAATATACGTTGTTTGGGTAAACCGCTTTATCGGGTTAAAATATGTGTCCAAAACTACTTTTGATACGCTTTTTGTGGCCGGATTTTGGGTAAACTGCTTAACTGCTTAAAACATGTGTCCAAGTCATTTTTTTGTCCAAGTTCTAGTTGTGTATGCTTTGTCCAAAATTTGAATATCTAGTCATTTTTATGGTCATTTTGGGTCAAAAGGTGATCCTTGTGATGTTTTTCTCGGTTTGGGTTTGTTTTCTGGATCTGTTTGTTTGGCATTCTTGGTGGCGACTTGGTGAGTTTGTTGTCTCATTTTGGGTAGCGAGTTGTTAACCATTTTCTTGCTAGCGAATTTATATTTATAAGTTACTTACTTGAGTTAACATAAATTATGCTAGCGATTTGTTAACCGGAATAAACAAGAGCTTAACTTGTTATTGAACAAGACGTAGCGAAATACAAGAATTGGCTAGCTACTTGGCTTAGCGAATTGGCTAGCTTAACTTGGCTCATATATGAGACCTAGCTTAATTTACGAAATGGAGATGAAGAAGTATAGACCTTGACCACAACAACATACCAAAACTAACTCATGACCTCACCCATTACATCATTGGTCCTTTATCAGCCTGTTGATAAAGACGAAGTAGCTATAATCTGATCCGAAACTAACCAAACCTAAACTTGTCTACCCAAGACCCTCACAATCTCTACACTCTTTCAATCAACCAAGACTAAAAATGAAAAATTATTTAAGATCTCAGTTTTTCTTCATCCGTGGTTCTCAAATGAAACATCAAGACTATCAAGTCTATTACACTAATCAAAAAACTTCATCATTGATCAAAGATGCCGATATTATCCGAATGTGTAAGAAAAAGAGTGATAACAATATGGTTATTCTTCTTGGTTTCGTTTTAATGGTAAATCGACACAAGGCTTACTAAAAAGTAAAACAAATAATTAATTTGGTTCTAAACGCTTCAACGTCATTCATTGATTCACATGACCTCTAAGGGTCTTAACACCTAAAATGGTCATCATCGATCTAAGTTGAAGATTAAACTTCATGATTATGTCCAACATACCTGTATAACAATTGTGTTTATAAACCTTATGTGGTTCGTTTAAACATCTTTAACTCATTAAAAAGAAGCACCTACCTTGGTTTGATTCTTGGCTACGCCCTTAGCCCTTAAACGCCATCCTTGTCGCGGAAATCAAGTGCTCATGCCATCCTTGGCGAGCATGATTTAACTAATATAAGATTAATGATTGAGGATAATGCTTTTGTTCTAATGGGGCTGATTTAATTTGTTGCTAGGGTTGAGAGTGATTGACTCCAGTAAGGAGATGTGATGAGGGCTACTAATTATTTAAAGAGTATAGGTTTGAGGAGATTTAGATCTAGTTTTGTGAGAAGTGATTGTGGTTGTGTTGTCAAAATGTTTAGATGGGGGCGATAATATGTTTTGTGTGTGAAATTAGGTAAATGTGAGACAAGGTTTTATATATCCGGTTACTAGGTTTTTGGTTGATCTGTTATCACTTTAATGGTTGGATGGCCGAGCCTTTTGGTGTGATTGATCCGAGTTTGGCTATTGAATAGCATTGGGCCTCTATCCGAAGCTTATTGTCGGATCAAGACTTCATGTAATATTGGTATGAATGAAACTCGTGCCTCGTGTAAGCAGATGGACATGGGATAATTAATTCAATTGGGCTTATGCGGCTATGTAATATGTCCATGCACCTTATACCTAATGATTATTAATGTGAAATATCAAAATTTGTATTTTCTATACAATGTTTTGATAAAAATTGACATTAAGTGTTAGATGTAGTAGTATGTGGCTACAAAATTTTCAAGGATATGTCTCACGCTAGACTCTCGCAATCTATAATCAATTATGACTACGTAAGATATTGATAATGAGATGTGTCTTTTGATGTAATGATCTATGGTATTTTGATGGCCGATTGTTGGATATTAAAATTGGGTTCGAGAGGAGGACAATGACTAAGACCGGATAAAACCCTCAATTGATATCCCATGTGCGGTCCAATTTATCTTGAATGGGTAAGATATTGTGTTTACCAATGTGTGGATTGGAGGGTTGATGTTATTGATGATGTTGGATGATAAACATTTGATGAACCGTGGCATGTTCCCCTAAAACCGATATTCACAAACCCAAATTGTCATAACTTGTTCAAGATGATATTGTTTACGGTTTTGTCTTGATTTTGTAAAATCCGCAAAGAACCTATTTCTGTTTAAATCATAGACCTGAAATCCCGTGACAATGGAAACATCCCGTAATTGTAAAGTGCATTTCCGAATCTGTCATACGGTTTATTCTTGGTTTTGTAAAATCCCCAAAGAAACTATTTTCTCGGTTTAAACCATAGAGTTGAAAATCCCACATTGATGGAACCATCTGAGAAAGGAAAATGTATTTCGGATCTTATTTGATGCTGGTGCTACTGGCTGCTTTGGAAGAAGAGATAAAAGGGTGTACTTCATGAATTGGATGTGTGTTTGGATATTCGTCATGGCGCTTGGTTATTATTACGTGTTTTACGGGGTTATGTGCTTTTAACCATGGTCGGGATGAAACCATTATCAAAGTTCACTTTTAATGTCAAAGGAGGCTAGATTTGAGCTTTTAACCAAGAAGATGTGACAACTAAGCATTCAAGATCATTTATTTGAGGTTGAAGTGAATTATCACGCGAGTGTATTTAGTATCCTAAGGTATCGGGGATGGTTGGATGAAGATTCTTCATGATCCTTGTTCGAGCTTATTATCAAAAACTAAGACTTGGAAATCTAGTTATTGTTGGGTGACTTTTACCTTTTCTTTTTCTTTTACCACTGGGGATTGGCTCATACCACCACAAAATAACTATCACTTTAAGGAGTTACGTTGTAGTGCTCGGTGTCACATTCAATTGTGGATTTTCAAGAGGTAATGTACGCCTTATACTTGATGGTTGGTTGGTTGAAGAGTATAGAGTACTTAAGAGATTCAATGGAGCATGAATTCTCAGCACCGCTCTTTGTTACATATGTGCAAGTTTAAGTCATGAGTTCGGGTTAGTTTACTTCGGGGTCAAATTCATCATATTGGGTTTTCTCCATCACTGTCACGCATACAAAGAGCCTACTGAATGATAATGTGGTTGATTACATGTTTTGCTAAGAGAGCTAAAAAGAGAGAGATTATGACGTATGAACACATCAGTTCATGCCTCGTACTCTAAAGAAAAGAAAAGTGTATGCTTCAAAGGCGCTTTTATCTTCCAAAGAAGAGAAATCTTCTTATGACGTATGAACAATAATGTCATGCCTCGTTCCTCTAAAGAAAAGAAAAGTGTACGCTGTCAAGGCTTATCTTCGAAGAAGAGAAATCTTCTCATTAATGACCATTCTCATCAACATGCTTCATACTTTTTCCATGCGCTTTTTGTCATCAAGTGAACCGGCTAATGAGATTGTTTTCTTATTCCACTTTCTCGATTATAATGAAGATGCGCACATCATGTGCTGATTTTGCGGGAGAGAAGTGTGAATAGAACATTCGGATGATTTTCACTTATTTAATCAAGAATGGCAACTCCGTATGCAATTCTTGAGGGGGAGAAGAAGTGTAAATTTTGCATGTTGATTGATATTTGAGAAATAAATGGTCATACGCTTAAACTCATGTAAGAACCGAGCTTCTTCTCATCGGGTCATCTTCACATGGAGTTTTTCTCTTCTTAAGAGCCGTTAGTTGACATCTTCACAAGTTGATTTGAGTTTATTGACAAAGTGCTTCCGGTTAATGCTTCACGCGGCACATCAACATGATGATTCAACAACCTTCTGTTCTGTTTGATGTGATTGTTTGTTTGGTGTTACCATCTTATGTTCGCTTGCCCGATGCTTGATTTCCTTGATGAACATCTTTCTACGTTTTGTTTGATGGGAGGATTTTAGTTAAGGGGATTTGCAAGATGTAAGTTGATTGGGATGCTTTTGGTGATGTTCTTGTTTTGGTGAAATGAAGATGTTAACTATCTATTCCCCAACTGGACAATCTTGAAGAAGGTCGAGCTCATACTCTGTTCTACATTTTCTCGCTACATGTTAAGACTAAAAGACGAGTTGCATTTAACGATCTAAAGAATTCTTCTTAATTTGGGCATTTATCAAAACGATTGTGGGTTTAGTGGGGAGCACTATTCGGGGAGAAAGTTATAAGTCCATTCAATTCCCAATTAGCTTCACATATTTTTTAGCAAAGGACTGACGTTGATATGACTATTGTTGGACATTTGACACAAGGTGATTACTTCGGAGTTAATCATTTATCACTTATTTGAGATTGAAGTTGAATTTCACAAAGGCGTGTTCTTATTTGATAACTTGCTCGGGCTTAAGAATTTGAGGTGAAGACATGGTTTATCTAGTTACCGCTAGCCGAAGTGATGGTCAGACTGGCTAACTATCACTATTAGGAGTTACTTTGTTTTACTCAGTGTCACACGCATATGACGGTGTGGATAATCTCAAGAGGTGTTAATGTCTCATACTTTGTGTGGGTAGTGAGTACTTAGAGATTTGCTTGAAGCATAAATTCTCGATAATCGTTCTTCCATCATTAGTGCAAGCTAAGATACAAATGTGGAAGTTGACTCTGGCCAAGGTATATCGGGGTTTCTTCTTCGTGAGTCACTACAAATCGTCTACATAAGGGTTGATAAAAATAGTCGAGCAGTCTTCGCATGTTGATTCCCACAAGATTACCGTGTTCTTCTCAAAAGATTTCATGTATACTAAGTTACATAGAGTTGCCGACTCAAGTATCAAACCAACAAGGGGGAAGGAGACACACATCTATACGCTAGTAATCTTGACGAGCTTAATACTTCTAAGTGATTGAAGATATCCCGGTAAGACTATTGTCATTACCGCAGAGAAACTCAAGATTTGACTCATGCATGCTCAGTTGTTTTTTATTCCAACTATGTGGGAAGAGATGAAGAGTTAGTTTCGATGATGTTATAATAAGTGTGTGATGATGCTATCGCATTCATCGAGGAGAGAGATTGTGTACATTGGGGACGCCACTGCCTCTACTCAGGATTAATCACTTATTCCGGAGGACATCCGGATTGTCATCCGCAGAGATAATCGTGATTCGCCTCGCTTCTTCATGTTATGGTTATTCTCTTTGGGTATTCGGGTACTGGTTCTTGAGCTTCATACACTTTCTTCACGGGAGAGAAAAGTATACATCGGGGTTATTCTTTGGCTATTGGACTTAATCTGCTATTTCGATGGTATAAGTTTCTTTGTCTTCTGTATTGTATTCTGTTCGTGAGCTCTAGTTCAAGAGATTGACTGCATCAATTCAACTACTTGGGGAAGTGGTCTCGACACCTTTTTGGAATGGATTGCTTCTGACTTCAGAAGGGAAAAGAAATTTGAGAAGATTATTTATGTATGAAACGTTGCTGTGTGTTCTATTGGATGATATAGCCTCGAACGAAGAATCACTTGATTATTCTTAAAAGGAGTGGATCAATGATAATGGTGTGCTTCTTTGTGCACTGGCTAAAGCAAGCTTTGAAATAGAGCTTCAATCTGCCAACATAAGGATTTCGTTTGGGGGGAAGTCCAAAGTCTCTTCAAGGCTCATGTTCCATCTTCATTCCGAGCTCCTAAGCTTTGGTGGTGGAAGTTTAAGAGATGACGAATTCTATCTTCTACGACGCACGCTTCGATATCCTTATCTCGATCGATCATCATCTTCTTATTCTATATCATCTACTCTATCTTTGTATATATTTATCGAAAAAACAAAATACAAAAAATATAAAACCAACAAAAGAAAATAGAAAATATAACCAACAAACAAAATAGAAAAATATAAAATTTTCGAAAAGCCATAAAAATCAGAAAATTTGAAAAAGACCAAAAATATGTTTCCCAAGACATGTCTTCTGGTATCGATAACATCTACGGTCTTAGAAATGTCATTCAATAATGGCACGGGACCATAGATGAAGTTCGAGCAGGAGGTGTAAATATTCTTTTTCAAAACATGTCCAAAAACCATGGCTTGCAGTTACTTCAGACTGCAACCCGTGCTTAAACTATGGCTTGCTATTATTTCAGATAGCAACCCGGTCTTCAAGAAAGGAAAGTGTTGCGCTAAACCATTTTTCAAAATTCGTGCACTTATCCTAAAACAAAAGAAGGAATGCATGTCACAAAAAGACCTTGTTCCTACACAAATGTTTTTCCGCCTAAAATTCTTCAAAAAATATTTGTTGGTTTTCAAAATGGTGGAAAATGAGTTGTTTGAAAATCAATCAGTTTTAGAGTTTTTGTAAAATTGAAAACTCAATCAATGACTTCAGCGCTTTAAAACCTTTTCAAGAAATGAGTTGTTGATTGAGAGGATAATGTTTTTTCAAATTTATATCATCTAATGGACTTATCATAATCATCCTATCGGCTTATCCGTTAAAATACAATTGCCTATGTTGAAGGACTAGGTTTCTAGGATGTGATTATTAGGATTAGATGATTAGAGTTTGATAAACACATTATTCCCATGCCATATATGAATTGATTTACATGTTGGATTGACTTTATTATTATTAATGTACCATATATGATGAATTATTGATTGATTATGTTAGGATATGTTAATTAGTGTTGATAGATTAGTTATTGTTGATAACATTATGATATGATATTATGATCATATGTTGGATTGACTTTTATTAGTCGATTGCTGTTTGGGTGATGCCGACCACCATATATTTGTATGTGTGTTCACTAACGTATGCAGGTATCTTGGTATAAGAATGTTCCCGATCCGGATCCCACATAATATAATGTTTGGATGCTGAAAGGAAAGGGTAACTATATCTTGGGTTGACAAATGAAGAAACGGAGCTTAATTATGGAGAGTTGGCATGGAAAAATGCAACGTAAGAGGTCTTACTGATCGTAAGAGATGGTTTTCTAAGTGATTGAAGAAACGGAGCTTAATTTGACCTCGGCTTGGCATCAAAATGCAACGTAAGAAGAAGTCTCACAAAGACGCAGACGGTTTTTCTTCCAAGCCCTACAAAGAACAACAACATAAGCTTCTCAACCATCTAACGATTCGTTTGTGGTTTATAGTGATGATACCATTTTTCAAAACTTTGAATAATATTGTTTTGAAAATGGAAATATTGTTTTGAAAAATTTATTGAGCTAATCTTTGAAAATCACCGAACTTCATTTTATCAAAACATAAGTCACTCAATCATTTACTTACCGTCATGATTGAGGGAGAGTGATTTAAATAAAATTCTTTTCAAACGATATTTCTTCATAAAATTTCCGGTTTGTACGTTAAAATGTGGTGATCTAAAGATTTAATGTTATGTCATGGTATGATTTTTCTTTTGAATCAAGGTCTTTCAAAATGAAATTTTTTCTGTTTTTGTTTGATTGTGAAATTGTTTTGTTTTACTTAAAAGATCTCTTAAAAGCAATCATACCTGATACTAACAATCTTTAATGTCTTAAATGGTCCTTATCTGTCATTTTTCAAAATTAAATCTTGCCACGTCTTTCCCTAAAACTTTTAAATGATTTAAATCAATTGGGATCCAACCCTAATGGTTTGAAATTTTTGATCAAGGGAGAGATCGTGATTTAAATCTCAAATCTGTTTTAATGGAATTGGTTTTAATCCTTAAAGGCACTCCTGCCTCCATGTGCCAAACGATTTCATACACAATGCACATGTTGAGGAGGAGGATTTATCCAAAAACAGATGAGTATTTAAACAAGGCCACATTTTCTCCCATGTTTTCTAAACCTAATTAATCACTGGGATCCAAAATCTCAAAGGGTTTGATATTTTTGATCGGGGAGAATTTGTGATTTAATAATGAAATTTGATAAAAGGTGATTCGTTTTTGATTTAATTGGCACGCCAAGCCGCTTCATATAAAAGCAAACGCCAATCTTGAAGCACATATGAGCAAATAAACTATCGAGGTACAAAAGCTTTTAAAGTGATTTATAAAGTACCTTGATTGAGTTTTAAAATTGGTTTCTTAATGGCTTGTGATCGTGATGTGTCAAATTTCTTGCCTCTATGTGATAAAATGATTTCAAATATTCTATGCAATATATGAGGGGAGAATTTTACCAAAGAAATTCAAATGGCTTTTGCTAAGGAAATTGTGATCAAGAAATTATTTCAAAGAACTTCTTGCTCCATGTGCCAAACAATTTAAATCATATGCACATGTTGAGGGGAGTATTTCTAAATGATCAAAACTATTAAGGTACAAAATGCTTTGATCTCGTATCACAAGTACCTTGATTGTTTTTCCAAATGATTTTTCGATTGGTTTCAAGGAAGAATGAACTGTACCAAAAGACCAACCATTTTACTTTATGTATGGAGTTATAAGGATGGTGAGGTTAGGTATTAGTTTCCACGATCCAGCCAGAACCGGAGGGATCTACCTAGGGACAATCCACTAGATAGTGTAGAGTCCTTAGGTATATTGAAAAAAAAAGGAGAAAAATGAGAAAATGGGAAGAGTGCCGACTGAGATTGAGCTAGAACGGAATAAACCCAACAAGGTTCTAGTTATGAAGTCTCGGTAAGCACTGAAGGGGTTGAAGAATGAAAAGAATTGGAATGTGAAAAGGGTGAAAAGAAATAGCCCTCTAATAATTCAACCTTAGGGCGTAAACCGGTTCAATACATATGCTACTGGTGTTTACTAAGGTAACACTCGTATTGAAGACAAGACATCATGGACCCAGTGATGCACTGCACTAAACTTCCCAAGCTACTCAAGTTCCTCTTAAAAGTGCTTGTTTCATTCTCACGGAACCGACATTCTATCGACTTTCTTAGAGATTGTTGATATGAAGAAGGAGACCCTCTCCCTAGTCTCCCAAGATAGAACCAAATGTGCACTATTGAGTCTAGAGCCAAGAGATCATCCACAATATCTCATTAGGACACAAAATTAATGAAGACTTGCTGTTTCACACAATGTGGAAAGTAAGTTTATATTAAGAGTCCTACGCATTATCCTTGTGGTATTGCCGTAACATCCGAAAGTGGTATGTAAAAATATTCACATGAAGATGGAAATCTTCTAGAGCCAACATCAAACAAGCTTCATGGGTGACATGTGAGATCTTTCCAAAAGATCAAGCTTGTGACAACTGGATAGAAACAATGGGGCGATTTATTCTTGAATCAACCTTGGTCTAGGAATGGAATTGACGAATACTTTTGGAAAAACCGTTCGATGTGCAAACCTTATTTTCTCTAGCACATCGAATGTGTATTCATATTTTCAAATTCAAAAATTGAAAAAATACTTTTAGAAAAACCGCTCGACATGCTAATCTTCTTTCAAGCTAGACGTCGAATGTGTACTCATTCTCTAATACAAAAGTATTTTGATTGAAAATTGATCTTTCTCATAAAACCTTCGTCAGATTGCAAAACTCTTTCTTCAAGCAATACGCGATTGTTTTTCAAATCATTTTCATCAATAAGTGAATCTCAATTCGCCTGGTTCACTAACACTGTTGTCTTTGAGACGTTCGGTTTGAGAACGACCTAGATCACGAAACCCTCGTCAAGGAGATTCTAGGAATCCTACTGATCACGGCAAGCATTTGTATCGATCAAGGGAACCGTGGGCCTGTAATTCAATTCAACAAAGTGATCAAAGACACTTTCAAGTGTTTTATTGCTAATCAATACGATGTGCACACCGACGCATTGCAACATCGAATTGAGGAGTCAATCCAAAGCCGCATGTCACAAAGAACCATACTTAATGAAGAAATCATGATCGTGCATATCTACATAACCCGTTCGATATTTTTATACTATGCTTCTGCTACGCTGCTGCAAATATCATGAACTAGTAAGGCTTCCGCTACTCTGATGGAAAGATGTCATGATTTAAAAGTGTGAGCATGTCGTCCGAAAGTCACAACATCACATGATGGCAACACAATAAAGGGTGATCCGAGATTTACTGTGGCTGATGATCTCAAAGAAAGCTCAAGATCATCAAAGATGGATTTGTTAGCTCCACTAAAAGTACAAATCAATGCAGACTTTGAAGAATCGCTACAAAAGCACAAAGATTGTTGAAATGAAGAATTGAAGTCTACAAGCTCAAGAACAAAGACAAGAATAGAATGCTAGGATTCAAAATGTATAACATGGGGTGACCTCCCTTAGGGGGAGATTGTTAGGAATTAGAAAATTCCATGTGAAGAGGTCGGTCACCCAAAATATTATCTAGATAAGTTAGCTCAGAGACTTGTCGTTATTTACGCTTTTATGTAAGTAATTAGTTAGTCAAGAGCGTAGTAAATAGTTTAAGTGCAACACCGTGGAGGAAGGACGGGTCTTACCACCAGATCCCCGATCCAGGCCATGAGGTCGTGGTATTTGTAGAAATACCCCTTCCATCCATGGAAGGGGTGGTGCTTTCAATCTAATATTCTACAATTTGTGAAGTAACTCTCTACCAAGAAAACACCCAACTCTCTAACTTTCTCTCTCTAATGGCTAACATGTATTTTGATCTCCCAAGACCACCCGAATCATCAAACACATAAAATAACGATCCTACACACGCGCATATGTCTAGGTTGCTCGTAGGACACTTTCGGTATATTCCTCACTACTTCCACTTTGATTGATCATCTTGCTTAATGTTAGGATTTGGAAAATCCATATGAAAGATTCGGTCACCTAGACTATTAGTTAGCACAAGTTAGTTCGTAGTCTTAAACGTAGAATAGTTAGTTTAAGTATCACCGTGGAGTCGAGTCGGGTTGGGTCTTTACTCATTGTTAGTCTACAGCCCGTAGGGCTTTATGTGTAAGTATAAATACCATCTTTCCACCAAGGGAGAGGGTTGGAACTTCATTTTGTTAAATCTAAACCAACTTACTTTCTCTATCTATGAAGTCTCCCATCTCTTACATTCTCTCTTTAAACTAACGCCAAAACGCAAGTTCCACAAGTGTTTATGTTAATTAGTATCTCACAATTGGTATCAAGAGTCATGGTTTGATCTTTTAAATTGTGGGTGCTCGGATTTGTAGCTTGGTTCTTATTGTTTTGGTTGGTGCGTATGGTTTTATGACAAAACACCTTGGTTTGATCTCATTTATGGTTAGATTCGTTAGTTGTTTGTACTTTCTTTTTAAGTGTTTTATGAGTCGCTTAGTGACTAAATAAAACAGCATAATGTGATACTTTCAATCGGACTAAATAAATGGGTTAAAAAGTGACTAAAATACTTTGGACTAATAATGGGCCTTAAAGCCCAATGGCGAATTTACATATTAACAGACTTGATAGAACAAATTATTGGGTAACATACCGAACCATATTGTTGTTGATTTAAAATGATTAAATTAGTCGTAAGAACGTGTTGGATAAAACGTGAGTTTAAACGGAGTCGTTATTGATATTTTGACGAGATGTGGCTTATTATTGAAAAATGGTTGATTTTATAAAAGTCTACAACTTTGGGGAAATGAGTACGAACGGATGGGTCATGCCCATTTTTTTATTAAAAATCTCTATTTAAAAGTAATCTAAAAAAATTTAATATTTTAAACCCCAACAAAAAGACGATAAGTATATTTTATAATTTTTATAAATTATAAAACTCCTACTATTTAATACGCCAGATTCAAAACGTGTTAACACTTATAACGAGAACATCTTATCTAATTAACTTGGGGTCACTTGGTAAATTTTCGAAACTTATTTAGTTACTAGTTTATTGTTTACTTGTTTATTTATCTATATATATAGTATATATTATATACTTTGACGTAATTTTTATGATTCAAACTTATTAATCACCACACAAACAATGATAATGAAAACGCATAAACAATGTTGCAAAATATTTTGAAAACTCATATGCATGATATTATTTTTGCATGACGTATTTCTAAGACACGCCGATATTTCTAGGTTCCTCGTGAGGACACTTTCGTATATTCCTCACTACTTCCACTTTGATTGATCATCTTGCTTAATGTTAGGATTTGGAAAATCCAAATGAAAGATTCGGTCACCTAGACTATTAGTTAGCACAAGTTAGTTCAGAGTCTTAAATGTAGAATAGTTAGTTTAAGTATCACCGTGGAGTCGAAGTCGGGTCGGTCTTTACTCATTGTCACCGCTCTACGCCCGTAGGGCGCTTATGTGTAAGTATAAATACCATCTTTCCACCAAGGGAGAGGGTTGGAACTTCATTTTGTTAAATCTAAACCAACTTACTTTCTCTATCTATGAAGTCTCCCATCTCTTACTTTCTCTCTTTAAACTCACGGCCAAAACGCAAGTTCCACAAGTGTTTATGTTAATTAGTATCTTACAATTGGTATCAAGAGTCATGGTTTGATCTTTTAAATTGTGGGTGCTCGGATTTGTAGCTTGGTTCTTATTGTTTTGGTTGGTGCGTATGGTTTTATGACAAAACACCTTGGTTTGATCTCATTTATGGTTAGATTCGTTAGTTGTTTGTACTTTCTTGTTTAAGGGTGTTTTATGAGTCGCTTTTAGTGACTAAATAAAACACAGACTAATGTGATACTTACATCGGACTAAATAAATGGGTTAAAAAGTGACTAAAATACTTTGGACTAATAATGGGCCTTAAAGCCCAATGGCGAATTTACATATTAACAGACTTGATAGAACAAATTATTGGGTAACATACCGAACCATATTGTTGTTGATTTAAAATGATTAAATTAGTCGTAAGAACGTGTTGGATAAAACGTGAGTTTAAACGGAGTCGTTATTGATATTTTGACGAGATGTGGCTTATTATTGAAAAATGGTTGATTTTATAAAAGTCTACAACTTTGGGGAAATGAGTATGAACGGATGGGTCATGCCCATTTTTTTATTAAAAATCTCTATTTAGAAGTAATCTAAAAAAATTTAATATTTTAAACCCCGACAAAAGACATAAGTATATTTTATAATTTTTATAAATTATAAAACTCCTACTATTTAATACGCCAGATTCAAAACGTGTTAACACTTATAACGAGAACATCTTATCTAATTAACTTGGGGTCACTTGGTAAATTTCCGAAACTTATTTAGTTACTAGTTTATTGTTTACTTGTTTATTTATCTTATATAATATATAGTATATATTATATACTTTGACGTAATTTTATGATTCAACTTATTAATCACCACACAAACAATGATACTAAAACGCACAACAATAATGCAAAATATTTTGAAAACATATGCATGATATTATTTTGCAAGACGTATTTTGCAAGACGTATTTCTAAGACACGCCAAGATATGTCTAGGTTGCTCGTAGGACACTTTCGGTATATTCCTCACTACTTCCACTTTGATTGATCATCTTGCTTAATGTTAGGATTTGGAAAATCCATATGAAAGATCGTCACCTAGACTATTATTAGTTAGCAAGTTAAGTAGTCTTAAACGTAGAATAGTTAGTTTAAGTATCACCGTGGAGTCGAGTCGGGTTGGGTCTTTACTCATTGTCACCCGCCTACAGCCCGTAGGGCGCTTATGTGTAAGTATAAATACCATCTTTCCACCAAGGGAGAGGGTTGGAACTTCATTTTGTTAAATCTAAACCAACTTACTTTCTCTATCTATGAAGTCTCCCATCTCTTACTTTCTCTCTTTAAACTCACGGCCAAAACGCAAGTTCCACAAGTGTTTATGTTAATTAGTATCTTACAATTGGTATCAAGAGTCATGGTTTGATCTTTTAAATTGTGGGTGCTCGGATTTGTAGCTTGGTTCTTATTGTTTTGGTTGGTGCGTATGGTTTTATGACAAAACACCTTGGTTTGATCTCATTTATGGTTAGATTCGTTAGTTGTTTGTACTTTCTTGTTTAAGGGTGTTTTATGAGTCGCTTTTAGTGACTAAATAAAACACGCATAATGTGATACTTTCAATCGGACTAAATAAATGGGTTAAAAAGTGACTAAAATAGTTTGGACTAATAATGGGCCTTAAAGCCCAATGGCTTAATTTACATATTAATGACTTGATAGAACAAATTATTGGGTAACATACCGAACCATATTGTTGTTGATTTAAAATGATTAAATTAGTCGTAAGAACGTGTTGGATAAAACGCGGAGTTTAAACGGAGTCGTTATTGATATTTTGACGAGATGTGGCTTATTATTGAAAAATGGTTGATTTTATAAAAGTCTACA
Organism: Chrysanthemum makinoi; assembly: GCA_910596185.1. NCBI lineage: Eukaryota > Viridiplantae > Streptophyta > Magnoliopsida > Asterales > Asteraceae > Chrysanthemum > Chrysanthemum makinoi. The sequence continues at coordinate 123,748,980 of OU343219.1, forward strand.
ACTTTGGGGAAATGAGTACGAACGGATGGGTCATGCCCATTTTTTTATTAAAAATCTCTATTCAGAAGTAATCTAAAAAAATTTAATATTTTAAACCCCATAAAAAGACGATAAGTATATTTTATAATTTTTATAAATTATAAAACTCCTACTATTTAATACGCGTATTCAAAACGTGTTAACACTTATAACGAGAACATCTTATCTAATTAACTTGGGGTCACTTGGTAAATTTTCTAAAACTTATTTAGTTACTAGTTTATTGTTTACTTGTTTATTTATCTTATATAATATATAGTATATATATTATATACTTTGACGTAATTTTATGATTCAACTTATTAATCACCACACAAACAATGATACTAAAACGCATAACAATGTTGCAAAATATTTTGAAAACTCATATGCATGATATTATTTTTGCAAGACGTATTTCTAAGACACGCGCATATGTCTAGGTTGCTGTCAGGGACACTTTCGGTATATTCCTCACTACTTCCACTTTGATTGATCATCTTGCTTAATGTTAGGATTTGGAAAATCCATATGAAAGATTCGGTCACCTAGACTATTAGTTAGCACAAGTTAGTTCGTAGTCTTAAATGTATAATAGTTAGTTTAAGTATCACCGGAGTCGAAGTCGGGTCGGTCTTTACTCATTGTCACCCGCTTCTACAAACCAGAGGGCGCTTATGTGTAAGTATAAATACCATCTTTCCACCAAGGGCAGGGTTGGAACTTCATTTTGTTAAATCTAAACCAACTTACTTTCTCTATCTATGAAGTCTCCCATCTCTTACTTTCTCTCTTTAAACTCACGGCCAAAACGCAAGTTCCACAAGTGTTTATGTTAATTAGTATCTTACAATTGGTATCAAGAGTCATGGTTTGATCTTTTAGATTGTGGGTGCTCGGATTTGTAGCTTGGTTCTTATTGTTTTGGTTGGTGCGTATGGTTTTATGACAAAACACCTTGGTTTGATCTCATTTATAGTTAGATTCGTTAGTTGTTTGTACTTTCTTGTTTAAGGGTGTTTTATGAGTCGTTTTTAGTGATTAGTTAGTGTTTTTATTAAGTATAGTGGA